>CM041776.1:209461361-210167278 GCA_023374045.1 Limonium bicolor
GGAAGTCGTGGGGTACAAATAAATAGACCACAACTTATGTGTCCACTAATGTAAAAAGAATTTTTAAAACCCCATGCTCTATGTGTGTGTCCGATTTTTCTTACTCACACACACATACCCACTTCTCTTTTTACTCACTAAAGACAAAAGCAATTAAAATTGCAAAAGTAACCCCCACCCTCACTTTATTCTCTCTCTCCTCCATTCTCTATTCTCCCTCACGTGAACCCATCTTCCTCCTCTCTATTTTCTTCCTTCCCAGCCGATGACAATTGGGAACTAGCAACTCTCACAAAATACCATCTTCTCTCCTCTTGAAACTCCATCAAACATTCTCCAAAAATTATAAAAACACCACCATTGTGTTCCTCTCTCCGAGAGCTACACTTCCATCTTTCCAAAATCCAAAAACAAGCATTTTCGATTTTGTGGGTAAATCCCATTTGAAGTTTCAACACCACCATTGGAGCCACCTTGGTCTCCTTGTTCTTCTAAGGTAAAAATCTCTTCAAAAGCTCCATCTTTTTCTAGCCTAAATGGCAAAACGAGATTCATAACTAAACCCTTGTTGTTCCTTGTTGTTCTAGCCGATTTTGGCATCTTGGTGGAGTTGTTATTTTGTTGTTGAGCCACCCCAAACAGCACTAGAACCATTGCAAGGTAATAAATATTCTAAACCCTAGAATGTACATTAGAACTTAAGTAATGTTTGAGTTTAGTTTTAGTATTGAAAATATGTATGTTGGTGGGCTGTAGCATTAGAGGTTGATATTTCAAAACCGGTAAAGGAAGGAGAAAGAAGGAGAAAGGAAATCTAGAAGAGAATCAAGGTAATAATGCTCACCCTTGTATAGCCTTGTATATGTATAATGTAACAGATTTTTAGAATGAAAAATTTGTATTATAAATGGTAATGCATTAGTAGTATGATGGGTAAGAGAAACTAAGCATTTTGAAACCCTTGAAACATTGTAAAAACTGTTATAAAACAGATTGGGATTGATTTGCTAAGTGCAGGAATTTTTGTAGTGTTTTGGTATTAGTAGTTGTGTATGGGAGTTTGTATATTTTTGGTTATTGAAACAGGTGAGATAAGTGTTGAAATGGGAGTAAAACAATGTGGTGAGTGTATAAAAATACAAGGGAGACTATGGCAAAATTTACCTAGGATTGGAACACTTAGTGAATTTAAACTAGGTGAATGAAGAGTGTTGTAACAGATTTGGTTTAAGGAAAATAGAGGGTAAGTGGAGAGAGCTAGGTAATGGATTCTAGATGCATTAGGAGTGTTAGAATGACAATAGAAGAGAGGGATATAGAAGGGGAGTGTAAATGCTAAAATCTGTAGCATAACACAACTAGGACATAACTAGTGCAAGTGTTGAGTGAAACTTGGAAAATTATGTGAGTGAATGAGTATAGAATTGTGTAAGGAGTTAATGAGTGAACTAGGGTGTATTAGGAGGTTTAATTAGTGTTATAACATGTGGGAATGAGTGTAGGAACAATGGGGAAGTAATGGGTGAAAGAGAGGACTGAAAACAGAAAATAAAATGTAAACACTGGGATCGACCGGACTTGCGACCGGACCTGCAAGTCCGGTCGAGCAGAAAATTTTCCCGTCAATAAGCTACTGGAGTCGACCGGACTTGCGACCGGACATGCAAGTCCGGTCGAGCAGAAAAATTTCCCCTCGGTATGCTACTGGAATCGACCGGACTTGCGACCGGACTTGCAAGTCCGGTCGAGCAGAAAAATTTCCCGGCAGAATGTTACTGGAAGCGACCGGACTTGCGACCGGACATGCAAGTCCGGTCGGACCAAAAATTTTCCCGAAGAAACCTACTGGAATGGACCGGACTTGCCCAAGGTCGGTCGCAAGTCCGGTCCTGACAAAAAAAAAAAAAAAAAAAAAAAATTATTTAAGTTAAATAGTAATTGTATATATATATGTATATGTATACCCATACATATATGTATATGTACATGCATGAAAGCATGCCAAAGTTAAGTAAGGAAGTAAAACCTAAGTAAAGGAAAAGTAACTAAGTAAAGAGCAAATGCAAGAAGTATAAGGACATAGTAAGTATGAGTTAATTAATGATAGTTAAATTAATCATTCAATTGTATGTATGTAATAGGACTTGGTTTGTGACATCGAAGGACGTTTGGAATTACGTACGACGGTGAACGGTATGAATTCCTCATGCCCCGAATGCTATCATGGCTACTCTGATTTGTGTGTTGTGTGCTAATTGATCACCAATAAAGATAAATGCACGAATCGGAGTTAATATGCTTACTTGTGAATATGTAGTGTTGTATGGTATTGTATACTCTCTTTAATTCTTAGTTTGTATACTTCATGAAATGTACGGATGATATGAATGTATGTATGTATGTTGTATTGTACCGTGACCGTTATTCATTGTGTTTGGACTTCTAACTTGTTCCTAACAATCTAACCATCCTAACTTAAAATGGTAATTAAATTGGAATGAGTAGAAGTCCGATATAGTTTCGGCCACGCGTGAGGATGCGGAGTCACGAGAGGTTGGCTCCAATTCCTGACTCTTAACTGGTCCGCGGCCCAAATCCCTTAAGTGGGTAGCATCCCGGATTAGTGAGTCAAGTAAATCCCGGATGTGGGACGGAGTAGTCCCCAAGGCCGGAGGTCCCGACGACTTGACTTGAGTATAAGTAAGTAAGTAAGAATGAGTAAGTAAAGTAAAAAAGAGAAGTAAGTAATTGTAAGTAAGAAGAAGTAAGTAATGAGTAAAAGAGTAATATGCATTCCGATTAACCCGGATGCACAACCTGGCTAACCTTGTGAAGGTAAGTATTGTGAACTCTATTGTATTGTTGCCTGGGAGTGAATGATGCATTGTAATGTATGTATGTTTGTATGAAAAGCATGTATGTATGAGTAATGAACAAGCATGTTTAGCGGTCGCCAATTAGTCGGCGTACCCTTGCTAGCAATCGGTATATGCGGAGTTCATGCGCAGCGTAAGCTGACCCCCTCGGGGGACCATTTTTACTACACGCAGGTACTCGAGATTGATGGAGAAGTGAAGATCTACCTCCATTTCTTTTATCTTCTTTTTGGGATGTAAACATTGGATTTATGATGGGTGTACTAAGTAGTACATGGCTGTAGTTTTGAATAGCCGGTGTACCATGGGGTACACCTTTTTGGATATTGATAGGATGGAGCATTGGTATAGATGAGCATAGGATAGGAGCTCATTCTTTTGGGTAAACTTGGAAGGTTGTATTGAATACATTTTGAATACTCGGTAATCCTTTGGTAGTGAACGTATTTGTAATTGGTAAGTTTGTTTTAGTAGCTCGGTACCTATTGGCCATCAGACCGTCACTGTAAGTATTAGTAGCCTTGCTAGCCGTATGGGCGGTTAGCGGCATTGTTTCACCCGCCGAAGTAAGTAAGTAGTATTCTTCCGCTGCGAACTCATTGAATTAGCAGGACGATTAGACGGTAAGCATAGGATTAACGGTTGGGGTGTTACACTTTGTATCCGGGGCAGAGGCTAGTAACATGGAAAAGGAATAGGGAGACGGACCCTTGGTATCCGGAGCAATGGCCAGTAACATTTAAAACAACAGAGAGAAAGAGCTATCCGGGAATGGAGGATTAGCTATGGACAAGATGTACTCCAAATTGTGGTGATAAGAGAATTCACAAATAACCCTTAACGAAACAAGGAAAGATTAGCACCTACATGAGATGGTCACGGGATCTAAATTACATCCCCAGACCTGGTGCAAGAAAGAAATATAATACACTTTAAGGGAACAAGAGAAAAGATATGAAAACACCAACGCTCGTACGATCCCATAGTGAGGATCATGGGTATTACATACCTATGCACACATTTTATTATGTACATGATTGTTGTTGTGTTACTAGCAGCTTGTTGTGCTTGGTTGTTGTTGCTAATGTGTTACTACCTTAAGTGTGTATGAGACTATGATGTAATATGGTGTGTTTTACTGCTTTATTATAGCATGTAAATTGACTTAATAATATTCGACCAAGTAGTCGTGTGGCCCGACAACATACGGCTACACACGTTCATACTCAGCGTAGTTTGCTGAGTCCTTTACAAGCCAATTTTTACAGGTATTGTGCCGGACGATAACGGAGCGTAGGCGGGATGGCTACCATGGGGGTAGTCCATCAGGGCATGACTTTTAAGTTGTAGTAGTATGTGTAATATATGGGTTGATACTAAACCCGAGATGTAATTCTTAGTTTATGATTCGGTAATTTTGTTGTAGACACTCGGTAATTGGGAATTGTACTATGTATTGTTTATGAGTTTGTATTGAGGGTTGTTTCCAGTCATGCAAACCGTAACTTGGTGTTGGTGGTATGGTTGTGTCAACCACGTGGGTGGTTGGCGTCTGTGACACCCGGATGATGTTGAGAATCCGCTGCATAGTTGTCTTGTATTAAGGCTAGGAGCTTGTTATACTACTGGATGTTATTCGGGGGGTATTACAAACTTAACTTTTTATTCCTTTATACTTTTAATATCTAATCTTTCGCTAAAAAATTTATTCTAGCTCCTCTAAACATTTCACAAACTGTCATTGACCAAGTTTGACCATGTTTGACCACGGTTGACCAGGGAAATTACCATTCTACCCTTGTGGTCTTTTCTTTTATCCTAACTCATTTATTAACCAATTTAACTCCAATTAATTTCTAATTTTCGTAACTAATTTTCCTACAGGTTGTTGAATATCAAAAATCATTTTAAACATCTCTAAACCACCAGATTTAATTATCTAATGTTATAGTATATAAATACCATCTTTTATTATCCATAAATATACCAAAAACCTTATAAATTCCTTATAACACTTATAAACTCTTATAAATTGTAAACTTAATTCTACAATTATTTCTCATCATCTAAACTCTCAAAAATTCCATATTGACCTCATATATTTTCACTAATCACCATTAGGTACTTAAACTTCTTAAATTTTACATATTACTCTTAATTATACTAATTCCTTTAATTTAACTAAGTTAGATATTTTTTTCTAACACAATTAATCCCCTTAATTTTCGGCCATAATATAAACCATAGTTTATGAATTTTTCTTGTATATTATGATAGCTTATATTGAAGCTTATATCATAAGGAGTAAAATCTATTCTTAGATTTAATAAACATTAACTTTTAATAAGCTAAAAACCGAATATTAATGAAATACCCCAAACCTAGGTATGTTGTTTAAACATTAAAATAAGGTATATTAAGACTAAAAAGAGTCTTAGAAACATTAGTAAACAATTTAAACCGTAGAAAACACAATAAATACCTTAAGGTCAATAAAGGCTAAAATGTGCTCTAAGCTTGGGATAAGCTTGGTTAAGACCTAATGAGCTTACCAAGACCTTATTTATATATTAATGAACATATTAAACCAATTACCAAAGAAAACCAAGCTTGAAAACAAGTTAAAACACAAATGTGCTTTAAGGAGTCTTAAAGCACGTTTTTGAAAAATTGTCTTGTAAATGAGTTTTTGAGTGGCTAAATGTCCATCATTACTCTTTAATTAACATGTGTACTACTTAGTATCACATTAGGAAGTCTAAGTAAATGGGAAATCAAAAATTTCACAACTATGTGCCTTGTTTTTGTGAATAGTAACCAAATTAACCAAGTTTATAACATATGTCATATAAGTGTGACAATTGGTCAACAAAGACTAAAATACCCCTTAGTATAATATGGGGGCCGGTTTTCTTGGTGACTCACCACACTTAAACAAAAAATAAGCTAAATAAAGTAATAAAGTAAAGAGTACTATTTGCTTTACTACTTAAATATCCAAACTAGCAAACTTATCTTCATTCTCTTCTTTCCCTCTTCATTTCCCACGTCTCCAACCTCTCTTCTACCTTCCTTCTTGCTCTCCATTCACGGTTTTGCAATAGTACCAACACCAACACCAACTTCCATTGTCATTATCTCCTAGCTCACCTTGCCAAATCAAAAACAAAGACCACCATTCTCTTTGTCTTGCCAAGCTCTTCAATCCTATCCTTTCAAAACTCCAAGAGCTCCATTTCGGTGCCAAGAGGAATCTCCATGGGAGGAGCTTGAGCTCATCTTTTCACATATTATTGTTCTCCTTTGCTTCTAGGTAAGGAAACTCAAATAAAAACTCTATTTCCTTCTTGTTTTGATGTTGACCGAGAATCACCATTGATGGTGTTCCTTACCTTGCTTGTTCTAGCTCCATTCGAATCTTCCAAGGGCTTGGTGGAGTCCTCTCTTGCTACATATCCAAACTCTCTTTCATATCCAAGGTAAAACAATCATCTAAATGTTCTAAGACAATATATGTATTTAGGGTTTACAATGAGATGAAGCTTAAAGCTTGAATACTCATTTCATTATTTTTATATGGTTTAGAAGTTGACAAGCAATCAAAATCCTTACCGATTTTAAACAAGGAAACAAGAAAGAAGTTTGTGAGGAAGAAGAGGTAAATGTGCTAACCTAATGTAGTTTAAAGTCTTAGGAGAAATGAGCTTATGTTGCTTATTAAAATGATCTAAGGAGCCAATGGTGAATGACTTAGTAAAATGTTCTCAAGGATACTAGTAAAGGGCATATGTGTTGTTGAGTGTTTTTTGCAGGCCAAAGGCAAATATATTGTGGAAATTCAGTGTTTAAGGTTTATGCATCTTAAGGGCCTAAGAGCCATGTTATTTAAGGGCCTAAGTTCCATGCAATTTAAATTATGCACTATATTGTGATGTAGTGTTAAATGAGTGAAGTTTTGTGTACAAGAATGCTCTTGATAGATCTAAGTGTTCTTGAATATTTAATGGTGAAAACAATGTGTTTTGGCTTAGTAAGTTCTAGGAGAACCCATGTCGAAATTTAGATAATGTATAGAAGTGTTTAGGTGTTTAAAACGAGTTTTGATGAGTTAGGAAGTGTTTAGGGTGGTTAAGTGTTCTACTAGGGAAAAAAATGCACTAAGGTATTCTAAGGTGTGAAAAGGACTTAAGCATTATTTTAGAGGATTTAGAATGCAAATGAGTGTTTTGGGATACTTCAAGTTCATGTTGGGATTGTGTTTAGGACTTGTGCAATCTGTAACACCCCTACAACGCACGTACCATCTACTGAAATCGCAGCGGAAATAAACATCCCAACATTAACCAAACGCAATGGTGCTACAACGCCGTTAACCACCCACGTGGTTAACTAGGCAGAATAAATACAAGTGTACCGGTCTGATGATCAGACTCCCGAGCATAGACCCTAACATCCATACATAAACATAACCAAACCATACCGAGTATTTATTTTACATACCAACTGTAACCTTAAACACCTGTCACTGTAAACAACAGTACCAACATAAACAACACTATGGGAGCACAGGCGCATCCCGGGTTTATCTTACAAGTCCCAAAAGTATTCCAACAGCCTAGGATCTAGAGCCACTCCGCTTCTTCGATCCTCATCCTGCAGTAAAAATATGGAGCCCCCAGAGGGGGTCAGCAACCTTTTGCTGGTATGGTTAACGTGCAGCCCATCGGCTACCGGGATACGCGCAACCAATTGTCATGATAACATGGCATTCATTTTAAACATCCAACATATATCTATATACCATAGCTTAGCAAGGGAAATTGCATAGCACAACAATAATACATAACTCCATAAATCGGTTCACACAAGGAACCTTCCACCATAGTTAGTATACATAGTGAGCCTCGAGATTATTGCCAATCCCATGTTAAGCTCGTTACCAATCTCGTTACCGTCCAGTTATATCGAACGGTTAACTTAAACCCAAGGCGTGTCGGATATAGTAATCCCAAGCACACCGAAAACAACATTCGTATGCCCCTGTGGCCCGACGTGAGTCAGTAAACTAGCTTTGGATAAGCTAAGGGAAAGTTGAAACCAAATTGGAATACAACCTATACATACACCAAGAGAGTCGAACCGGATAGACATCGACTCCCATCCATCACACGCGTGGCCGGAACATGACCGGACTCCTCACTTCCCCGGTTAGCACTTGTTAGTGATCATACAAATAAACTTGTTAAGTCACACACGAACAAGTGTTTAGGTCTTGTTAGACACACCCAGAGAAAGGAGTCACAACAATACAACATCATAATAAATAACAACTGTAAACTCTTTTCATGCCTTAATCTTATAAGGTCGTAACACACAGAAAAGCAAACAACACCCAAGCCGGTGTAAACCGGTAGGCAACAGACTGCAAGAAAACCATACCTTGGTCCTTGCTTCGACTGGTTCCCACCTTGAGAGAATCCTAAACACATTTAGTAACGTCGGTCAATTAACGTACTAGTTCACCGTTAACATTAACTACTTCACATTTCTAGTTATTTCTTTTCCACATTTTGTTTTAACTTCCCACCTTTTAAAATGTCATAATAACTCTCCTAACATGTCTTATATAACTCTATAACATCACCTCTAACTTATCCCCATCTTTAGACATCGTTTAATAACTTAGAACTAAATTTATATAGTGGTCCGGGACTTGGTCCCTTACTTAGGTCCCGGACCTATACTTAACAAATCCCCTCGGTTACTTTTAATGGGGTGGTCCGGGACTTCACCCAGGTCCTAAGTCCCGGACCATACTAGCCAAAATCTCTCGGGCATTTTAAGGGATTGGTCCGGGTCCTTGTTCAAGAACCAAGTCCCGGACCTATCTCTATGTACAACTCTCGGTAATTTTTGCACTCATGGTCCGGGACATGTCCCATGACTTAGGTCCCGGACCCAATATACAAAAGTGACGTACTGGAATTTTTCATGTTCTGCTGCGCAAGTTCTCTACACCTATCAGATATATAAACTTCCCAGTACGCTCTTATACTCAAAACTTCACCCAACATACACCACATAACAACGTAGTGCACAATTTAAATTGCATAAATCTTAAACACTGAATTTCCACAATATATTTGCCTTTCACCTGCAAATACAAACAGCAGTACGTATGTCCCTTACTAGTCTCTTTGAGAACATTTTCTAAGTCATTTACCTTTGGCTCTTTAGGTAGTTTCAACAGACAACGTAAGTTTATTTCCAAAGGAATTTTAAGCTACCTTTGGTTAACATAAAACATGGAGGAAACACCATCTTTCTTTGAGTTTCCTTACCTTGAAGCAAAGGAATAATAATACGTAAGAAGATGAACTCAAGCTCTTCCCATGGAGATTCCTCTTGGCACCAAAATGGAGCTCTTGAAGATTTGAAGGGACTAAGTCGAAGAGCTTGATGAAACTAAGAGATCGGTGGTCTCGGTTTTAGATTTGGACAAGTGAGCAAGAAGTTACAAGGATTTGAAGTTGTATGTTGGTGGTGTGCTGTTCGATCGTGAGAGAGCAGCGAAGGGATGGCTACGTGAGATAGTAAGGAAATGAGAGAATGAATGATTGTAGTTGCTTTTAGAGATATTTAATTATGTAAAGCAAATAGTGCTTTTTCAATTACTACTTATCTACTCAATTAGCTAGTACGGGTGGTGATTCACCACATGCAAACCGACCCCCATTTTACAAAAGGGGTTAATTAGTCTTTATTGCTCAATTAATTTACATAACTTAACATATATTACAAACTAGCTTATTTTAGTTACTATTCATAATAACAAGGCACTTTGAAGCGAAATTCTTGATTTCTTATTAATTTAAACTTCCAAATGTGATACTAAATAGTACACATATTAATTAAAGAGTAGTGATGGACATTTAGCCATTCAAAACTCATTTACAAGACAATTTTTCATTTTTGGCAATTAATTGTATTTACTATTTATTAAATTGTTTACTAATGTTTCTAAGACTCTTTTTAGTCTTATTAATTTATTATCTAATATTTAAACCACTTATTAAGGTTTGGGGTATTTCAATCTACCCCCCTTAAAAGAACTTTGTCCCCAAAGTTCATACTTCCCACATATCTTATATTCTAAAACATGTGAATCACTTATGACACAATACTTTCATAACAACATCAACCACATACCTACATAACATGGAACTCAAGGTCCAAACCGCATAATACCATTCAGACTCTAAGGTCTGTAACATAACATAGACAATGTATATAATACATGTCGAATACATCCATAACCGAAACGGCTCTACCCCCCTTAAAAAGGGTACGCCCCGTACCCTACACATACAAACTCTAAGAAGTAAACAACAACGGGTACTTCGCCTTCATCTTATCTTCCAGCTCCCAAGTGGCCTCCTCGACGTCCTTCACCAGTCGTACAGACTTATGGCGAGTGTCTCGAGTCTTAGTATCCAGAATCCGTACGGGAGTCTCCACTGACCGCATGGTCGGCTCTAAGGTTAGCCTCTCAGGCTGAAGTACATGAGACGGATGAGACATATATTTCTTCAACTGGGACACATGAAATACATCATGTACCTTGCCCAGCTCAGCGGGTAAATCAAGTCTATAAGCTACTGGTCCTATCCGCTCTGTCACAACATAAGGCCCCACATATTTTGGGCTCAACTTGCCTTTCTGGCCAAAACGAAACACTCCCTTCATGGGGGATACCCTAAGAAATACCTGATCGCCTACAGCGAACTCCAGGTCACGTCTGCGTACATCAGCGTACGACTTCTGTCTATCCTGAGCTGCTTTCATGTTAGCCCGGATCTGGCGAACTTCTGCCTGAACCTGTTCCAGATACTCTGGTCCTATAATGACCGTCTCACTCGACTCATCCCAGCATAAAGGCGTGCGGCATGGTCTACCGTACAATGCCTGGAAGGGAGACATCTTGATCGAAGCATGGTAACTGTTGTTGTAACTAAACTCGATCAGATGTAACTTATCAATCCAGCTGGTCTGAAAGTCAAGTGCACATGCACGTAACATATCCTCAAGTGTCTGGATGGTGCGCTCACTCTGACCATCTGTCTGTGGGTGAAACGTTGTACTCAATTTCAGTTCTGTACCCAGTGCTTCTCGTGTGGACCTCCAATACCTCGATAAGAATCTGGTATCTCTGTCTGATACAATCGTCTTTGGTACACCATGATGTCTAACAATCTCTCTATCAAAGAGCTCTGCAAGCTTAGCCACTTTCCAGGTGTCCTTCATCGGTATGAATCGAGCCACCTTGGTCAGTCGGTCAACAACAACCCAAATCATATTCAGACCTCCCCTTGTAGGCGGAAGCCCTACTACGAAGTCCATAGAAATGTCATGGAACTTCCACTCAGGCACTGGCATTGGCTGCACCATACCACCAGGTCGTCGGTGCTCAAACTTGACCTTCTGACAAGTGAGACACCTCAACACATAATCATTTACATCCTTTTTCATGCCAGCCCACCAAAAATAACGTTTCATACCCTTATACATCTTTGAAGCTCCAGGTGAATCGAAGTCGTAGAACTATGGGATTCACTGAGTATGCGCTCCTTCAGCTCAGCGCTACTCCTAGGTATACACAGTCGGCCCATTAAGCCTAATCAGGTCATCATCGTGGAGTCTGAAGTCGTACTTCTGACCCTCGAATGTGCCGTCAATAAGCTTCTGTCTAATCTCCACCATATACTGATCCGTCATCTGAGCACTCCGCACCTCTTCAACCAAGCTAGTATGAGAGACTAGCGAATGGAGAGAGTGTGCTCGGCGACTCAATGCGTCAGCTACCACATTCGCCTTACCCTCCCTATACTGTAAATTGATGTCGTAGTCGTTTAAGAACTCGACCCACCTTCTTTGCCTCATGTTCAACTCTTTCTGAGTGAACAAGTGCAGACGTTATTGTGAGTGGTTAGAACAGTATAATTAACATAAAAGAAAGAAATTAAACCCAAAATAAACGTCGGGCTGCAAACAAATCCCGGTCGCAGTAGTATAGTGAAATGTAAGCGACCGGATATCGAACCACGGGACAATGTACATATTATAGTACCTAAGCGTGTCACAGGAGGGGGGATTAATTGACTTGTTTATATAAATAACAGGAAAGATAAAATTACTAAGTAAGCAAATAAACTAAACGGACTCTGGTTCAGATTAATATTATCTGCTCCTTCATGCTATTCCTACTGGTCTAATTATAATTGTTTGGCAAAATTCCTTAAATTATCCTAAGGACTAATCATAGACCCTTAAGAACTCGTTTACCAGAAATGCTCGGTCTAATCAAGGTTCGAGCACTCTTATGTAAACGGACATTAAATTCCGGAAATATAATTGCATCTGAAAATACTAACTCATTAAATCATAATAGAGCTTTCTCCAGATTTACGGCTTAATCAACCTATCTATTTATCACCTGGTCTGATCAAAATAGACTTAGCAAGCAATTTAATAAACTCATGACATTTATTAAAAAGGCGAGAGATGAGCTTTAAACGTAACAAACTTCATTAAATTAAAACCAGTAAAAACATTGCATAATTAATACAGAACATAATAATTATTCCCAAAGCGAAAGTAAACTAGCCTAACATATTAAATAGAATAACAGAAACAAGAATGATAGAAATCATCCGTAATCACTCCGTCTCGCTGCTATTTTGTATACGAAGGCTAGAGGTGGATTTAGTGGACTGTAAAATAAATAAAATGGAGAAGGCGGAAGGAGAGAAATGAGATGGTGCGTGAGTTGGAACTCCAGACGAACCACGGAAGGAGCCTCCGGAAGGACACTGAATAAGGAGGAATGAAGCTCGTATTTATAGAGGAAGAAGAACAGAGCAGCAGCTCATTAGCTCACTGATTGAGCTCGATGATTGCAGCTCCCCATTGATTGCAGCTATTAATTGCGCAGGGGACAAGGTTGAAACGCGGGCGTGATTTCTGGTAGGCGCCGTCTGAATCAAGTTGCAGAGCGAGTCGGCGAAGAAGATAACCCGTTTCATTTTTAGTCACGTCCGCCTCCTCAAATGAGGCGGTTGCATGGGCGGTTTAAGTCACGTCCGCCTCCTCAAATGAGGCGGTTGTGTAGGCGGTATGAATTGTGTCCGCTAACCCATGCATCTTCTCTTGTCCGCCTCCACGTCCTCCTGTTAATGGGGCGGTTGCAATGAGTTTGTCCGCCCCCTAATGAGGCGGTTGCCTCTATTTTCTTCTTCTAGTGTCGTCCGCCCCATAATGAGGCGGTTGCATGCAAATCATGCGCATGCATGTCCTCTCCGCGTGACCTTCTTTAACCCCTTATAAACATATATATGTTTTAGGTATTTTTCCTACAATTTAACACATATAATACATCAGTTAATATAACAACATAATTATAGGAAAAACCTAGATAAGTGCGAAACATTACTAAAAATGCTGCAATTAATAAGGTGATTAAACCTTAAAAAGTCTATATGTTTTGCACTTATCAAACTTCCTCACTATAACACCCCTAAAACCGGCCTAAGAGTTAAGGGTATTACACGCCGCGTATTACTACCAATAACGCAAGGCTCTAAACGATCAAAAACAATAAAGGCCCAAAACAGAGTTCACTTAACATTGTAAACCAAAGTATTCAAATACAGCGGAAGTAAACGGATTCCAAATACATATCCGAATTCAGAAACTCAAAACAGAGGAAGGCCCGAAGGCTACAACGTCATAACAGAAGTTTAAACAGTCAAATGAGCTAAACACTACAGCTCCAGAACTCAAGATGATCCTCGCTGATCAATCTGCAAAAATGTTAGAAGTAGGGGAATGAGCACACAACTATGCCCAGTAAGCAGCGACCGTCATCAGCAAGGTCGCTCAAAACAATTGAAATCGGAAGAAGAGAAGATAAACATCTTATGCACAATTCTCAGATAGACAGAAGCTTTCAGAAACAGAAGCAGAGTGGAACACAAGGGTTCCCATTTCAGAAACAGTCAGAGCACTTAAACAGAAAGGGGACAAAACACAATGCACACACTCAGAAGGGTCGCAGACCCATAGACCATACCAGGTCTCTCGGCAACGCAGAAATGACTCGAAAGAGCCAAAGGGTTCGTCAACCCCACAGAACAGAAAGGGAATGACCCACACTCAGAACGACGTCTACATGGTATACCACGGAATAGCTCGACCCAGCCATTCACGGCTCAGAAACAAAGTGCAATGTCCCAAAACAGAAAGGTTGCTTAAACAGAAGCAAAGTTGCATTTAAATATGCCAAAACACTCATAAATCAGTAGCACAGATCATAAGGAAACCAACGCCGCAAACGGCGCTCAAATGGAGTTCAAACGAAGAAGTTATGTTGAAAACAGAGGGGTGTCCGAACTTGTGTCCGGACATTGAAGTTCGGACACAAGTCGAGACTCAGAAACCAGAGAAAGCCAAATGTCCGAACTTGTGTCCGGACATCAATGTTCGGACACAAGTCGAGTTGAAATCAGATAGAGGAGTTCAGCATGTCCGAACATCCAAGTTCGGACGGATGTTCGGACAGGTTTTACGGGAAAACACGCGGAAGGTCCGACCTTGTGTCCGGACGTCGAAGTTCGGACACAGGTCGAACTTAAACCAGAGGGAAAACCTGAGGGTGTGTCCGAACATCCATGTTCGGACAGATGTTCGGACATACCCCGAACTCGCAAATCAGAAAGGCAGAAACGCACTGTCCGAACTTCAAAGCTCGGACGGAAGTTCGGACAGTGCGAAAAATGCAATTTCCAGAAGACGAACAGAGCAAAAAAAACACAAATCAATGCCTCAAAATGCCAATGAAGCACACACACCAAATCAGACATTAAAACAGGAAACCATGGGGGTTTAGCCATCCAAAACAACAAAACGCTAAAAGAATCACACACAAAAACCAGACAACGCTCTTGCAACACCCCATGGCTGAACTTCCAAACTGAATCGAGTAACCACCTACCTCAATCAGCCGAAACCACAACGAACTGAGGCAGCAGGCACAATCCACGCAGAGCAACAATCCGGACAGATCAACAGCCACTGATTAACCAAACCAATTGACACAAAATCAGAAACTGAAAAGAAGAACCCTAGATTATCCAAACCCCAAAATCTGCAACACCAACCTGATTCAAAGTGAAAGATCTCCACAATCTGCAGCAGTTCCACAGCCCGCACAATCATTCAACAGCGACGAAGCCTTCTGATTTAATCAAGAACAACGGCTCAAAATCAGAAAACAGAGAGAGAAGGAAAACCATCAACGCAGTCCCGAATTCTTGAATACAAACCTGAACCGATCAGAGAAACGCAGCAACAACACAATCTGATCGCAACAGCAGATCTTGCAAACCCACAGAGGAAGAAGTTGAGAGGAGGAGAGAGGGCAGAGAAACTGTCGATGCTCTGAACGCACGATCGGCTCGATGGAGGAAACTGATCGTGATGTAGAATAATTAGAAAATGTAAGGGAAAATAAGGAACCTTCTCCTTATAAATCAGATAATTAATTACCTTAATTAATTAACCGAATGACCTCCTCGCCCTTGACAATAAAACAATACCGTCGGAGTCCAACTGATAGCAAAGAATAGATAATCCAACTTAGAACAATATTGCAACTGATATAACATAAGGTAGGAATTATGCGGGTTATAACATCACCTCCCCCTTAAAAGAATCTCGTCCTCGAGATTAACTCACCTTACTGCTCGAACAGGAGGGAAACTTGGCACGCACTCATCTTCGAGCTCCCAGTAGCTTCACTCTCTAACTGATCAGACCACTGGACCTTCACCATAGGCAGGGTCTTACTACGAAGCTGACGGACGTCCCTGGCTAGAATGCGAGTAGGCACCGCCTCGAAACTGCATCCTCTCTCAGCTGAAGCTGGCTGTAGTCGATCACGTGAGACGGATCATGCAGATACTTCCTCAACATAGACACATGGAAAACTCCGTGGACAGCAGACAAAGCAGGTGGCAAAGCCAAACGGTAAGCCACAGGGCCAATCCTCTCCAGAATCTCAAACGGTCCAACGAACCTTGGGCTAAGCTTTCCACGCTTCCCAAACCGGACCACACCTCTGACCGGCGACACTCGCAGATAGACATGATCTCCCACCTCAAACTCAAGCGGTCTACGCCTCTGATCTGCATAGCACTTCTGTCTGCTCTGAGCAACAAGCAAACGCTCCCGAATCGTCCTGATCTTCTCTACGCTCCCTGTACCAGCTCGGGTCCAACCAAGCCCTCTCCTTCAGGTCATCCCAACAGATGGGGGACCTGCACCTCCTACCGTACAACGCTTCAAACGGAGCCATACCAATGCTCGCCTGAAAGCTGTTGTTGTAGGCGAACTCAATCAGAGTCACATGCTGCTCCCAGCTACCACCAAAGTCCAGGACACATGCACGAAGCATGTCCTCCAAAACCTGATTAGTCCTCTCCGTCTGGCCATCCGACTGAGGATGGTAAGCTGAACTGAATGCTAAATTCGTACCCAAGGCCTTATGCAAACTGCGCCAAAATCTCGAAACAAAACGAGGGTCACGATCAGACACAATAGTAGTAGGCACACCGTGAAGCCTCACTATCTCATCCAGATATAAACGAGCTAGGCGCTCCAGACTGAAGGTCTTCTTCACCGGCAGAAAATGAGCAGACTTCGTCAGACGATCAACTATCACCCAAACAGCATCACAACCCGAAGGAGTCCTGGGCAAACCCATGACGAAATCCATCCCCACACTCTCCCACTTCCACCAGGAATGGGAAGGGGCTGAAGCAAACCCGCTGGCCTCTGGTGCTCAGCCTTAATCTGCTGACAGGTCTGGCACTTCGAGACAAACTCTGAGATATCACGCTTCATCCCAGACCACCAGAATGACTCTCTGAGGTCTCGATACATCTTCACCCCTCCTGGGTGAACTGAATAAGGCGCTCCATGGGCCTCCTGAAGGATCTCTCTGCGCAGCACTGCATCGTCTGGCACACATACACGGTCTCTGAAACGCAGACAACCATCGCTGGAGACACTGAAATCTGAACTCTGCTCTGCAGACAGCCCTCTCTAATCCGACATAAAGCTGAGTCTGACTCCTGACCAACCCGAATCCTGTCGACCAACGAAGACTGCACCTGAAGCGCTGCTATCACACTGGCACTGGCTGGTCTGACTACCCAAACTCCCATACGCTGAAGCTCTAAGGCGGACCTCTGAACTCCTGACAAGGCACAAGCTACACCCGAAGCACCTCTCCGGCTCAAGGCATCTGCAACAACATTCGCTCTACCCGGGTGGTAGAGGATCTCTAAATCGTAGTCATGAAGTAGCTCCAACCACCTCCTCTGTCTCAAGTTCAGCTCCTTCTGAGTGAACAAATACTTGAGGCTCTTGTGGTCAGTGTAAACCTTACACGACGCTCCATATAAATAATGTCTCCAAATCTTCAGCGCGAACACTACAGCTGCCAACTCCAGATCATGGGTAGGGTAGTTTTCTCATAGGGCTTAAGCTGTCGGGAGCCATAAGCCACTACCTTACCTGCTGCATCAAAACACATCCCAGTCCCTTATGGGACGCATCACAGAAGACCTCGAACCCCTCGGTCCCAGAAGGCAAAGTCAGAATCGGTGCCGTCGTCAGTCTCTTCTTAATCTCCTGGAAACTCTGCTCGCAAGCCTCGCTCCACTCATACTTGATCTCCTTCCTCAACAGACGGGTCAGCGGGGATACAATCTTAGAGAACCCTCAACGAACTTCCTGTATACCCAGCTAACCCAAGGAAACTGCGAACTCAGCAACATTCGTGGGCCTCGCCCACTCCATCACAGCTCTAATCTTCTCAGGATCTACTGAGATACCGTCCTTCGAGACCACATGTCCCAAGAATACTACACGGTCGAGCCAGAAGTCACACTTCTTCAACTTAGCATACAACTCATGATCCTTCAACGTCTGCAAAACAATCCTCAGATGCTCCTCATGCTCCTCTGCGCTCCTGGAGTACACCAAGATATCATCTATGAAGACCACTACGAACTGATCCAAATGGGGTTTGAAAACCCGGTTCATCATATCCATGAATACTGACAGAGCATTAGTCAAACCAAACGGCATGACTAGGAACTCGTAATGACCATAACGAGTCCTAAAAGCGGACTTAGGCACATCCTCGGCCTTAATCCTCAACTGATGGTAGCCGAACGAAGATCTATTCGAGAACACTGTGGCACCCGCCAACTGGTCAAACAAATCGTCGATGCGCGGAAGGGGATAGCGATTCTTGATGGTCACCTTGTTCAACTCTGTAGTCGATGCAAAACGGAAGGTCCCATCCTTCTTCTTCACAAACAGCACTGGCGCTCCCCAAGGCGAAACACTAGGGCGTATGAAGCCCTTATCTAACAGCTCCTGAAGCTGGACCTTCAGCTCCTTCAACTCGCCGGACTCATACGGTAAGGGGCCCTAGAGATGGGCTGAGTCTCTGGCGCTAAATCGATGGTGAACTCCACCTCTCGCACTGGTGGAAGTCCGGGCACGTCGTCCTGGAAGACCTCAGGAAACTCTCTGACAATCGGGATGCTCTCCAAGCTAGATCCCTCACGCACCTCTGGCAGATAACATAAGAAACCCTGGCAGCCCTTCCTCAAGAAACTGGCTGCCTGCATCGCTGACACAATCACCGGCGCACATGGAACTGCATTCCCAGCGTAGACAAAACGGCTCCCGCCTGGCAAGTCGAACACCACCCTCTTCGCTGCACAATCTATATGGGCATGGTGCTCTGCTAGCCAATCCATGCCCAGAATCACATCAAAACAGGTCATCCGCATCGGGATGAGGTCAGCAAAGAAAGTCTTGTCCCTAACTACTATGGGACAAGCCTTACACACAGAATCCAGCACACAAGGGGCAACCCCACCTAATGGACTACTCACACACAAGTCTACCTCACTAGGCACAGCAGTCAGTCCAAGGTCACCCAACAAATCACAGCAGATAAAGGAGTGCGTAGCTCCAGAATCAAACAGACAAAACACATCTCGAGAATGGATCTGGAGAATACCTGAGATGACGCGATCACCGCTCGATCACGCTCTCCAGCCATAGCATAAACCCGGGCCTGAGTCTGAGGCTTCTTCTGATCGGACCTCGCCCCTGAATCTGAGCCGGTACCTCTATCCCCTGAGCCTCTACTGGACGCCTGAGGGCACTGAGCAATCCGGTGCTCCATCGACCCGCACTTAAAGCAGGCACCAGTCTTCTTGTAGCACTCCCTACCAGGATGGGAGTGGCCACAAGACCCACACTTCGTCCCAGCTGACGAAGATGAAGAAGCTCCCCGGCGATCTCCATAGGTCTGCTTCTTCTGAGGAGGAGCAGCCTCCTTCTTCTGAGGCTCCTCAGCACGCCTCTTCCCTTTATGGTCCTTGCCAGCCTGTCTGCCCTGATGTCGCCTCTACCAGCAAGGCGACATCCGCCACATCTCTGAAGGTCCGGTGACGAAGAGGTGTCACCGCCGACCTGATGTCTGGCCTCAATCCGCTCTCAAACTTACGAGCCTTCCTGTGCTCATCCGGCTCTGGAGCATACTTCGACAGCGTCACAAACTTCCTCACATACTCCTCTACAGTCATCTCTCTCCCCTGGCGCAGCCGGTTGTACTCATTGATCTTCTGGTCTTTGTACACATCCGGATAGAACTGCTTGTTGAACTCCAAGCAGAACTGATCCCAGGTCCAAGGCTGGGGATGCCTACCCATCACCATGCGCCACCACTCCTTCGCCTCCCCCTTAAAGAGGAACGTAGCGAAGTCCACCTTCTGGTCATCCTCCGACCCCATCACTCTCAGCAGGTCCTCGACCTCTGTAATCCAGTGGCTCGCCTCCTGAGGGTCACCACAGCCATCAAAGGATGGAGGCTTAAGCTTCATGAACTCCTGGAGAGCTCGGACTCGGCCTCCCACAGCATTCGCTCCTGCTGGGCCAGCACCACCAGCTCCTCCACCAGCTCCCCCAGCAGCTGCAGCCATCGTCTGCATCAACTGCGTCACAAACTGCTGCACTACATCCGCAGCATCTCCCTGAGGGGTCACTGGTGTCCTACGAGGAGCCATTCTGAGATATACAAATCCAAAACTTGTCAGAACTAACTCATACTGTCAACCACTGTCACAACTGACTCTCACACAAGCAAACACACCCACAGACACCAAAGAAAGCCAAACCTGGCTCTGATACCACTAAATGTAACACCCCTAAAACCGGCCTAAGAGTTAAGGGTATTACACGCCGCGTATTACTACCAATAACGCAAGGCTCTAAACGATCAAAAACAATAAAGGCCCAAAACAGAGTTCACTTAACATTGTAAACCAAAGTATTCAAATACAGCGGAAGTAAACGGATTCCAAATACATATCCGAACAGAAACTCAAACAGAGGAAGGCCCGAAGGCTACAACGTCATAACAAAGTTTAAACAGTCAAATGAGCTAAACACTACAGCTCCAGAACTCAAGATGATCCTCGCTGATCAATCTGCAAAAATGTTAGAAGTAGGGGAATGAGCACACAACTATGCCCAGTAAGCAGCGACCGTCATCAGCAAGGTCGCTCAAAACAATTGAAATCAGAAGAGAAGATAAACATCTTATGCACAATTCTCAGATAGTCAGAAGCTTTCAGAAACAGAAGCAGAGTGGAACACAAGGGTTCCCATTTCAGAAACAGTCAGAGCACTTAAACAGAAAGGGGACAAAACACAATGCACACACTCAGAAGGGTCGAAGACCCATAGACCATACCAGGTCTCTCGGCAACGCAGAAATGACTCGAAAGAGCCAAAGGGTTCGTCAACCCCACAGAACAGAAAGGGAATGACCCACACTCAGAACGACGTCTACATGGTATACCACGGAATAGCTCGACCCAGCCATTCACGGCTCAGAAACAAAGTGCAATGTCCCAAAACAGAAAGGTTGCTTAAACAGAAGCAAAGTTGCATTTAAATATGCCAAAACACTCATAAATCAGTAGCACAGATCATAAGGAAACCAACGCCGCAAACGGCGCTCAAATCGGAGTTCAAACGAAGAAGTTATGTTGAAAACAGAGGGGTGTCCGAACTTGTGTCCGGACATTGAAGTTCGGACACAAGTCGAGACTCAGAAACCAGAGAAAGCCAAATGTCCGAACTTGTGTCCGGACATCAATGTTCGGACACAAGTCGAGTTGAAATCAGATAGAGGAGTTCAGCATGTCCGAACATCCAAGTTCGGACGGATGTTCGGACAGGTTTTACGGGAAAACACGCGGAAGGTCCGACCTTGTGTCCGGACGTCGAAGTTCGGACACAGGTCGAACTTAAACCAGAGGGAAAACCTGAGGGTGTGTCCGAACATCCATGTTCGGACAGATGTTCGGACATACCCCGAACTCGCAAATCAGAAAGGCAGAAACGCACTGTCCGAACTTCAAAGCTCGGACGGAAGTTCGGACAGTGCGAAAAATGCAATTTCCAGAAGACGAACAGAGCAGAAAAACAACACAAATCAATGCCTCAAAATGCCAATGAAGCACACACACCAAATCAGACATTAAAACAGGAAACCATGGGGGTTTAGCCATCCAAAATCACAACAAAACGCTAAAGAATCACACACAAAAACCAGACAACGCTCTTGCAACACCCCATGGCTGAACTTCCAAACTGAATCGAGTAACCACCTACCTCAATATAGCAGAAGCACAACGAACTGAGGCAGCAGGCACAATCCACGCAGAGCAACAATCCGGACAGACCAACAGCCACTGATTACCAAATCAATTGACACAAAATCAGAAACTGAAAAGAAGAACCCTAGATTATCCAAACCCCAAAATCTGCAACACCAACCTGATTCAAAGTGAAAGATCTCCACAATCTGCAGCAGTTCCACAGCCCGCACAATCACAATTCAACAGCGACGAAGCCTTCTGATTTAATCAAGAACAACGGCTCAAAATCAGAAAACAGAGAGAAGAAAACCATCAACGCAGTCCCGAATTCTTGAATACAAACCTGAACCGATCAGAGAAACGCAGCACAACACAATCTGATCGCAACAGCGGATCTTGCAAACCACAGAGGAAGAAGTTGAGAGGAGGAGAGAGGGCAGAGAAACTGTCGATGCTCTGAACGCACGATCGGCTCGATGGAGGAAACTGATCGTGATGTAGAATAATTAGAAAATGTAAGGGAAAATAAGGAACCCTTCTCCTTATAAATCAGATAATTAATTACCTTAATTAATTAACCGAATGACCTCCTCGCCCTTGACAATTAAAACAATACCGTCGGAGTCCAACTGATAGCAAAGAATAGATAATCCAACTTAGAACAATATTGCAACTGATATAACATAAGGTAGGAATTATGCGGGTTATAACACTCACACTTGACTTTTGCTTGTCCTCAAGCAAATAAGGAATATAATTATCTCTAAGCCATAAAATAAAACAAGATTAAATAAGTGTAGAAGGGAATTTAGACAAAGTGACAATTGAAAGAATAATCTGCTCTTAGAAGTAGGTTTTTTAAACAGTGAAGAAGAATAATTTAATAAAAGCATAGAAAAACTAGACTGCAGAAAACAAGTTAGATTAACCTGGGATTTCCAACCATTCATTCACTAACCTGGGATGACAGGGGTGTGAAGTAATGCCTTATTCCGCAATACCTTTCAACACCACATACTCATGTTTATAAATATAAATTGCAATTATATTTACATTTTTTTTAATGTGCAAATTGTATATACAAAGCACATATTATTTTTATAACAATTTTTTTTGAATTGCATTATTTTTCTGTACCCAGACTTTTCTCTCTATCTTTGTAGCGGTGTTGGTCTTCTATCCCAGATCACGAGACCTTAGGTAAATAGGTGTTAAAAGCACCCCAAAGAACTTAAAACCAGATAGACGAGGCCTGTTTTTGGTTTAGAAAAATTCATAAACAGTGAGTACCTTGTCTTCATCCTTTTCTTTCCTTGACTTTCCACATATTTCCACAATCCCAAGCTAAACTAAATTGATTTTTACAATCAGCAGATCTATCATTTTTCGAGCGAAAATAGAGTATTTTGAAGGAAAATAATTTTATACAAACTCCTTGAAATAAAACTACCTTTCAGTTGTCACTTGACATAATTTCAGACACTTCTACAATTATTTTATCTCATTTTTATCAAATTTTTTTAAAATTAGGCAGTTTAGAGTAGCAAAAAGTGAGTGTGGCATTATCAAACTACTGTCATAATTTCAGGGAAAGGTCTCTCCTTCCTCACACTTAAGAGGAGCAATGTCCTCATTGTTCAGAATTAAATAAAGAAAAGGACCTTTCAAAATATGATAGATTCATAAAGGATTAAACGCATGTAGGTTGAACATTAATAAAATAAAAGAAGAACTGAAACTCCCCTTATATCGTAGATTGAGGAAGGTATCCTTCCTCACACTTAGAGCTTTGGCAGGGGTGAGACGTTCCTCACACTTGAGTTTGCACAAGTGTTCAACCGAAGATATTGAAATTCCAAAGCAACTGAGGTTGCTTTCCAAAGGTGAGTTCAGCTATATATTCGACATAGAATTTTTTCTGAAAAGAAAAATCATATATAGCCAGCAGAACTCCAATTGAACCAAAAGAAAATCATTAAATGAAAATCATAAATAAAATTCATAAAAGAAAAACATAAAGTAAACCACACTGTTACCTTCCTGAATATATCAAATGTTAGAACAAGGTTTAACAGTAATAGTCTACAAAAGTCAGAGAATATAAAATGAATGAAAATAACAATAAAACAAATAAAATAAAATCACTGTGGTGGTGGTGGAGGCTGTGCAGGTCCCTGGCCTGACTGAGCGAGGAGACGCTCTAGGAGCTGAGCGGTCTGCGCATTCTGCTGCGCTGTCTGTGCATGCATCTCATCACTCCGGTCTAAGCGCTGGTGCACCCGCGACTGCTCAGCCAGCATCCTCTGCTCGAAGCTCTCAAGCGCTGATGCAACTGCTGCTGCATCTGATGGAATGCCTGTAGCTGACTCTGTGGATCGATCGAGTAAGGTACAGGAGCTGGAGTCTGCATCACATCAGTAGTAGGCACGTAGGGCTCCTCTCCCTGTGCAGTGTTAGTAGACGGGTGGTCGGGAACAGTAGAAGGTAGCTCCCGTAGAGGCTCCTGCTGCTGTGGATGAAGCAGTGGAAGATCGGGCAGCGCTAACCCTTCACCCAAGTACCGTCGTCTAGGCGCGTAAAGCCCCAGCGTCGCGCAGTCAGCAGTGTGACAGGACGCTCTCCAGTCCTGAGCTCAACTCGTGTGATAGCTGTGGAAGACAGTGAAGAGGTGGTACCAGATCAAGAAGGGGAAGATGGGAGTGATCTTCTTCTTCTTCGTCCTCAGATAGGACACCACCTTGTGGAGCTGGCCAAACATAATGTGGCAGAAGAGAGGCGCTGAGCAGGTGGGAAGGGAGCGAGGAAGTAGTCAAGTAGGGCGCAGTCCTCATCAGACGCATCGTGTGCTGTAGAAGGGCGAATCTGATGGCCTATGATGTCCAAAAGAAGCCTCTGCTGCAATGTAGTGAAGGTCGCGAAAGGGAGGACTTCCTTGTCCTCCTCCCCTCGGTGTCGGATCCTCCGACCCACGTCCTGAAGCCACCGGGTCTTAGACATGTGCATGTGATCGTCAGTGAACCCCCTGATCTTCAGGACCAATCTGGAGCTGTAGGACGTATGAGATCGTGATGGGTTGATCTCCACTGGATGATGGCGCACGTAAGAGGTGATGCTCAGGTTTCCGCCCGAGCATTCGCATAAACTCCCTCACGAGCTCCTCCCCGAAAACTCCTGCTCCTAACTTCAGGACCATAGAAAGTCCATGTATAGCAAACAGGGTGTCCACCCCTGCAGCCTCTACTAACTCAGGAGCATACCTCCTCTCCATGATGAGGTCCTTGCCTAGATCGAACCAGGCACGGGCCTCTGCTGAAATAACCCGTCATCCCGAAGATCCGGATGACGAAGAGGAGCAGATGAAGATGATGCTCCGGGGCAGTTGCCACCACGTACGAGGCATACTATATATTATTTAAAATTAAAAGCAAACAACATTAAGCATAACAATTAATATTAAATATTAAACAAAGTAATAACAACATGAACATTTAACGAGATATTAGCAACATAAAAATCAACAAAATTATCAAACAAATAAAAATAAAACAACAACATTAAAAATTAACAAAGAAAACAAGCATAGAAATGAAAATAAATAACAACGTCATTAAGATTTACAAATATTAATAAACAAAAATTAACATAAAAATTAATATTAATAGCAACATAAATATTATATTAAAATAACATAAAAATTAACATTATTAACAAAGCATTATATTAGACATAAATATTTTCATATTATAACAAAGATAGAAAACTAGTAAATAATTAAAATAACAAACAAAAATACAAAAAATAAACAGTTAAATTCTGTCGAAAATTCGACAGAGTTTCCCCTAAATTTCTTCGATTCTCCACAAAATTTCAGTCAGATTCAAGTTTTTTAGTATCGTTACCTATCAATTTGTAAATAATAACCTAGAATCATAATCTACTTTTTCGTTTAATATCAAGGCTAAATAATTGAATAATGCTAGTTCTACAACACAATTTTCGTAATTAGCACACATCAATTTTGAATTCAACAAAAAGCACCCAAACTAAGTGTATTATGTAAAGATTTAACCTTGTGTATAGATTATACAATTATAGGACAAATTCGAGACAAATTAGCAATTATAATTCGAAAATTTTGAATTTGGGAATCTAGGATTCGAACTTCAGCTCCTAATTTCTCCTAATGTAGTTCACCATTTACAGATTTGAAGTTATAGAAACGTAAGGAATTAAAAAACGAGCGTTTCGGTACCAACCCTTGTAAATTTGATGAAGAAATGAGGAAGTTGTGCTGATTTGAGGGGGAGGCGATTCGGTGTTCTTCGTCCTTCTCTGTATCGGGCTCGAGCAGTTTCAGAATTGGGGAAGAACAATAATAACTCGAAACGCGGCGTTCTCTTTTTTTTTTCTGGATAGCCACGTCCGCCTGGCGTCCGCCTTATATGAGGCGGTCAGGGAGACGGTTGCGAGGCGGTTTCAGAGACAACCGCATGATATAGGGCGGTTGTCCATGCGGACAACCCCCTGTATCGTATTTTTTTTTTTCCGATTTCTTCCTTATTTAACTAAAACAAACACTAAAATCATAATATATGTTAGAAATAAAAATGACATATAAATATAGTTAGTAATTAGATAACATAAATTATAAGTTAGTAGTTAATTACATAAAATTAAATGTTAAGGACAATGGAAATTCAATGTTAAGGACAATGGAATATAATGTTAGAGACAATGGAATTAAATGTTAATAAGAGTTAGAAGTTAGATGTCAGAAGTTAGATGTCAGAAGTTAGATGTCCGAAGTTAGATGGCCAAAGTCAGGTGTCCAATTGTCCAAATGTCCAATTAATATTAACAGATTATTTAGATAATTAATATTAACAAAATATCGCAGAAATTAATATTGACAATAAACGAAAATTATATATAAATATTATTAACTATTTAAGAGAACAAAATATTTATAATTTAAACAGGTGAATAATCCGGGGCTTAGGAACTAGAATAAATCTAGTCCCCGGCAACGGCGCCATTTTGCAGACGTTATATTGTGAGTGGTTAGAACAGGTATAATTAACATAAAAGAAAGAAATTAAAACCCAAATAAACGTCGGGCTGCAAACAAATCCCGGTCGCAGTAGTATAGTGAAATGTAGCGACCGGATATCGAACCACGGGACTAATGTACATATTATAGTACCTAAGCGTGTCACAGGAGGGGGGATTAATTGACTTGTTTATATAAATAAAAGGAAAGATAAAATTACTAGTAAGCAATAAACTAAACGGGACTCTGGTTCAGATTAATATTATCTGCTCCTTCATGCTATTCCTACTGGTCTAATTATAATTGTTTGGCAAAATTCCTTAAATTATCCTAAGGACTATCATAGACCCTTAAGAACTCGTTTACCAGAAATGCTCGGTCTAATCAAGGTTCGAGCACTCTTATGTAAACGGACATTAAATTCCAGGAAATATAATGCATCTGAAATACTAACTCATTAAATCATAATAGAGCTTTCTCCAGATTTACGGCTTAATCAACCTATCTATTTATCACCTGGTCTGATCAAAATAGACTAGCAAGCAATTTAATAAACTCATGACATTTATTAAAAAGGCGAGAGATGAGCTTTAAACGTAACAACTTCATTAAATTAAAACCAGTAAAAACATTGCATAATTAATACAGAACATAATAATTATTCCCAAAGCGAAAGTAAACTAGCCTAACATATTAATAGAATAACAGAAACAAGAATGATAGAAATCATCCGTAATCACTCCGTCTCGCTCTGCTATTTTATACGAAGGCTAGAGGTGGATTTAGTGGATGTAAATAATAAAATGGAGAAGGCGGAAGGAGAGAAATGAGATGGTGCGTGAGTTGGAACTCCCGACGAACCACGGAAGGCCTCCGGAAGGCACTGAAAAGGAGGAATGAAGCTCGTATTTATAAGAGGAAGAACAGAGCAGCAGCTCATAGCTCACTGATTGAGCTCGATGATTGCAGCTCCCCATTGATTGCAGCTATTAATTGCGCAGGGGACAAGGTTGAAACGCGGGCGTGATTTCTGATAGGCGCCGTCTGAATCAAGTTGCAGAGCGAGTCGGCGAAGAAGATAACCCGTTCATTTTTAGTCACTCCGCCTCCTCAAATGAGGCGGTTGCATGGGCGGTTTAAGTCACGTCCGCCTCCTCAAATGAGGCGGTTGTGTAGGCGGTATGAATTGGTGTCCGCTAACCCATGCATCTTCTCTTGTCCGCCTCCCGTCCTCCTGTTAATGGGGCGGTTGCAATGAGTTTGTCCGCCCCCTAATGAGGCGGTTGCCTCTATTTTCTTCCTTCCTAGTGTCGTCCGCCCCATAATGAGGCGGTTGCATGCAAATCATGCGCATGCATGTCCTCTCCGCGTGACCTTCTTTAACCCCTTATAAACATATATATGTTTTAGGTATTTTTCCTACAATTTAACACATATAATACATCAGTTATAACAACATAATTATAGGAAAAACCTAGATAAGTGCGAAACATTACTAAAAATGCTGCAATTAATAAGGTGATTAAACCTTAAAAAGTCTATATTTTTGCACTTATCAACAGTATTTCAACTCTTGTGGTCAGAATAAATTGTCACGCTTACCCCATACAAATGATGTCGCCATATCGTTAATGCGAAGACAATGGCACCCAATTCTAGATCGTGGTAGGGTAGTTCTCTTTCATGCTTCTTTAGCTGTCGGGAGGCGTATGCTACGACCTTCCCGTGTTGCATCAACACCACCCATACTCTGCCTGATGCGTCGCAATAAACCTCAAAACCATCTGGACCCGTCTGGTATAGTCAGGACTGGTGCAGATGTCAAAGCATCCTTAAGCTTCTGAAAAGAAATTTCACAGTCGGCTGTCCACTCGAATGGTGGCATCCTTTTCATCAAGGAAGTCATCGGCTTCGAGATACTGGAGAAGTCCCTCACAAATCTCCTATAATAACCTGCCAGACCGAGGAAGCTCCTAATATCGGTAACTGTCTTCGGCCTAGGCCAGGTGCGCACTGCATCTATCTTTGCCGGATCCACACGCGATCCCAGCCTCAGAACACATGGCCAAGAAAAGAAACTTGGTCCAACCAAATTCACACTTAGAAAATTTTGCATACAACTGATTCTTCCTCAGTATCTGTAACACATTTCTCAGGTGGCTTTCATGCTCACCTCTCGATTTCGACACAAGTGTCCAATGAAACTACCACTGATTTGTCCACTGATCTTGGAACAAACGGTTCATCAGGTCCATAAACTTAGCTGGTGGCATTGATAAACCAAATGGCATAACCGTAAACTCATATGTCCATATCTGGTTCTGAACGCTGTTTTCTCAATATGTCCTGTCCTTAACGCAATCTGATGATAACCTGATCGTAAATCTATCTTGGAGAACACTGATGCTTCTCTCAACTGATCAAATAAGTCGTCGATGCGTGGTAAAGGATAACGTTCTTCACCTAACTGCATTCAGCTCCGATAGTCAATACAAGGCGGAGGCTACCGTCCTTCTTCTTCACGAAGAGGACCGGCGCTCCCAGTGGTGAAACATAGGCGGATAAAGCCCTTGTCGAGTAGGTCTTTCAGCTGCTCCTTGAGCTCTGTCATCTCTGCTGGAGCCATACGATAGGTGCCTTCGCAATAGGTCCGGTGCCTGGAATCAAATCATCTCAAACTCAACCTCTCCCGTGCTGGCGGCATGCCCGGCAGTTCCTTAGGAAATACATCAGGAACTCCGAGACTACGGCACATCTGGGCTAAACTCAGGTCTCCTCTATGTCCTGGACATAGCAGAGGTATACATCATTCCCTCGTCGTAACTCACGATACATGGCCATGGCGTGATGATCTGTGTCGACGGCTCCCTGGGCCTCTGGCGGTATGATAATAGTGACCCCTGATGGACTCCGAAGAAGCAGACGATGCTCGGCACATAGGATTCTGCCCTTGTACCGCTCCAACCAGTTCATCCCGATAATCACATCAAAACCAAGTCCGTCGAACTCTATCAAGTCGATCGGAAACTCTTCCTCCCTGATACGTATAACAACATCTCGGTAGTAGCGGGTACACCTGATCCGCTCTTTCGACGGGAGAGTGACCACAAAGTCTGGCATCTCTTCACCGTCTAACCCCAGCCTCTTCGCAAAGATAGCGAAATAAATGTGTGTGAGGCTCCTGAGTCGAACAAGATCGATGCATCCACGCCATTCACTGGAAAGGTACCGGTGAGGATTGTGCCGCTCTTGCTGGCTTCTGCCTTATTGCAGACACTCAGCATACCTCCCGTTCCGTGTGCACAGCCTAGTTCATTTGCAAATTCATAAGTATACAGTAGTAACACGTTGACACACTCCAAAACAACAACTCTTTATTCATTAACACACTCCTTACACCATAAGTTGGTTTACATTGTAGACATGGTTAAACATAGCTTCCTTAGCATACAACTGGCTTAATACATTACATGATTTCACAAGGCTAAAACTGCCTGAAAGTCAAATTCAAACGTCCGGGTTTCAGATGTGTGGCATTTACCACTGCTGATGGTGCGGTATTCAGTTTGATCTTCTTGATACCGTGGTATAACATCCTTGATTGTCCACCCATAATTAACACATCACCTGATTTCAACACTAACTTCCTTGCGAGGTCACCACGCTTCTGCTCGCCATATAAACACTGCGGTATCACCAATGGACCAAGACACCACGGGTACCCCTTACTTAGAGACTCGGGTGACTCGTCCTTATCTTGGTGTAATCCCAACCGTCCACCCTTCTGGTAGAAGTTCACAATACAAAGATCTGCCTTAACGTTCGGAATCGGTTCCGATTCAACTTGCTGAGCAATTCCCACGGCGTGGTTAACGACCGCAAGGAACTCCTCAGGTATACCTGGTACAGTTGCTTCATCTTCAGCTCGCACTTCTTGATATGACTTGGTGTAAGGATTCCAGTCCTTACCCATGCACATCATCTTCAGCTTCATCTTCGAACCACTCGGGTATTCGGGTGTGTAGAAACTTCCTGGTGCTGCTCCAAGTTCGTTGCATCGCCTGATGATGTGGATTTGTGCTTCCGGTGTCAGGTATCCATTTAAGAGTATCATACCTGGCTGGATAACCTGACATTGCTCCAGTGGAATTCGGTGATGCTGATGGCTGTCTCTTCAGGGTTCGGTGTGGGCGGGATTGGATAACAGATATTGAAGGTTCCTAAGTTTTCATTTCACATTATTCTTTAATTCACTACTTAGGTGATTGTACATTAGACTCACTAATACAACACTCATGCACGAAATGCGGTAAGCAATCACTTTTCACTTAACAGTTTAGGTGGTACCTGGTCTAGAAGAGGGTCCTGGTGCCTCAGACCGGTCCACTACATTCAGGGCGGCCTTGCCGGTCCCCGTTCCCTTCCCCTTCTGGGATTCAGTGTACTTCTTGTCAGAGGGCTGCTGCATGATCGCCTTCGGGCTTTCGGTGGTCGCGGTAGTCTTACCCTTCCACTGCCCCTTTGGCTTATAGTTCCTACCATTGGGGTTCTGCCAGCACTCAAACTCGCGGTGCCCCATCTTCTGGCAGTAACGACACTGCACGTCGTTCCCCTTGCAGTCTTTGCCGGGGTGGTCTCCGTTACACCACTTACAGTAAAAGTGGCGCTCCGGTCCAGAGCCCGCGCTATCTGCTATAACAATGCACAATCAATACTCACTTCACATCTTAACAACATATATTTCAACTTGACACCCTTGGTTAAATAATTACCCTTTGGCGGGTAGGAGCGTAGAGGCTTTGCTGCATACGCATATGTGAGCTTCAGTGGCTCATCAGCTGTGGTGGTCTGGGCTTGACCCTTGTCACCTGTACTGACTCTTCTGGGGCTGAGGGTAGTGTTTCTTTTTCTTTCCTCCCCCATACCCTTGTTGACTCTGGCCCTCATTCGTGACCTTGCGCTTATGCGCATTCTCCTCGTCCCTCAGACGGACGGTAATCTCAACCTTAGCAGCGGCATGATAGCACTCCTGAATTTAGGATGTCAGCCATGCCCCGCCAAAACAAAACTCACCAACTCACATCAACATTCACTTAAAGTATAAACTGATTCACAACACGGTATTTTAATTACCTGCAAGGTAGTATACTCAACTGGCCCCATCCCGTAGCGGAGACGGTGGCTAAGACCATTGTAGAACCGGTTCACCAGCACCCGGTTCGAGTATCCAAGGTCCGGTAACAGGTGGATAAGGTCGGTGAATGCGGTGTAGTAGTCATCAACCGACATCTTATCCCCCTGCCTCAGACTATCCAGCTCGAGGCGCTTAGCCTCTTGCACATGCACAGGGTAATACTTGGCTCGCAGTAGAGCCGTGTACTCCCTCCAACCAAACGCAGGATCAGCCATCCTGTCCTCCTTCACAAGCTTCCACCAACTCTGTGCCGAACCCTTCAGGTAGTAAGCGGCAAGACGGACCTTAGCTTCGCAGGTACTGCCAAGGTCTCGTAGGCGGTCTCCAGCTCGGAGATGTACGCCTCCAGCTTACTAGGGTCGGTCTCCCCATTGAATGACGACGGTCTCAAATCAGCCAACGCCTTGACCCAATTGGTCTCTCGTGGCGGTGGTGGTGGTGGCTGAACACCGGGCTGTTGCCCCTGCTGTATCGCAGTAACCAACTGGGGTACCATCTGGGACGGCGGCTGCTACTGCCTCAGCCATGGTCGTGTAGTAGTGTCGTCGCCCTGGTCACCCTCATCTCCAGTACCGCGCCCGCGGCCTCTACCTCGTGGTCTACCTGACATCTGAATTCACATGAACATTTCATTAGCATTATGCTTGCACACTTACCAATCCAACGGTTGTAACATCTTTCCAACAGCAAGCTAATTCCACACTTAGTTAGTGGTTAACCTTCCCAATCTGTTCACCTAGGTAGCTAGGGTTGGGTTCCCTAACTCGGTATGTTTCTAGCTCGGTATTCTAGTCATCAGAGCGATACTTCGCTCTGATACCACTTTTTGTAACACCCCTACAACGCACTTACCATCTACTGAAATCGCAGCGGAAATAAACATCCCAACATTAACCAAACGCAATGGTGCTACAACGCCGTTAACCACCCACGTGGTTAACTAGGCAGAATAAATACAAGTGTACCGGTCTGATGATCAGACTCCCGAGCATAGGTCCTAACATCCATACATAAACATAACCAAACCATACCGAGTATTTATTTTACATACCAACTGTAACCTTAAACACCTGTCACTGTAAACAACAGTACCAACATAAACAACACTACGGGAGCACAGGCGCATCCTGGGTTTATCTTACAAGATCCAAAAGTATTCCAACACCTAGGATCTAGAGCCACTCCGCTTCTTCGATCCTCATCCTGCAGTAAAAATATGGAGCCCCCAGAGGGGGTCAGCAACCTTTTGCTGGTATGGTTAACGCGCAGCCCATCGGCTACCGGGATACGCGCAACCAATTGTCATGATAACATGGCATTCATTTTAAACATCCAACATATATAACATAGCTTAGCAAGGGAAATTGCGTAGCACAACAATAATACATAACACCATAAATCGGTTCACACAAGGAACCTTCCACCATAATTAGTATACATAGTGAGCCTAGAGATTATGCCAATCTCATGCTAAGCTCGTTACCAACCTCGTTACCGTCCAGTTATATCGAACGGTTAACTTAAACCCAAGGCGTGTCGGATATAGTAATCCCAAGCACACCGAAAACAACATTCGTATGCCCCTGTGGCCCGACGTGAGTCAGTAAACTAGCTTTGGATAAGCTAAGGGAAAGTTGAAACCAAATTGGAATACAACCTATACATACACCAAGAGAGTCGAACCGGATAGACATCGACTCCCATCCATCACACGCGTGGCCGGAACATGACCGGACTCCTCACTTCCCCGGTTAGCACTTGTTAGTGATCATACAAATAAACTTGTTAAGTCACACACGAACAAGTGTTTAGGTCTTGTTAGACACACCAAGAAAGGAGTCACAACAATACAACATCATAATAATAACAACTGTAAACTCTTTTCATGCCTTATCTTATAAGGTCGTAACACACAGAAAAGCAAACAACACCCAAGCCGGTGTAAACCGGTAGGCAACAGACTGCAAGAAAACCATACCTTGGTCCTTGCTTCGACTGGTTCCCACCTTGAGAGAATCCTAAACACATTTAGTAACGTCGGTCAATTAACGTACTAGTTCACCGTTAACATTAACTACTTCACATTTCTAGTTATTTCTTTTCCACATTTTGTTTTAACTTCCCACCTTTTAAAATGTCATAATAACTCTCCTAACATGTCTTATATAACTCTATAACATCACCTCTAACTTATCCCCATCTTTAGACATCGTTTAATAACTTAGAACTAAATTTATATAGTGGTCCGGGACTTGGTCCCTTACTTAGGTCCCGGACCTATACTTAACAAATCCCCTCGGTTACTTTTAATGGGGTGGTCCGGGACTTCACCCAGGTCCTAAGTCCCGGACCATTCTAAGCAAATTCTCTCGGGCATTTTAAGGGATTGGTCCGGGTCCTTGTTCAAGAACCAAGTCCCGGACCTATCTCTATGTACAACTCTCGGTAATTTTTGCACTCATGGTCCGGGACATGTCCCATGACTTAGGTCCCGGACCCAATATACAAAAGCGACGTACTGGAATTTTTCATGTTCTGCTGCGCAAGTTCTCTACACCTATCAGATATATAAACTTCCCAGTACGCTCTATACTCAAAACTTCACCCAAATATACACCACATAACAACGTAGTGCACAATTTAAATTGCATAAATCTTAAACACTGAATTTCCACAATATATTTGCCTTTCACCTGCAAATACAAACAGCAGTACGTATGTCCCTTACTAGTCTCTTTGAGAACATTTTCTAAGTCATTTACCTTTGGCTCTTTAGGTAGTTTCAACAGACAACGTAAGTTTATTTCCAAAGGAATTTTAAGCTACCTTTGGTTAACATAAAACATGGAGGAAACACCATTTTCTTTGAGTTTCCTTACCTTGAAGCAAAGGAGAATAATAATACGTAAGAAGATGAACTCAAGCTCTTCCCATGGAGATTCCTCTTGGCACCAAAATGGAGCTCTTGAAGATTTGAAGGGACTAAGTCGAAGAGCTTGATGAAACTAAGAGATCGGTGGTCTCGGTTTTAGATTTGGACAAGTGAGCAAGAAGTTACAAGGATTTGAAGTTGTATGTTGGTGGTGTGCTGTTCGATCGTGAAGAGAGCAGCGAAAGGGATGGCTACGTGAGATAGTAAGGAAATGAGAGAATGAATGATTGTAGTTGCTTTTAGAGATATTTAATTATGTAAAGCAAATAGTGCTTTTTCAATTACTACTTATCTACTCAATTAGCTAGTACGGGTGGTGATTCACCACATGCAAACCGACCCCCATTTTACAAAAGGGGTTAATTAGTCTTTATTGCTCAATTTACATAACTTAACATATTACAAACTAGCTTATTTTAGTTACTATTCATAATAACAAGGCACTTTGAAGCGAAATTCTTGATTTCTTATTAATTTAAACTTCCAAATGTGATACTAAATAGTACACATATTAATTAAAGAGTAATGATGGACATTTAGCCATTCAAAACTCATTTACAAGACAATTTTTCATTTTTGGCAATTAATTGTATTTACTATTTATTAAATTGTTTACTAATGTTTCTAAGACTCTTTTTAGTCTTATTAATTTATTATTAATATTTAAACCACTTATTAAGGTTTGGGGTATTTCACAATCTTAGTGGTTTAGGAAGAAAAGATGTTTGGGAGAGGATTGTAGTAGTAGTGAGGAAACATTTGAGACTAGTGCTAGTCATAGGTATAAAACACCCCATGCAAACTTAGGGAAAAGTATTGCATGTGCCAACCTTTGTATAAGAATTTGTGTAAGGTTGAGCAGGTTTTTGATGAATGATTTAAGGGGTATAATGGAGGTCTTAAGGTGTGTGAGGTGCCCAAATAAGGTTAGAACATACTAGGAGATATGAGGTGAAGTTTGGAGTTAAATGGGCAATTAAAAACAAGGGTCTGGAGTAGACCGACCTTGGGGACCGGACCTGCAAGGTCGGTCGAGCCCAGTTTACCCTGCGAGAAATGGTCTCTGGAATGGACCGACCTTGGGGACCGGACTTGCAAGGTCGGTCGGGCATGGATTTTTAGTACGGATTGAGTCTCTGGAATAGACCGACCTTGGGACCGGACTTACAAGTTCGGTCATGCCTAAATCTTTGTACGTAAGTAAGTCTCGGGAATCGACCGATCTTGCGACCGAACTTGCCAAGATCAGTCGGGCCTGAGTTTTCAAAGGGGAAAAAACTCTCGGGAATAGACCGACCTTGTGGACCGAACTTGCAAGGTCGGTCGGAGTAGAATTTTTTACGGTAATATGTTCTGGAATGGACCGACCTTGTGTAAGGTCGGTCGGTAAGGTCGGTCGGACCAAAACTTGTAAAAAAAAACAAACAAAGAGTGGCTTAAGTAGTTAACCCTAGGGGGTAAGATGAAGGTAATCAAGGATAAGTTTGGGCATTAAAACATGTCATATAACCATGTAAAATGTTTAGTAAAATTCGAAGTTAAGTAAGTGAATTGACCGACGTTATTAATCATGTATAGGAGTGACCTACGGTGGAAACCAGTCGAAGCAAGGACCAAGGTATGGTTTTCTTGCAGTCTATTGCCTACCGGTTTACACCGGCTTGTGTGTTGTTTGTTTTTCTGTGTGTTTATGACCTTGTAAGACTTAAGTCATGTAACGATTTACAGTTGTTAAATATTATTGTATTGTTAAGTGTGACTCTATTCCCTTGTGTGTGTCTAACAAGACTTAACCACTTGTATGTGATTGTTTGTTGAGTTCGATGTTGAACTTCTAACAAGTGCTAACGAGGGAGTGAGGAGTCCGGTCTGTTCCGGCCACGCGTGTGAGTATGGGAGTCGATGTCATAACCGGTTCGATTCTCTTTGTATGTTATGGTTGTTCATCCATTTTGGTTTCCAACCTTCCCTTTAGCTTAACCAAGGCTATTTTACTGACTCACGTCGGGCCACAGGGGCATACTATGTTTTGTTCGGTGTGCTTGGATCACTATATCCGAGGCACCTTGTGTTAAGTTATTCATTCAATCTAACAGAACGGTAACAAGTTATGTAACGAGCTTAGCATGAGTTTGGCAACATTCTCTAGGCTCTCCATGGGAAACTAATTGTGTTGGTTCGTTTCCTAAAAGGATTCGTTTTGTATGTTATGTGTAATGTTGTTATGCAATATTCTTGCTATGATATGTATGTTGTATGTTTAAAATGAATACCATGTCATCATGACAATTAGTTGCGCGTATCCCGGTAGCCGATGGGCTGCGCGTTAACCATACCAGCCAAGGGTTGCTGACCCTCTCGGGGGCTCCATATTTTTACTGCAGGATGAGGATCGAGGAAGCGGAATGGCTATAGATTCTAGGCTGCAGGAATACTTTTGGTTATTTTTGGATGCTGAGCCCGGGATGCGTGTGCTCCGTGGCGATATATTTTGGTACCGTTTGTATTACAATGACGGTCGTTGACAGTTCACAGTGACAGATGGTGGTGTACAGTTTACAGTTATGGATGTAGTTACAAACTCGGTATTATGTTAATGTATTAAAGGTTATTAGTTCTATGCTCGGGAGTCTGATCATCAGACCGGTACGTTTGTATTTATTCTGCCTTGTTGACCACATGGGTGGTTAACGGCGTTGTAGCACCGAATCGTTTAGTTATTATTTAGTTGTTTAATTCCGCTGCGATTTCAAGTGTTGTTAAGTGCGTAGTAGGGGTGTTACAAAAAGTGGTATCAGAGTGAAGTATCGCTCTGATGACTAGAATACCGAGCTTAGGAATATACCAAGTTAGGAAACCAAACCATAGTTACCTAAGAGAACAGTTGTGGAAGGGTTAACCACTAACTAAGTGTGGAGATACCTTATTGTCGGGAAGATGTTACAACCGTTGGACCGATAAGTGTGCAAGCACAGTGCTAATAAATGTTCATGTGAATTCAGATGTCAGGTAGACCACGAGGTCGAGGCCGCGGACGCGGTACTGGTGATACCGGGAACCAGGGAGAGAACCCTACGGCGCAAGTCATGGCCGACGTTGTCGTGGCCGCCGTAGCCCAGATGGTCCCACAGCTAGTAGCTGCGATGCGAGCAGCAGCAAGGCGGTGTGGGTCAACAAGGGCCACAACCGCAACCACAGCCGCGCGAGAGACCAATTGGGTCAAGGCGTTGGTGGATTTGAGACCCCCGTCATTCAGTGGGGAGACTGACCCTAGTAAGTTGGAGGCGTACATCTCCGAGATGGAGACCGCCTACGAGACCTTGAATGTGCCCGAGGAGGTCAAGGTTCGTCTAGCCGCTTACTACTTGAAGGGATCGGCTCAGAGTTGGTGCAAACTAGTAAGGGAGGGCAGAGTTGGTGATCCTACCTTCCAGTGGAGGGAGTACACGGCCCTGCTGCGAGCCAAGTACTACCTGATTCATGTGCAAGAGGCCAAGCGCCTAGAGCTCGACAACTTGAGACAAGGGGATAAGATGATGGTTGATGAGTACTACTCCGCTTTCATCGGACTTATCCATCTGCTGCCGGATCTGGGTTACTTAGACCGGATTTTAGTGAACCGTTTCTACAACGGATTGAGCTACCGCCTACGCTACGGTATGGGGCCAAGCGGGTATACTACTTTGCAGGTAATGAACTACAGTATGAAGTGAATAAGTGTGTACAATGTGTTAATGTACATGTGAGTTTGTTTAGCGGGGCATAACTAACACCCTAAATATAGGAGTGCTATCATGCCGCTGCTATTGTAGAGATCACCATCCGTCTGAGGGACGAGGAGAATGCGCTCAAGCGCAAGGCCACGAGCGAGGGCCAAAGCACGCAAGGGCACGGGGGAGGAAGGAAGAAGAAGCCATACCCCCAGTCCCAGAAAGGACAGCAACAGGGTGACAAAGGCCAAGTCCAGACCACCACTGCTGAGGAGCCTCTATAGCTCACCTATGCATATGCGGCTAAGCCCTTACGCTCTTACCCACCCAAGGGTAATTAATAAAATTCAAATGCCGAATTCTGATGTGTGTTGCTATTTTGTGAAGTATGTACTGAGTGTGTGATGTGTTGGCAGCTAGCACGGGCTCTGGACCGTAGCGCCACCACTACTGTAAGTGGTGTAACGGAGACCACCCCGGCAAGGACTGCAAGGGCAATGATGTGCAGTGCCGATACTGCAAGAAGATGGGGCACCGCGACTACGAGTGCTGGCAGAACCCGAATAGCAGAAACTACAGGCCTAAGGGGCAGTGGAAGGGTAAGGCCACCGTGACCACCGATGGCCCGAAGATGGCGAACCAGCTACCCCCAGATCAGCGGTACACAGATTCCCAGAAGGGGAAGGGGTCGGGATCCGGCAAGGCCGCCCTGAATGTGGTGGACCGGTCTGAGGCACCAGGGCCCTCTACTAGACCAGGTACCGCCTAAACTGTTGAATGAAATAAGTGATTGCATACCGCATTTCATGCATGTGTGTTAGTGAGTTTAAGTAAACAACCATGTAAGTAAACAATTAAAGTATAATGTGAGAACACCTGATTAGGTAATTGAAAACTTAGGAACCTTCAATATTTGCTATCCAATCCCGCCCACACCAAACCCTGAAGAAACCACCATCAGCATCACCGACTTTCCAATGGAGCAATGTCAGGTCATCCAACCAGGTATGGTACTCTTAAATGGATACCTGACACCGGAAGCACATATCCACATTATCCGACGATGCGACGAACTGGGAGCAACACCCGGAGGTTTCTACACACCCGAATACCCGAGCGGATCGAAGATGAAATTGAAGATGATGTGCATGGGTAAGGACTGGAATCCTTACATTAAGACATATCAAGACGTGCGAGCTAAAGATGGAGCAACTGTACAAAGTATACCTGAGGAGTTCCTTGCGGTCGTTGACCACACCGTGGAAATTGCTCAGCAAGTTGAATCAGATTTAATACCAAGTGTTAAAGCGGATTTATGTATTGTGAACTTCTACCAGAAGGGTGGACGGTTAGGGTTACACCAAGACAAGGACGAGTCACCCAAGTCTCTAAGTAAGGGAGTACCCGTGGTGTCTTGGTCCATTGGTGACACCGTAGTGTTTGTGTACGACGAGCAGAAGCGTGCTGATCTCGCAAAGAAGCTAGTGTTGAAATCAGGAGATGTGTTAATCATGGGTGGCCATTCAAGGATGCTATATCATGGCATCAAGAAGATCAAACTGAATACCGCACCATCGGCAGTGATCAATGCCACACACATGAAACCCAGACGTTTGAATTTGACCTTCAGACAATTTTAAAGCCTTGTGTGAACATGTAATGTTGTTAAACCAGTGTATGTTAAGGATGTTGTATGGGTTAGTTATGTCAACAGTGTAAACCAACGTATGTTGTAAGAAGAGTGTGTTAATGAATAAAATGGAGTTGTTTGAAGTATGTCAACTGTGTTATTACCAAATACTTATTAGTTTGCCAATGAATTAGGCTGTGCACTCGGAACGGGAGGTATACCGAGTGTCTGCAATGAGGCAGAAGCCGGCAAGAACGGCACAATCCTCACCGGAACCTTTCCAGTCAATGGCGTGGACGCTTCGATCTTGTTCGACTCTGGAGCCTCACATACATTTATTTCGCTATCTTTTGCGAAGAGGCTAGGGTTAGACGGTGAAGAGATGCCTGACTTTCTAGTCACTCTCCCGTCAAAAGAGCGGATCAGGTGTATCCGCTACCACCGAGATGTTGTTGTACGAATCAGAGACGAAGAGTTTCCGATCGACTTGATAGAGTTCGAGGGACTTGGTTTTGATGTGATTATCGGGATGAACTGGTTGGAGCGGTACAAGGGCAGAATCCTGTGTGCCGAGCATCGTCTGATTCTTCGGAGTCCGTCTGGGGTCACATCTTACCGCTAGAGGCCCAGGGAGACAACCAGTTTTGTGAGTTTATTATTTTCATTTTTGTTTATTCCTCTTAAGTTTTAATTGTTTTTGATTCTTTATTTTTGGGGCTAACATGCGTGTTAGACATGTTTTGTTTAGTTTTACTTGGTTTTAAAGGTGAATTCAGGAGTTTGGAGGTACATCTGTCATCTATGTGAGTTGCTGGCCATTTTTAAGGGCTGTCCGGGTTTGGAGCTGGGTTTACAAACCCGGACCTATAGCTGGGCGAAGCTTCTGGCTTGATTTGGAGGTGGTCCGGGTTTGAGGACAGGTTTGAAACCCGGACCTCATGCGCGGCTCCGCTACTGTCTACATTTTCAGGTTGTTGGGTTTGAAGATGGGTTTGAAACCCGGACCACGAGGCGCGGCGCAGTTACTGCCTTACTTTTCATGTATTCCGGGTTTGAAGACGGGCTTGAAACCCGGACCACACAGGCGCGTAACTCCCTGGCGTGATTTTGCTGTCATCCGGGTTGGGTTCCAGTTTGCAACCCGGACCCAACTTCCCGCATCACCTAAAGAGAGGGCCCGCGAGTTTGCAATCCCTAACTCTATCCCTCCTTCAACCTCACGCCGCTCCAAACCCCGACCTCGCCTGTGTTGTTTTTCGCCATTGCTCCAGACCCAAGGAAACTCTGTCGAATTTTCTGCAGAATTCAGCACCCCGTTGTTTAACATAAAGTGTGAGGACGTTGTCCTCACCATACTCCAGGGGCGTGATTTTCTAACTTCTTCTATTTTTCAAACGTTGTTTTTTGCAAATATTTGTTTTCCTTCCGTCTTACTCATTTTCATGAAGCAATGAGGGCATTGCTAAGTTTGTGTGAGGAAGGGGAATTGCACATGCTCATATTCATGCTCAGTTACATTCGAATGTGCTAATTTTGACCAATTTCCTTTTGAGACTATCATTCTATTTTCACAATGTTTTTGTTGGCCCTCACAAAAATTTTTGGTTACATAACATACCTGAGTCTATTCAGTGGTTGGATAAGTTGGTTTGGAACACCGCACAAGTAGCACTAGTTCTTGTGAGATCGAAGCTGGAAAATAGTTGTGGGAATTCTGGTTGCACTGCTTGTATGTACAGTTTTGATTAATGCTTGTCTGTTTCTTCTCTAAAAGTTAAGCCTATTAGTATAACTATTGTCTTTGATTTCACTTGGGGACTTTGGGAATGATTATTGAATGAAAGGAAGGAAGGACAAAGGCAAGGTACTCCTCTAATCGAACTTTTAACCCAGAAAACAGGCCTCGCCCATTTGGTAATTAAGTCCTCGGGGTGCCTCATCACCCATCTACCTAAGGTCATCTGATCTGGGATAGAAGACCCAACACCGCTACATGAATGGAGAGAAAAGTCTGAGGGATATAAAAGGGAAAGTTAATGCTTGTTTAGAAAGTTGAAGAAATTTAATAATTTCAAATGCAAAGTGCAAAGTCTTTCTGATTATGAGTACGTGGTGATGAAAGGTAATATGGAATAAGATATTACTTCTCACCCCTTGTCGTCCATGGATTGTAGAAAGTTAATTGGAAAGTAGTCCCTGAGTGAAATTAGAGTCAGTGGTTTTACTATGTGCCTTAAGCTCTTGCAAAATACTTCTCAATTTACTGTTTATGAAAACCTGCAAGTGTGGATCATTGTTCTATATGACTGCTTTTCATTATTAGATCTCCTTGTGCACAGTTCTAAACTGACGGCTCCCTTCTGTAAGATTTTAGTCTGTTTCTATTTGCTTGAGGGCAAGCAAAGATTAAGTGTGAGGAAGTTGATAAGTCAGGAATTGTCTAAGTTTACTAGACTAATTCATGCTTAATTTTCTACATTATGACATTAACTTTCCTCGTTTATGCTTTAATTACTCTTCATTGTTATATTTGTCTCCAATGATTGATTTCATATGTTTTCAGGATAAATTACTCAACAAAGTGCTTAAATGAAGATTTTAGAGGATAGAGCAGCATGGGAAGTCAAACCAGAGTCAAATACAGATTTTCATTCACCACTGTTGTACTTTATAGAGGGTCCGGGTTTGCAGCTGGGTTTATAAACCCGGACCACCCCGTCGCAGAACATTCTGCCTAATTTCAGACTTGGTCCGGGTCTGCAGCTGGGTTTGAAACCCGGACCATCCCAAGCGAGAGAAACTTTCTGCCTTAATTCAGACTTGGTCCGGGTTTGAGGAGGAGTTTGAAACCCGGACCATTACAAGCGATGCGCGGAGTTTTGTTCGTTGTGTGACGGAAGTAATGTATATCTTTAACTTATTTTGGGCCGTCGTTTTAATTAGGTTAGATTAGAGATAGATTGAAGATAAAATTCTGTTTGTTATAAAAGAAAAGGCCAGCCAACGTGAGTACTACACATCTGGGAGCGCACAGAATAATCACAATACAGAGAGAATTAGTTGAGAGCTTGGAGTCTGGTTTGGAGTTTGGAGCAGAGCACAGAAAGGAGTTCACCACGGAGACTTCACCAGAAGTCTCAGAACAGATTTCTTCTTGTTCTCTATTATTACTAAGCTTATTGTAAACATGTCAATGGCTGAGTAGTTCCCTTAGATTTCGGTTTGCTATGTATCCCTAAATTGACTATTCCTGTTCCTTTGTGATTTAATGCAATTTAATGAGTAGTAAAGTTATTTTCCTTGCTTAATTTCTTTAATCGTTATAATTTGGCCAATTATAAAGATTAGTATTTTGTTAGCTTATATGTGACGACTGCGGCTTTCAATCGATTACAGGAAAATAACCGGTTAGTTTAGAGACGGTAATTCCTCTAAATAGCTAATTGATTAATAAACTAGATTGTTCTTAAGGCGGTTAGTAAACAGTGGGTTCGTAACGAGAGTTATAATTCGGTCTTTATTAACTAGTATTTGCTAAGCGGGAGACCGGAGGTAAATTATCTTTGTTCTAGGGTTTACTCAGAATTGCCTTGGAAATCACTTAGGGATAGGAATTACAGATTTAGGGTGCAGTAGTAAACCGGGATCTCTTCTCCAGATCAGTTTCACAACATTTATTTTTCCTGCTTGTTATTGTTTCACATTCTATTTGCAATTTTATGTCATCAAATCAAACCCCAATTTCCTGTTTGTTTTGTTTCGGTTAGTAAAGATTAAACTAGACACATCGCCTCCTCTGGTTCGATACTTAGGGATTACTCTCTATTAAAACTTGCTAGAATTGACCGGTACACTTGCCGTTAGGTTTATCCCAACAAGTTTTTGGCGCCGTTGCCGGGGAGGCACGGTTATTTAGTTTAGTCTTTATTCTATTTTATTTTACTTTTCATTTATTTATTTTAATTGTTGTTTCATTCGATTTTGGTTGTTTATTCTTTTCAGTTTTTCTGTTTTCAATTTTCTTATTATTTTGTTTAACGTCAGATTTTATTTAGTTTAGTTATTAGGATAGCTTTATTATTTTAGATATTTTATCTTTATTCTGTTTAGATTTCTGTCTTGATTTTGTTTAGATATTCTTTTATCTTCCAGATTTTATTTCTGATTTTATTTCTTTATTTGAATATTCTGTGCTTAGTAGTTAGGAATTTATCTGCATATTTTGTGGGTTAAATTCTTTTTATCTTTTCTGATTTTCTGTTATTTTATTCTAATTACTGCTTCCCTTTTAATTTGCGCTATTATAGTTTCAGTTTACTAACTCTCGGTTTATGGTCAAAACCCGTTCTGCAGGAGAACCAGAGTTCGAGCTCAATCTTGAGATCGAGAGATTCGCAAGACAGCTTCGAAGAGACTTGAACCTGGATCCACAGTTGAGGAGAAGGTGCCCGAGCCACCTGTTATTGAAGAGGGTCCAGAAGTTCAGCCACGGTGAATATGGCAAACAACGAGAGACAGATGAGGGACTACCCGTCCAAGTGTTGAAGGGTTGGTGTCGCCAATTGTGATTCCAGCATTGCCAGCAGGAGTGCAGTGGCAGTTCAAGACTCACTATGTGACCATGGTGATGAACGCGCCTCAGTTCAGCGGGACGGTTACTGAAGATCCGAATGTCCATCTCACTACATTCCTGAGATTGGTAGGAGCGTGTTCGACACCAGCTTCGCAGGAGGTGGCCCGGCTCACTCTGTTTCCATTCTCTGAGGGATAGAGCCGCTGAGTGGTTGAACTCGTTGACGCCTGATAGTATCACCAGTTGGACCGAGCTGGCTAATGCATTCTTGGCAAAGTACTTCCCACCTCTCGGATGCTGACCATGAGAGGAGAGATTACAAACTTCAAACAGTTCGCCGGTGAGTCCTTGTCTGAAGCTTGGGAGCGTTTTAAGGGAATAGTAAGGAAGGTACCACATCACGGTCTAGGTGAAGAGGTAATACTGCAGTCCTTTTACAAGGATTTGGATCCGTCTAGCCGGTTGTTGGTTGATACTTGTGCTGGAGGAAGTTTGATGGAGCTGCCTATTACACGAATTAAGGAGTTGTTAGATACTATCACCACAGCGGCGAATCAGTGGGGAGGTACGAGAGCAGGAGAAGCTGCACCGAAGAAACCAGCTGGGGTTATGAAGTAGATTCAAACACTTTCTTGGCTGCCAAGATAGAAGCAATGTCGAAGCAGTTTGAGCGTATGTGCAGTTATGAATCCACAGTCCAGTGCAGCAGCAGCTCCTGAGGTTTATCCACCGTGCGAGTACTGTGGTAGAGCTTCTAACATGTGCCAGTGTTCTCCACACAAGAAGAGGCAGCAAACTATGTTGGTAACAGGGGGTAATTACTTTGGGAATCAAGGAAATCCGGGTTATCAAGCTCAACAGCAAAACCGTACCAAGCGGTGGTGGTAACAACAATTATAATCAGAGGCCCAGCAGCAGTACAATCCTTCCTATCAGAAGCAGCCACTGCAGAGTCAGCAAGCACAGAATTCAGGTGCTGGAGCGTCTTCTAGTATGGATGAAGTTCTGGCCAGGATGAATGATTTCATCTCGGTTAGCGCGAAGAAGTTCAATGAGCTGGAAGTTTTCAATCAGGAGCAAAGAACTTTCAACGCTGATCAAAGGACATTCAATAGAAACATCGAGACTCAGCTGTCTCAGATATCTCAGCAGCTAGCTCACCGTCCTTCGGGTTCCTTGCCTAGTCAGTCAGAGCAGAATCCGAGAGAGAGCATGCCAAAGCTGTTTTTGTTGTGGAAGACGATGCTCCACTTGTTGCTGTCATTCAGCCTGTTCGAGAAGAGGTTGAGGACTCTAGTAAAGCTTTTTAAAACACCCAAGGAGAAGGAGTCTCCTGAAACTCGACCTTCTTACTCTTCTGTCTCTAATAGTAAATTTGAAGAACCTATTCCTTTTCCTGACAGGTTAAAGAAAAGGGACCTCGATGAACAGCTTGGAAAATTTCTTAACATTTTAAGAAATCAACTAAGGATATGCTTTTTCTGAAGTGCTTAAGTTTATGCCAAATTATGCTAAGCTAGTAGATGATTATCTTGGCTAAAAATTTCTTGTGCAGGAAAAGGAAACGGTGAAGAAGGTAACTACTAGGAACGGTAAAGGTAAAACTAATGAGCTTGAGGTGGTGAATATAGAGGAACCGGTGCTAGAGAATGAGCGTAATTGCAAAACCACCCAATCTCCTCCACCTACACCACCTGCAGTCGACGTTTCTCCAGTTCCCTTCCCAAGCAGAACCAAGCGTTTCAAGGAGGATAGTGAGTTTGATAAGTTTCTTACTTTACTTCGTCAACTATCTGTTGATATTCCTTTTGTTGAATTAGTTGCGAAGGTGCCTAACTATGCCAAGTATTTAAGGAAGCTTTTATCTAACAAGGAAAAGTTAGTTGAGACAGGGACTATTCAGCTTACAGGAACTTGTTCAGCGATTATACAAAAGCGTCAACCAGAAAAGTGCAAAGATCCTGGAAGTTTCACAATTCCTTGCAGAGTAGGAGACATTGATTTTGACCACTGTCTTGCTGATTTGGGAGCATCAATCAGTCTCATGCCATACACTATTTTTGAAAAGCTTGGGATTGGGGACTTACAGCCTACACGAATGACGCTTCAGCTAGCAGATCGCTCAATGGTTTATCCTTGTGGAATCGCTAAGGATGTGATGGTTAAGGTGGAGCACCTGTACTTCCCTTGCGATTTTGTTGTACTCGACATGGCGGCAGATCCAACAGTTCCTCTCATCCTTGGAAGACCCTTCCTAGCAACAGCCGATGCTCGAATCGAAGTTGCTCACGGTACGATCACTTTGAATGCAGAAGGTGAGCAACTACTGTTTTATGCTGGTAGATCTTCAAAACAAGTTTTGGAAGCATCTCGAACTTCTTGTCGCTGGGACCCTAAGACAGCCCAATCATCTGAAGCCTCTTGAGAGAATGAGGCACGGTCTAGCCAAAGACCGAAAAGACGGGCGGCTGGCTGGGAGACAACCCAGTTTTGTGAGTTTTATTATTTTCATTTTTGTTTATTCCTCTTAAGTTTTAATTGTTTTTGATTCTTTATTTTTGGGGCTAACATGCGTGTTAGACATGTTTTGTTTAGTTTTACTTGGTTTTAAAGGTGAATTCAGGAGTTTGGAGGTACATCTGTCATCTATGTGAGTTGCTGGCCATTTTTAAGGGCTGTCCGGGTTTGGAGCTGGGTTTACAAACCCGGACCTATAGCTGGGCGAAGCTTCTGGCTTGATTTGGAGGTGGTCCGGGTTTGAGGACAGGTTTGAAACCCGGACCTCATGCGCGGCTCCGCTACTGTCTACATTTTCAGGTTGTCCGGGTTTGAAGATGGGTTTGAAACCCGGACCACGAGGCGCGGCGCAGTTACTGCCTTACTTTTCATGTATTCCGGGTTTGAAGACGGGTTTGAAACCCGGACCACACAGGCGCGTAACTCCCTGGCGTGATTTTGCTGTCATCCGGGTTTGGGTTCCAGTTTGCAACCCGGACCCAACTTCCCGCATCACCTAAAGAGAGGGCCCGCGAGTTTGCAATCCCTAACTCTATCCCTCCTTCAACCTCACGCCGCTCCAAACCCCGACCTCGCCTGTGTTGTTTTTCGCCATTGCTCCAGACCCAAGGAAACTCTGTCGAATTTTCTGCAGAATTCAGCACCCCGCTGTTTAACATAAGTGTGAGGACGTTGTCCTCACCATACTCCAGGGGCGTGATTTTCTAACTTCTTCTATTTTTCAAACGTTGTTTTTCTGCAAATATTTTGTTTTCCTTCCGTCTTACTCATTTTCATGAAGCAATGAGGGCATTGCTAAGTTTAAGTGTGAGGAAGGGGAATTGCACATGCTCATATTCATGCTCAGTTACATTCGAATGTGCTAATTTTGACCAATTTCCTTTTGAGACTATCATTCTATTTTCACAATGTTTTGTTGGCCCTCACAAAAATTTTGGTTACATAACATACCTGAGTCTTATTCAGTGGTTGGATAAGTTGGTTTGGAACACCGCACAAGTAGCACTAGTTCTTGTGAGATCGAAGCTGGAAAATAGTTGTGGGAATTCTGGTTGCACTCTTGTATGTACAGTTTTGATTAATGCTTGTCTGTTTCTTCTCTAAAAGTTAAGCCTATTAGTAACTATTTGTCTTGATTTCACTTGGGGACTTTGGGAATGATTATTGAATGAAAGGAAGGAAGGACAAAGGCAAGGTACTCCTCTAATCGAACTTTTAACCCAGAAAACAGGCCTCGCCCATTTGGTAATTAAGTCCTCGGGGTGCCTCATCACCCATCTACCTAAGGTCATCTGATCTGGGATAGAAGACCCAACACCGCTACATGAATGGAGAGAAAAGTCTGAGGGATATAAAAGGGAAAGTTAATGCTTGTTTAGAAAGTTGAAGAAATTTAATTTCAAATGCAAAGTGCAAAGTCTTTCTTGATTATGAGTACGTGGTGATGAAAGGTAATATGGAATAAGATATTACTTCTCACCCCTTGTCGTCCATGGATTGTGGAAAGTTAATTGGAAAGTAGTCCCTGAGTGAAATTGGAGTCAGTGGTTTTACTATGTGCCTTAAGCTCTTGCAAAATACTTCTCAATTCACTGTTTATGAAAACCTGCAGTGTGGACCATTGTTCTTTATGACTGCTTTTCATTATTAGATCTCCTTGTGCACAGTTCTAAACTGACGGCTCCCTTCTGTAAGATTTTAGTCTGTTTCTATTTGCTTGAGGGCAAGCAAAGATTAAGTGTGAGGAAGTTGATAAGTCAGGAATTTGTCTAAGTTTACTAGACTAATTCATGCTTAATTTTCTACATTATGACATTAACTTTCCTTTTATGCTTTAATTACTCTTCATTGTTATATTTGTCTCCAATGATTGATTTCATATGTTTTCAGGATAAATTACTCAACAAAGTGCTTAAATGAAGATTTTAGAGGTTAGAGCAGCATGGGAAGTCAAACCAGAGTCAAATACAGATTTTCATTCACCACTGTTGTACTTTATAGAGGGTCCGGGTTTGCAGCTGGGTTTATAAACCCGGACCACCCCGTCGCAGAACATTCTGCCTAATTTCAGACTTGGTCCGGGTTTGCAGCTGGGTTTGAAACCCGGACCATCCCAAGCGAGAAACTTTCTGCCTTAATTCAGACTTGGTCCGGGTTTGAGGAGGAGTTTGAAACCCGGACCATTACAGCGATGCGCGGAGTTTTGTTCGTTGTGTGACGGAATTAATTATATCTTTAACATTGGGCCGTCGTTTAATTTAGAGAGATAGATTGAAGATAAATTCTGTTGTTATAAAAGAGGCCAGCCAACTGAGATACACATCTGGGAGCGCACAGAATAATCACAATACAGAGAGAATTAGTTTGAGAGCTTGGAGTCTGGTTTGGAGTTTGGAGCAGAGCACAGAAAGGAGTTCACCACGGAGACTTCACCAGAAGTCTCAGAACAGAGTTTCTTCTTGTTCTCTATTATTACTAAGCTTATTGTAAACATGTCAATGGCTGAGTAGTTCCCTTAGATTTCGGTTTGCTATGTATCCCTAAATTGACTATTCCTGTTCCTTTGTGATTTAATGCAATTTAATTGAGTAAAGTTATTTTCCTTGCTTAATTTCTTTAATCGTTATAATTTGGCCAATTATAAGGATTAGTATTTTGTTAGCTTATATGTGACGACTGCGGCTTTCAATTGAATTCAGGAAAATAACCGGTTAGTTTAGAGACGGTAATTCCTCTAAATAGCTAATTGACTAATAAACTAGATTGTTCTTAAGGCGGTTAGTAAACAGTGGGTTCGTAACGAGAGTTAGAATTCGGTCTTTATTAACTAGTATTTGCTAAGCGGGAGACCGGAGGTAAATTATCTTGTTCTAGGGTTTTACTCAGAATTATCTTAAATCACTTAGGGATAGGACAGATTTAGGGTGCAGTAGTAAACCGGGATCTCTTCTCCAAATCAGTTTCACAACATTTATTTTTCCTGCTTGTTATTGTTTCACATGCCGTTTATCTTTAATTGTCATCAAATCAAACCCCAATTTCCTGTTTTTTTTTTCTTAATAAAGATTTAAACTAGACACATCGCCTCCTCTGGTTCGATACTTAGGGATTACTCTCTATTAAAACTTGCTAGAATTGACCGGTACACTTGCCGTTAGGTTTTATCCCAACAAGTTTTTGGCGCCGTTGCCGGGGAGGCACGGTTATTTAGTTAGTCTTTATTCTATTTTATTTTACTTTTCATTTATTTATTTTAATTGTTCTGTTTCATTCGATTTGGTTGTTTATCTTTTCAGTTTTTCTGTTTTCAATTTTCTTATTATTTTGTTTAACGTCAGATTTTATTTAGTTAGTTATTAGGATAGCTTTATTATTTTAGATATTTTATCTTTATTCTGTTTTGATTTCTGTCTTGATTTTGTTTTAGATATTCTTTTATCTTCCAGATTTTATTTCTGATTTATTTCTTTATTTGAATATTCTGTGCTTAGTAGTTAGGAATTTTATCTGCATATTTTGTGGGTTAAATTCTTTTTATCTTTTTCTGATTTTCTGTTATTTTATTCTAATTACTGCTTCCCTTTTAATTTGCGCTATTATAGTTTCAGTTTACTAACTCTCGGTTTATGGTCAAAACCCGTTCTGCAGGAGAACCAGAGTTCGAGCTCAATCTTGAGATCGAGAGATTCGCAAGACAGCTTCGAAGAGACTTGAACCTGGATCCACCAGTTGAGGAGAAGGTGCCCGAGCCACCTGTTATTGAAGAGGGTCCAGAAGTTCAGCCACCGGTGAATATGGCAAACAACGAGAGACAGATGAGGGACTACACCCGTCCAAGTGTTGAAGGGTTGGTGTCGCCAATTGTGATTCCAGCATTGCCAGCAGGAGTGCAGTGGCAGTTCAAGACTCACTATGTGACCATGGTGATGAACGCGCCTCAGTTCAGCGGGACGGTTACTGAAGATCCGAATGTCCATCTCACTACATTCCTGAGATTGGTAGGAGCGTGTTCGACACCAGCTTCGCAGGAGGTGGCCCGGCTCACTCTGTTTCCATTCTCTCTGAGGGATAGAGCCGCTGAGTGGTTGAACTCGTTGACGCCTGATAGTATCACCAGTTGGACCGAGCTGGCTAATGCATTCTTGGCAAAGTACTTCCCACCCTCTCGGATGCTGACCATGAGAGGAGAGATTACAAACTTCAAACAGTTCGCCGGTGAGTCCTTGTCTGAAGCTTGGGAGCGTTTTAAGGGAATAGTAAGGAAGGTACCACATCACGGTCTAGGTGAAGAGGTAACTAGCAGTCCTTTTACAAGGATTTGGATCCGTCTAGCCGGTTGTTGGTTGATACTTGTGCTGGAGGAAGTTTGATGGAGCTGCCTATTACACGAATTAAGGAGTTGTTAGATACTATCACCACAGCGGCGAATCAGTGGGGAGGTACGAGAGCAGGAGAAGCTGCACCGAAGAAACCAGCTGGGGTTTATGAAGTAGATTCAAACACTTTCTTGGCTGCCAAGATAGAAGCAATGTCGAAGCAGTTTGAGCGTATGTGTGCAGTTATGAATCCACAGTCCAGTGCAGCAGCTCCTGAGGTTTATCCACCGTGCGAGTACTGTGGTAGAGCTTCTAACATGTGCCAGTGTTCTCCACCACAAGAAGAGGCAGCAAACTATGTTGGTAACAGGGCGGTAATTACTTTGGGAATCAAGGAAATCCGGGTTATCAAGCTCAACAGCAAAACCGTTAACCAAGCTGGTGGTAACAACAATTATAATCAGAGGCCCCAGCAGCAGTACAATCCTTCCTATCAGAAGCAGCCACTGCAGAGTCAGCAAGCACAGAATTCAGGTGCTGGAGCGTCTTCTAGTATGGATGAAGTTCTGGCCAGGATGAATGATTTCATCTCGGTTAGCGCGAAGAAGTTCAATGAGCTGGAAGTTTTCAATCAGGAGCAAAGAACTTTCAACGCTGATCAAAGGACATTCAATAGAAACATCGAGACTCAGCTGTCTCAGATATCTCAGCAGCTAGCTCACCGTCCTTCGGGTTCCTTGCCTAGTCAGTCAGAGCAGAATCCGAGAGAGCATGCCAAAGCTGTTTTTGTTGTGGAAGACGATGCTCCACTTGTTGCTGTCATTCAGCCTGTTCGAGAAGAGGTTGAGGACTCTAGTAAAGCTTTTAAAACACCCAAGGAGAAGGAGTCTCCTGAAACTCGACCTTCTTACTCTTCTGTCTCTAATAGTAAATTTGAAGAACCTATTCCTTTTCCTGACAGGTTAAAGAAAAGGGACCTCGATGAACAGCTTGGAAAATTTCTTAACATTTTTAAGAAATCAACTAAGGATATGCCTTTTTCTGAAGTGCTTAAGTTTATGCCAAATTATGCTAAGCTAGTAGATGATATCTTGGCTAAAAAATCTTCTTTGCAGGAAAAGGAAACGGTGAAGAAGGTAACTACTAGGAACGGTAAAGGTAAAACTAATGAGCTTGAGGTGGTGAATATAGAGGAACCGGTGCTAGAGAATGAGCGTAATTGCAAAACCACCCAATCTCCTCCACCTACACCACCTGCAGTCGACGTTTCTCCAGTTCCCTTCCCAAGCAGAACCAAGCGTTTCAAGGAGGATAGTGAGTTTGATAAGTTTCTTACTTTACTTCGTCAACTATCTGTTGATATTCCTTTTGTTGAATTAGTTGCGAAGGTGCCTAACTATGCCAAGTATTTAAGGAAGCTTTTATCTAACAAGGAAAAGTTAGTTGAGACAGGGACTATTCAGCTTACAGGAACTTGTTCAGCGATTATACAAAAGCGTCAACCAGAAAAGTGCAAAGATCCTGGAAGTTTCACAATTCCTTGCAGAGTAGGAGACATTGATTTTGACCACTGTCTTGCTGATTTGGGAGCATCAATCAGTCTCATGCCATACACTATTTTTGAAAAGCTTGGGATTGGGGACTTACAGCCTACACGAATGACGCTTCAGCTAGCAGATCGCTCAATGGTTTTCCTTGTGGAATCGCTAAGGATGTGATGGTTAAGGTGGAGCACCTGTACTTCCCTTGCGATTTTGTTGTACTCGACATGGCGGCAGATCCAACAGTTCCTCTCATCCTTGGAAGACCCTTCCTAGCAACAGCCGATGCTCGAATCGAAGTTGCTCACGGTACGATCACTTTGAATGCAGAAGGTGAGCAACTACTGTTTTATGCTGGTAGATCTTCAAAACAAGTTTTGGAAGCATCTCGAACTTCTTGTCGCTGGGACCCTAAGACAGCCCAATCATCTGAAGCCTCTTGAGAGAATGAGGCACGGTCTAGCCAAAGACCGAAAAGACGGGCGGCTGGCTGGGAGACAACCCAGTTTTGTGAGTTTTATTATTTTCATTTTTGTTTATTCCTCTTAAGTTTTAATTGTTTTTGATTCTTTATTTTTGGGGCTAACATGCGTGTTAGACATGTTTTGTTTAGTTTTACTTGGTTTTAAAGGTGAATTCAGGAGTTTGGAGGTACATCTGTCATCTATGTGAGTTGCTGGCCATTTTTAAGGGCTGTCCGGGTTTGGAGCTGGGTTTACAAACCCGGACCTATAGCTGAAGCTTCTGGCTTGATTTGGAGGTGGTCCGGGTTTGAGGACAGGTTTGAAACCCGGACCTCATGCGCGGCTCCGCTACTGTCTACATTTTCAGGTTGTCCGGGTTTGAAGATGGGTTTGAAACCCGGACCACGAGGCGCGGCGCAGTTACTGCCTTACTTTTCATGTATTCCGGGTTTGAAGACGGGTTTGAAACCCGGACCACACAGGCGCGTAACTCCCTGGCGTGATTTTGCTGTCATCCGGGTTTGGGTTCCAGTTTGCAACCCGGACCCAACTTCCCGCATCACCTAAAGAGAGGGCCCGCGAGTTTGCAATCCCTAACTCTATCCCTCCTTCAACCTCACGCCGCTCCAAACCCCGACCTCGCCTGTGTTGTTTTTCGCCATTGCTCCAGACCCAAGGAAACTCTGTCGAATTTTCTGCAGAATTCAGCACCCCGCTGTTTAACATAAGTGTGAGGACGTTGTCCTCACCATACTCCAGGGGCGTGATTTTCTAACTTCTATTTTTCAAACGTTGTTTTTCTGCAAATATTTTGTTTTCCTTCCGTCTTACTCATTTTCATGAAGCAATGAGGGCATTGCTAAGTTTAAGTGTGAGGAAGGGGAATTGCACATGCTCATATTCATGCTCAGTTACATTCGAATGTGCTAATTTTGACCAATTTCCTTTTGAGACTATCATTCTATTTTCACAATGTTTTTGTTGGCCCTCACAAAAATTTTTGGTTACATAACATACCTGAGTCTTATTCAGTGGTTGGATAAGTTGGTTTGGAACACCGCACAAGTAGCACTAGTTCTTGTGAGATCGAAGCTGGAAAATAGTTGTGGGAATTCTGGTTGCACTGCTTGTATGTACAGTTTTGATTAATGCTTGTCTGTTTCTTCTCTAAAAGTTAAGCCTATTAGTATAACTATTTGTCTTTGATTTCACTTGGGGACTTTGGGAATGATTATTGAATGAAAGGAAGGAAGGACAAAGGCAAGGTACTCCTCTAATCGAACTTTTAACCCAGAAAACAGGCCTCGCCCATTTGGTAATTAAGTCCTCGGGGTGCCTCATCACCCATCTACCTAAGGTCATCTGATCTGGGATAGAAGACCCAACACCGCTACATGAATGGAGAGAAAAGTCTGAGGGATATAAAAGGGAAAGTTAATGCTTGTTTAGAAAGTTGAAGAAATTTAATTTCAAATGCAAAGTGCAAAGTCTTTCTTGATTATGAGTACGTGGTGATGAAAGGTAATATGGAATAAGATATTACTTCTCACCCCTTGTCGTCCATGGATTGTGGAAAGTTAATTGGAAAGTAGTCCCTAGTGAAATTGGAGTCAGTGGTTTTACTATGTGCCTTAAGCTCTTGCAAAATACTTCTCAATTCACTGTTTATGAAAACCTGCAAGTGTGGACATTGTTCTTATGACTGCTTTTCATTATTAGATCTCCTTGTGCACAGTTCTAAACTGACGGCTCCCTTCTGTAAGATTTTAGTCTGTTTCTATTTGCTTGAGGGCAAGCAAAGATTAAGTGTGAGGAAGTTGATAAGTCAGGAATTTGTCTAAGTTTACTAGACTAATTCATGCTTAATTTTCTACATTATGACATTAACTTTCCTCTTTTATGCTTTAATTACTCTTCATTGTTATATTTGTCTCCAATGATTGATTTCATATGTTTTCAGGATAAATTACTCAACAAAGTGCTTAAATGAAGATTTTAGAGGTTAGAGCAGCATGGGAAGTCAAACCAGAGTCAAATACAGATTTTCATTCACCACTGTTGTACTTTATAGAGGGTCCGGGTTTGCAGCTGGGTTTATAAACCCGGACCACCCCGTCGCAGAACATTCTGCCTAATTTCAGACTTGGTCCGGGTTTGCAGCTGGGTTTGAAACCCACCATCCCAAGCGAGAAACTTTCTGCCTTAATTCAGACTTGGTCCGGGTTTGAGGAGGAGTTTGAAACCCGGACCATTACAAGCGATGCGCGGAGTTTTGTTCGTTGTGTGACGGAAGTAATTATATCTTTAACTTATTTGGGCCGTCGTTTTAATTAGGTTAGATTAGAGATAGATTGAAGATAAAATTCTTTGTTATAAAAGAAAAGGCCAGCCAACGTGAGTACACATCTGGGAGCGCACAGAATAATCACAAACAGAGAGAATTAGTTTGAGAGCTTGGAGTCTGGTTTGGAGTTTGGAGCAGAGCACAGAAAGGAGTTCACCACGGAGACTTCACCAGAAGTCTCAGAGTTTCTTCTTGTTCTCTATTATTACTAAGCTTATTGTAAACATGTCAATGGCTGAGTAGTTCCCTTAGATTTCGGTTTGCTATGTATCCCTAAATTGACTATTCCTGTTCCTTTGTGATTTAATGCAATTTAATTGAGTAAAGTTATTTTCCTTGCTTAATTTCTTTAATCGTTATAATTTGGCCAATTATAAGATTAGTATTTTGTTAGCTTATGTGACGACTGCGGCTTTCAATCATTCAGGAAAATAACCGGTTAGTTTAGAGACGGTAATTCCTCTAAATAGCTAATTGATAATAAACTAGATTGTTCTTAAGGCGGTTAGTAAACAGTGGGTTCGTAACGAGAGTTAGAATTCGGTCTTTATTAACTAGTATTTGCTAAGCGGGAGACCGGAGGTAAATTATCTTTGTTCTAGGGTTTTACTCAGAATTGCCTTGGAAATCACTTAGGGATAGGAATTACAGATTTAGGGTGCAGTAGTAAACCGGATCTCTTCTCCAGATCAGTTTCACAACATTTATTTTTCCTGCTTGATTGTTTCACATTCTATTTGCAATCTTTTATTGTCATCAATCAAACCCAATTTCCTGTTTTGTTTTGTTCGGTTAGTAAAGATTAAACTAGACACATCGCCTCCTCTGGTTCGATACTTAGGGATTACTCTCTATTAAAACTTGCTAGAATTGACCGTACACTTGCCGTTAGGTTTTATCCCAACAAGTTTTTGCGCCGTTGCCGGGGAGCACGGTTATTTAGTTTAGTCTTTATTCTATTTTTTTTACTTTTCATTTATTTATTTTAATTGTTCTGTTTCATTCGATTTTGGTTGTTTATTCTTTTCAGTTTTTCTGTTTTCAATTTCTTATTATTTTGTTTAACGTCAGATTTTATTTAGTTTAGTTATTAGGATAGCTTTATTATTTTAGATATTTATCTTTATTCTGTTTAGATTTCTGTCTTGATTTTGTTTTAGATATTCTTTTATCTTCCAGATTTTATTTCTGATTTTTATTTCTTTATTTGAATATTCTGTGCTTAGTAGTTAGGAATTTTATCTGCATATTTTTGTGGGTTAAATTCTTTTTATCTTTTTCTGATTTTCTGTATTTATTCTAATTACTGCTCCTTTTAATTTGCGCTATTATAGTTTCAGTTTACATACTCTCGGTTATGGTCAAAACCCGTTCTGCAGGAGAGCGAGAAAGAACACAGAGTTCGAGCTCAATCTTGAGATCGAGAGATTCGCAAGTACAGCTTGTCGAAGAGACTTGAACTGGATCCACCGTTGAGAGAAGGTGCCGAGCCCACTGTTATTGAGAGGGTCCAGAAGTTCAGCCCCGTGATATGGCAAACCACGAGATACAGATGAGGGACTGCACCCGTCCAAGTGTTGAAGGGTTGTTGTCGCCAATTTGTGATTCAGCATTGCGTCAGCAGGATGCAGATGGCAGGTTCAAGACTCAGCTATGTGACCATGGTGATGAACGCGCCTCGTTCAGCGGGATCGGTTACTGAAGATCCGAATGTCCATCTCACTACATTCCTGAGATTGGTAGGAGCGTGTTCGACACCAGCTTCGCAGGAGGTGGCCCGGCTCACTCTGTTTCCATTCTCTCTGAGGGATAGAGCCGCTGAGTGGTTGAACTCGTTGACGCCTGACAGTATCACCAGTTGGACCGAGCTGGCTAATGCATTCTTGGCAAAGTACTTCCCACCCTCTCGGATGCTGACCATGAGAGGAGAGATTACAAACTTCAAACAGTTCGCGGTGAGTCCTTGTCTGAAGCTTGGGAGCGTTTTAAGGGAATAGTAAGGAAGGTACCACATCACGGTCTAGGTGAAGAGGTTATACTGCAGTCCTTTTACAAGGATTTGGATCCGTCTAGCCGGTTGTTGGTTGATACTTGTGCTGGAGGAAGTTTGATGGAGCTGCCTATTACACGAATTAAGGAGTTGTTAGATACTATCACCACAGCGGCGAATCAGTGGGGAGGTACGAGAGCAGGAGAAGCTGCACCGAAGAAACCAGCTGGGGTTTATGAAGTAGATTCAAACACTTTCTTGGCTGCCAAGATAGAAGCAATGTCGAAGCAGTTTGAGCGTATGTGTGCAGTTATGAATCCACAGTCCAGTGCAGCAGCTCCTGAGGTTTATCCACCGTGCGAGTACTGTGGTAGAGCTTCTAACATGTGCCAGTGTTCTCCACCACAAGAAGAGGCAGCGAACTATGTTGGTAACAGGCCGGGTAATTACTTTGGGAATCAAGGAAATCCGGGTTATCAAGCTCAGCAGCAAAACCGTTACCAAGCTGGTGGTAACAACAATTTAATCAGAGGCCCCAGCAGCAGTACAATCCTTCCTATCAGAAGCAGCCACTGCAGAGTCAGCAAGCACAGAATTCAGGTGCTGGAGCGTCTTCTAGTATGGATGAAGTTCTGGCCAGGATGAATGATTTCATCTCGGTTAGCGCGAAGAAGTTCAATGAGCTGGAAGTTTTCAATCAGGAGCAAAGAACTTTCAACGCTGATCAAAGGACATTCAATAGAAACATCGAGACTCAGCTGTCTCAGATATCTCAGCAGCTAGCTCACCGTCCTTCGGGTTCCTTGCCTAGTCAGTCAGAGCAGAATCCGAGAGAGCATGCCAAAGCTGTTTTTGTTGTGGAAGACGATGCTCCACTTGTTGCTGTCATTCAGCCTGTTCGAGAAGAGGTTGAGGACTCTAGTAAAGCTTTTAAAACACCCAAGGAGAAGGAGTCTCCTGAAACTCGACCTTCTTACTCTTCTGTCTCTAATAGTAAATTTGAAGAACCTATTCCTTTTCCTGACAGGTTAAAGAAAAGGGACCTCGATGAACAGCTTGGAAAATTTCTTAACATTTTTAAGAAATCAACTAAGGATATGCCTTTTTCTGAAGTGCTTAAGTTTATGCCAAATTATGCTAAGCTAGTAGATGATATCTTGGCTAAAAAATCTTCTTTGCAGGAAAAGGAAACGGTGAAGAAGGTAACTACTAGGAACGGTAAAGGTAAAACTAATGAGCTTGAGGTGGTGAATATAGAGGAACCGGTGCTAGAGAATGAGCGTAATTGCAAAACCACCCAATCTCCTCCACCTACACCACCTGCAGTCGACGTTTCTCCAGTTCCCTTCCCAAGCAGAACCAAGCGTTTCAAGGAGGATAGTGAGTTTGATAAGTTTCTTACTTTACTTCGTCAACTATCTGTTGATATTCCTTTTGTTGAATTAGTTGCGAAGGTGCCTAACTATGCCAAGTATTTAAGGAAGCTTTTATCTAACAAGGAAAAGTTAGTTGAGACAGGGACTATTCAGCTTACAGGAACTTGTTCAGCGATTATACAAAAGCGTCAACCAGAAAAGTGCAAAGATCCTGGAAGTTTCACAATTCCTTGCAGAGTAGGAGACATTGATTTTGACCACTGTCTTGCTGATTTGGGAGCATCAATCAGTCTCATGCCATACACTATTTTTGAAAAGCTTGGGATTGGGGACTTACAGCCTACACGAATGACGCTTCAGCTAGCAGATCGCTCAATGGTTATCCTTGTGGAATCGCTAAGGATGTGATGGTTAAGGTGGAGCACCTGTACTTCCCTTGCGATTTTGTTGTACTCGACATGGCGGCAGATCCAACAGTTCCTCTCATCCTTGGAAGACCCTTCCTAGCAACAGCCGATGCTCGAATCGAAGTTGCTCACGGTACGATCACTTTGAATGCAGAAGGTGAGCAACTACTGTTTTATGCTGGTAGATCTTCAAAACAAGTTTTGGAAGCATCTCGAACTTCTTGTCGCTGGGACCCTAAGACAGCCCAATCATCTGAAGCCTCTTGAGAGAATGAGGCACGGTCTAGCCAAAGACCGAAAAGACGGGCGGCTGGCTGGGAGACAACCCAGTTTTGTGAGTTTTATTATTTTCATTTTTGTTTATTCCTCTTAAGTTTTAATTGTTTTTGATTCTTTATTTTTGGGGCTAACATGCGTGTTAGACATGTTTTGTTTAGTTTTACTTGGTTTTAAAGGTGAATTCAGGAGTTTGGAGGTACATCTGTCATCTATGTGAGTTGCTGGCCATTTTTAAGGGCTGTCCGGGTTTGGAGCTGGGTTTACAAACCCGGACCTATAGCTGGGCGAAGCTTCTGGCTTGATTTGGAGGTGGTCCGGGTTTGAGGACAGGTTTGAAACCCGGACCTCATGCGCGGCTCCGCTACTGTCTACATTTTCAGGTTGTCCGGGTTTGAAGATGGGTTTGAAACCCGGACCACGAGGCGCGGCGCAGTTACTGCCTTACTTTTCATGTATTCCGGGTTTGAAGACGGGTTTGAAACCCGGACCACACAGGCGCGTAACTCCCTGGCGTGATTTTGCTGTCATCCGGGTTTGGGTTCCAGTTTGCAACCCGGACCCAACTTCCCGCATCACCTAAAGAGAGGGCCCGCGAGTTTGCAATCCCTAACTCTATCCCTCCTTCAACCTCACGCCGCTCCAAACCCCGACCTCGCCTGTGTTGTTTTTCGCCATTGCTCCAGACCCAAGGAAACTCTGTCGAATTTTCTGCAGAATTCAGCACCCCGCTGTTTAACATAAGTGTGAGGACGTTGTCCTCACCATACTCCAGGGGCGTGATTTTCTAACTTCTTCTATTTTTCAAACGTTGTTTTTCTGCAAATATTTTGTTTTCCTTGTCTTACTCATTTTCATGAAGCAATGAGGGCATTGCTAAGTTTAAGTGTGAGGAAGGGGAATTGCACATGCTCATATTCATGCTCAGTTACATTCGAATGTGCTAATTTTGACCAATTTCCTTTTGAGACTATCATTCATTTTCACAATGTTTTTGTTGGCCCTCACAAAAATTTTTGGTTACATAACATACCTGAGTCTTATTCAGTGGTTGGATAAGTTGGTTTGGAACACCGCACAAGTAGCACTAGTTCTTGTGAGATCGAAGCTGGAAAATAGTTGTGGGAATTCTGGTTGCACTGCTTGTATGTACAGTTTTGATTAATGCTTGTCTGTTTCTTCTCTAAAAGTTAAGCCTATTAGTAAACTATTTGTCTTTGATTTCACTTGGGGACTTTGGGAATGATTATTGAATGAAAGGAAGGAAGGACAAAGGCAAGGTACTCCTCTAATCGAACTTTTAACCCAGAAAACAGGCCTCGCCCATTTGGTAATTAAGTCCTCGGGGTGCCTCATCACCCATCTACCTAAGGTCATCTGATCTGGGATAGAAGACCCAACACCGCTACATGAATGGAGAGAAAAGTCTGAGGGATATAAAAGGGAAAGTTAATGCTTGTTTAGAAAGTTGAAGAAATTTTAATTTCAAATGCAAAGTGCAAAGTCTTTCTTGATTATGAGTACGTGGTGATGAAAGGTAATATGGAATAAGATATTACTTCTCACCCCTTGTCGTCCATGGATTGTGGAAAGTTAATTGGAAAGTAGTCCCTAAGTGAAATTGGAGTCAGTGGTTTTACTATGTGCCTTAAGCTCTTGCAAAATACTTCTCAATTCACTGTTTATGAAAACCTGCATGTGGACCATTGTTCTTATGACTGCTTTTCATTATTAGATCTCCTTGTGCACAGTTCTAAACTGACGGCTCCCTTCTGTAAGATTTTAGTCTGTTTCTATTTGCTTGAGGGCAAGCAAAGATTAAGTGTGAGGAAGTTGATAAGTCAGGAATTTGTCTAAGTTTACTAGACTAATTCATGCTTAATTTTCTACATTATGACATTAACTTTCCTCTTTATGCTTTAATTACTCTTCATTGTTATATTTGTCTCCAATGATTGATTTCATATGTTTTCAGGATAAATTACTCAACAAAGTGCTTAAATGAAGATTTTAGAGGTTAGAGCAGCATGGGAAGTCAAACCAGAGTCAAATACAGATTTTCATTCACCACTGTTGTACTTTATAGAGGGTCCGGGTTTGCAGCTGGGTTTATAAACCCGGACCACCCCGTCGAGAACATTCTGCCTAATTTCAGACTTGGTCCGGGTTTGCAGCTGGGTTTGAAACCCGGACCATCCCAAGCGAGAAACTTTCTGCCTTAATTCAGACTTGGTCCGGGTTTGAGGAGGAGTTTGAAACCCGGACCATTAAGCGATGCGCGGAGTTTGTTCGTTGTGTGACGGAAGTAATGTATATCTTTAACTTATTTGGGCCGTCGTTTTAATTAGGTTAGATTAGAGATAGATTGAAGATAAAATTCTGTTGTTTAAAAGAAAAGGCCAGCCAACGTGAGTACTACACATCTGGGAGCGCACAGAATAATCACAATACAGAGAGAATTAGTTTGAGAGCTTGGAGTCTGGTTTGGAGTTTGGAGCAGAGCACAGAAAGGAGTTCACCACGGAGACTTCACCAGAAGTCTCAGAACAGATTTCTTCTTGTTCTCTATTATTACTAAGCTTATTGTAAACATGTCAATGGCTGAGTAGTTCCTTTAGATTTCGGTTTGCTATGTATCCCTAAATTGACTATTCCTGTTCCTTTGTGATTTAATGCAATTTAATTGAGTAAAGTTATTTTCCTTGCTTAATTTCTTTAATCGTTATAATTTGGCCAATTATAAGATTAGTATTTTGTTAGCTTATATGTGACGACTGCGGCTTTCAATTGAATTCAGGAAAATAACCGGTTAGTTTAGAGACGGTAATTCCTCTAAATAGCTAATTGACTAATAAACTAGATTGTTCTTAAGGCGGTTAGTAAACAGTGGGTTCGTAACGAGAGTTAGAATTCGGTCTTTATTAACTAGTATTTGCTAAGCGGGAGACCGGAGGTAAATTATTTTGTTCTAGGGTTTTACTCAGAATTATCTTAATCACTTAGGGATAGGAAACAGATTTAGGGTGCTGCAGTAGTAAACCGGGATCTTCTTCCAAATCAGTTTCACAACATTTATTTTTCCTGCTTGTTATTGTTTCACATTCGTTTATCTTTAATTGTCATCAAATCAAACCCCAATTTCTTTTTTATTTTTTCGTTATAAAGATTAAACTAGACACATCGCCTCCTCTGGTTCGATACTTAGGGATTACTCTCTATTAAAACTTGCTAGAATTGACCGGTACACTTGCCGTTAGGTTTTATCCCAACAAGTTTTTGGCGCCGTTGCCGGGGAGGCACGGTTATTTAGTTTAGTCTTTATTCTATTTATTTTACTTTTCATTTATTTATTTTAATTGTTCTGTTTCATTCGATTTTGGTTGTTTATTCTTTTCAGTTTTCTTTTCAATTTTCTTATTATTTTGTTTAACGTCAGATTTTATTTAGTTTAGTTATTAGGATAGCTTATTATTTTAGATATTTTATCTTTATTTGTTTAGATTTCGTCTTGATTTTGTTTTAGATATTCTTTATCTTCCAGATTTTATTTCTGATTTTATTTCTTTATTTGAATATTCTGTGCTTAGTAGTTAGGAATTTTATCTGCAATTTTGTGGGTTAAATTCTTTTTATCTTTTTCTGATTTTCTGTTATTTTATTCTAATTACTGCTTCCCTTTTAATTTGCGCTATTTAGTTTCAGTTTACTAACTCTCGGTTTATGGTCAAAACCCGTTCTGCAGGAGAGAACCAGAGTCGAGCTCAATCTTGAGATCGGAGATTCGCAAGACAGCTTCGAAGAGACTTGAACCTGGATCCACCAGTTGAGGAGAGAGAAGGTGCCGAGCCCACCTGTTATTGAAGAGGGTCCAGAAGTTCAGCCACGGTGAATATGGCAAACAACGAGAGACAGATGAGGGACTACACCGTCCAAGTGTTGAAGGGTTGGTGTCGCCAATTGTGATTCCAGCATTGCCAGAGGAGTGATGCAGTGGCAGTTCAAGACTCACATGTGACCATGGTGATGAACGCGCCTCAGTTCAGCGGGACGGTTACTGAAGATCCGAATGTCCATCTCACTACATTCCTGAGATTGGTAGGAGCGTGTTCGACACCAGCTTCGCAGGAGGTGGCCCGGCTCACTCTGTTTCCATTCTCTCTGAGGGATAGAGCCGCTGAGTGGTTGAACTCGTTGACGCTGATAGTATCACCAGTTGGACCGAGCTGGCTAATGCATTTTGGCAAAGTACTTCCCACCCTCTCGGATGCTGACCATGAGAGGAGAGATTACAAACTTCAAACAGTTCGCCGGGTGAGTCCTTGTCTGAAGCTTGGGAGCGTTTTAAGGGAATAGTAGGAAGGTACCACATCACGGTCTAGGTGAAGAGGTAATATGCAGTCCTTTTACAAGGATTTGGATCCGTCTAGCCGGTTGTTGGTTGATACTGTGCTGGAGGAAGTTTGATGGAGCTGCCTATTACACGAATTAAGGAGTTGTTAGATACTATCACCACAGCGGCGAATCAGTGGGGAGGTACGGAGAGCAGGAGAAGCTGCACCGAAGAAAGAACACAGCTGGGGTTTATGAAGTAGATTCAAACACTTTCTTGGCTGCCAAGATAGAAGCAATGTCGAAGAAGTTTGAGCGTATGTGTGCAGTTATGAATCCACAGTCCAGTGCAGCAGCTCCTGAGGTTTATCCACCGTGCGTAGTACTGTGGTAGAGCTTCTAACATGTGCCAGTGTTCTCCACCACAAGAAGAGGCAGCAAACTATGTTGGTAACAGGCGGGGTAATTACTTTGGGAATCAAGGAAATCCGGGTTATCAGCTCAACAGCAAAACCGTTACCAAGCTGGTGGTAACAACAATTATAATCAGAGGGCCCCAGCAGCAGTACAATCCTTCTATCAGAAGCAGCCACTGCAGAGTCAGCAAGCACAGAATTCAGGTGCTGGAGCGTCTTCTAGTATGGATGAAGTTCTGGCCAGGATGAATGATTTCATCTCGGTTAGCGCGAAGAAGTTCAATGAGCTGGAAGTTTTCAATCAGGAGCAAAGAACTTTCAACGCTGATCAAAGGACATTCAATAGAAACATCGAGACTCAGCTGTCTCAGATATCTCAGCAGCTAGCTCACCGTCCTTCGGGTTCCTTGCCTAGTCAGTCAGAGCAGAATCCGAGAGAGCATGCCAAAGCTGTTTTTGTTGTGGAAGACGATGCTCCACTTGTTGCTGTCATTCAGCCTGTTCGAGAAGAGGTTGAGGACTCTAGTAAAGCTTTTAAAACACCCAAGGAGAAGGAGTCTCCTGAAAACTCGACCTTCTTACTCTTCTGTCTCTAATAGTAAATTTGAAGAACCTATTTCCTTCCTGACAGGTTAAAGAAAAGGGACCTCGATGAACAGCTTGGAAAATTTCTTAACATTTTTAAGAAATCAACTAAGGATATGCCTTTTTCTGAAGTGCTTAAGTTTATGCCAAATTATGCTAAGCTAGTAGATGATATCTTGGTAAAAAATCTTCTTTGCAGGAAAAGGAAACGGTGAAGAAGGTAACTACTAGGAACGGTAAAGGTAAAACTAATGAGCTGAGGTGGTGAATATAGAGGAACCGGTGCTAGAGATGAGCGTAATTGCAAAACCACCCAATCTCCTCCACCTACACCACCTGCAGTCGACGTTTCTCCAGTTCCTCCCCAGCAGAACCAAGCGTTTCAAGGAGGATAGTGAGTTTGATAATTTCTTACTTTACTTCGTAAACTATCTGTTGATATTCCTTTTGTTGAATTAGTTGCGAAGGTGCCTAACTATGCCAAGTATTTAAGGAAGCTTTTATCTAACAAGGAAAAGTTAGTGAGACAGGACTATTCAGCTTACAGGAACTTGTTCAGCGATTATACAAAAGCGTCAACCAGAAAAGTGCAAGATCCTGGAAGTTTCACAATTCCTTGCAGAGTAGGAGACATTGATTTTGACCACTGTCTTGCTGGATTTGGGAGCATCAATCAGTCTCATGCCATACACTATTTTTGAAAAGCTTGGGATTGGGGGACTTACAGCCTACACGAATGACGCTTCAGCTAGCAGATCGCTCAATGGTCTATCCTTGTGGAATCGCTAAGGATGTGATGGTAAGGTGGAGACATGTACTTCCCTTGCGATTTGTTGTACTCGACATGGCGGCAGATCAACAGTTCCTCTCATCCTTGGAAGACCCTTCCTAGCAACAGCCGATGCTCGAATCGAAGTTGCTCACGGTACGATCACTTTGAATGCAGAAGGTGAGCAATACTGTTTTATGCTGGTAGATTTCAAAACAAGTTTTGGAAGCATCTCGAACTTCTTGTCGCTGGGACCCTAAGACAGCCCAATCATCTGAAGCCTCTTGAGAGAATGAGGCACGGTCTAGCCAAAGACCGAAAAGGCGGCTGGCTGGGAGACAACCCAGTTTTGTGAGTTTTATTATTTTCATTTTTGTTTATTCCTCTTAAGTTTTAATTGTTTTGATTCTTTTTTTTGGGGCTAACATGCGTGTTAGACATGTTTTGTTTAGTTTTACTTGGTTTTAAAGGTGAATTCAGGAGTTTGGAGGTACATCTGTCATCTATGTGAGTTGCTGGCCATTTTTAAGGGTTGTCCGGGTTTGGAGCTGGGTTTACAAACCCGGACCTATAGCTGGGCGGAAGCTTCTGGCTTGATTTGGAGGTGGTCCGGGTTTGAGGACAGGTTTGAAACCCGGACCTCATGCGGCTCCGCTGTCTACATTTTCAGGTTGTCCGGGTTTGAAGATGGGTTTGAAACCCGGACCACGAGGCGCGGCGCAGTTACTGCCTTACTTTTCATGTATTCCGGGTTTGAAGACGGGCTTGAAACCCGGACCACACAGGCGCGTAACTCCCTGGCGTGATTTTGCTGTCATCCGGGTTTGGGTTCCAGTTTGCAACCCGGACCCAACTTCCCGCATCACCTAAAGAGACGGCCGCGAGTTTGCAATCCCTAACTCTATCCCTCCTTCAACCTCACGCCGCTCCAAACCCCGACCTCGCCTGTGTTGTTTTTCGCCATTGCTCCAGACCCAAGGAAACTCTGTCAAATTTTCTGCAGAATTCAGCACCCGTTGTTTAACATAAGTGTGAGGACGTTGTCCTCACCATACTCCAGGGGCGTGATTTTCTAACTTCTTCTATTTTTCAAACGTTGTTTTTCTGCAAATATTTTGTTTTCCTTCCGTCTTACTCATTTTCATGAAGCAATGAGGGCATTGCTAAGTTTAAGTGTGAGGAAGGGGAATTGCACATGCTCATTCATGCTCAGTTACATTCGAATGTGCTAATTTTGACCAATTTCCTTTTGAGACTATCATTCTATTTTCACAATGTTTTTGTTGGCCCTCACAAAAATTTTTGGTTACATAACATACCTGAGTCTTATTCAGTGGTTGGATAAGTTGGTTTGGAACACCGCACAAGTAGCACTAGTTCTTGTGAGATCGAAGCTGGAAAATAGTTGTGGGAATTCTGGTTGCACTGCTTGTATGTACAGTTTTGATTAATGCTTGTCTGTTCTTCTCTAAAAGTTAAGCCTATTAGTATAACTATTTATCTTTGATTTCACTTGGGGACTTTGGGAATGATTATTGAATGAAAGGAAGGAAGGACAAAGGCAAGGTACTCCTCTAATCGAACTTTTAACCCAGAAAACAGGCCTCGCCCATTTGGTAATTAAGTCCTCGGGGTGCTTCATCACCCATCTACCTAAGGTCATCTGATCTGGGATAGAAGACCCAACACCGCTACATGAATGGAGAGAAAAGTCTGAGGGATATAAAAGGGAAAGTTAATGCTTGTTTAGAAAGTTGAAGAAATTTAATTTCAAATGCAAAGTGCAAAGTCTTTCTTGATTATGAGTACGTGGTGATGAAAGGTAATATGGAATAAGATATTACTTCTCACCCCTTGTCGTCCATGAATTGTGGAAAGTTAATTGGAAAGTAGTCCCTGAGTGAAATTGGAGTCAATGGTTTTACTATGTGCCTTAAGCTCTTGCAAAATACTTCTCAATTCACTGTTTATGAAAACCTGCAAGTGTGGATCATTGTTCTATATGACTGCTTTTCATTATTAGATCTCCTTGTGCACAGTTCTAAACTGACGGCTCCCTTCTGTAAGATTTTAGTCTGTTTCTATTTGCTTGAGGGCAAGCAAAGATTAAGTGTGAGGAAGTTGATAAGTCAGGAATTTGTCTAGTTTACTAGACTAATTCATGCTTAATTTTCTACATTATGACATTAACTTTCCTCTTTATGCTTTAATTACTCTTCATTGTTATATTTGTCTCCAATGATTGATTTCATATGTTTTCAGGATAAATTACTCAACAAAGTGCTTAAATGAAGATTTTAGAGGATAGAGCAGCATGGGAAGTCAAACCAGAGTCAAATACAGATTTTCATTCACCACTGTTGTACTTTATAGAGGGTCCGGGTTTGCAGCTGGGTTTATAAACCCGGACCACCCCGTCGCAGAACATTCTGCCTAATTTCAGACTTGGTCGGGTCGCAGCTGGGTTTGAAACCCAGACCATCCCAAGCGAGAAACTTCTGCCTTAATTCAGACTTGGTCCGGGTTTGAGGAGGAGTTTGAAACCCGGACCATTACAAGCGATGCGCGGAGTTTTGTTCCGTTGTGTGACGGAAGTAATGTATATCTTTAACTTATTTTGGGCCGTCGTTTTAATTAGGTTAGATTAGAGATAGATTGAAGATAAAATTCTGTTGTTATAAAAGAAAAGGCCAGCCAACGTGAGTACTACACATCTGGGAGCGCACAGAATAATCACAATACAGAGAGAATTAGTTTGAGAGCTTGGAGTCTGGTTTGGAGGGCAGAGCACAGAGAGAAAGGAGTTCACCACGGAGACTTCACCAGAAGTCTCAGAACAGATTTCTTCTTGTTCTCTATTATTACTAAGCTTATGTAAACATGTCAATGGCTGAGTAGTTCCCTTAGATTTCGGTTTGCTATGTATCCCTAAATTGACTATTCCTGTTCCTTTGTGATTTAATGCAATTTAATTGAGTAAAGTTATTTTCCTTGCTTAATTTCTTTAATCGTTATAATTTGGCCAATTATAAAGATTAGTATTTTGTTAGCTTATATGTGACGACTGCGGCTTTCAATCGATTACAGGAAAATAACCGGTTAGTTTAGAGACGGTAATTCCTCTAAATAGCTAATTGATAATAAACTAGATTGTTCTTAAGCGGTTAGTAAACAGTGGGTTCGTAACGAGAGTTAGAATTCGGTCTTTATTAACTAGTATTTGCTAAGCGGGAGACCGGAGGTAAATATATCTTTGTTCTAGGGTTTTACTCAGAATTGCCTTGGAAATCACTTAGGGATAGGAATTACAGATTTAGGGTGCAGTAGTAAACCGGGATCTCTTCTCCAGATCAGTTTCACAACATTTATTTTTCCTGCTTGTTATTGTTTCACATTCTATTTGAATCTTTTATTGTCATCAAATCAAACCCCAATTTCCTGTTTTGTTTTGTTTCGGTTAGTAAAGATTAAACTAGACACATCGCCTCCTCTGGTTCGATACTTAGGGATTACTCTCTATTAAAACTTGCTAGAATTGACCGGTACACTTGCCGTTAGGTTTTATCCAACAGAAGGCGCCCTATCGTATGGCTCCAGCAGAGATGACAGAGCAAGGAGCAGCTGAGAGACCTACTCGACAAGGGATTTATCCGCCCTAGCGTTTCCCATGGGTAGCGCCGGTCCACTTCGTGAAGAAGAAGGACGGTAGCCTCCGCCTCTGCATCGACTATCGAGAGCTGAATGCAGTTACGGTGAAGAACTGTTATCCTTTACCACGCATTGACGACTTATTTGATCAGTTGAAAGGGGCATCAGTATTCTCCAAGATAGATCTACGATCCGGATACCATCAGATTGCCATCCGTGAGAGTGACATTGAGAGACCGCATTCAAAACCAGATATGGACATTATGAGTTTACGGTTATGCCGTTTGGCTTATCCAATGCACTAGCTAAGTTCATGGACTTAATGAACCGCTTGTTCCAAGATCAGTTGGACAAGTCAGTGGTAGTCTTCATCGACGATATACTTGTGTATTCGAAATCCAAGGGTGAGCACGAAAGCCACCTGAGAAGTGTGTTGCAAACATTGAGAAAGAATCAGTTGTATGCGAAATTTTCAAAGTGTGAGTTTTGTTGAACCAAGTATCTTTCTTGGACATGTGATTTCTGAGGCCGGGATCGCTGTTGATCCGGCAAAGATTGATGCAGTGCGCACCTGGCCTAGGCCGAAGACATTTACCGATATCAGGAGCTTCCTCGGTCTGGCAGGATATTATAGGAGATTTGTGAAGGACTTCTCCAGTGTCTCGAAGCCGATGACTTCCTTGATGAAAAAGGATGCTCCATTCGAGTGGACAAATGACTGCGAGAGTTCTTTTCAGAGTCTCAAGGATGCTCTGACATCTGCACCAGTCCTGACTTTACAGACAGTCTAGATGGTTTTGAGGTCTATTGCGACGCATCAGGCAGACTACAAGAAAAGCATAGTATCAGTGACAGAATTTTCCAACGAAATATTTCTGTTTGTATAAGTCACTATTAGAGACGGAATAATACCATATTACCAACGGATATATATTTTCCCTCCACCACCTTATTCTCCTATATCAGCAACAGATTTTGTTACGGAATTTCTGTAGGAGTTGTTTTCCGTAGCAATATAGTATATTTTCCGTAGCAAATCTTTGGCGATCAAAATGTAAAAATTAGCGCCATAATTTTAACAATTTATTCTGTCAGTGACAATTACGGAATTTTTGTAGCAAATACAATATTTTCCTACGGAATAATTCGTAGGTTATAAATGAATATTACCTACAAAAATTTTTTCTGTAGCAGAAACACATATTATGTTTCAAATACCAAAAAATATATGCTCAATCTCTATTAATTTTGGAGAAGTTCTTTCACTCTCATTCTTTTGCAACCCGCGATAAAGAACGTAGCATCTGCTCTGCTCTCGTCTCTCTTCATCATCTTGTGTCTCTATCTCTGAAGTCGCATACCAGATTGAAGACTGGGAAAGCATTTCACTGCGAAACCGATAATATACTAATCTCTTCACTCGCTGTAATTTTGGAACCTAACTAGCGAACATAGAACTTGCTCTGTCTCTCTTCATTGTGTTCTTGAGTTTGTGCTCTGCTGAGATAATTGTTGAATTGAAGATGGGGTTTAAGACAGTTGTCTGGAACCGGCCATTAATATACTCTAACATATCTTTCACTCCCTTCACTCACGGTAATTTTGCAACCCTAACTGGCTATTAAGAAACATACATGCTCTCTGCTCTCTTCTTTCTCTTGTGTTGTGTCTGTCTGTGCCTCTGCGCCTCTGTAGAGTTAAATTACTGGATTTGGAGGAACTACTACATCTCTTGCACAATAGATTGAAGACGGACTGAAAACATTTTAGTTCGGAAGCGGTAATATACTCTTAACTTATCTCTTCTCTTTATTCTCTTCATTCTCGGTATAAGCTGGCGTACAGAAAAATACATGATGTTCCTGCATTTCACTCTTAAATTTTTGCAACCTAAACTGGCGTACACAGAAACATACATGTATGTCCTCTTTTCTTGGCAGTGTTGCAACCTAAACAGGCGTACAAGGAAAATACATGTTGCTGTATTTCATTTTTGATAATTTTGAAAACTAAAACTGGTGTACAAAGAACATAGATGTTTGCTGAATTCATATCTTGGTCATTTTGCTACCTAAACTGCCTTACCAAAAATATACATGTTTGCTGAATTTCATATCTTGATGTGCAGCAACTTGATAGAGGTAATCTCTCTTACCTCATTGAAGTATGGCTATCCTTATTTTTGCAGCTTTTTTTTCTAGGTCTCCTTTGTGTTGTGGAAGTTACTAAATAATACAATCTAGGAAAAATATTGGAAGATGGTAAGTCTATTCAGTGTACTAAATTTGGGCTAATTAAGTTTACTGCTAATTGAACATTCATAATTTATATTGGTTTAGCTAGTCTTCCCTTATTTGGTAAAGTAACAAATTTATACTACCATATCCCTGAGCCAGACTGATTGCTCAAAGTAACACTCCTGTAGGTTCATCACTTAGTTAGCAAGAAGCCGCTCCAATCAGGAAGCTAGCTAGAAGTTCACAGTTGACGGCTCCAACCAGGAAGCTAGCAAGAAGTTCACAACTGATGGCTCCAACCAGGAAACTAGCGAGAAGTTCACAGTTGGTTTTATTTAGGTATGTTTGCTCTTTTTTAAAAAATAATTGTTGTACTTTCTGTGTTACTACTCATAGTTGTAGTCCAAAGTTCCTCTGCTGAAAGACCAAGCTTCCATCTACCTATTCCAAGAATAAGCCACTCAAAATATCTCTCACGTTTATGTCTGGTTCATATACTTGATTTAGAGATATGCATGGTACCATTTGAGAAATTATTTCACTACGGTATGTTCAGGACAATTAGAAATGCCTAATTTCCTTACTTTGACTGCTCACTTTCCCTACTTCAGTATCTCTGTTTTCTGCCTCTTATGTTTGTTTTGTTTTTGTTTTGATAATGAGTCATCTTCAATTACCATATAACCAAAATATAGGTACTTGGTTCATTGCAGTTTTTGAGTAATAAGTGCTTATATGCTCTTTCCTCTGTATAACCTTTCTTCTGATTAAAAAAAGGTGCATCATTTAGTTTTTAGTGGGACGTGATTACCAAATGAGTTATCCATCAAACTCATTTCATATGTACTAAAAAGAACTACACTAATTCGATATTTATTTATTACATTGTATCATACTACATGTTCAAGGAGAGATTTAAGGCATGAAAAATATATCATATTGCACAACTTTAGAGGCTTCTAATGAATGAGTCTTACAAATAGCTAACACTTGAGGGGGGCGCATGTAACTGTAAACGAACATAGCCTGCAAAATGATGGGTACAACAACGAAAAGGGTAGATTGAGAAACAGAAAAGTCCAATTCTCTGAAGCAAATCTCCTCCAACTGCTGCTATCAACGACAAACTTAGCAGATTTTCTTCTTGCCTAAATTTCTTTTTCCTCAGTTCGTGTACTTTCAATGGTGTATGTGTGTTCTTTTCTTTTGTTTGTATGCTTTCTTCCTTGGCAAGAATAGCTCCTCATGAGCATTAGTATTGCCTTTTTGCTGTTGATTAGCTACTAATAATAAAAAAGAAACAGAACATTCAAAGACTGCTGTTTGAATTGCCGAAGGACTACTGTTAAACATAAAAAGACTTGGTTTCTTTAAGCTCTTCTCTCGTCTTTTAAAGGCCTGTAATATTTTAACTCCTGAAACTTTAGTGGTACTAGAAGCTTATCATTTGCAGACGAAACAGTGTACTTCAATTTTTTTTTTATTCTGGATGTTTTGCTACTACATCTTTAACTCCTCATTTTGGTGTATATTTAATTCTCTTTCACTTATCTTTGCAATAGCATAAACCTTTTATGTTTAGCTGCCTGTTGGGTAGTTTGAGTGAGATTGCATTTTACAGTTTGCTGTTGTTGCGTGGTACGTTAGACTGTTCTATATGAGAGAGAAGTAGTAGTCAGTGAACTTACAGGTGAGGGAAGTGCTCAAACAACCAAGCTCTTAATATATTAATAGATAGTTCAGGTAGACCTCTCTGTGGTCTCCATGTTTCACTTTGATTATCCATATTTTTCTGAGAAAATGATGGCAGCAGGCAAGGCAGAAGGCACTGTACTCATCACTGTGTATGTTGATGCATTTATGTCTGTGAATGTACATACATGTGGAGAAAAACTAATTAATGGGCACGACATGAATCAACACATTATTCCCTTTACTGCTTGTCATCTTCTAGTTAATACACAGCCACAGGCAAACGCACGGCTATATATAATTGTAGTGGCCAAAAATATTGGAGCCTTAATTACGTTGTGTATAGTACTCTTGGTTGGTTGTAATTTTTTTTTTGATAGTTACTCTTGGTTGTAATTTAAACGGGCAATACATACAACCGAGAAAGGAAGGATTCTTATCACACCAGTTTTGTATTGTTTTTAGTGTCTATGGTATATCAATCGATGGATCGTTTTGATAAAAACAAGAGATAGATAGCCGGCCACACCAAAATTTATTCGCTAACTATCTGTTAGTATATATCAATTGTACTGTTTGAAAGAATAACTAGCTACTACTATGACTATGACTATCTAGTGCTACTATTTTGTAATCAATTGCACTGTTTGAAACAATTAATAACGAGATCGTCCTGGTGGCAATATTCCTATGGCTGAATGAAGAACTCGATCACGTTTTACTTGTTTTGTAATGACAAGTAACAGAGACCATGTATGTATGCAAATGTAGTATATGATACGTACACGGAGTACTATGGCAGCAGCAGCCCATTTTCCAGTTTGTGTACGGACGGCGAGACGGCCATAGCTGTCTAACGATCCATCAAGTGTGTAAAACATCACCTTGTTCTTCTACTTTTTCATCTGTACATTAATTACATCTCTCAATCTGTAGTATATACCGTTTTCTGTTTTCCATTCGAAACTGAAGCTTCTTGTCCGATTATCTGCTGTTGTGGGCTGAAACATTGTGTTCTTCTTCAATTTTGACCAGAGCTTTCACTTCTTCCCCCATTCTCGGTCAACCACATCATTGGTTTTCAGACACTAACATGCTCGGTGATACTCATCCGTAAGTGTCTACCATTTTAGTGTTTGCTTTACATTCGAATTTGTTGTGACTGAAGCTTATTCTCTGATGTATGACACCCCATTCTCTGGTTTATGTTGCTTTTGATACAAAAACAGCTCAATTCTGCTATAAACAGAAGACATCAATTTGGGACTGCACTATACTTACGATTGTCATAGGTTGTCATCTTATGATACTGCACTATTTAATGGCCATTAAGTTAAGCTTTATAAGAATATCTATGGTTATATGATTTTAAAAGCTTCTAAAGCTTGCATTGTTATTATTTTGAAAAGATTGACAAAATAGTTCATTTATGGATTCTTCTGTTATGTTATGATAGCTCTAACGTGTCTTATGCTCCGATCATAGGATTTAAACTGCTAAAAATCTATTATGATTAAGCGTTGAAATAAGAAAAATTTGGTCCGTTTAAGCTTGGGTTTGCAGTTGTCGATTATGTATGTTTGTAAGCTAAAAAAGTACAATGATATGCAAAGTTACTTCTGTTTTGTTGCATTGGAATTTGCCCGTCGCAGCTGTAAAGTGTCGCATGAGTAGTTTTATGAGTGGGGTTACATTTCACATTTCTACTTGGAGAAGTGTTCCTCAACTAAATTTTGACAGATACCTTGCCATTTACATCTTCGTTATGATCTGAACCTGGGATGGTATACAATTTCAGTTTACTTTATTCTTATCTTTACTGCTGGTGCTGCTCAAGAAATAACTCGAACCACAGTAGATCCATGATAATTTTATTGTTGTTTGTTGCAATCTATTGTAGTATCTTTCTAGTGCTTTGAAATCTCAGATGTACAATCTCAGTTTTCATTTAACTACTTTGCTTGCCTTGTTATATCTTGTTCTTACTTCTTAACTTATATGTCTTGATCTGTTTCTCACGATTTAGTTTTTGTCCAAACAATTTTAACTTGTGAATAATTACCATCTAAAAGAAAGTCAGTGGCATAAGATTACAACCTCAGATCCATAAAAACCAAAGGTATGGGGTCATTTCTCTGAGATACTTATGACTGCTGCAATTAATCTGTTTCTGCTAGCTATCACCCTGGCCGCTTAATGCTTCACTTCATGCTTGCCATGTTAAAGCCCATTTGCAAATTTGGCTTCTAAAATTAATTTTGTTACTGTTTAAGGTTCAAGTTGAATATGAGGTCTTCAATGAGCTGATGTATGACAAACCTAACCAACCACTGATTGGTTATGGTTTTGGAGTGTCTCGAAGCCAAGTTTTTGGTTTGAAGGCTGATTTAAGGAACATCTCTAAGCTTGGAACCACAAGTGAAGCATAAGGTTTGAAACTGGAGATTGAATCCTTGAAGAAGAAGAATGAAGAACTATCTTTTCAGCTGCATCAGTTGACAACATTTTTAGTCAGCAGAGGTATTATGGAGAATGATGATTGATGTTATCCCTTTATTATAGGGTATAATATAGATTTCAGATGGAGAAAAACTATTTTATCCCTGAATAAATGAATAGATTGATATACAGCAGTAGATAGATTATGGGATATAGATTGTTAATTGTTGAGAGATTGACTCTCCATACAAATTTGATGTTGATAAAGTGCATACAGATTGTGAGCAGATTGTTAAAGCAAATGAAATTTCAGATTGTGAAACAGTATATAAAACTGTAATATTGTACAGCAGATTGAATAAAAGAATACTATTTCTGGTTCATGATTTGTGTTGAACTGGCCGTAGCTTTGACAGCAGAATGATTCCATATATATGAATATTTTGAATTTCAGTAGCTTTACCAGCAGGTGGAAAATACTCTTCAGTGATGGAAATAAGATTCAACTGATAACAGAAAATTCCGTGGGTGATGTATTTGGTAACAAAAAATTCCGTGGGTGATATTTTTAGCAACAGAAATTTCTGTCGTAGATTGTTATGACTAATTAATAAAATAGGATGGTTATACGCATTACCAACGAAACATCCGTTACTAAAAGAATCTCCTACAGAAAGTATTTGTAGCAAATGACTTTTTAAAAACGGAGATTCTGTAGTAAAAGATTTATAGCAACAGAATATTATCCGTCGGTGATATTATTTTCACCAACGGAATAAGTTTCACTGACGAAAAACTTATAATGACGCGACTTCTTGCCACGAAATTTTCCAACGGAACATTCCGTCACTGATGCCTTTTTCTGACAGAAAATTGCATTTCACCTACGGAAATGTCCGTCACTGAAACGACGCTTTTCTTGTAGGTTGTGTGTTGATGCAACACGGGAAGGTCGTAGCGTACGCCTCCCGACAGCTGAAGAAGCATGAAAAAAACTACCCTACCCACGACTTAGAATTGGGTGCCATTGTCTTCGCATTGAAGATATGGCGACATCATTTGTATGGGGTAAGCGTGACAATCTATTCCGACCACAAGAGTTTAAAGTACTTGTTCACTCAGAAGGAGTTGAACATGAGACAGAGAAGGTGGGTCGAGTTCTTAAACGACTACGACATCAATTTACAGTACAAAGAGGGGAAAGCAAATGTGGTAGCTGACGCACTGAGTCGCCGAGCACACTCTCTCCATTCGCTAGTCTCTCATTCTAGCTTGGTTGAAGAGGTGCGGAGTGCTCAGATGACGGATCAGTATATGTTGGAGATCAGGCAGAAGCTTATTGATGGCACATTTGAGGGTCAGAAGTACGACTTCCGGCTCCACGATGATGACTGATTAGGCTTAATGGCCGACTGTGTATTCCGAGGAGTAGCGCTGAGCTGAAGGAGCGCATACTGAGTGAATCCTACTGTTCTACGACTTCGATTCACCCTGGAGCTTCAAAAATGTATAAGGATATGAAACGTTACTTTTGGTGGACTGGCATGAAAAAGGATGTAAATGATTATGTATTGAGGTGTCTCACTTGTCAGAAGGTCAAGTTTGAGCACTGACGACCTGGTGGTATGGTACAGCCAATGCCAGTGCCTGAGTGGAAGTTCCATGACATTTCTATGGACTTCGTAGTAGGGCTTCCGCCTACAAGGGGAGGTCTAAATATGATTTGGGTTGTTGTTGACCGACTGACCAAGGTGGCCCGATTCATTCCGATGAAAGACACTTGGAAAGTGGCAAGACTTGCAGAGCTCTTTGATAGAGAGATTGTTCGGCACCATGGGGTACCGAAGACTATCGTGTCTGATAGGGATACCAGATTCCTCTCGAGGTACTGGAAATCCACATGGGAAGCGCTTGGTACCGAGCTGAAGCTAAGTACAGCGTTCCACCCACAGACAGATGGTCAGAGTGAGCGTACCATCCAGACACTCGAGGATATGTTACGTGCATGTGCACTTGATTTTCAGACCAGCTGGATTGACAAGTTACATCTGATTGAGTTAGTTACAACAATAGCTACCATGCTTCGATCAAGATTTCTCCCTTCCAGGCTTTGTACGGTAGACCATGCCGCACGCCATTATGCTGGGATGAGTCGAGTGAGACGGTCATTATAGGACCAGAGTATCTGGAACAAGTTCAAGCAGCAGGTACGACAGATCCGGGCTAACATGAAGGCAGCTCAGGATAGGCAGAAATCATACGCCGATGTGCGCAACGTGACCTGGTGTTCGCCGTGGGTGACCAGGTATTTCTTAGAGTATCCCCCATGAAGGGAGTGTTCGTTTTGGCCAGAAAGGCAAGTTGAGCCCGAAATATGTGGGGCCTTATGTTGTGACGAAGTATTGGCCCGGTAGCTTACAGATTAGATCTACCTGTCGAGCTGGGCAAGGTACATGATGTATTTCATGTGTCCCAGTTGAAGAAATATATGTCTCATCCGTCTCATGTACTTCAGCCTGAAAGGCTAACCTTAGAGCCGACCATGCGATCAGTGGAGACTCCCGTACGGATTCTGGACACTAAGACTCGAGACACGCCATGAGTCTGTGAGACTGGTGAAGATTCTTTGGTCTAACCATGACGTTGAGGAGGCCACTTGGGAGTTGGAAGATAAGATGAAGGTGAAGTACCCGTCATTGTTTACTTCTTAGCGTTTGTATGTATAGGGTACGGGGCGTACCCCTATTTAAGGGGGGTAGAGCCGTTTCGGTTATGTGTGTGTGCGACATGTATTTATATACATTGTCTATGTTATGTTATCATCTTGTTATGTTGCAGACCGTTATGTCTGAATGATGTTGTGTTGTTTGGACCTTGTGTCCGGTGCTATGTAAGTATATTGTTAATGTTGTTATGGAAGTATTGTATATATGTGTCCGTGTTCTAATATTAGGATATGTGGGAAGTATGAACTTTGGGACAAAGTTCTTTTAAGGGGGGTAGATTGAAATACCCCAAACCTAGGTATGTTGTTTAAACATTAAAATAAGGTATATTAAGACTAAAAAGAGTCTTAGAAACATTAGTAAACAATTTAAACCATAGAAAACACAAATAAATACCTTAAGGTCAATAAAGGCTAAAATGTGCTCTAAGCTTGGGATAAGCTTGGTTAAGACCTAATGAGCTACCAAGACCTTATTATATATTAATGAACATATTAAACCAATTACCAAAGAAAACCAAGCTTGAAACAAGTTAAAACACAAAATGTGCTTTAAGGAGTCTTAAAGCACGTTTTTGAAAAATTGTCTTGTAAATGAGTTTTGAGTGGCTAATGTCCATCATTACTCTTTAATTAACATGTACTACTTATTATCACATTAGGAAGTCTAAGTCAATGGGAAATCAAAAATTTCACAACTATGTGCCATGTTTTTGTGAATAGTAACCAAATTAACCAAGTTTATAACATATGTCAATATAAGTGTGACAATTGGTCAACAAAGACTAAAATACCCTTAGTATAATATGGGGGCCGGTTTTCTTGGTGACTCACCACACTTAAACAAAAAATAAGCTAAATAAAGTAATAAAGTAAAGAGTACTTTGCTTTACTACTTAAATATCCAAACTAGCAAACTTATCTTCATTCTCTTCTTTCCCTCTTCATTTCCCACGTCTCCAACCTCTCTTCTACCTTCCTTCTTGCTCTCCATTCACGGTTTTTGCAATAGTACCAACACCAACACTAACACCAACTTCCATTGTCATTATCTCCTAGCTCACCTTGCCAAATCAAAAACAAAGAACCATTTCTTTGTCTTGCCAAGCTCTTCAATCCTATCCTTTCAAACTCCAAGAGATCCATTTCGGTGCCAAGAGGAATCTCCATGGGAGGAGCTTGAGCTCATCTTTTCACATATTATTGTTCTCCTTTGCTTCTAGGTAAGGAAACTCAAATAAAAACTCCATTTCCTTCTTGTTTTGATGTTGACCGAGAATCACCATTGATGGGTTCCTTACCTGCTTTTCTAGCTCCATTTGAATCTTCCAAGGGCTTGGTGGAGTCCTCTCTTGTACATATCCAAACTCTCTTTCATATCCAAGGTAATACAATCATCTAAATGTTCTAAGACAATATATGTATTAGGGTTTACAATGAGATGAAGCTTAAAGCTTGAATACTCATTTCATTATTTGTATATTGTTTAGAAGTTGACAAGCAATCAAACATCCTTACCGATTTTAAACAAGGAAACAAGAAAGAAGTTTGTGAGGAAGAAGAGGTAAATGTGCTAACCTAATGTAGTTTAAAGTCTTAGGAGAAATGAGCTTATGTGCTTATTAAAATGATCTAAGGAGCCAATGGTGAATGACTTAGTAAAATGTTCTCAAGGAGACTAGTAAAGGGCATATGTGTGGTTGATTTTTGCAGGTCAAAGGCAAATATATTGTGGAAATTCAGTGTTTAAGGTTTATGCATCTTAAGGGCCTAAGAGCCATGTTATTTAAGGGCCTAAGTGCCAAGCAATTTAAATTATGCTATATTGTGATGTATTGTTAAATGAGTAAAGTTTGTGTACAAGAATGCTCTTGATAGATCTAAGTGTTCTTGAATATTTAATAGTGAAAACAATGTGTTTGGCTAGTAAAGTTCTAGGAGAACCCATGTCGAAATTTATATAATGTAAGAAGTGTTAGGTGTTTAAAATGAGTTTGATGAGTTAGGAAGTTTAGGGTGGGTTAAGTGTTTACTAGGGAAAAAAATATGCACTAAGGTATTAAGATGTAAAAAGGACTTAAGCATTATTTTAGAGGATTTAGAATGCAAATGAGTGTTTTAGGATACTTCAAGTTCATGTGGGATTGTGTTTAGGACTTGTGCAATCTTAGTGGTTTAGGAAGAAAAGATGTTTGGGAGAGGGATGTAGTAGTAGTGAGGAAAAATTTGAGACTAGTGCTAGTCATAGGTATAAAACACCCCATGCAAACTTAGGGAAAAGTATTGCATGTGCCAACCTTTGTATAAGAATTTGTGTAAGGTTGAGGAGGTTTTGATGAATGATTTAAGGGGTTTAATGGAGGTCTTAAGGTTGTTTGAGGTGCCCAAATAAGGTTAGAACATACTAGGAGATATGAGGTGAAGTTTGGAGTTAAATGGGCAATTAAAAACAAGGGTCTGGAGCAGGACCAACCTTGGGGACGGACCTGCAAGGTCGGTCGAGCCCAGTTTACCCTGCGAGAAATGGTCTCTGGAATGGACCGACCTTGGGGACCGGAGTTGCAAGGTCGGCCGGGCATGAATTTTAGTACTGTTTGAGTCTCTGGAATAGACCGACCTTAGGACCGGACTTACAAGTTCGGTCATGCCTAAATCTTTGTACGTAAGTAAGTCGGGAATCGACCGATCTTGCGACCGAACTGCAAGACCTTGGGACGAACTTGCAAGGTCGGTCGGAGTAGAATTTTTGATGGAATATGTTCTTGAAGGACCGCCTTGTGTAAGGGCGGTCGGACAAAAAATGGTAAAAAAAAAACAAAACAAAACAAACAATGAGTGGCTTAAGTAGTTAACCCTAGGGGGTATGATGAAGGTAATCAAGGATAAGTTTGGGCATTAAAACATGTCATATAACCATGTAAAATGTTTAGTAAAATTTGAAGTTAAGTAAGTGAATTGACCGACGTTATTAATCATGTATAGGAGTGACCTACGGTGGAAACCAGTCGAAGCAAGGACCAAGGTATGGTTTTCTTGCAGTCTGTTGCCTACCGGTGTACACGGCTTGTGTGTTGTTTTTTTTTGTGTGTTTATGACCTTGTAAGACTTAAGTAATGTAACGAGTTTACAGTTGTTAAATATTATTGTATTGTTAAGTGTGACTCTATTCCCTTGTGTGTGTCTAACAAGACTTAACCACTTGTATGTGATTGTTTGTTGAGTTCGATGTTGAACTTCTAACAAGTGCTAACGGGGGAGTGAGGAGTCCGGTCTGTTCCGGCCACGCGTGTGAGTATGGGAGTCGATGTCATAACCGGTTCAATTCTCTTTGTATGTTATGGTTGTTCTTCCATTTTGGTTTCCAACCTTCTCTTTAGCTTAACCAAGGCTATTTTACTGACTCACGTCGGGCCACAGGGGCATACTATGTTTTGTTCGGTGTGCTTGGATCACTATATCCGAGGCACCTTGTGTTAAGTTATTCGTTCAATCTAACAGAACGGTAACAAGTTATGTAACGAGCTTAGCATGGGTTTGGCAACATTCTCTAGGCTCTCCATGGGAACTAATTGTGTTGGTTCGTTTCCTAAAAGGATTCGTTCTTGTAGTTATGTGTAATGTTGTTATGCAATATTCTTGCTATGATATGTATGTTGTATGTTTAAGGTTTATGCAATATTCTTTAGTGAACCGTTTCTACAACGGAGTGAGCTACCGCCTACGCTACGGTATGGGGCCAAGCGGGTATACTACTTTGCAGGTAATGAACTACAGTATGAAGTGAATAAGTGTGTACAGTGTGTTAATGTAAAAGTGAGTTTGTTTAGCGGGGCATAACTAACACCCTAAATATAGGAGTGCTATCATGCCGCTGCTATTGTAGAGATCACCGTCCGTCTGTGGGACGAGGAGAATGCGCTCAAGCGCAAGGCCACGAGCGAGGGCCAAAGCACGCAAGGGCACGGGGGAGGAAGGAAGAAGAAGCCATACCCCCAGTCCCAGAAAGGACAGCAACAGGGTGACAAAGGCCAAGTCCAGACCACCACTGCTGAGGAGCCTCTGCAGCTCACCTATGCATATGCGGCTAAGCCCTTACGCTCTTACGCACCCAAGGGTAATTAAAAAATTCAAATGCCGAATTCTGGTGTGTGTTGCTATTTTGTGAAGTATGTACTGAGTGTGTGATGTGTTAGCACCTAGCACGGGCTCTGGACCGGAGCGCCACTACTACTGTAAGTGGTGTATGTACGGAGACCACCCCGGCAAGGACCGCAAGGGCAATGATGTGCAGTGCCGATACTGCAAGAAGATGGGGCATTGTGACTACGAGTGCTGGCAGAACCCAAATAGCAGAAACTACAGGCCTAAGGGGCAGTGGAAGGGTAAGGCCACCGTGACCACCGATGGCCCGAAGACGGCGAACCAGCCACCCCCAGATCAGAGGTACACAGATTCCCAGAAGGGGAAGGGGTCGGGATCCGGCAAGGCCGCCCTGAATGTGGTGGACCGGTCTGAGGCACCAGGGCCCTCTACTAGACCAGGCACCGCCTAAACTGTTGAATGAAATAAGTGATTGCGTACCGCATTTCATGCATGTGTGTTAGTGAGTTTAAGTAAACAACCATGTAAGTAAACAGTTAAAGTATAATGTGAGAACACCTGATTAGGTAATTGAAAACTTAGGAACCTTCAATATTTGCTATCCAATCCCGCCCACACCAAACCCTGAAGAAGAAACCACCATCAGCATCACCGACTTTCCAATGGAGCAATGTCAGGTCATCCAACCAGGTATGGTACTCTTAAATGGATACCTGACACCGGAAGCACAAATCCAGATTATCCGACGATGCAACGAACTGGGAGCAGCACCCGGAGGTTTCACACCCGAATACCCGAGCGGATCGAAGATGAAATTGAAGATGATGTGCATGGGTAAGGACTGGATCCTTACACCAAGACATATCAAGACGTGCGAGCTGAAGATGGAGCAACTGTACCAAGTATACCTGAGGAGTTCCTTGCGGTCGTTGACCACGCCGTGGAAATTGCTCAGCAAGTTGAATCAGATTCAATACCAAGTGTTAAAGCGGATTTATGTATTGTGAACTTCTACCAGAAGGGTGGACGGTTAGGGTTACACCAAGACAAGGACGAGTCACCCAAGTCTCTAAGTAAGGGAGTACCCGTGGTGTCTTGGTCCATTGGTGACACCGTAGTGTTTGTGTACGGCGAGCAGAAGCGTGCTGATCTCGCAAAGAAGCTAGTGCTGAAATCAGGAGATGTGTTAATCATGGGGGGCAGTCAAGGATGCTATATCATGGCATCAAGAAGATCAAACTGAATACCGCACCATCGGCAGTGATCAATGCCACACACATGAAACCCAGACGTTTGAATTTGACCTTCAGACAATTTTAAAGCCTTGTGTGAACATGTAATGTGTTAAACCACTGTATGTTAAGGATGTTGTATGGGTTAGTTATGTCAACAGTGTAAACCAACGTATGTTGTAAGAAGAGTGTGTTAATGAATAAAATGGAGTTGTTTGAAGTATGTCAACCGTGTTATTACCGAATACTTATTAGTTTGCCAATGAATTAGGTTGTGCACTCGGAACGGGAGGTATACCGAGTGTCTGCAATGAGGCAGAAGCCGGCAAGAACGGCACAATCCTCACCGGAACCTTTCCAGTCAATGGCGTGGACGCTTCGATCTTGTTTGACTCTGGAGCCTCACATACATTTATTTCGCTATCTTTTGCGAAGAGGCTAGGGTTAGACGGTGAAGAGATGCCTGACTTTCTAGTCACTCTCCCGTCAAAAGAGCGGATCAGGTGTATCCGCTACCACCGAGATGTTGTTGTACGAATCAGAGACGAAGAGTTTCCGATCGACTTGATAGAGTTCGAGGGACTTGGTTTTGATGTGATTATCGGGATGAACTGGTTGGAGCGGTACAAGGGCAGAATCCTGTGTGCCGAGCATCGTCTGATCTTCGGAGTCCGTCTGGGGTCACATCTTACCGCCAGAGGCCCAGGGAGCCTTCAACTCAGATCATCACCGCCATGGCTATGTATCGTGAACTACGACGAGGAATGATGTATACCTCTGCTATGTCCAGGACATAGAGAGAGACCCGGAGTTTAGCCCTGATGTGCCGGTAGTGTCGGAGTTCCTGATGTATTTCCTAAGGAATTGCCGGGCATGCCGCCAGCACGGGAAGTAGAGTTTGAGATTGATTTGGTTTCGGGCACCGGACCAATTGCGAAGGCACCCTATCGTATGGCTCCAGCAGAGATGACAGAGCTCAAGGAGCAGCTGAGAGACCTACTCGACAAGGATTTATCCGCCCTAGCGTTTCACCATGGGGAGCGCCTGTCCTCTTCGTGAAGAAGAAGGACGGTAGCCTCCGCCTCTGCATCGACTATCGAGAGCTGAATGCAGTTACGGTGACGAACCGTTATCCTTTACCCCGCATTGACGACTTATTTGATCAGTTGAAAGGGGCATCAGTATTCTCCAAGATAGATCTACGATCCGGATACCATCAGATTGCCATCCGTGAGAGTGACATTGAGAAGACCGCATTCAGAACCAGATATGGACATTATGAGTTTACGGTTATGCCGTTTGGCTTATCCAATGCACCAGCTAAGTTCATGGACTTAATGAACCGCTTGTTCCAAGATCAGTTGGACAAGTCAGTGGTAGTCTTCATCGATGATATACTTGTGTATTCGAAATCCAAGGGTGAGCACGAAAGCCACCTGAGAAGTTTGTTGCAAACATTGAGAAAGAATCAGTTGTATGCGAAATTTTCAAAGTGTGAGTTTTGGTTGAACCAAGTATCTTTTCTTGGACATGTGATTTCTGAGGCCAGGATCGCTGTTGATCCGGCAAAGATTGATGCAGTGCGCACCTGGCCTAGGCCGAAGACAGTTACCGATATCAGGAGCTTCCTCGGTCTGGCAGGATATTATAGGAGATTTGTGAAGGACTTCTCTAGTGTCTCGAAGCCGATGACTTCCTTGATGAAAAAGGATGCTCCAATCGAGTGGACAGATGACTGCGAGAGTTCTTTTCAGAGTCTCAAGGCTCTGACATCTGCACCAGTCCTGACTTTACCAGACGGTCCAGATGGTTTTGAGGTCTATTGCGACGCATCAGGCAGAGGTATGGGTTGTGTGTTGATGCAACACGGGAAGGTCGTAGCGTACGTCTCCGACAGCTGAAGAAGCATGAAGAAAACTACCCTACCCACGACTTAGAATTGGGTGCCATTGTCTTCACATTGAAGATATGGCGACATCATTTGTATGGGGTAAGCGTGACAATCTATTCCGACCACAAGAGTTTAAAGTACTTGTTCACTCAGAAGGAGTTGAACATGAGACAGAGAGGTGGGTCGAGTTCTTAAACGACTACGACATCAATTTACAGTACAAAGAGGGGAAAACAAATGTGGTAGCTGACGCACTGAGTCGCCGAGCACACTCTCTCCATTCGCTAGTCTCTCATTCTAGCTTGGTTGAAGAGGTGCGGAGTGCTCAGATGACGGATCAGTATATGTTAGAGATCAGGTAGAAGCTTATTGATGGCACATTCGAGGGTCAGAAGTACGACTTCCGGCTCCACGATGATGACCTGATTAGGCTTAATGGCCGACTGTGTATTCCGAGGAGTAGCGCTGAGCTGAAGGAGCACATACTGAGTGAATCCCACTGTTCTACGACTTCGATTCACCCCGGAGCTTCAAAAATGTATAAGGATATGAAACGTTACTTTTGGGGACTGGCATGAAAAAGGATGTAAATGATTATGTATTGAGGTTCTCACTTGTCAGAAGGTCAAGTTTGAGCACCGACGGCCTGGTGGTATGGTACAACCAATGCCAGTGCCTGAGTGGAAGTTCCATGACATTTCTATGGACTTCGTAGTAGGGCTTCCGCCTGCAAGGGGAGGTCTAAATATGATTGGGTTGTTTGACCGACGACCAAGGTGGCCCGATTCATTCCGATGAAAGACACTTGGAAAGTGGTAAGACTTGCAGAGCTCTTTGATAGAGAGATTGTCGGCACCATGGGGTACGAAGACTATCGTGTCTGATAGGGATACCAGATTCCTCTTGAGGTATGGAAATCCACGGGAAGCGCTTGGTACCGAGCTGAAGCTAAGTACAGCGTTCCACCACAGACAGATGGTCAGAGTGAGCGTACCATCCAGACACTCGAGGATATGTTACGTGCATGTGCACTTGATTTTCAGACCAACTGGATTGACAAGTAAATCTGATTGAGTTTAGTTACAACAACAGCTACCATACTTCGATCAAGATGTCTCCCTTCCAGGTTTGTATGGTAGACCATGCCGCACGCCATTATGCTGGGATGAGTCGAGTGAGACGGTCATTATAGTACCAGAGTATCTGGAACAAGTTCAAGCAGAGGTACGACAGATCCGGGCTAACATGAAGGCAGCTCAGGATAGGCAGAAATCATACGCCGATGTGAGCAGACGTGACCTGGAGTTCGCCGTGGGCGACCAGGTATTTCTTAGGTATCCCCCATGAAGGGAGTGTTTCGTTTTGGCCAGAAAGGCAAGTTGAGCCCGAAATATGTGGGGCCTTATGTTGTGATGGAGGATCGGCCCGGTAGCTTACAGATTAGATCTACCCGCCGAGCTGGGCAAGGTACATGAGTATTTCATGTGTCCCAGTTGAAGAATATATGTCTCATCCGTTTCATGTACTTCAGCCTGAAAGGCTAACCTAGGCCGACCATGCGATCAGTGGAGACTCCCGTACGGATTCTGGACACTAAGACTTGAGACACTCGCCATAGGTCTGTGAGACTGGTGAAGATTCTTTGGTCTAACCAGGACGTTGAGGAGGCCACTTGGGAGCTGGAAGATAAGATGAAGGCAAAGTACCTGTCATTGTTTATCTTAGCGTTGTATGTATAGGGTACGGGGCGTACCCCTATTTAAGGGGGGGGTAGAGCCGTTTCGGTTATGTGTGTGTGCGACATGTATTTATATACATTGTCTATGTATGTTATCATCTTGTTATGTTGCAGGACCGTTATGTCTGAATGATGTTGTGTTGTTTGGACCTTGTGTCCGGTGCTATGTAAGTATATTGCTAAGTTGTTATGGAAGTATTGTATATATGTGTTCCGTGTTCTATATGTAGGATATGTGGGAAGTATGAACTTTGGGGACAAAGTTCTTTTAAGGGGGGTAGTGAAAACCCCAAACCTAGGTATGCTGTTTTAACATTAAAATAAGGTATATTAGACTAAAAAGAGTCTTAGAAACATTAGTAATCAATTTAACCATAGAAAAACACAAATAAATACCTAAGGTCAATAAAGGCTAAAATGTGCTTAAGCTTGGGATAAGCTTGGTTAAGACCTAATGAGCTTACCAAGACCTTATTATATTAATGAACATATTAAACCAATTACCAAAGAAAACCAAGCTGAAAACAAGTTAAAACACAAAAATGTGCTTTAAGGAGTCTTAAAGCACGTTTTTGAAAAATTGTCTTGTAAATAAGTTTTGAGTGGATAAATTCCATCATTACTCTTTAATTAACATGGTACTATATGATCACATTAGGAAGTCTATAGTCAATGGGAAATCAAAAATTTCACAAACTATGGCCTTGTTTTTGTGAATAGTAACCAAATTAACCAAGTTTATAACATATGCAATATAAGTGTGACAATGGTCAAAAAAGACTAAAATACCCCTTAGTATATAGGGGGGCCGGTTTTCTTGGTGAACTCACCACACTTAAACAAAAAATAAGCTAATAAAGTAATAAAGAAAGAGTACTATTTGCTTTACTACTTAAATATCCAAACTAGCAAACTTATTTCATTCTCTCTTTCCCTCTTCATTTCCCACGTCTCCAACCTCTCTCTTCCTTCTTGCTCTCCATTCACGGTTTTGCAATAGTACCAACACCAACACCAACACCAACTCCATTTCATTATCTCTAGCGTCACCTGCCAAATCAAAAACAAAGACCACCATATATGTATTTAGGGTTACAATGAGATGAAGCTTAAAGCTTGAATACTCATTTTCATTATTTGTATATTGTTTAGAAGTTAACAAGCAATCAAAATCCTTACCGATTTTAAAACAAGGAAACAAGAAAGAAGTTGTGAGGAAGAAGAGGTAAATGTGCTAACCTAATGTAGTTTAAAGTCTTAGGAGAAATGGGCTTATGTGCTTATTAAATGATAAGGAGCCAATGGTGAATGACTAGTAAAATGTTCTCAAGGAGATAGAAAAGGGCATATGTGTTGTTGAGTGTTTTTGCAGGTCAAAGGCAAAAATATTGTGGAAATTCAGTGTTAAGGTTTATGCATCTTAAGGGCCTAAGAGCCATGTTATTAAGGCTAAGTTGCCAAGCAATTTAAATTATGCATCTTGTGATGTAGTGTTAAATGAGCGAAGTAGTTTGTGTACAAGAATGCTCTTGATAGATCTAAGTGTTCTTGAATATTAATGGGTGAAAACAATGTTTTGGCTTAGTAAAGTTCTAGGAGAACCCATGTCGAAATTTAGATAATGTATAAGAAGTGTTAGGTGTTTAAAATGAGTTTGATGAGTTAGGAAGTGTTTAGGGTGGTTAAGTGTTCACTAGGGAAAAAAAATATGCACTAAGGTATTCTAAGGTGTAAAAAGGACTTAAGCATTATTTAGAGGATTTAGAATGCAAATGAGTGTTTGGGATACTTCAAGTTCATGTTGGGATTGGTTAGGACTTGGCAATCTTAGTGGTTAGGAAGAAAAAGATGTTTGGGAGAGGATGTAGTAGTAGTGAGGAAACATTTGAGACTAGTGCTCAGTATAGTATAAACACCCAATGCAAACTTAGGGAAAAGTATTGATGTGCCAACCTTTGTATAAGAATTTGTGTAAGTGATGAGGTTTTGATGAATGATTTAAGGGGTGTAATGGAGGTATTAAGGTGTGTTTGAGGTGCCCAAATAAGGTTAGAACATACTAGGCAAGATATGCGGTGAAGTTTGGAGTTAAATGGGAATTTAAAAACAAGGTCTGGAGCAGACCAACCTTGGGGACCGGACCTGCAAGGCCGGTCGAGCCCAGTTTACCCTGCGAGAAATGGTCTCTGGAATGGACCAACCTTGGGGACCGGACTTGCAAGGTCGGTCGGGCATGAATTTTAGTACGGTTTGAGTCTCTGGAATAGACCGACCTTGGGATCGGACTTACAAGTTCGGTCATGCCTAAATCTTTGTACGTAAGTAAGTCTCGGGAATCGACGATCTTGCGACCGAATTGCCAAGATCGGTCGGGCCTGAGTTTCAAAGGGGAAAAAACTCTCGGGAATAGACCGACCTTGTGGACCGAACTTGCAAGGTCGGTCGGAGTAGAATTTTTGACGGTAATATGTTCTGGAATGGACCGACCTTGTGTAAGGTCGGTCGGACCAAAACTTGTAAAAAAAAAACAAAACAAACAAAGAGTGGCTTAAGTAGTTAACCCTAGGGGGTATGATGAAGGTAATCAAGGATAAGTTTGGGCATTAAAACATGTCATATAACCATGTAAAATGTTTAGTAAAATTCAAAGTTAAGTAAGTGAATTGGACCGACGTTATTAATCATGTATAGGAGTGACCTACGGTGGAAACAGTCGAAGCAAGGACCAAGGTATGGTTTTCTTGCAATCTGTTGCCTACCGGTTTACACCGGCTTGTGTTTTGTTTGTTTTTCTGTGTGTTTATGACCTTGTAAGCCTTAAGTCATGTAACGAGTTTACAATTGTTAAATATATGTATTGTTAAGTGTGACTCTATTCCCTTGTGTGTGTCTAACAAGACTTAACCACTTGTATGTGATTGTTTGTTGAGTTCGATGTTGAACTTCTAACAAGTGCTAACGGGGGGAGTGAGGAGTCCAGTCTGTTCCGGCCACGCGTGTGAGTATGGGAGTCGATGTCATAACCGGTTCGATTCTCTTTGTATGTTATGGTTGTTCTTCCATTTTGGTTTCCAACCTTCCCTTTAGCTTAACCAAGGCTATTTTACTGACTCACGTCGGGCCACACGGGCGTACTATGTTTTGTTCTGTTGGTGTGCTTGGATCACTATATTCGAGGCACCTTGTGTTAAGTTATTCGTTCAATCTAACAGAACGGTAACAAGTTATGTAACGAGCTTATCATGATTTTGGCAACATCTCTAGGCTCTCCATGGGAACTAATTGTGTTGGTTAGTTTCCTAAAAGGATTCGTTCTTGTATGTTATGTGTAATGTTGTTATGCAATATTCTTGCTATGATATGTATGTTGTATGTTTAAAATGAATACCATGTCATCATGACAATTAGATGCGCGTATCCCGGTAGCCGATGGGCTGCGCGTTAACCATACCAGCCAAGGGTTGCTGACCCCCTCGGGGGCTCCATATTTTTACTGCAGGATGAGGATCAAGGAAGCGGAATGGCTATAGATTCTAGGCTGCAGGAATACTTTTGGTTATTTTTGGATGTTGAGCCCGGGATGCGCCTGTGCTCCCGTGGCGATATATTTTGGTACGTTTGTATTACAGTGACGGTCATTGACAGTTCACAGTGACAGATGGTGGTGTACAGTTTACAGTTATGGATGTAGTTACAAACTCGGTATTATGTTAATGTATTAAAGGTTATAGTTCTATGCTCGGGAGTCTGATCATCAGACCGGTATGTTTGTATTTATTTGCCTTGTTGACCACGTGGGTGGTTAACGACGTTGTAGCACCGAACCGTTTAGTTATTATTTAGTTGTTAATTCCGCTGCGATTTCAAGTATTGTTAAGTGCGTAGTAGGGGGTTACAATTAATCACCAAAATTTCAGCAATAAATAATAAGATGAAAATATGTTAGATCATATATAGATCAACAATTGGAACCTTGAAATAGGTAGTTGTAGGATTTACCTTGTATATTAACCATTAGCTTAATATTTAAGCTTGATTTCCTTAGAAATTTTGACAGCAATTTGCTAGAGAAATTGTAGCACCCCATCCAACAACAACACACTTAACAACAAATTGCAGCGGAAAATATACTTCATCACATTACTTAACTCGTTGGTGTTACACGCCGTTAACCACCCACGTGGCTAACAAGGCTATTACATATACATTGTATCGGTCTGATGGACTAGATTCCCGAGCGACTACACATTACTACCCTTTCCATTAACAACAAAACATACACATACCTTCCAACTGTACCGAGTATTTACAAAACTGATGCCGATAACAATTCCGGTCTTACTACACCTACAATACATACACAAACTTAAATGGCTACCCATGTACGAACGACTACCCCGTCCTACTCTCGAACGGCTTCCTGCTCCTTGTACCTGAAATAGAATTGGAAGAAGGGTGGCCCCCAAGGGGCTCAGCACCTTTGCTGGTATGGTAATCCCGCAGCCCGCATGCTACGGGCCACGCACAACTAATTGTTATCTTAGCATGCGGTTGATTATATTGAATCATGCATGTAAACGATCAACACACAACACATAAACATTCCACCATGATGGGCTCAACAAAACAGCCAACACATCTACACTTAACAAATCATCCTTGTTTTCCTTAACCCTAGAGTATTTCTCCTCTAATGGAGCTACTTCCTTAATATACGATACTTACCCAATAATCGGGTTATCCATAAACGTCTCTTTCATAAACTGGGATTCATATCCATGATCCACATACACCACATAACAACACTTTTCATGTTTCAACGTGCACATAAACATAACATCGCAAATAACATTGTAGTACATCAAACAACACATAACATAACGGGCACGAATCTCTCTAGGAACCGCCCCAAACATAGTTAGTTCACTGGGAAAGCTAGAGGATGCTGTCAAACTCATGCTAAGCTCGTTTACATAACTCGTTACCGTCCTGTTAGGCGAACGGATAACTTAACATAAAGATGGATCAGGTTAGTGACCGAACACAACATACATAATCCCCAAAAGACGTGAGTCAAGAGCCTTGGTTAAGCTCAGGGGTGATCGAAGACCAATGAAGGAAAAAACCAACAGAGAGGAAGCTGAAGAAACTGTATACAACAACTCCCAAACAACACGCGACCGGAACAACCGGATTCCTCACCCCCCATAATATAAATATTCACAATAAAGACTCCGCTGTAGAACCTATCACACCAGCACACAATACAGTATTACAACTGAGTTATTCACACAAAGGAGGGTCACACATTCACAACGACATCACACACAACATCACACAACCAACTCACGCATAGCCGTGGGTTAGAACGTTCCTTAGGTCAGAAACGTTATTACCGGATACCGTTCTCTTACGTTTACCTAATAGTGGTTAACTAGCCTTTCATGCGCATTCGAGGTTACCGGTATCGGCACGTAAACACACAACAACAATAACGACTGTAAACTCGTTTCATGATTTATCTTATAACGTGTCAAACATACAGAAAAACACATTGGCATACAAGCCGGTGTAATCCGGTAGGACACAGGTTACAAGAAAACCATACCTTGGCCCTTACTGCATACGAGTCCCGCCAAACGTAGTTCCTAAACATGTTTAGTGATGTCGGTTAATTAACTTATTTAACTTTCGAATAACAAAGTGTTTTTACATGGTTATATGTCATGCTTCCTTACTTAATTCACACTTGATTATCCTTGTTATACCCACTAGGTTTACTACTTAAGTCACTCTGTTTGTGTTTTTTTTTACAAGTTTTGGTCCGACCGACCTTACGACCGACCTACCAAGGTAGGTCCATTCCAGAACACATTACCATCAAAAATTCTACTCCGACCGACCTTGCAAGTTCGGTCCACAAGGTCGGTCATTCCAGAGAAACAATTCCCGTTCAAAAATTTAGACACAACCGACCTTGCAAGTCCGGTCCCAAGGTCGGTCCATTCCAGAAACTTAATCCGTACCAAAAAATATAAGCCCGACCGACCTTGCAAGTCCGGTCCCCAAGGTCGGTCCATTCCAGAAACTCTTTCCGGTAGTGTAAACTGAGCTCGACCAACCTTGCAGGTCCGGTCCCTAAGGTCGGTCGGCTCCAGACCTTTGTTTCTAAATTCCATTTGACTCCAAACTTCACCTCATGTATCCTAGTATGTTCTAACCTCATTTGGGCACTCAAACACACCTTAAGACTTCATTAAACTCCTTAAATCACCCATTAAAGATCTTCCTCAAGCATTACCCAATTCTTATAAATAATAAACACTTGTAGGTTTTCCTTAGATTTCTAAGTGGTGTTTATACCTATGACAATCACTATCCCACAATGTTTTACACCATTATTACTACTCCAAAGGCATTATTTTCCTTTGATCACCAAAACTTGCACAAGACTTAGCACTTCACACACATAACCTTGGTGTGTTTAAAACACCCATTGATCTCTAAGTCCTCCAGACAGTGCCATGGCATCTTAACACCTAAAACACATGATTCATTTCTTTCACCACTTAATACTTAACAATTTCCTAGTACCTTCTAGGTCATAAAATCTCATTAGAACACATAAACTCCTTTGTCTATCAACTAAATTTTGCCATAGCTTCTCTTGTATATTCTCACATCCAAACATTAGGTTTTCACCTTTAATCATTCAAGAAATCTAAGTTCACCAAGAACTTTCTCACACACAAAACTTCACCAAATTCACTACATCGCAATATAGTGCATAAACTTAAATTGCTTGGCACTTAGGCCCTTAAATAACATGGCTTATGCCCTTAAATTGCAAATAAACCTTAAACACTGAATTTCCCACATAATATATTGCCTTTGACCTGAAACATAAACATCATCACATGTCCTTTAATAATCTCCTTAAGAACAATTCACTAGCTCTTTTCCCATTGGCTCCTTAGGTATTTTATTAAGCAAATCAAGCTCATTTTTCCTAAGGCATTTAAACTACATTTAGATAGTTGTTTACCTCTTTCTTCAAGATTTTTACTTGAACACTTGTTCATCCTTGTTTGGAAACCGGCAAGAGGACTCTGTTACTTGTCAATGTTATAATCAATACACAAGTAAAACCAATGAGCATTCAAGCTTCATGCTAAACTCATTTACAAACCCTAGGTTATATATATTATCTTAACACATTAGGATAGTTGTTTACCTTGGAAACAAAAGAGAGCTTGAATAAGCATCAAGAGAGGACTCCACCAAGCCCTTGAATGGTTGGAATGAAGCTAGAAGAACAAGGCAATATGAAGGCACCATAAGTGGTGATTTCGGCCACACACAAAAACAAGAGGAAACATTGATTTTTTGACTTTCCTTACCTTGAAGCAAAGGAGAATGAAGGCATGAAAAACGTGAGCTCAAGCTCCAACAATGATGAATCTTCATGGCACCGAAATGGAGTTCTTGAAGATTTGAAAGAGAGAAGTGTAGAGCTTGGCCTAACTAAGACAAATATGGTCTTAGAATTGATTTGGTATATGGAGCTAGAAGTTACTAGCTATGGAATTGGAGATGACATTGTTGCTGTAGCAAAACCGATGGAGAGAGGAGAAGAAGGGTTGGCTACGGTGGGAAACAAGAGAGGAATGAGAGAATGTGAGGAAAAACTAGCTAGTTTAGGATATTTACGTTGAAAAAGTAAATAGTAACTTACTTTATCTTGCTTTATTTACTTGTTAACTATCAAGGTGGTGACTCGCCTTACAAAACTGGCCCCCATCATCTACTTAGGGGTAGTTTGGTCTTTGTTGACCAATTAACTTACTTATATTGGCTTATGTCATAAACTAGCATATTTTGGTTACTATCACAAAACAAGGCACATATTTGTGAAATTTTTGATTCCCATTTATTTAGACTTCCTAATGTGATACTAAGTAGTACACATGTTAATTAAGAGTAATGATGGACATTTAGCCATTCAAAACCCATTTACAAGACAATTTTTCAAAAATGTGCTTTAAGACTCCTTAAAGCACATTTTGTGTTTTAACTTGTTTTCAAGCTTGGCTTTCTTTGGTAATTGGTTTAATATTTCATTAGTATATAAATAAGGTCTTGGTAAGCTCGTTAGGTCTTAACCAAGACTATCCCAAGCTTAGAGCACATTTTAGCCCATATTGACCTTAAGGTATTTATTTGTGTTTGTTGGGTTTCACTGTCTACCAAGGTCTCCTAAGGACTAATTATCCTTATTAAATCATAATTGAGTGTTATCAAGTCTTGGTAGGCTCTTTGGGTCCTAACCAAGTTCCCTCCAAGCTTAGAGCATGTTTTCGCTCAAACTGTGTTAGTAGTACTTTACTGTTTTTACTATGATTTAAATTGTACACTGATGTTTCTAAGGCACTTCTTAGTCTTTAAATACCCTAGTTTAATGTTTAAACAACATATAAAGGTTTGGGGTATTTCAGAAATTGGCTCCAAAAATATAGAGTAAGATGAAGAATAATATGGGTTGGTATCCCATGCCAATCGGCTGTAACAAAAACCAAAGAACAAGAAGTTTTAAAGAAGGCAATGTTTTACCTCGAGAATCAAAGGCACTTCTTTGTGGTTTTCTGAGAATCTGGGGGCTCATGAGCTATGGTTGTAAAGCTCTTTGAAATAGGATTCCAACGAGCTATCAAGCTTGTGATTTGGACTTAAGATGAGAAAGTTATGATTTCTACAAGATAAGGTGTTCTTTAAGCTCCTAAATGGCAACAATGGAGGAAAACCAAGGTAAGAGAAGGGAGGGAGCTTCTCATTGTTGAAGACCCACGGTTGGGACAGGAGCAAATGAAAGGAATGATAGGCAATCGTTGAATGGGATTAAAAAGAATGAGAAAAGTAAAGAAAATGTAAAGTAATGTTATAATATATAAAGTAACAAATAAGTCTCCACATTAGGCAGCTTTTAGGATGATTGATTATGCAAGCTGGCCTTCTCATTATTGTGGCTGCCGACTGGGTTGGTCAAGGATGGTCAATTTTTTGACCATTGACCATTCTTGGTCAATGTTTGACTAAATGGGCACTATTTGGGTTACTATTCACATTAAATATTATATTTGTAAAAGTTTTTGGTAAAATCTTCAAATTAAATTCCTAACATGTTATTAGGTAATATCATGTATTAATATGTATACAAGGCCAACTAGCCACTCAAAACCAATTTCGAAGGCACTTCGCAAATACGTTTTAAGGAGTTTTTGGGCTCCTTTTTGTTTCTTAACTCTTTTTAGAGTTTGGTTTGCTTTGAAATAATTTTATAATTTTATTTTAGTACATTCACATATAATCAAGCCTTTAAAACCACCAAGACTCATTCATAAGACAATATATCAAAATATGCTTTAAGGGGTTTTTATGGCATATTTTTGTCTTGAGTTATTTCTGAGCTTGGTTTTCTTTGGTAATGGTTTCATAATGTTCATAGCTTGATTATAAGACTTATGAATTCTCTTTGGATCCTTATTGAGGTCATGAAATCTCTATGGTTTTTCTTAAAACACATTTCCCTTAAAGCACATTTTTGTGCTCTAAGGTGCATTTTCGGTTTAAACGCTAATTCCGCTTAATGCGTATTACTAATCTTAGAGGTATTTCACATTTGAATCTCTTGGGAATTATTGGTAGTTCCCTAATTTATTTGTGCTCTTTAAAACACCTTTTTCTCTAATTGTTCCTAAAGCATGTTTTGGTGTGAATTGTTGTTTAACACTTCTTCTAATGTTTCTAAGGCACGTTCTAGCCTTAGTATATCTAATTAGATAGTTCATGAATATATTAAGGTTTAGGATATTTCAATTGTGATCACATTATGTCAACTGCAGAAGTATTTCCCACCATCTTTCTTTGAAATAATAGTGCACTTGATAGTACACATTGTCAATGAGATCCAATGTAGTGGTCTTCTCTACTTATGTTACATATACCCTTTTGCACGATACATGGGTATTCTAAAGGGTACATGAATAATATATCAACCAGAAGGGAGCATAGTTGAAATAAGAAAGAATGGGTTAAAAAGGAATAAACGTTTTACTTTTGTCCAAATTAAGAAACAAACGTTTTTTCTGTCTGGATTAAGATGCAAATGTTCTAATTTGAGAGACCACAATGAAATCTACTAATTCACTATTAATTTTTCTGTCAAAGTTATCTTTAATAATTACTATATTAACATTATCACTAATTACTAGAAATTAGAAACAAAAAAAGTAAAAAGAATAATGGAAGTGAAAGAGTTTTGTAACACCCCAACCGCTAATCCTATACTTACCGTCTAATCGTCCCGTTAATCCTACGAGTTCGCAGCGGAAACATTACTACTTACTACGGCGGGTGGTACAACGCCGCTAACCACCCATACGGCTAGCTAGGCTTACCTTACTTACAGTCACGGTCTGATGAACATAATATACCGAGATACTAAATTACTTGCCAAAATACCATATACCAAATACTTACATCATTGGATCACCGAGTATTAAAGTATATTCGATTACATCATTTCTAAGTTCCAAAAGAATGAGTTTCTAGGGCTACTCATCTATACCAATTCCCATTCTATCAAAATCCAAAAAGGTGTACCCCATGGTACACCGGCTATTCAAAAGTTACAGCCATGTACTACTTAGTACACCCATCCCAATTCATCATTTACAATCCAAAAGAAGATAAAGAAATAGAGCTAAGTCTTCACATCTTCATCCCTCGCGGGTACCTGCGTGTAGTAAAAATGGTGCCCCAAGGGGCTCATCAAACGCTGCGTATAAACTCCGCATATACCGCGTGCTAGCTAGGGCACGCCGACTATTTGACGTCCACTAAACATGCTGTTCCTTTATTTCATACATACATGCTTGCATACAACATACATTCATTCAAGGCAACAATACAATAAAGCTCACAATACTTACCTTCACAGGGTTAGCCATATTATGCATCCGGGTTAATCGGAATGCTTATTACTCTTTTACTCATTGCACAATACTTACACATACTCTTCCATACTTTACTTGCTCTTACTTACTCATACTTACTTACTCATACTTATGTTAAGCCGGTATGGCCTCTGGGCAGGGACTACACCGTCCCACCACCAGGCTTTACTTGACTCACCAATCCGGGATGCTACCCATTTAAGGGATTTGGGCCGTGGACCAGTTAAGAGTCAGGAATTGGAGCCAACCTCTCGTGACTCCGCATCCTCACGCGTGGCCGAAACTATATCGGACTTCTACTCATTCCAATTTAATTACCAATTTAAGTTAGGATGGTTAGCTTGTTAGGAATAAGATAGAAGTCCAAACACATCACATTCGGTCACAATACAATACATCATACATACACATTCATATTCATCCAAACATTTCATGAATTATACAAACTAAAATTTAAGAGAATATTCACAACACTACATATTCACAAGTATGCATATTAACTCCGATTCGTGCATTTATCTTATTTGGTGATCAATTAGCACACAACACACAAATCAGAGTAACCAAGATAGCATACGGGGCATGAGGAATCCATACCGTTCACCGTCGTACGTGTTTCCAAACGTCCTTCCGGTGTCACAACTCAAATCCTATGATATGCATACAATTGAATGATTAATCTAACTATTATTAATCTTAACTCAACTACTTTTGTGTTTACTAATCCATATTCACTAAGCCTTTACATTCCTTACACTTATATTTCATTTTACTTACTTTCCATTACTTGTCCATGGTTTACATACACATATATATACATATGTATAGGTGGGTATACATATATATATATATATATATACACTAGTTATAAGCTTACTGTTTTTTTTTGTAAGTATAGGGCCGTCCGACCCACCGTCCGACCCAAGCCCTGGGTCGGACCATTCCAGTAGAGTTCGTCCTCTGAAATTTACCCTGTCCGACCCAGCACTATTCCGTCCGACCCATACTCTCTGGGTCGAACCATTCCAGAAGGTTTTGGTCCTGTCGTCCAAGCTCCATCCGACCCACGTCTGACTCACCGTCTGGGTCGGACGAAGTCAAAACTTCGACATTGTAAAAATTTGCATGTCCGACCCATGTCCGACTCACGGTCCTGGGTCGGACCATTCCAGAAAGTTCATGGTTCGTTGTTTAAGTCATGTCCGACCCACGTCCGACTCACGGCCCTGGGTCGGACCATTCCAGAAAGATTGATTTTCGTTTCTCAAGCCCCGTCCGACCCACGTCCGACTCACCGTCTGGGTCGGACGAAGTCAGAACCTTGCTACAGATTTTATTTTTCTTTCCCAATCTCACCCATTGCCTCCCCAATCTTCCTACCTACATCCTAACATGTTTTTGTACAATTTAAACACCCTAAATCATGCTAATTCATTTCCTAACTCATTACACACTTCTATACTAACTTACACACCCAATTTCTAAGTTCTCATTCAACACTCACATTGTTTTCTTCTCTAGTTGCAATTGCTACAGATTTTACTCTCATCTTCTACATCTTTAGCTCCCTCTTATAATGTCATTTCTAAAACTTACAATGCACTATAACTACCTTAACTATCTCTCTCAACTTACCCCTATCCATCTCCAAAAATCTGTTACACACTCACATTAGTCACCTAGTTTAAAATTCACTAAGTGTTCTAATCCTATATAATTTTTGACACAACCTCCCCTAAAATCTTACATTCTCACCACATTGTTTCACTCATGTAAATGATCTATTCCACCTGTTTGCAGCCAATACAAATATGCTCAACCTCTCATACACAAATACCACTCTAACAACATTAGAAATTCCTGCACATTACATACAATTCCCATCTAGTTTATGATAGTTTTTAAATGTCTTTTTAAGCTTCAAAATGGTTTGGTTCTCTTACCCATTACACTACTACTCATTACCATTTACAATACACATTTTAAACTATTAAAATCTGTTACAACAACATACAAAAACTGCACAAGGATGAGTGTAATTACCTTGTCTTCTTACTAGTTCTTCCTCCCTTCTTCTTTCTTCTTTCTTTCCTCTTCATTTTCCCTTCCTCTCTTCCCACCGGTTATGGAGGTTCAATTCTCACAAGCTACAGCCCATTCATTATACACATTCTAAATTAAACCAACCCTTAATCATTTTTAAAGCTTTAAGGTAAGTTTTAGGGTTTAGGCATTGACATTACCTTGCAAGTGAGTAGATGAAGCTTAGGGTTGCACAAGAGCAATATTTACTCCTCCAAGAAGCCAAAAATCGCTGGAAGCAAGGAACAAGAAGTTCAAAAACTAGAAACTCCTTATTTGACAAATGAGGGCTAGAAATGTTAGTTTTTCGGATTTCTTTTTACCTTAGACCAACAAGGTGGAGAAGAGACTTCTAATGGTGGTCTTCTTCTTCAAAACCAAGAACACCCATGGAGATGAAGTTGCTTGTTTTCGGATTTGGAAAAGAGGGAAATGCTCTCCTCGATGAGAGGAAGACAATGGCACAATTTTTGTGATTTTTGGTGGGGATTTGAGTAGGTTACAAGATGAGAGAAGTTAGTATTGTGTGGTTTCTCTCAAGCTTCCATGGCACCGGTTGAAGGAAGGAGAAGAGGAGAAAATCAGAGAGAGTGAGGGGGTGAGTCTTACGTGAGTGAGGAGAATGAATTGGAGAGAGAGTGTGAGATAGGTAAGTAAAGTAGTATTCTACTTTTTGCTTTTAAGTGTTTTGTTTGTTTGTAAATAAGAGAGAATAAAGAGTGTGTGAGAGGGAGAGGGGTATGGGATCGCACACACACACAGACCCATGAGGGTTTTAAAATTTTATTTACAATATTGGACACACTACTTTGGGTTATTTATATTTCTACCCCACAACTTCCCGTTTTTGACAGTTTTTACTAATTTCTCGTTTTCTTGATTTTTATTGGTTCTAAAGCTTCACTAATATTTATTAATGATTATTTAGTTGACCAAAATTGTTACGAGTCTATTTGACCCGCTTAAAGACACGTTTTCCCGGTTACCTCGAAAAACGCGCTTTAAGGTTCGGTAATGTTTTTAATCCATTTTTAAGGATCCGTTTTCTTCGGGATTTGTTCCCTCCTGATTATTTATACTTAATTAAGCCTCTAAATTACTTATTAGCCTAATTAATCACTATTTTTAATTACGGGGTATTTCAATCTACCCCCCTTAAGAAACTTTGCCCTCAAAGTTGCTCAAGGTTAATGGTTTAGTAAATCTACTCATTAGGCAAACCAATTGCCATAATGCATCTTACTACCACCTATGAGGTGTTTACTTCATTCCGCATTGCAAACATACACAATTCAAGCATCATACGCAATTCACATACATACCATTCCACATTACGCACTACATCATTACCATTCACAATACACATTACACATACATCATCCATCATACCAATACATTCATACACTACACATTACACGACATACACATACCAAATTCACTTACACTACGTGTGCCATACAAACCTATTACAATACTTACACACTAAGCAATGCTTACCCCGAAGCAATGCAAAAGCAAAAGGGCTCTACCCCCCTTAAAAGGGGTACGACCCGTACCCGTATCGCTAAATGCTAGACTCTCTAGTCTATGAACAGCTGTGGGTACTTAGCCTTCATGGCATCTTCCAATTCCCATGTCGCTTCTTCGACATTATGGTTTGACCATAGGACCTTCACCATTCGTATAGACTTATGGCGAGTGTCTCTGGTCTTCCTATCGAGGATTCTCACTGGGGTTTCAACATATCTCATGTTTGGCTCAATGGATAAGTGCTCGGGCTCTAACACATGAGAAGGATCAGCAATATACTTCTTGAGTTGTGACACATGAAATACATCATGGACACGCCCCAAGTCCTCAGGTAGTGCTAACCTGTAGGCTACGGATCCAACTCTTTCGGTGATAGTGTACGGCCCTACAAACTTTGGGCTTAGCTTGCCCTTCTGACCAAATCTGAAGACACCCTTCATAGGTGAAACTCGCACGAACACTTGGTCGCCCACGGCGAACTCAAGGTCGCGTCGTCTCACATCCGCATAGGATTTTGTCTATCTTGGGCTGCCTTCATGTTAGCTCTAATCTGCTGCACTTCAGCTTGCACTTGCTCAAGATACTCCGGTCCTATTATGACCGCTTCACTTGACTCATCCCAACACAAGGGTGTACGACAAGGTCTACCGTATAGAGCTTGGAAAGGCGACATCTTAATCGAGGCGTGATAACTATTATTATACGAGAACTCGATAAGATGAAGCTTATCTAACCAACTCCCCTGAAAGTCCAAGGCACATGCCCGAAGCATGTCCTCCAGTGTCTGGATGGTCCTTTCTGTCTGACCGTCGGTCTGAGGATGGAAGGCGGTACTCAACTTCAATTCTGTACCCAACGCTTCCCTTGTAGCTCTCCAGTATCTCGAAAGAAATCTGGTGTCGCGGTCAGATACTATAGTTTTCGGGACTCCATGGTGTCTGATAATCTCCTTGTCGAATAGCTCAGCTAGCTTTACTACCTTCCAGGTGTCCTTCATCGGTATGAATCTGGCAACCTTGGTAAGGCGATCGACTACAACCCAGATCATGTTGAGTCCTCCCCTGGCAGGTGGGAGTCCTACAACAAAATCCATGGAGATATCATGAAACTTCCACTCCGGAACTGGCATCGATTGTACCATTCCGCCCGGTCTACGGTGTTCAAATTTTACCTTCTGGCATGTTAAGCATCTCAATACAAATTATGTCACATCTGATTTCATTCCAGACCACCAGAAGTACCTCTTCATGTCTTTGTACATCTTGGAGGCTCCTGGATGGACTGACAATGTGAACAGTGTGACTCTCGCAGGATGCGATCCCTTAGCTCAGCATTGCTTCGGGGGACGCATAGCCTGCCATTCAACCGAATCAAACCATCTTCATGTAGCTTGAAGTCATACTTTTCTTCTCAAATGTACCATTCTCGATCTTGTGTCTGATTTCGGTTAGGTAAGGGTCGCTCAACTGAGCGTCTCGCACCTCGTCAACCAAGCTAGAAGAAGCGAGTAGCGAATGGAGCGAGTGTGCTCGACGGCTCAGGGCGTCGGCTACAATGTTTGCCTTCCCTTCCTTATATGCAAGTTGATGTCATAGTCTGAAAGAAATTCCATCCATCTTCTCTGTCTCAAATTCAGTTCTTTCTGTGTGAATACATACTGTAAGCTCTTATGGTCGGAGTAGATGGTGATGCTTACCCCATAGAGATAGTGTCGCCATATCTTCAAGGCGAAGACAATGGCTCCTAACTCTAAGTCGTGAGTTGGGTAATTCTCCTCATGCTTTTTCAGCTGGCGGGAGGCATAAGCAACAACCTTGCCATGCTGCATGAGTACGCATCCCATTCCTTTGCCTGATGCATCACAGTACACCTCAAATCCCTCTGTGCCCTCTGGAAGAGTAAGGACGGGCGCTGAGGTCAATGAGTCTTTAGTTTCTGAAATGACAATTCGCACTCGTGTGTCCATACAAACGGTGCATCTTTCTTCATCAGTGTAGTCATGGGCTTAGCGACTTTCGAGAAGTCCCTTACAAATCTCCGGTAGTAACCGGCTAGACCAAGAAAGCTCCTAATGTCGGTAACAGTCTTGGGTCTAGGCCATGATCGTACAGCTTCTATCTTAGAAGGGTCAACCGAGATACCTGCTCGAGATGACATGTCCAAGGAATGATACCTGATCAAGCCAAAACTCGCATTTGGAGAACTTCGCATACAGCTGGTTCTCGCGCAGTGTCTCAAGCACTTTCCTCAAGTGGGTTTCATGTTCCTCTGGTGATTTGGAATATACAAGGATGTCGTCGATGAAGACCACAACCGAAGTGTCCAACTGCTCACTGAATAGTCGATTCATGAGGTCCATGAATTTTGCTGGTGCGTTTGACAAACCGAATGGCATCACTGTGAATTCATAGTGGCCATATCTGGTACGGAATGCCGTTTTCGATGTCTTGCTCTTTGATTGCAATTGATGATACCCTGAACGGAGGTCGATCTTGGAGAAGACTGAGGCTCCTTTCAACTGGTCGAATAGGTCGTCGATACGTGGCAGTGGGTATTTATTTTTGACTGTGACCGCATTCAGCTCGCGGTAGTCAATGCAAAGTCGGAGGCTACCGTCCTTCTTCTTCACGAAGAGGACCGGTGCTCCCCAGGGTGATACGCTCGGGCGTATAAACCCTTTGTCTAGAAGGTCTCTTAACTGCTCTTTAGTCGGTCATTTCTGCAGGTGCCATGCGGTACGGTGCCCTAGCAATGGGACCGGTACCTGCAATAGATCAATTTCAAATTCCCTGCTCTCGGTGGTGGCATGCCGGGTAGCTCCTTAGGGAATACGTCAGGAAATTCGGATACAATGGGTACTTCATCACTGAACTCTGGATCTCTCCAGGTCTTGTACATAGCACAGATATACTTCTTGGCCCTTTATGAGCTCCCGGTACATAGCCATAGCAGATATAAGTGTGGTCGAAGGCTCTCTCGGTCTCTGGCGGTAAGATACAGTAACCCCAGAAGGACTCTTGAGCAGCAAACGATGCTCGGCGCAGAGGATTCACCCTTGTGCCGCTCCAACCAATTCATCCCAATGATTAAGTCGAATCCCAATCCATTGAATTCGATGAAGGAAATGGGAACACTTCGTTTTGATTTCGATGGTGGCTGATTGATAGTATTTGGTGCACTTTACTCGCTCCTTCGATGGGAGAGTAACCATGAAGTTCGGTAGCTCATCCGCATCTAGCTTCAACCTCTTCACAAAGGATGGTGATATGAAAGTGTGAGAGGCGCCGGAGTCGAATAACACATGGCATCAATGCCATTTACTGGGAAGTTCCCGTTAAGAATGGTGCCGCTTCTGCCGGCTTGTGCTTCGGTGAGGATGCTCAGGTTACCTTCGGTACCGAGTCCACACCTATTGGATTCACAATTGGATAAGTATTGATGGTGGACACAGTGGAATTAAATCAACACTGCTCTTTATTGATAAACCAACCATCATACATGCCGTGTCTCTAATACACGTTACTAAAACATTACATGATACTATGAATTAATATTTCTAAAGGTAAGGTTCAGGCGTCTGGTTTCAGTGTGTGGCATTGATTATTGCCGGCGGTGCCGTATTCAACTTGATCTTGTTGATCCCGTGATACAGCATCCTAGAGTTTCCACCCATGATTAGGACATCTTCCTGATCTCAATACCAGTTTATGTGCGAGGTCCACACGCTTCTGCTCGCTATACAGGAATACGGCGTCATCACCAATGGACCAAGACATACGGGCACTCCTTGTTCAAGAGATTCCGCTGTCTCGTCCTTGTCTTGGTGTAACCCAAGTCGTCCTTTTCTCGTAGAAGTTGACGATACCGAGATCCGCTTCAAGTGCGGGGGATCGGTTCATGTTCACATTGTGTGCAAGTTTACTGCTGTGTGATGAGTGTCTGAAACTCTGGTGGTATTGTCGGTGGCGTCGCTCCATTTGTGTTCGTGTCTCCTGGTATGTCTTGGTATAAGGATTCCAGTCCTTTCCCAAGCACATCATCTTCAGCTTCATCTTCGCTCCACCGGGGAATTCGGGTGTGTAAAATTCACCTTGACCGTTCCTAGCCGTTGCATCGTCGAATGATTGAGATTTGCGTTCGGGTGTCAGGTATCCTTTAATAAGATCATACCTGGTTGGATGACCTGACACTGTTCGTTGGTGTAGTCGTGGTTGGTGATGCGATCTTTTGATTCAAGTTACCGGTATCGGGTAACAGATACTAAAGCTTCCTATGGTTACAAATTTCGTCTACGGTGAGTACTAGTTTCAACTACTTCATTTCATGCTTAACACACACTTCATTTTATTTACTCATGCATTCATTCAAACAGTTACTCTACTACTTAGGCATGCTACTTCAAGGATTAAGGTAGATTATTACCTGGGCGGACTTAGAACCGGACCCATCACGGTCTATGACATGAAGGACAGGCTGCCTTTGAGGGCACCCCTCGGAGGTCCCCGGGATCCCTGTCCCTGTGGTGCCTGGGGTTGGTGCATCGCCAGATGCACCTCCTACCTTACCTCTGCTGTAGCTTTGGTAGTCCCTTTTGGCTTGGCATTTTTCTGGGCAAAAGTTGGCTCGGTGCCCGGGCTTCTGACAATTGTAACCGGATTTCTCTCCCTTGGCAATCCTGTGGGATGGTCTAGATTGCACCTTCGGCACATGTAGCTGCGGCTGTCGGATAGATCTTGGTGGGACCGGAGCCGAACCTAAGGTTTTAAAGGGTTAGCACTTTGTGCTGGATATACTAGATACATTACTTATACAAATACAGATTGGATTAGGAATTTACCCTTAGGTGGGTGATCTCAGTGGCTTTGCTGCACCGGGTGCAGAATAACCAAGCTGAAGGAGTTCAACAGGTTGCCCTGCTTAGCGTGGGCATGCTCTCACCCTGGGATTTCTTTTGGGATGCTGAAAGAAATTCCCCTTTTTTTCTTTTTCCAGCTCTTCCCCTGGTTCTGCTCCTCAGTACTGGTGTTTTGTGTTGGCTTTGCGCTTCAGCGCGGTTTCCTTTATCCCTTAGTGGCAAGTGATTTCAACGCGAGAAGCCGCGTGAACATCCTGAAGTTTCAGTATTAGCCGGGATTCTCATTTAAGGGAGAATAAGGAAAGATTCGAGGAATTCAAGGAATTTAAGGATTGAAGTGATCCCAAGGGTTAATGATATGTACCTGAAGGGAGGTAAATCTCGTGTAGCCCATACCGTACTGAAGGCGATGGCTCAGACCGCCATAAACGAGCGACCAACACCTGGCTGGTTATCCTAGATCAGGGAGGACGGAGGATAGAAGTAAAGTGCGGTAGTACTTCGACAGTCTCTTCTCTGTCATTTTCAAGGCGTCTAGCTCTAGCCTTTTCTTGGTCTTAGTGCTCTGGTAGTACTTGGAACGGAGGAGTGATGCAAAAGACTCCAATCGAAGGCGGGGTCGCTGACATATCATGCTTGACTAGTTTCCACCAGTCCATAGCGGCATCCTTGAGGTAGTAAGCAGCTACTCTCACTCGAACTCCAGCAGGAGCTTCGAGGGTCTCAAAGGCGTTCCATTTGGAGAGTAGGTTCTAGCTTGCAGGATCGCTCTCGCTCTAAAGCAGGGAGGACGGAGATCTGCGATAGCTTTTACCCAGTTTACTTCCCTGGGTGGCGGGGGAGGGATTGGCCCCCGCTTGAGGTTTGTTGTTTTGTTGGGTTTTGTTGCACAGCTTGGATTACTTGGGGTAGCATCTGCGCTACCGTGGCAGCGACGATCTCAGCTATCGTGCCGGGTCCGGTCAGTCATTGACCCCTCCTAGGGCGATGGACCTCTTCTGACATCTGAATATTCAACAGTTACATTAGGCTTGCAAGATATGACCTAAGGGTCTTGAATTTAAAGCAAGGTATCGTTCATAAGAACGTTAAGGGTATCCGTTGTTAACAACGGTAGTTCCTAGTTAGGTTTCTAAGTATTCGTCTTAAGACGGTTGAAATCCTAACTCAGTAATCCCCTATGCTCGGTACTATGGACATCAGAGCGTTACTACGCTCTGATACCACTTTTTGTAACACCCCAACCGCTAATCCTATACTTACCGTCTAATCGTCCCGTTAATCCTACGAGTTCGTAGCGGAAACATTACTACTTACTACGGGGGTGGTACAACGCCGCTAACCGCCCATACGGCTAGCTAGGCTTACCTTACTTACAGTCACGGTCTGATGAACATAATATACCGAGCTACTAAATTACTTGCCAAAATACCATATACCAAATACTTACATCATTGGATCACCGAGTATTAAAGTATATTCGATTACATCATTTCTAAGTTCCAAAAGAATGAGTTTCTAGGGCTACTCATCTATACCAATTCCCATTCTACCAAAATCCAAAAGGTGTACCCTATGGTACACGGCTATTCAAAAGTTACAGCCACGTACTACTTAGTACACCATCACAATTCATCATTTACAATCCAAAAAGAAGATAAAGAAATAGAGCTAAGTCTTCACATCTTTATCCCTCGCGGGTACCTGCGTGTATTAAAAATGGTGCCCCAAGGGGCTCAGCAAACGCTGCGTATAAACTCCGCATATACCGCGTGCTAGCTAGGGCACACCGACTATTTGACGTCCACTAAACATGCTGTTCCTTTATTTCATACATACATGCTTGCATAAAACATACGTTCATTCCAAGGCAACAATACAATAAAGCTCACAATACTTACCTTCACAGGGTTAGCCATATTATGCATCCGGGTTAATCGGAATGCTTATTACTCTTTTACTCATTGCACAATACTTACACATACTCTTCCATTTACTTGCTCTTACTTACTCATACTTACTTACTCATACTCATGTTAAGCCGGTATGGCCTCTGGGCAGGGACTACACCGTCCCACCACCAGGCTTACTTGACTCACCAATCCGGGATGCTACCCATTTAAGGGATTTGGGCCGCGGACCAGTTAAGAGTCAGGAATTGGAGCCAACCTCGTGACTCCGCATCCTCACGCGTGGCCGAAACTATATCGGACTTCTACTCATTCCAATTTAATTACCAATTTAAGTTAGGATGGTTAGCTTGTTAGGAATAAGTTAGAAGTCCAAACACATCACATTCGGTCACAATACAATACATCATACATACACACATTCATATTCATCCAAACATTTCATGAATTATAAAACTAAAATTTAAGAGAATATTCGCAACATACAACACTACATATTCACAAGCATGCATATTAACTCCGATTCGTGCATTTATCTATTTGGTGATCAATTAGCACAACACACAAATCAGAGTAACCAAGATAGCATACGGGGCATGAGGAATCCATACCGTTCACCGTCGTACGTGTTTCCAAACGTCCTTCCGGTGTCACAACTCAAATCCTATGATATGCATACAATTGAATGATTAATCTAACTATTATTAATCTTAACTCAACTACTTTTGTGTTTACTAATCCATATTCACTAAGCCTTTACATTCCTTACACTTATATTTCATTTTACTTACTTTCCATTACTTATCCATGGTTTACATACATATATATATACATATGTATAGGTGCGTATACATATATATATAATATATATACACTAGTTATAAGCTTACTGTTTTTTTTTTGTAAGTATAGGGCCGTCCGACCGACCCACCGTCCGACCCAAGCCCTGGGTCGGACCATTCCAGTAGAGTTCGTCCTCTGAAATTTACCCTGTCCGACCCAGCACTATTCCGTCCGACCCATACTCTGGGTCGAACCATTCCAGAAGGTTTTGGTCCTGTCGTCCAAGCTCCGTCCGACCCACGTCCGACTCACCGTCTGGGTCGGACGAAGTCAGAAACTTCAACATTGTAAAAATTTGCATGTCCGACCCATGTCCGACTCACGGTCCTGGGTCGGACCATTCCAGAAAGTTCATGGTTCGTTGTTAAGCCATGTCCGACCCACGTCCGACTCACGGCCCTGGGTCGGACCATTCCAGAAAGATTGATTTTCGTTTCTCAAGCCCCGTCCGACCCACGTCCGACTCACCGTCTGGGTCGGACGAAGTCAGAACCTTGCTACAGATTTTATTTTTCTTTCCCAATCTCACTCATTGCCTCCCCAATCTTCCTACCTACATCCTAACATGTTTTTGTACAATTTAAACACCCTAAATCATGCTAATTCATTTCCTAACTCATTACACACTTCTATACTAACTTACACACCCAATTTCTAAGTTCTCATTCAACACTCACATTGTTTTCTTCTCTAGTTGCAATTGCTACAGATTTTAACTCATCTTCTACATCTTTAGCTCCTCTTATAATGTCATTTCTAAAACTTACAATGCACTATAACTACCTTAACTATCTCTCTCAACTTACCCCCTATCCATCTCCAACAAAATCTGTTACACACTCACATTAGTCACCTAGTTTAAAATTCACTAAGTGTTCTAATCCTATATAATTTTGACATAAACCTCCCCTAAAATCTTACATTCTCACCACATTGTTTCACTCATGTAAATGATCTATTCCACCTGTTTGCAGCCAATAAAATATGCTCAACCTCTCATACACAAATACCACTCTAACAACATTAGGAATTCCTGCACATTACATACAATTCCCATCTAGTTTATGACAGTTTTTAAATGTCTTTTTAAGCTTCAAAATGGTTTGGTTCTCTTACCCATTACACTACTACTCATTACCATTTACAATACACATTTTAAACTATTAAAATCTGTTACAACAACATACAAAAACTGCACAAGGATGAGTGTAATTACCTTGTCTTCTTACTAGTTCTCCTCCCTTCTTCTTTCTTCTTTCTTTCCTCTTCCTTTTCCCTTCCTCTCTTCCCACCGGTTATGGAGATTCAATTCTCACAAGCTACAGCCCATTCATTATACACATTCTAAATTAAACCAACCCTTAATCATTTTTAAAGCTTTAAGGTAAGTTTTAGGGTTTAGGCATTGACATTACCTTGCAAGTGAGTAGATGAAGCTTAGGGTTGCACAAGAGCAATATTTTTACTCCTCCAAGAAGCTAAAAATCAGCTGGAAGCAAGGAACAAGAAGTTCAAAAACTAGAAACTCCTTATTTGACAAATGAGGGCTAGAAATGTTAGTTTTTCGGATTTCTTTTTACCTTAGACCAACAAGGTGGAGAAGAGGCTTCTAATGGTGGTCTTCTTCTTCAAAACCAAGAACACCCATGGAGATGAAGTTGCTTGTTTTCGGATTTGGAAAAGAGGGAAATGCTCTCCTCGATGAGAGGAAGACAATGGCACAATTTTTGTGATTTTTGGTGGGGATTTGAGTAGGTTACAAGATGAGAGAAGTTAGTATTGTGTGGTTTCTCTCAAGCTTCCATGGCACCGGTTGAAGGAAGGAGAAGAGGAGAAAATCAGAGGAGTGAGGGGGTGAGTCTTACGTGAGTGAGGAGAATGAATTGGAGAGAGAGTGTGAGATAGGTAAGTAAAGTAGTATTCTACTTTTGCTTTTAAGTGTTTTGTTTGTTTGTAAATAAGAGAGAATAAAGAGTGTGTGAGAGGGAGAGGGGTATGGGATCACACACACACAGACCCATGAGGGTTTTAAAATTTTATTTACAACATTGGACACACTAGTTTGGGTTATTTATATTTCTACCCCACAACTTCCCGTTTTTGACAGTTTTTACTAATTTCTCGTTTTCTTGATTTTTATTGGTTCTAAAGCTTCACTAATATTTATTAATGATTATTTAGTTGACCAAAATTGTTACGAGTCCATTTGACCCGCTTAAAGACACGTTTTCCCGGTTACCTCAAAAAACGCGCTTTAAGGTTTGGTAATGTTTTTAATCCATTTTTAAGGATCCGTTTTCTTCGGGATTTGTCCCCTCCTGATTATTTATACTTAATTAAGCCTCTAAATTACTTAGAGCCTAATTAATCACTATTTTTAATTACGGGGTATTTCAAGTTTATACTGCTTGCTTGTACACACAAGAAGAAGCTTGTAGAAAACACATTTGCAAGAGTGAATTTGGAATTAGTGGACGTGTGACTTCTTTTAAGAAATACTCCAAGACAACATCTACAGTAAAGAGAAAAAATAAATGAGTCTTCATTATAATACAGGAAGTGCTAAAGGGAAAATTGTAGGAATAAAACTATATACAAAAGAATAAAATAATAAACTAATCCTACAACTCTACTACGGGTAACAAATAAAAACCCGGTCGGAGTATAGTGTAAATATATTACGACCGAGAGTATCGTACCCAAGGGACCTATAGAAAACTAGTCCTAATCCGGGCAAAAGCCTATTCTATAATAATAAGGGGGGAAAAGTAAAGGTTGATTCTAAACTAAGAAAACTAAATAAACTAACTTTGATTTGGGAAGATATCAATGCAAGAGTATCGTATGACCAAAAATCAAGGGTGGCAAGTCTCAAAGAGGATTTGTGTCTCGCAAAATGCATATGCCAGGTGACATGCCGGACCTTGGATACCCGGCATAGTCAAGGCCTTTGAATGTGCCGGACATCTTCCATTCGACACTACATCCGGCATCATACATTTCGTAAATACCACTTCAAGAATCAGTTCTGACTCAAGGAACTCAATATCCATACTTGCATCGTGCATAGCCAATGCCGCGAATACAACCAGAATAATGGGGAAATAAGAGATTAATCCAAAACCTTAGCATTTGTTGCCCACTTTTAAGGACAACAATATTAAAGATTACCGAGATCCTAATCTATCCTATTCTTGCTTTGAAAGCCTTAAACAGGACTTAGAGATAAGAGAATAAGTGGCTAACTCATTCAACTTGCATGAAGACTAGAAACCTCCGTTAAGAAACTTGAAAATTCCATAAATGATCATAAGAGTTTTACAAGGAAATCTTCCCTAACCAAAAATCTAACAAGGATTCTGCATCACCATCCACAAAACTACAAGAAGAGAATACAAAGAGGGAGGAGGAGATGTTCATAGCCTTAACCCGACAAGGTCTTCTTCTTCTCTTGCATGGATGGATCTGCAGACGTTCCTTGGACACCGACAATGAAGTGGAGTGGAAATAGAGACGTGAATGGAGTATATAATGATGTTAAAGTGTGTCAAATGATGTAGACTCACGGCCTATTTATAGGGCTTCAAAATGTTTCTTGTCGGGTGTCGTGCCGGGTCGTCAGTAGCCGGCACACATGGAAAATGTGCCCAACTGTTAACGGTCAAAACCGCCAATTCCATGCGAAACAGTGCATATGCCGGGTAGGAGATACCCGGCATCATACCCGGCAGCGGTTGGAACTCACGTGGAACACATGTGTTGTCGTATGGTCAACCGAAGCGACTTTACACTTATGCCGGATAGCAATTACCCGGCATCTCATCCGGCAAAGCTCCTTTTTCGATCTATGCTCGTGCCGTGCAGGATTTATCCAGCATGGAGTCCGGCATCATTTGAACTTTTTCCTAGAAAATCATTCCTTGCATGGAAAACATATAAAAACATCAATCTAAATAAATAATAGTCTTTATACATAATATAGCATAAATAGCATATATATAACCATATTTACACTAATATAATCCTAAATCTAGTACACAAAATATGATAAGTCGGCGGCTTATCAAGACCCTACACTTACCTTTTGCTAGTCCTCGAGCAAAATTAGATTAGAAAGAAATAAATACTTATGCACAAAACAGATAGACATTAGAATGACCATTAGATAAATATTCTCAACTCTCTGACTCTATTTCATAAGTATCACTTAATCATCTTTATCCATCAAAACATACTAATGGGTATAAAATAATGAATTTTCAAAACCGATCAAAAGCTTTTGGGATTTTTGTATAAGGGATCTTTGCAATCTCTTCAAATGTGGCCAAGACGCTCATCGATGGTTTTTATGTTCAGCCCTATTTGCAAGGGTTTCTGAACAACCATGATTTTTTACATTGAAGAATAGGGAATTTAGGAGAAAAATAAAAGGAAAAACTCTCGTTTCTTGCTTTTATTTTGAGGCACTTTTTACAACCTCAAGGAATATAATGCTTTTCCTTTGGAAGAAGACTTCTTTTTCTTTTTGTTTCTTTTTCTTCTTCTTCTTTTCTTTTTTCATAAAAACCCTATTTAAGATTTTCACCCAAAAGATTTTTCACAATTTGAAAAGAGAAGGAAATAGTACCCAGAAGTACATAAAGGAAAGAATTAGGAGAAAGATCATATACTCATGTTAAATAAAAAGAATCAAGAAGTTAAAAATAGAAATCTTCGAGTCAGAAAGCTTACCTCTTGAGAGAACAAGCATTTAAGCATTCCTAATCTCATCTTAGTCAAAAACGTGCAAAAAGGTTAGTAAAACTTTGATAAAACTCACAACTTATGCATATTATAAATATAAATAAAAAAACTTATTTTTTTAAAGGGGGATCCCTGCCCTACACTTGGCAGGAACACTGTCCCCAATGTTCAAAAGAAACAAGAAAAGAGAAAAGTGATTTGTTTTTTTTAAGAAACTAAAAAAATAACTATTTTGAAAGTACTAAAAAAAAACAATTCATAAAAAAAATAAAGAGAAAATTAAATGGTAAGAAAGGCACCCTGTTTGATATTGAAGGTGTGAGGAGGACCCGCCCGACACTTAGCCTTTTAGGCTATTTGGCATTATCTGAGATCTTGGACAGGATAGTGACCGAATTCGCATGCTCCCGTGGATTTGAAATACCCCGAACACTAACTACCTAACCTAGTGAGGAATAAAATCAAATGAAACTAGAGGATCAACAATTATTCATATAATGATCACCACTCATCATAAATAAAAGTATAGCAATACATCATTGCATGTAACCTTTAATCAAAGGGGAACAGCATTAAGGAGAAATAACTCCTAAAACAAATACTATATGTAATATTTTAATACATATACCAAGGTCACAAATAAAGTGATAAAATGTCATGGAATGATTTACATATACAAAACCAAGAATTTAAAGATAAAACCAGTCATTTATATACACCAAGACAAGGAATATCATATACTACCATACAAAACATTGATAACACATTATGTATCATTTGTGTTATTAATACACCAAAATAATAAATAAAATCCTTTCCCCAATAATACAGCCGATCACATATTCCAAAGAGAGGAAAAGAAATGCTAATTAGAAAAAAAAAGAGAAAATGAATATAATAAAAAATAACCCCTAGCTAAATAAAAATCTTAACTAGCTAATTCCCTTCTTCTCCCCTTAATCTCGGCTGAGCATAATTCCAGCCCACCCATTGCCGTCATCTACAGCAAAAAAAATATATAGAATTAGCAGCAAGTACAAGTCATAATGTAAATAGGAAGAGGAGACATGCTTTCGGCTGTGACATAATTCCAGCCCCTCACTATTACCTCTGCTACATACAAGAAGAGAAGAGGAGGAACTAAACAGCAAGTACAAATCAGTATCAACTCCCTTGTTCCTTTCTCCATCCCAGGCTGACGGAATTTGAAATCCATCGGTTACCTATGCAAGAAGAAGGAACAAGCAAGTATTCTAAGAAAAAAAAAACTAGCTAAGTACTATAGGCAATGGCGGACCCAGGAATTCATAACATACGTGTCAAAATATAAGATCATGTATTTAAAAAGTTTAAGTCTCATAATATATGTGTCAAAATATAAGATCATGTATTTAAAAAACTTAAGTCTCATAACATATGTGTCAAAATATAAGATCATGTATCTAAAAAGTTTAAGTCTCATAACATATATGTCAAAATATAAGTAAAACTTTAGGTTTTTTTTTTCGTAGTGTGTCAGTTGACACACTACGCACGTGAATAGGTCCCCCTGACTATAGGTGCCTACCCTAAGTCCTTGACTTTGCACTTCTTAAACTCTTTCCCAGTACCAATTTTTCTCTACCCATGTTCCTCCCCATAACGTCCTCCTCTCAGCCAAGCCAGAAAACTCTTCCATTTCCCCCACAAGTAACCGATATACAAGCTGGAACATGGGCCATACAACAACAAGCTAGCAGAGGAGGTATTCTTCTCGGCAATGTGCAGAAAATTTTTTGTGTGTGTTCTTCTCTGTTGACCGATAAATCTGCCATTACCAACATGGTTTCCTCCTCCTTATTACACCAGTTGAAGAGCATTCTCCTAGCCCTTCTTGATTGAAGAAAGCCTCCTCTGTCAACCTGCACTAACAAGTCAAAAACAACAAACGAAAACAAGGTAAGAGGTGCATGGAAAACTTTCACCTGCTCTCGGTTTCAAAAAATAATGGTTGCCTCTGTGACATTACTTCCTCCCTCCTTTTGGCGTCTGCTGTAGGAGGTTTCCATCTTTTCCATGAGCAACAACAGCCACCTGATCAACCTGCATAAACAAAACAGAAGCAACAAGCAGAAACGGTAAGCAAAAAAAAAAAAAAACTGAACACATTCTCATTTCTTCCCTGTTTATTTATGTCCGATGAATCTACCACTTCCAACTTAGTTTCTTCTTCTATTAGTGCTAGTTGAAGGAGGTTTTTCCAGCTTTTATGAACAGATAAAAACCCACCTTCACAACCTGCAACATTGAGTGAAGAACATCAAGCAAATCAGTAAGGAAAAAAAAAACTCGAACACCACTTCCCCTCCTTCCCTTCTGTCCGAGAACAACCCCTATCTATACTCCATCTCACACCATGTTGTACTCAATTTCAGAGAGGTTCAAGCCCTTCGGTGAGCCAATCACTACTGCAAACCAGCAAGAAGTTCCCCCCAAAACTAAAACAAAGGAAATCGGTAATACTAGCAGATTTGTTCCAGCTCCTTCTTCACGATTTTGTCATGAACCTGAATCATTTTCTTCCTCCTCTAGGTAGATGGGAATAATAGCTGAATCTCCATCGGTTTTACAAGGTAAACTCCTTTCCTAAACTTCAGAAAAATTCAGGCCAAACTACACTGCATAATTACCGAAAGAAGATGAGTAATGTAGTGTTATCTTTCTCTGCATGAATGGTGACCAACCCATGCTGCTTCCACACCCAAACTGTCACGGTAATGAAGTTCTACAGGAAAGGAAGAATCAGATTTAAGAGGTAATAATACCCTCCCATAAATCCTATGGTTGTACGTAAGTTTTGGAAAAAAAAATTATACAAGCTAACTAAACAAATGCATCTATGTGGTACCGAGAGGCTGTTACAGAGTGGAGAAAAATCTGGTGACCAAAATAAGGTAAATAAACATCTAAACCACACTTTGACATGTTAAAATACATGCTATTGTGATGTAAAGTTTTACCGAGAAGTATAGGTATATGCTAGTATGATCTTGAGCGTAAAACATGGACTGCGATTTTGTATAATGTTAACTAAACAATTATTGCCCACCATAGAAGCTTGCACTTGGTAACAAAAAAAAAATTATACAAAAAAATATATACAAAACAACAACTAGTAATAACTAGAACAACCTGAGAGTGTAGCAATTTTTATTTTTAACATTTGTTGCTATTTTTGAGGTTACAATTACATTCTATTTATGGCCGATTTGTTAGGCATAGCATATTAATTGAGCCTTATGATGTAATTATTGAATTCAGAAGTGAGGAGAAGAATTATATAGAATTTTGGTATTAAATGGGGTTATGCTAGGCGTAACCACCAACAAAATAAACATTGAAGAGAATTATTAAGTTTGGTTTTATTCAAATAACTTATAAAACTTACAAACATTTAAAAGAACAAGAAAATCATAATGAGAAAAAAAAAAGAAAAGCGTTAAATAAAAGAATTGTAGGGTATAAATGAATTAAAAATATGGGAAATGGTGTTGGAAACTTAGGAACATTTGGATAATAAATTGAAGTTAAATGTAAGCTATGTTTAAGGCCAATTCTTTGGACATGGATATTATTTATTGATACTTTAAATTGCAATAATTGATTTTGGGGTGAGAAAAAGATTTATGTAGATTTCTAGTGTTTAACGAAATTATATTAGACAAATCGCCTATGAAAATCTTTAGGAAAATACTAGTGAGGATTATTAAGTCATACCAAGATCTAAGTAAGTTATAGAACCTATAAACATTTTAAAAAAAATGAACAATGAATTTTAATGGGGTGAAAACCGCAAACTAAAAGAATTATTGGGGTACAAATAAATTAAAAAGTGTGGGGAAATTTTATTGGAGTCTTAAGAACATAAACTATGAGGTACAAAGGAACGAAGGGGTTAAATGCAAAATAGGGGATTGGATGGGTCTTTTCGTAAATAATAATAATAACTGTGGAAAAAGAGAGAAAGACCAATCTTGACTATAATAGAGGTTTGATTAATTTAGGAATTAATTTAAATAATTAGAGATTTAATGAAACATTTGGTTAAAGATGGGAATTAAAAAAAACTATTAGGTGTAAAACCATAAATAAAAGGAATAAGAGTCGAATGGGTATTATGAGTGGTCAACTTTGATTATATGAGAGGTTGACTAATTTAAGAAAATTAATTTAATTAAATTGGCGATTTAATGAACAACAAATTAGAAAAACGGAGTCATTAAAACAAAAAGGGGTCATATTATAAATTATTGAAACTATAGGGGTAAAAATGTGTTCTTAAAGTCCCTAGGGGTCTATACGGAATAATGGAGAAATGAAATTCTGGGTATTTTTTTTTGGGAATAAATAAACTAATGGTATAAATATAGTGTTGGGTGTAAAAATGTAACTGTTACAAAACTATAGGGGTTAAGCCGTAAATTACCGAAAGTTAGGGTGTGAACGGGAAACTAAATTAAGTCAGTGGGCTGCATGAAATTTGGAAAAAGATTAGTTGGATATTGAAATTTAAATAGTTGATATGTGTAATGTAAGATTTAAATGTTAAACTTGTAAGATTGTAAAATAAAGAGGGAAAGATTACAAACACAAGGAAAAAGGACTGGTAGAGATTTTCAAAAAAATACATATGCATATATGAATGAGTGGGAGCATAAATATATAAAGTGTTGCTTAGGTACATATTAAGATTGGTAAACCTTAGGTTATAATTAAATAGAAGTAGAAAGGTGACCAGAATAATAGTTGTTGGTTGTGCAATAATTAAAGAGGAATGAGAAGGAATGTAATTTCCGAAACTATGTGGGCTAGTGGAGAATTTCAGAAATATGGGCTGAAAATAAGAATAAGGTTTACAATGATATGAGTGACATTATGTTAGGATATAACGAGATATGTCATAAGAAAATATTATAGCATAAGCATACCTCATAAACATTTACATAAATGATGAATATATTCATTACGGGAAATGTTACAATTCGTAGAACATGATTTCTAAGAAAAAGGGAACATATAATACGACCGACAAGTCAATTACGATGTCATATGGCTAGAAATAAAACTGAAACACGATTAAAAAAATATAGAAGCAATTATATACTAAACTCATGCATACGTAATTAACAACTATACACCCACGTGAGAACGGGAGCGAAACCGATAAATGTAATCAGAGAATTAAACTCCATGCAAACACGTATACGAAAAATGTATACATACACATAAACGACCCGGTAATAGGTAAGTTATCAAAGGATTTAATTCTCAATGGGAAAACATTGTCGAGTTACCGAATGATGCGTACTCGCAAACAATAACATACAATAATATATAAATCCCAAGAGTAACAAAAAATCAAGTCGAAGGAATAACCGACTAAAAACTAATTGAGGGATAGGAGTTAGAAATTTTCTTGGCACGATGAGGTAGGTTTGAGATGTGGATATTAATGTTAGATTACATTCCAGTAGACCGGGTTGCGGGCGTCAAATTACTAAGGATTAGAGGGTGAGCGTGGTTCCGCACGCTAGCACTACATCGGTGTACAGTAGGTTCTATATGGTCTGAGTGTTCCTGAGGGCTTCCTCGGGTTCTGGTATGTGTGTATGCATGACATGAGTGATATGTTTGCTATGTATTGTGGTTGTGGATTTAAATGTTTATTGTTTCGCGATCTTTATTGTACGCGACGGATTACAATTTGGAAATTGTATACGAAACTCGGATCAGATTGTGGATGGTAATGGTAAAAGGAAAATAACTGTGATCTTATTATATAAATCTGAGGATGAACGCAGCCTAGGCGACGTCTAGGGAAGGTTAACGACCTTAAAGGTCTTTACATTGAGAATACACTCTACATAACCTAAGCATAGATCTTAGGTAAAGGTACAGACCGAATTATATGGTGGAATTAAATAAACAATTAAGATAAGGAAAAAGCTAGGGTAGTCACGGACTACATGGTGTGCATGGGTGATCACCAAAAGAGGGAACGACCGGATAGGGTTCTCTCGCTATGGAAACTCCAACGAGCCGGATACGATCGTTGGTCAGAGGGCACTGCTGTTGATGCAATGGCTCGGCCATCAGGCCTCTGCGGACTCCTGACAAACCGCACTGTTAAGTGCATCAGAGCGACTGCTCCTGAAGATGAAGTATATACGGGTTGTCTTAACATGACGCCCACCTTAATTGAACAAATTAGGTAAAAGTTACGAAATGACTTAAGGAAATATTCTTAGCCCTGAACAACGAAACAAGAATGCCTCAAGGCCGCATTACAGGATTGTTCATGAGAGTGTAACTCTCGCACCGTTAATTGATGTTGTTTATATACTTGCTTATTGCTTGTTGTGGATTGTTATGGTGATTGTATGAATTTATTGTATGAACTTATATGTGTGATGATTATTGTTATACTGGTACTATAAATGAAATGGTACAGCATGAAATTCGAACATCATGTTAACAATTGGGCTAAATAACTTGAGTAGTCTTAGGGTTCATGAAGGTATATAGTTCGTGCTCAGCGTTGGCTGAGCCTATACGGCCCCACTTTCAGGATTGGAGCGGATTAAGTTCGCACACGAGCGCGGGAGTTTGGGATAGTCATCAGTCTACCTACATGCGACAGTACTTACGTTTATTGTTTTTCGAGCATTGTGGTATTGGGAGAGATAGATGGCTCATGTTCTTCGGAATTTATTCGGTTTGTAATTTTAGTTGTATTAAATCTCTGTCATCACAGCGGTAGTGTAGATTGGATAGCTGGTAAACGCTTTGTTACTCGCATGGGCGGGTAACGGGGGTAACACTCGGTTTATTTTGTGTACGTCTTTTAATTACCGTTGCGAATCGACTGATTATTATGTTAGGCGCGCTAGTTAAACCGGATTTTAGAGTAGGGGTGTTACAAAAGTGGTATCAGAGCGGAGTACCGCTCTGATGACGAGATAATTAGGGTTAAGACAGTGAGCTTAGGATTATGGGAATATGGGGAACGCTTGTGAGGTATGAAACATCTGGTCTTAAACGAACCAGTGCCCTAATGACGCGAAGGTGTAACAATATCAGCCTTAATAGCACTGCAATATTACTGGTTACTACACGGTGAACTACCGAGTAAAGACACAACATGCCTTGTTACCAACCTCGAGAAGAAATAGAAACCACTTAAAGCGAGGCATGTCGGGGGTATTGGAGGTCCTGCGGTCCCGAATAACATAGAGCCACACTAGCTTAATGGGAGAACATTCCGGGAACCAGCAGTAGTGCCCCACCCGCCGTTGCCCACACTTCAAATGTCGACATAGAGGCAAAGCAATGAAAGGCATCAAGGAGATGGGAAAATTCCTCTTGATCGGGAAAATCGACGTGGTTGCCATAAATGTTACGGTACCAAAATAGATGAGAGAGTTTACAATACAATGAATCCATAAAAACTATCGAGTCGACCCACAATTAAACACAGAACCCTGTTCAGTTAACCAAGATTGCTACAACGCAACCACCAAGGAAAGAATGTCATACCGTAGCTGACCGGAGTACTCCATCGGCCGGACCGAAGCACCATATGGTAGCTACGTGGGGTAGACCCCAGCTGATACAAGCAATTAGAAGGGGAAAGGAGTCACCAATACTCCAAACTTTGGGAACCTTAGGCGCTGGTACTAGTACTCAGCGTGTTCTAGGAAGCTGTAAGCCCTTAATCTAATAAGTTAACTACAAGAACGCATACGTCAAACACCCTCCTTCCTTCACGATGAAACTTAAGACAAACTCAAAAAGAAGCCTAACCTAGATCACCCAGGAAGAGAACTACCCTAGAGAACTTGACATAACTTAACGAACTGTAGTAACCACAATACTACCCTTTTAAGATAAATTATCTAAGTCGTCCTCAACCAACCGAAGCGTCCCGAGACCAACCACTACCAAACCAAAACTCAACCTGCATGGCGCGCTTGCTACAGCAAGCGCCATGAAAACCAATATACCAATAATTCTTCCTACCTCGCACACTTGCCACCGCAAGTGCTGCATCTACAATCAAACCCTACCAGACTGTGAAGACCACAGCGAATGATACCATTACTACCGAAATTACCAAATATTCATACAACTTTAGTATCAATCCCATAAATACAACCTGCCACAAGTAGGAGTACAAAACCCTTAAAACATGAGACCTACAAACCTCGAAAGGACACAACGAGTCCGACCATCACAACAAAAAGGCATACAACAACCGTAACAATCACACCAGTTGACATTAACGAACCATTAATATCGACTTAAGAGCCAAACGCCATAGACGTGTACCGGCATTGAATGCCGACCGCTAACAATGACAAAAGTCGAGTCCTTAGGACGACCACGACCCTATACACATGTTATAACACTTCCTAAATGCATCACTATCTTTAACGATGGCAGGAAACCAAAGAATTAATATGCACCAACTGTAAACAGTAAGGATACATTCAAATCAACAAATGTGAATACAAAAAAAACTATAACAACTCATTCCCGAATATGTAGGAGTCGTAATATGAAGTACGATCACGTAGTAATCAGGGCTGGTATTAAGCCCACAATGGCATATGTAAGCACACAATGAACACCGAAAAGGAGAGTATGTTAAACCTCAATAGCATCCAAATCAAATGTATTATAACGCAACACAGTCATTACATAAACCAATCGTACCTGTAGATGCGAACAAGTGTTGAATATGTCAACAATTAACACTCAAAGCACCACCCTTACAACAGGGTACCATAATCAACGAGAGCAAACAAATGTCGAGATAGGAGTTATCATACCATACTCTGAGTTCAAACCTCCTACACAAAGTAAACATAGAACATTAACTTCCTCCATTCATAAATATCCCCATAATTAAGGTAAGGGCATTAGAGATTTTTGCACTCTATATACAAATGACAGTACCTATGTATATAACATAAAACTTCCACCATAGAATTCTATACAACAAGTATAAATAAATAGAGTAGTTATACGAGAAGTTTCACTACACTTCATCAAATTTATACTATTGCGATGGTAACATTGTTATTCTATTTGATCACACTGATCATTTGGATGGAATTCCCACATAAAGAGAGCGGCTACTACGCCGGTATTACACCAGACAATAGGGGACAAGAAAGGAGTACGTGTTCAAGATATTTCGCCTGCTAACGCGATGACTGTGAGGGATAATAAGTATGTAAATTAAACAATAACATTTACCTGGTTCATAATACAAGGCACAAGCCTAAGAGAAGACATCTAAATGTACTACTAGGAAGACACGAGTCCAGGAGAGCAAAATTACCCCTCCACTACCTTTCTAACATATGCCCAAAAGGGGCAGCAACACCAAAAACGAGATGAATAATGACAAAAACTGTTCCAAGTCAACTAAAACCAGACTCCCATAAAAGACGGAAGCATGAACCCTCCATGGGCTCCGAAATTACAACAAATGATGTAACCAAGAAAATAATAGGAAGTGAGAACTATAATATGTACCTCAAATAACATGAATAACTTATAAATACGAAGGCGTGAAACCAAACAAGCACTAAACCGCGCACATAAGAAACCAGATAACGATGACGAGGAGTCAACGCACAATCACTCCGATATAACTCACTAAACAATAGGCCAACAAATACTTGTCTATACAAATAACCGTAAAACCCTTTAAAACTTCAGTGAATTATGTCAATAACGACATCAATGACAGGAGAGAAAAATACCTCGTAGTATTACAATATAAACCTCTCCACTAGGGCACAATATCCCCACACTCACAAAACATAGAATACATAATCATGCCCATTGAACAAGGGACCCGGACCAAAAATTTCCTCGGGACACACCCCAATATCGTTTGAGAAGGAGATTAACAAAGAATACTTCACAAATTATAAACGTGTGACGGACAGTGACACAAACCCAAACCAGTACAAATAACTACCCTGAATAATTTATAAGAAGAGTCTCAATTAAAACAACGAGACTAAAGAAACCAAAAACCTTAAATATAATACGACCAGGGCTATAACTCCACAAGGGAGTGATTGAAACACAATAATATAAAGGGAAATCTCCCGGAAGACAAGAGAGCTGATAGTCAGCTAAGTAACAAGACATGAAAACTTATTGAACGAGCAAGCGAATATGCGAACACTTATAAAGATAAAGGGTCTACCAACATTGGCAAATTAGACCACCTAGAGGATACCAACGAAAGATGATAATTGCCGCCCGAAAGAGGGGCATTAGAAAAAACTATCTTCAGACTAAAGGCACAAAATAATACAGTACGATATAGCAACCACCATATGCCCAAATTAAGAACAATGATACGTTTCCACTCAAAACAGATTAAACATAAACACATCACTAGGAAATAAAAGAAAGGTAGAGCTAGCATACTAGCAGATGCCCTGAGCTTTAATGCAACTATAACAATAACCTATAATTACCAAATTGGTCAAGATATAGTACGCGTAGAAGCGGCAATTATCAATAGCCGTTGGAACTCACTTAGAACTCAATGGTAAGAAACACAAAAAGACATAACTACATCTGGGATGAAACAACATGAAAAGTAGAAAGGATATAAAACATACTAGGAGGCAAACGCCTCAACTGCCAGGGAGCATACCCACACGGGATGCGGAAAGAAGCAGGACATAAAATATGAGAACAACAAATGAATTTCCCTAGCAAAGAGCAGGGTGAACCACACAAACATGGTTATTAGGTCATTGTACAAAAATACAACATACATAATCGGGAATACCTAACAAATACTACAACTAACATACTACTCCAGAACAAAACAACCTGGAGACACGGGATGACATGGAATATCCCTGTGAATATATAGACTAGTATATCTCAAGATGGCTAAGACAAGTGCAAGAGCACTAAGTGTTAACGATAATCAACACAACTGAAAGCCAGTGAGTAAATACAAAGAACACTTGACGACACAGTACGCGCATGTGCGCTAGTAATCCAGGATACCGGGATAGGCAACCTAAATCTAATCGAGCATTCGTACAATAAAGACACCTTGTTTCCTAAAGCATGAGAGACCGTGCATAACATCGTCACATTGGAATGGGGAAAACAATAATTTACTACTAATAAATAATTTTTAATACATCGATAAGAACGGAAAGGGAAAATGAACCCTATGTCCATTGGTCTGCACCTCACTACGGAGCGAGTGAGCACACAAGTACTCCATGCTTTTAGCTGAAGAAGTACGTGACTGGCCATTCATATATTTTAGAGACCAAAAGACTAGAGTTAGACCCACGTCTCGGACAAGAGACGACTCCACTCCTCATTCCCAATACGAGAAGGAGGGAGACCAAGTATCCAACACTCTTTACATAGTAGTTGTTTGATACTTTGCGGGTCACGGGGCGTAACCCTTTTTAAGGGGGGTAGAGCCTCTTGGCGTATACCAAGATTCTATGTCGTTTATGTTGTTTGTGGTGTGTATGTGGGACATAGCCTCTTGGCGTATACCAAGATTCTATGTCGTTTGTGTTGTTTGTGTGTATGTGGGACATACTTAATGTGTTGTGGAATTTATGTTCTTTAAGCTCTGGGATGAAATTATGTTGGTGGTGTTGTCTTGATTGTAATGTATGCAAGGCATACTGTTGTATATCTGGTGGGGTCGTGCATGTATGCACTCGGTGGTATGTTTATTGTATCCGATGTGATACTTGGATGGTTATTGGTGCCTATGTGGAGATTTGTGTATTTGTTATTGTGCACTTGTGTTGCACCTTGTGTGGATGTGTGTAATTGTATGGTAGATTGGAAGTGCACTTCATTGCACTAAGTTATGAGTTGCATATCATTATTGCACTTGGATGAGTTGGTTTACACCAGTTGCACTTTGAGTATGGAGATACGGGACTTGATCCCTAGGATTGAAGTTAGTCATGGAAGTAGATTCTCCTAGGAACAATTGATAGAGGTGAGACTTCGGGACGAAGCCTTTTAAGGGGGTATATTGAAATACCCCGAACACTACTACCTAACCTAGTGAGGAATTAAATCAAATGAAACTAGAGGATCAACAATTATTCATATAATGATCACCACTCATCATAAATAAAAGTATAGCAATACATCATTGCATGTAACCTTTAATCAAAGGGGAACAACATTAAGGAGAAATAACTCCTAAAACAAATACTATATGTAATATTTTAATACATATACTAAGGTCACAAATAAAGTGATAAAATGTCATGGAATGATTTACATATACAAAACCAAGAATTTAAAGATAAAACCACTCATTTATATACACCAAGACAAGGAATATCATATACTACCATACAAAACATTGATAACACATTATGTATCATTAATTTGTGTTATTAATACACCAAAATAATAAATAAAATCCTTTCCCCAATAATACAGCCGATCACATATTCCAAAGAGGGGAAAAGAAATGCTAAAGGCAGTGTTAGAAAAAAAAGAGAAAATGAATATAATAATAAAAATAACCCCTAGCTAAATAAAAATCTTAACTAGCTAATTCCCCTTCTTCTCCCCTTAATCTCGGCTGAGCATAATTCCAGCCCACCCATTGCCGTCATCTACAGCAAAAAAAAATATATAGAATTAGCAGCAAGTACAAGTCATAATGTAAATAGGAAGAGGAGACATGCTTTCGGCTGCGACATAATTCCAGCCCCTCACTATTACCTCTGCTACAAACAAGAAGAGAAGAGGAGGAACTAAACAGCAAGTACAAATCAGTATCAACTCACCTTGTTCCTTTCTCCATCCCAGGCTGACGGAATTTGAAATCCATCGGTTACCTATGCAAGAAGAAGGAACAAGCAAGTATTCTAAGAAAAAAAAACTAGCTAAGTACTATAGGTGCCTACCCTAAGTCCTTGACTTTGCACTTCTTAAACTCTTTCCCAGTACCAATTTTTCTCTACCCATGTTCCTCCCCATAACGTCCTCCTCTCAGCCAAGCCAGAAAACTCTTCCATTTCCCCCACAAGTAACTGATATACAAGCTGGAACATGGGCCATACACAACAAGCTAGCAGAGGAGGTATTCTTCTCGGCAATGTGCAGAAAATTTTTGTGTGTGTTCTTCTCTGTTGACCGATAAATCTGCCATTACCAACATGGTTTTCCTCCTCCTTATTACACCAGTTGAAGAGCATTCTCCTAGCCCCTCTTGATTGAAGAAAGCCTCCTCTGTCAACCTGCACTAACAAGTCAAAAACAACAAACGAAAACAAGGTAAGAGGTGCATGGAAAACTTTCACCTGCTCTCGGTTTCAAAAAAAAATTGTTGCCTCTGTGACATTACTTCCTCCCTCCTTTTGGCGTCTGCTGTAGGAGGTTTCCATCTTTTCCATGAGCAACAGCAGCCACCTGATCAACCTGCATAAACAAAACAGAAGCAACAAGCAGAAACGGTAAGCAAAAAAAAAAAACTGAACACATTCTCATTTCTTCTCTGTTTATTTATGTCCGATGAATCTACCACTTCCAACTTAGTTTCCTTCTTCTCTTAGTGCTAGTTGAAGGAGGTTTTTCCAGCTTTTATGAACAGATAAAAACCCACCATTCACAACCTGCAACATTGAGTGAAGAACATCAAGCAAATCAGTAAGAGAAAAAAAAACTCGAACACCACTTCCCCCTCCTTCCCTTCTGTCCGAGAACAACCCCTGTCTATACTCCATCTCACACCCTGTTGTACTCAATTTCAAAGAGGTTCAAGCCCTTCGGTGAGCCAATCGCTACTGCAAACCAGCAAGAAGTTCCCCCCAAAACTAAAACAAAGAAAATCGGTAATACTAGCAGATTTGTTCCAGCTCCTTCTTCACGATTTTCTCATGAACCTGAATCATTTTCTTCCTCCTCTAGGTAGATGGGAATAATATCTGAATCTCCATTGGTTTTACAAGGTAAACGCCTTTCCTAAACTTCAGAAAAATTCAGGCCAAACTGCACTGCATAATTACCGAAAGAAGATGAGTAATGTAGTGTTATCTTTCTCTGCATGAATGGTGACCAACCCATGCTGCTTCCACACCCAAACTGTCACGGTAATGAAGTTCTACAGGAAAGGAAGAATCAGATTTTAAGAGGTAATAATACCCTCCCATAAATCCTATGGTTGTACGTAAGTTTTGGAAAAAAAAATTATACAAGCTAACTAAACAAATGCATCTAGGTGGTACCGAGAGGCTGTTGCAGAGTGGAGAAAAATCTGGTGACCAAAATAAGGTAAATAAACATCTAAACCACACTTTGACATGCTAAAATACATGCTATTGTGATGTAAAGTTTTACCGAGAAGTATAGGTATATGCTAGTATGATCTTGAGCGTAAAACATGGACTGCGATTTTGTATAATGTTAACTAAACAATTATTGCCCACCATAGTCAAGCTTGCACTTGGTAACAAAAAAAATTATACAAAAAAATATATACAAAACAACAACTAGTAATAACTAGAACAACCGAGAGTGTAGCAGATTTTTATTTTTAACATTTGTTGCTATTTTTGAGGTTACAATTACATTCTATTTATGGCCGATTTGTTAGGCATAGCATATTAATTGAGCCTTATGATGTAATTATTGAATTCAGAAGTGAGGAGAAGAATTATATAGAATTTTGGTAGTAAATGGGGTTATGCTAGGCGTAACCACCAACAAAATAAACATTGAAGAGAATTATTAAGTTTGGTTTTATTCAAATAACTTATAAAACTTACAAACATTTAAAAGAACAAGAAAATCATAATGAAAAAAAAAAGAAAAGCCGTTAATTAAAAGAATTGTAGGGTATAAATGAATTAAAAATATGGGAAATGGTATTGGAAACTTAGGAACATTTCGATAATAAATTGAAGTTAAATGTAAGCTATGTTTAAGGCCAATTCTTTGGACATGGGATATTATTTATTTGAAACTTTAAATTGCAATAATTGATTTTGGGGTGAGAAAAAGATTTATGTAGATTTCTAGTGTTAAACAAAATTATATTAGACAAAATCGCCTATGAAAATCTTTAGGAAAATACTAGTGAGGGTTATTAAGTCATACCAAGATCTAAGTAAGTTATAGAACCTATAAACATTTAAAAAAAATAACAAGGAATTTTAATGGGGTGAAAACCGCAAACTAAAAGAATTATTGGGGTACAAATAAATTAAAAAGTGGGGAAATTTTATTGAAGTCTTAAGAACATAAACTATGAGGTTACAAAGGAACGAAGGGGTTAAATGCAAAATAGGGGATTGGATGGGTCTTTTCGTAAATAATAATAATAACTGTGGAAAAAGAGAGAAAGACCAATCTTGACTATAATAGAGGTTTGATTAATTTAGGAATTTAATTTAAATAATTAGTGATTTAATGAAACATTTGGTTAAAGATGGGAATTAAAAAAAACTATTAGGTGTAAAACCATAAATAAAAGGAATAAGAGTCGAAGGGGTATTATGAGCGGTCAACTTTGATTATATGAGAGGTTGACTAATTTAAGAAAATTAATTTAATTAAATTGGCGATTTAATGAACAACAAATTAGAAAAATGGAGTCATTAAAAAAAAAGGGGTCATATTATAAATTACTGAAACTATAGGGGTAAAAATGTGTTCTTAAAGTCCCTAGGGGTCTATAAGGAATAATGGAGAAATTCTGGGTATTTTTTTGGGAATAAATAAACTAAGGTATAATTATAGTGTTGGGTGTAAAAATGTAACTGTTACAAAACTATATGGGTTAAGCCGTAAATTACCGAAAGTTAGGGTGTGAACGGGAAACTAAATTAAGTCAGTGGGCTGCATGAAATTTGGAAAAAGATCTAGTTGGATATTGAAATTTAAATAGTTGATATGTGTAATGTAAGATTTAAATGTTAAACTTGTAAGATTGTAAAATAAAGAGGGAAAGATTACAAACACAAGGAAAAGGACTGGTAGAGATTTTCAAAAAAATACATATGCATATATGAATGAGTGGGAGCATAAATATATGTAAGTGTTGCTTAGGTACATATTAAGATTGGTAAACCTTAGGTTATAATTAAATAGAAGTAGAAAGGTGACCAGAATAATAGTTGTTGGTTGTGCAAATAATTAAAGAGGAATGAGAAGGAATGTAATTTCCGAAACTATGTGGGCTAGTGGAGAATTTCAGAAATATGGGCTGAAAATAAGAATAAGGTTTACAATGATATGAGTGACATTATGTTAGATATACGAGATATGTCATAAGAAAATTATTATAGCATGCATACCTCATAAACATTTACATAAATGATGAATATATTCATTACGGGAAATGTTACAATTCGTAGAACATGATTTCTAAGAAAAAGGGAACATATAATACGACCGACAAGTCAATTACGATGTCATATGGTTAGAAATAAAACCGAAACACGATTAAAATAAATATAGCAGCAATTATATACTAAACTCATGCATACGTAATTAACAACTATACACCCACGTGAGAACGGGAGCGAAACCGATAAATGTAATCAGAGAATTAAACTCCATGCAAACACGTATACGAAAAATGTATACATACACATAAACGACCCGGTAATAGGTAAGTTAAAAGGATTTAATTCTCAATGGGAAACATTGTCGAGTTACCGAATGATGCGTACTCGCAAACAATAACGTACAATAATATATAAATCCCAAGAGTAACAAAAAATCAAGTCGAACGAATAACCGACTAAGAACTAATTGAGGGATAGGAGTTAGAAATTTTCTTGGCACGATGAGGTAGGTTTGAGATGTGGATATTAATGTTAGATTACATTCAGTAGACCGGGTTGCGGCGTCGAATTACTAAGGATTAGAGGGTGAGCGTGGTTCCGCACGCTAGCACTACATCGGGTACGGTACGTTCTATATGGTCCGAGTGTTCCTGAGGGCTTCCTCGGGTTCTGGTATGTGTGTATGCAATACAAGAGTGATATGTTTGCTATGTATTGTGGTTGTGGATTTAAATGTTTATTGTTTCGCGATCTTTATTGTACGCGACGGATTACAATTTGGAAATTGTATACGAAACTCGGATCGGATTGTGGATGGTAATATGGAAATGGTAAAATGAAAATAACTGTGATCTTAATATATAAATCTGAGGATGAACGCAGCCTAGGCGACGTCTAGGCGAAGTTTAACGACCTTAAAGGTCTTTACATTGAGAATACACTCTACATAACCTAAGCATAGATCTTAGGTAAAGGTCACAGACCGAATTATATGGTGGAATTAAATAAACAATTAAGATAAGGAAAAAGCTAGGGTAGTCACGGACTACATGGTTGCGCGTGGGTGATCACCAAAAAGAGGGAACGACCGGATAGGGTTCTCTCGCTATGGAAACTCCAACGAGCCGGATACGATCGTTGGTCAGAGGGCACTGCTGTTGGTGCAATGGCTCCGGCCATCAGGCCTCTGCGGACTCCTGACAAACCGCACTGTTAAGTGCATCAGAGCGACTGCTCCTGAAGAGGAAGTATATACGGGTTGTCTTAACATGACGCCCACCTTAATTGAACAAATTAGGTAAAAGTTACGAAATGATTTAAGGAAATATTCTTAGCCCTGAACAACAAAACAAGAATGCCTCAAGGCCGCATTACAGGATTGTTCATGAGAGTGTAACTCTCGCACCGTTAATTGATGTTGTTTATATACTTGCTTATTGCTTGTTGTGGATTGTTATGGTGATTGTATGAATTTATTGTATGAACTTATATGTGTGATGATTATTGTTATACTGGTACTGTAAATGAAATGGTACAGCATGAAATTGGAACATCATGTTAACAATTGGGCTAAATAACTTGAGTAGTCTTAGGGTTCATGAAGGTTATATAGTTCGTGCTCAGCGTTGGCTGAGCCTATACGGCCCCCACTTTCAGGATTGGAGCGGATTAAGTTCGCACACGAGCGCGGGAGTTTGGGATAGTCATCAGTCTCCCTACATGCGACACAGTTACTTACGTTTATTATTTTTCGAGCATTGTGGTATTGGGATAGATAGATGGCTCACTGTTCTTTCGGGATTTATTCGGTTTGTAATTTTAGTTGTATTAAATCTCTGTCATCACAGCGGTAGTGTAGATTGGATAGCTGGTAAACGCTTTGTTACTCGCATGGGCGGGTAACGGCGGGTAACACTCGGTTTATTTTGTGTACGTCTTTTAATTACTGTTGCGAATCGACTGATTATTATGTTAGGCACGCTAGTTAAACCGGATTTTAGAGTAGGGGTGTTACAAAAGTGGTATCAGAGCGGAGTACCGCTCTGATGACGAGATAATTAGGGTTAAGACAGTGAGCTTAGGATTATGGGAATATGGGGAACGCTTGTGAGGTATGAAACATCTGGTCTTAAACGAACCAGTGCCCTAATGACGCGAAGGTGTAACAATATCAGCCTTAATAGCACTGCAATATTACTGGTTACTACACGGTGAACTACCGAGTAAAGACACAACATGCCTTGTTACCAACCTCGAGAAGAAATAGAAACCACTTAAAGCGAGGCATGTCGGGGGTATTGGAGGTCCTGCGGTCCCGAATAACATAGAGCCACACTAGCTTAATGGGAGAACATTCCGGGAACCAGCAGTAGTGCCCCACCCGCCGTTGCCCACACTTCAAATGTCGACATAGAGGCAAAGCAATGAAAGGCATCAAGGAGATGGGAAAATTCCTCTTGATCGGGAAAATCGACGTGGTTGCCATAAATGTTACGGTACCAAAATAGATGAGAGAGTTTACAATACAATGAATCCATAAAAACTATCGAGTCGACCCACAATTAAACACAGAACCCTGTTCAGTTAACCAAGATTGCTACAACGCAACCACCAAGGAAAGAATGTCATACCGTAGCTGACCGGAGTACTCCATCGGCCGGACCTGAAGCACCATATGGTAGCTACGTGGGGTAGACCCCAGCTGATACAAGCAATTAGAAGGGGAAAGGAGTCACCAATACTCCAAACTTTGTGGGAACCTTAGGCGCTGGTACTAGTACTCAGCGTGTTCTAGGAAGCTGTAAGCCCTTAATCTAATAAGTTAACTACAAGAACGCATACGTCAAACACCCTCCTTCCTTCACGATGAAACTTAAGACAAACTCAAAAAGAAGCCTAACCTATATCACCCAGGAAGAGAACTACCCTAGAGAACTTGACATAACTTAACGAACTGTAGTAACCACAATACTACCCTTTTTAAGATAAATTATCTAAGTCGTCCTCAACCAACCGAAGCGTCCTCGAGACCAACCACTACCAAACCAAAAACTCAACCTGCATGGCGCGCTTGCTACAGCAAGCGCCATGAAAACCAATATACCAATAATTCTTCCTACCTCGCACACTTGCCACCGCAAGTGCTGCATCTACAATCAAACCCTACCAGACTGTGAAGACCACAGCGAATGATACCATTACTACCGAAATTACCAAATATTCATACAACTTTAGTATCAATCCCATAAATACAACCTGCCACAAGTAGGAGTACAAAACCCTTAAAACATGAGACCTACAAACCTCGAAAGGACACAACGAGTCCGACCATCACAACAAAAAGGCATACAACAACCCGTAACAATCACACCAGTTTGACATTAATGAACCATTAATATCGACTTAAGAGCCAAATGCCATAGACGTGTACCGGCATTGAATGCCGACCGCTAACAATGACAAAAGTCGAGTCCTTAGGACGACCACGACCCTATACACATGTTATAACACTTCCTAAATGCATCACTATCTTTAACGATGGCAGGAAACCAAAGAATTAATATGCACCAACTGTAAACAGTAAGGATACATTCAAATCAACAAATGTGAATACAAAAAAACTATAACAACTCATTCCCGAATATGTAGGAGTCGTAATATGAAGTACGATCACGTAGTAATCAGGGCTGGTATTAAGCCCACAATGGCATATGTAAGCACACAATGAACAACCGAAAAGGAGAGTATGTTAAACCTCAATAGCATCCAAATCAAACGTATTATAACGCAACACAGTCATTACATAAACCAATCGTACCTGTAGATGCGAACAAGTGTTGAATACGTCAACAATTAACACTCAAAGCACCACCCTTACAACAGGGTACCACAATCAACGAGAGCAAACAAATGTCGAGATAGGAGTTATCATACCATACTCTGAGTTCAAACCTCCTACACAAAGTAAACATAGAACATTAACTTCCTCCATTCATAAATATCCCCATAATTAAGGTAAGGGCATTAGAGATTTTTGCACTCTATATACAAATGACAGTACCTATGTATATAACATAAAACTTCCACCATAGAATTCTATACAACAAGTATAAATAAATAGAGTAGTTATACGAGAAGTTTCACTACACTTCATCAAATTTATACTATTGCGATGGTAACATTGTTATTCTATTTGATCACACTGATCATTTGGATGGAATTCCCACATAAAGAGAGCGGCTACTACCGCCGGTATTACACCAGACAATAGGGGACAAGAAAGGAGTACGTGTTCAAGATATTTCGCCTGCTAACGCGATGACTGTGAGGGATAATAAGTATGTAAATTAAACAATAACATTTACCTGGTTCATAATACAAGGCACAAGCCTAAGAGAAGACATCTAAATGTACTACTAGGAAGGCACGAGTCCAGGAGAGCAAAATTACCGCCTCCACTACCTTTCTAACATATGCCCAAAAGGGCAGCAACACCAAAAACGAGATGAATAATGACAAAAACTGTTCCAAGTCAACTAAAACCAGAACTCCCATAAAAGACGAAAGCCTGAACCCTCGTCATGGGCTCCGAAATTACAACAAATGATGTAACCAAGAAAATAATAGGAAGTGAGAACTATAATATGTACCTCAAATAACATGAATAACTTATAAATACGAAGGCGTGAAACCACGAACAAGCACTAAACCGTGCACATAAGAACCAGATAACGATGACGAGGAGTCAACGCACAATCACTCCGATATAACTCACTAAACAATAGGCCAACAAATACTTGTCTATACAAATAACCGTAAAACCCTTTAAAACTTCAGTGAATTATGTCAATAACGACATCAATGACAGGAGAGAAAAATACCTCGTAGTATTACAATATAAACCTCTCCACTAGGGCCCAATATCCCATACACTCACAAAACATAGAATACGTAATCATGCCCATTGAACAAGAGACCCGCGACCAAAACAATTTCCTCGGGACACACCCCAATATCGTTTGAGAAGGAGATTAACAAAGAATACTTCACAAATTATAAACGTGTGACGGACAGTGACACAAACCCAAACCAGTACAAATAACTACCCTGAATAATTTATAAGAAGAGTCTCAATTAAAACAACGAGACTAAAGAAACCAAAAACCTTAAATATAATACGACCAGGGCTATAACTCCACAAGGGAGTGATTGAAACACAATAATATAAAGGGAAATCTCCCGGAAGACAAGAGAGCTGATAGTCAGCTAAGTAACAAGACATGAAAACTTATTGAACGAGCAAGCGAATATGCGAACACTTATAAAGATAAAGGGTCTACCAACATTGGCAAATTAGACCACCTAGAGGATACCAACGAAAGATGATAATTGCCGCCCGAAAGAGGGGCATTAGAAAAAACTATCTTCAGACTAAAGGCAAAATAATACAGTACGATATAGCAACCACCATATGCCCAAATTAAGAACAATGATACGTTTCCACTCAAAACAGATTAAACATAAACACATCACTAGGAAATAAAAGAAAGGTAGAGCTAGCATACTAGCAGATGCCCTGAGCTTTAATGCAACTATAACAATAACCTATAATTACCAAATTGGTCAAGATATAGTACGCGTAGAAGCGGCAATTATCAATAGCCGTTGGAACTCACTTAGAACTCAATGGTAAGAAACACAAAAAGACATAACTACATCTGGGATGAAACAACATGAAAAGTAGAAAGGATATAAAACATACTAGGAGGCAAACGCCTCAACTGCCAGGGAGCATACCCACACGGGATGCGGAAAGAAGCAGGACATAAAATATGAGAACAACAAATGAATTTCCCTAGCAAAGAGCAGGGTGAACCACACAAACATGGTTATTAGGTCATTGTACAAAAATACAACATACATAATCGGGAATACCTAACAAATACTACAACTAACATACTACTCCAGAACAAAACAACCTGGAGACACGGGATGACATGGAATATCCCTGTGAATATATAGACTAGTATATCTCAAGATGGCTAAGACAAGTGCAAGAGCACTAAGTGTTAACGATAATCAACACCAACTGAAAGCCAGTGAGTAAATACAAAGAACACTTGACGACACAGTACGCGCATGTGCGCTAGTAATCCAGGATACCGGGATAGGCAACCTAAATCTAATCGAGCATTCGTACAATAAAGACACCTTGTTTCCTAAAGCATGAGAGACCGTGCATAACATCGTCACATTGGAATGGGGAAAACAATAATTTACTACTAATAAATAATTTTTAATACATCGATAAGAACGGAAAGGGAAAATGAACCCTATGTCCATTGGTCTGCACCTCACTACGGAGCGAGTGAGCACACAAGTACTCCATGCTTTTAGCTGAAGAAGTACGTGACTGGCCATTCATATATTTTAGAGACCAAAAGACTAGAGTTAGACCCACGTCTCGGACAAGAGACGACTCCACTCCTCATTCCCAATACGAGAAGGAGGGAGACCAAGTATCCAACACTCTTTCCATAGTAGTTGTTCGATACTTTGCGGGTCACGGGGCGTAACCCTTTTTAAGGGGGTAGAGCCTCTTGGCGTATACCAAGATTCTATGTCGTTTATGTTGTTTGTGGTGTGTATGTGGGACATAGCCTCTTGGCGTATACCAAGATTCTATGTCGTTTGTGTTGTTTGTGGTGTGTATGTGGGACATACTTGATGTGTTGTGGAATTTATGTTCTTTAAGCTCTGGGATGAAATTATGTTGGTGGTGTTGTCTTGATTGTAATGTATGCAAGGCATACTGTTGTATATCTGGTGGGGTCGTGCATGTATGCACTCGGTGGTATGTTTATTGTATCCGATGTGATACTTGGATGGTTATTGGTGCCTATGTGGCGATTTGTGTATTTGTTATTGTGCACTTGTGTTGCACCTTGTGTGGATGTGTGTAATTGTATGGTAGATTGGAAGTGCACTTCATTGCACTAAGTTATGAGTTGCATATCATTATTGCACTTGGATGAGTTGGTTTATACACCAGTTGCACTTTGAGTATGGAGATACGGGACTTGATCCCTAGGATTGAAGTTAGTCATGGAAGCAGATTCTCCTAGGAACAATTGATTAGAGGTGAGACTTCGGGACGAAGCCTTTTAAGGGGGTATATTGAAATACCCCGAACACTTACTACCTAACCTAGTGAGGAATTAAATCAAATGAAACTAGAGGATCAACAATTATTCATATAATGATCACCACTCATCATAAATAAAAGTATAGCAATACATCATTGCATGTAACCTTTAATCAAAGGGGAACAACATTGAGGAGAAATAACTCCTAAAACAAATACTATATGTAATATTTTAATACATATACTAAGGTCACAAATAAAGTGATAAAATGTCATGGAATGATTTACATATACAAAACCAAGAATTTAAAGATAAAACCACTCATTTATATACACCAAGACAAGGAATATCATATACTACCATACAAAACATTGATAACACATTATGTATCATTAATTTGTGTTATTAATACACCAAAATAATAAATAAAATCCTTTCCCCAATAATACAGCCGATCACATATTCCAAAGAGGGGAAAAGAAATGCTAAAGGCAGTGTTAGAAAAAAAAGAGAAAATGAATAATAATAAAAAATAACCCCTAGCTAAATAAAAATCTTAACTAGCTAATTCCCCTTCTTCTCCCCTTAATCTCGGTTGAGCATAATTCCAGCCCACCCATTGCCGTCATCTACAGCAAAAAATATATATATAGAATTAGCAGCAAGTACAAGTCATAATGTAAATAGGAAGAGGAGACATGCTTTCGGCTGCGACATAATTCCAGCCCCTCACTATTACCTCTGCTACAAACAAGAAGAGAAGAGGAGGAACTAAACAGCAAGTACAAATCAGTATCAACTCACCTTGTTCCTTTCTCCATCCCAGGCTGACGGAATTTGAAATCCATCGGTTACCTATGCAAGAAGAAGGAACAAGCAAGTATTCTAAGAAAAAAAAACTAGCTAAGTACTATAGGTGCCTACCCTAAGTCCTTGACTTTGCACTTCTTAAACTCTTTCCCAGTACCAATTTTTCTCTACCCATGTTCCTCCCCATAACGTCCTCCTCTCAGCCAAGCCAGAAAACTCTTCCATTTCCCCCACAAGTAACCGATATACAAGCTGGAACATGGGCCATACAACAACAAGCTAGCAGAGGAGGTATTCTTCTCGGCAATGTGCAAAATTTTTGTGTGTGTTCTTCTCTGTTGACGATAAATCTGCCATTACCAACATGGTTTTCTCCTCCTTATTACACCAGTTGAAGAGCATTCTCCTAGCCCCTCTTGATTGAAGAAAGCCTCCTCTGTCAACCTGCACTAACAAGTCAAAAAAACAACACGAAAACAAGGTAAGAGGTGCATGGAAAACTTTCACCTGCTCTCGGTTTCAAAAAAAAATTGTTGCCTCTGTGACATTACCTCCTCCCTCCTTTTGGCGTCTGCTGTAGGAGGTTTCCATCTTTTCCATGAGCAACAGCAGCCACCTGATCAACCTGCATAAACAAAACAGAAGCAACAAGCAGAAACGGTAAGCAAAAAAAAAAAACTGAACACATTCTCATTTCTTCTCTGTTTATTTATGTCCGATGAATCTACCACTTCCAACTTAGTTTCCTTCTTCTCTTAGTGCTAGTTGAAGGAGGTTTTTCCAGCTTTTATGAACAGATAAAAACCCACATTCACAACCTGCAACATTGAGTGAAGAACATCAAGCAAATCAATAAGAGAAAAAAAAACTCGAACACCACTTCCCCCTCCTTCCCTTCTGTCCGAGAACAACCCCTGTCTATACTCCATCTCACACCCTGTTGTACTCAATTTCAAGAGGTTCAAGCCCTTCGGTGAGCCAATCGCTACTGCAAACCAGCAAGAAGTTCCCCCCAAAACTAAAACAAAGAAAATCGGTACTAGCAGATTTGTTCCAGCTCCTTCTTCACGATTTTCTCATGAACCTGAATCATTTTCTTCCTCCTCTAGGTAGATGGGAATAATATCTGAATCTCCATTGGTTTTACAAGGTAAACGCCTTTCCTAAACTTCAGAAAAATTCACGCCAAACTGCACTACATAATTACCGAAAGAAGATGAGTAATGTAGTGTTATCTTTCTCTGCATGAATGGTGACCAACCCATGCTGCTTCCACACCCAAACTGTCACGGTAATGAAGTTCTACAGGAAAGGAAGAATCAGATTTTAAGAGGTAATAATACCCTCCCATAAATCCTATGGTTGTACGTAAGTTTTGGAAAAAAAAATTATACAAGCTAACTAAACAAATGCATCTAGGTGGTACCGAGAGGCTGTTGCAGAGTGGAGAAAAATCTGGTGACCAAAATAAGGTAAATAAACATCTAAACCACACTTTGACATGCTAAAATACATGCTATTGTGATGTAAAGTTTTACCGAGAAGTATAGGTATATGCTAGTATGATCTTGAGCGTAAAACATGGACTGCGATTTTGTATAATGTTAACTAAACAATTATTGCCCACCATAGTCAAGCTTGCACTTGGTAACAAAAAAAATTATACAAAAAAATATATACAAAACAACAACTAGTAATAACTAGAACAACCGAGAGTGTAGCAGATTTTTATTTTTAACATTTGTTGCTATTTTTGAGGTTACAATTACATTCTATTTATGGCCGATTTGTTAGGCATAGCATATTAATTGAGCCTTATGATGTAATTATTGAATTCAGAAGTGAGGAGAAGAATTATATAGAATTTTGGTATAAATGGGTTATGCTAGGCGTAACCACCAACAAATAAACATTGAAGAGAATTATTAAGTTTGGTTTTATTCAAATAACTTATAAAACTTACAAACATTTAAAAGAACAAGAAAATCATAATGAGAAAAAAAAAAGAAAAGCCGTTAATTAAAAGAATTGTAGGGTATAAATGAATTAAAAATATGGGAAATGGTATTGGAAACTTAGGAACATTTCGATAATAAATTGAAGTTAAATGTAAGCTATGTTTAAGGCCAATTCTTTGGACATGGGATATTATTTATTTGAAACTTTAAATTGCAATAATTGATTTTGGGGTGAGAAAAAGATTTATGTAGATTTCTAGTGTTTAACGAAATTATATTAGACAAAATCGCCTATGAAAATCTTTAGGAAAATACTAGTGAGGGTTATTAAGTCATACCAAGATCTAAGTAAGTTATAGAACCTATAAACATTTAAAAAAAATAACAAGGAATTTTAATGGGGTGAAAACCGCAAACTAAAAGAATTGGGGGGTACTAACAAATTATTAAAAAGTGTGGGGAAATTTTATTGGAGTCTTAAGAACATAAACTATGAGGTTACAAAGGAACGAAGGGATTAAATGCAAAATAGGGGATTGGATGGGTCTTTTCCTAAATAATAATAATAATAACTGTGGAAAAAGAGAGAAAGACCGATCTTGACTATAATAGAGGTTTGATTAATTTAGGAATTTAATTTAAATAATTAGTGTTTAATGAAACATTGGTTAAAGATGGGAATTAAAAAAAAACTATTAGGGTGTAAAACCATAAATAAAAGGAATAAGAGTCGAAGGGGTATTATGAGTGGTCAAACTTTGATTATATGAGAGGTTGACTAATTTAAGAAAATTAATTTAATTAAATTGGCGATTTAATGAACAACAAATTAGAAAAATGGAGTCATTAAAACAAAAAGGGGTCATATTATAAATTACTGAAACTATAGGGGTAAAAATGTGTTCTTAAAGTCCCTAGGGGTCTATAAGGAATAATGGAGAAATTCTGGATATTTTTTTTGGGAATAAATAAACTAAGAGTATAATGTATAGTGTTGGGTGTAAAAATGTAACTGTTACAAAACTATATGGGTTAAGCCGTAAATTACCGAAAGTTAGGGTGTGAACGGGAAACTAAATTAAGTCAGTGGGCTGCATGAAATTTGGAAAAAGATCTAGTTGGATATTGAAATTTAAATAGTTGATATGTGTAATGTAAGATTTAAATGTTAAACTTGTAAGATTGTAAAATAAAGAGGGAAAGATTACAAACACAAGGAAAAAGGACTGGTAGAGATTTTCAAAAAAATACATATGCATATATGAATGAGTGGGAGCATAAATATATGTAAGTGTTGCTTAGGTACATATTAAGATTGGTAAACCTTAGGTTATAATTAAATAGAAGTAGAAAGGTGACCAGAATAATAGTTGTTGGTTGTGCAAATAATTAAAGAGGAATGAGAAGGAATGTAATTTCCGAAACTATGTGGGCTAGTGGAGAATTTCAGAAATATGGCCTGAAAATAAGAATAAGGTTTACAATGATATGAGTGACATTATGTTAAGATATTACGAGATATGTCATAAGAAAATTATTATAGCATAGGCATACCTCATAAACATTTACATAAATGATGAATATATTCATTACGGGAAATGTTACAATTCGTAGAACATGATTTCTAAGAAAAAGGGAACATATAATACGACCGACAAGTCAATTACGATGTCATATGGTTAGAAATAAAACCGAAACACGATTAAAATAAATATAGCAGCAATTATATACTAAACTCATGCATACGTAATTAACAACTATACACCCACGTGAGAACGGGAGCGAAACCGATAAATGTAATCAGAGAATTAAACTCCATGCAAACACGTATACGAAAAATGTATACATACACATAAACGACCCGGTAATAGGTAAGTTATAAAAGGATTTAATTCTCAATGGGAAAACATTGTCGAGTTACCGAATGATGCGTACTCGCAAACAATAACGTACAATAATATATAAATCCCAAGAGTAACAAAAAATCAAGTCGAACGAATAACCGACTAAGAACTAATTGAGGGATAGGAGTTAGAAATTTTCTTGGCACGATGAGGTAGGTTTGAGATGTGGATATTAATGTTAGATTACATTCAGTAGACCGGGTTGCGGACGTCGAATTACTAAGGATTAGAGGGTGAGCATGGTTCCGTACGCTAGCACTACATCGGGGTACGGTACGTTCTATATGGTCCGAGTGTTCCTGAGGGCTTCCTCGGGTTCTGGTATGTGTGTATGCAATACAAGAGTGATATGTTTGCTATGTATTGTGGTTGTGGATTTAAATGTTTATTGTTTCGCGATCTTTATTGTACGCGACGGATTACAATTTGGAAATTGTATACGAAACTCGGATCGGATTGTGGATGGTAATATGGAAATGGTAAAAGGAAAATAACTGTGATCTTATTATATAAATCTGAGGATGAACGCAGCCTAGGCGACGTCTAGGCGAAGGTTAACGACCTTAAAGGTCTTTACATTGAGAATACACTCTACATAACCTAAGCATAGATCTTAGGTAAAGGTCACGGACCGAATTATATGGTGGGAATTAATAAACAATTAAGATAAGGAAAAAGCCAGGGTAGTCACGGACTACATGGTTGTGCGTGGGTGATCACCAAAAAGAGGGAACGACCGGATAGGGTTCTCTCGCTATGGAAACTCCAACGAGACGGATACGATCGTTGGTCAGAGGGCACTGCTGTTGGTGCAATGGCTCCGGCCATCAGGCCTCTGCGGACTCCTGACAAACCGCACTGTTAAGTGCATCAGAGCGACTGCTCCTGTAGAGGAAGTTTATACGGGTTGTCTTAATGTAACACCCCGTCCAAAGCCAATCGTGGTTCAAAACCTAACACTTAATCGAATTCGTCGCAGCGGAAAAACAAACACCTGGACCTTGCCACGGTCTGATCTTAGAACATACCGGCCTTATAATATTACAACACTTATCAAAGTAAACAACCGACCAAAACATCACCATCCAAAATACCACCAACCAACCGAGTTTAAGTATCTAAGTCATAGTCACAAACTTTCATTAGTTTCAATATAAACAGACGGGAGCACAAGCGCAACCCATACTCAAAATAAACAACCCATCCTAAGTCTAACCGCTCCTACTCTCGTGGTGCGACTTCATGGGCCTCTTACCTGCAAGTGTAAAAACAGCCCCCAAAGGGGGTCAGCACGAATGCTGGTACTCCCTCTCAGGCCCCCAAGCTAACGGGCCTACGAGACTAATTGTCGATAGCATGGAAATTGATTAAGTACACAAGCATGATATGAAGTGCAATAAACAACAATTCACAGATGGGCATACATAGTTCACACATAATGAACGACACAAGCGTTCCCTTATCAAGCGGGTTAGTAACCCCCCTCCTTAGTCCTGATTTCCTTAACCTCAGTTCCTTATCTTACCTCAATCTTAACCTTAACTTAATCTCAGTATACAAACCGTCCCTAGAAGGGAATGGTTGTAGCTTAATCTCAAACCTAGGATTTAGGTGATCCTACCGCACCATCTTAATGCCACCTACCTTGGACGGGAGTCCAGCGTAGCTGAGCCGGCAACCGGCCCTAGGCAACAAGTGAAGACAAGTCCTTAAGCGGAGGGCGGATCTGATTCAGATACCGTCCCCCTTTCCTTAGCATGCATGACCGGAGTCAGTCCCGGGTTTCCTCACTCAAGTTCCAGTTAGTAAAAAAAATCTTACCCACCATCTGTTAGTTAAACCTTATCGGGTATTAACCAACATTCACCAATACTTAACTCTTATCCTTAACTCAGTAAGTACTAAACTTAGTTAGTAACAATCTCAAGTCTCGTGGGTTAGTGTAAAGAAAACACATTCACAACGAGAACAAATATAACTGGTTGCATGCTTTATCTTGTCTTAGTCATAGCAATTAAACAGATAGCACACAAGCCGAGGGACACCTCGTTAGCAAGCAGGTCACAAGAAAGATTGTACCGTTCACCGTCGTCGTCGTTTGTTTAACCTTCTCCGGGGTCCCCACTCACAAACCTAAAACATTGATTCATTTTTAGGCCATTAGTTATTGTACCTTACTTAACTCACTTAGTCCTTAAAGATTCCCACTCAATACCCTCTCAAGTCTTTGCCACTTAACCTTATAAACTTAACTTTAAACTTAAAGGTTGTACTTAACTTAACTTAATCCCTTAGGTTCTTAGGTTCCTAATCATTACTACCCTACCAATGGCATACCCTAATACCAATCATCATCCTTAGAATTTAAAATTTCTTTTTTTTTATTTTAGGCTCGACCGGACTTACCGACCGACCTTACCCAAGGTCGGTCCATTCCAGAACATATTACCGTTTGAAAATTCAACCCCGACCGACCTTGCAAGTGGTCCCCAAGGTGGTCCATTCCCGAGAGTTTTCCCGTGGGAAATTTGAGCTCGACCGAACTTGCCAAGTCCGGTCCCAAGTTCGGTCGATTCCAGAGACCAATTCCCATACAAAATTCTAGGCATGACGACCTTGCAAGTCCGGTCCCAAGGTGGTCCATTCCAGAGACTTAATTCCTACCAAAATACAAGCCCGACCGAACTTGTAAGTCCGGTCCCCAAGTTCAGTCGATTCCAGAGACTCTTTCCGGTAGTGTAAATTGAGCTCGGACCGACCTTGCAGGTCCGGTCCCTAAGGTCGGTCGGCTCCAGAACCTTGTTTCTAAATTCCATTTAACTCCATATACTTCTCCTCATATATCCTAATATTTTCTAACCTCATTTGGGCACCTCAAATACACCTTAAGCCAACCACTAAACACTTTAAATCACTCACCAACATCCACTTTAATCATTATGCATTTTTCCTTGTAATCATGCCAACACTTGTAATATTTTCCACTAGGTTTCTGGTGTGGTTCATGCCTAATGTAACCATTATGCCAAATGCTTCCTCACCACTATAACATCATCCCAAGCATCTTTCGCCATCTAAAACTCTTTTATGCATTTACTTAACGTTCCTTCACAAGCTTATGCTTCCATCCATCAACACATTATTTCCTTCCTAGTTGTTTACCAACATTTGCCTAAGTCCTAAACTAGTTCATTCTTTTGATTCCTAAATCCTTCATAGTGATGCCTAAGTCATTATAACTCATTAAAACACCTTAATCTCACCCCTTTTTCATCAAGACAACCTCTAAAACTTCCTATACTTCCTTAGTCATGAAATCCCCTTAGAACATCTTAAACACTTAAGTTCTTCACTAAATTTTGCCATGGGTTCTCTAATATATTGTTGCACCCAAACACTTAGTTTTTCACCATCAAACAACCAAGATCACTCCAATTCTCATCACAACACCTTAACACACAATTTACACCAAAACTACACATCATTATATAGTGTATAAACTTAAATGCTTGGCACTTAGGCCCTTAAATGACAATAATCTTAACCACTGAATTTCCACATATATTTGCCTTTAACCTGCGAATACACACAACAAGGCTCCCATTGAAATAAAATGCTTCTTGTAATTCGCCTTGATATTCTAAAACTATCTCTTTTTCTCATTTGCTCTTTAGTCAAAAGTTCACAAGTATAGTCATTGTTTCTCCTAGGTTATATGTAGCCCTTTTCTAATGTAACCCTTAAGCTACACTCATCACATATCTAAATCCCATTCCCTTAAACAATAAAACACCTTAAGGTAAGTAATTTACCTTGTTCTTTTTCAAGCTTTACAAACTTTCTTCCTTAGGTTTTTCCTTGCTAATCTCGGTCACCACTTAAACTCTCCTTTGCCAATGTTCTAACCAATATCCAATGACTCCAATGAGTGCTAGATAATACATTAACCCTAAGGAACAAACCCTAGGTTAAAAATGTGCTTTAAGGTATTAAGGTGGTTGTTTTACCTTGGTTTCAAAACAAGCCTGGATATGAAGCAAGAAGGACCTCCTTTATCCTTTGGAGAGTTAAAACAAGCTAGAACAAGGCATAACAATGGAACCCCATGAGTGATAATTTTCGGACATGGAGAGAACATGATGGAAACCTAGATTTTCTTACATTTTCTTTACCTTAAGAGAATGGAGAAGCTAATGGAGTCTCCAAGCTTGAGTTTCCTCCTCTAATGGCGATTTTCCTTGGCTCCAAAATGAGGCTCTTGAAGTTTTGAAAAGATAGAAAGAAGGAGCTTGAGCTAACTAAGAGATATATGTGTTTGGTTTTGATTTTGGAGCTTAAATGAGCAAGATGTGGGCAAAAGAAGATGGAGCTAGCATGGAGGTTGCCTCTTACGTGAGAGAGAAGAAAGAGAGCAAGAGAAATCGATGAAGATGGTGAAGAATGAAGAAAGGAGGAGAGAGATAGCATATTAGATATTTGATTCCTTAAAGCAAATAGTAACAGGTTACTTTTCTCTTTTTCTTCTAACATTAATTGGCCACTCTTGGTGACTCACACCCTTAGAAAACCGGCCCCTTCATTAATTAGGCTGGTCATGGTCTTATTTGACCAATTAATTAGACTTAATTGATTAAAGACTAAACTAGGCACTATTTGGTTACTATTCACAAATTAGTGCACATATTTGTGAAATTTTTGATTTCCCATTGATTTAGACTTCCTAATGTGATACTAATTAGTACACATGTTAATTAAAGAGTAATGATGGACATTTAGCCACTCAAAACCCATTTACAAGACAATTTTTCAAAAATGTGCTTTAAGACTCCTTAAAGCACATTTTGTGTTTTAACTTGTTTTCAAGCTTGGATTTCTTTGGTAATTGGTTTAAAATGACCATTAGGATATTACTAAGGTCTAAGAACAATATTTGGGTGCTCACCCAAGTCTCTCCAAGCTTAGAGCACGTTTTCGCTTAGACTGCTCTTTTGGTGTTTCCTTATGTTTTCTTTGATTAGAAATGTTTCTTAATGTTTATAAGGCATTATTTAGCCTCCTTATAACTTAGTTTATCACTTAAACACCATATCTAAGTTTGGGGTATTTCAATCTACCCCCCTTAAAAGAACTTTGTCCCCAAAGTTCACATATATGCTTAACCATTTACGGTACTCAATTCTCTTAATCTTAACACCACATCTTATATTCACATTCACACATCTCAAGACTCGAAGGTCAATCACAAATACAATACATAAGTATTATAAATAACTCAAACTTATCACCATAGTGTAGCAACTTACACAAATTTACATCTTAAACAACCAAACAAACGACAACAAGTTCGTTTCCTAACTCAAAAGCGAGGAAGCTCTACCCCCCTTAAAAAGGGGTACGCCCCGTACCCTATACAGACGATCTAGTCAGTAAACAAAGAAGGGTACTTCGCCCTCATCTTATCCTCTAATTCCCACGTGGCCTCTTCGACATCCTGGTTAGACCAGAGAACCTTCACCAGTCGCACTGACTGTGGCGAGTGTCCCTAGTCTTACTGTCCAAGATTCTCTGAGGAGTCTCCACGGATCTCATATTTGGTTCTAAAGTCAACCTCTCAGGTTCTAACACATGGGAGGGGTGGTGCATGTATTTCTTTAGCTGTGACACATGGAAAACATCATGCACTTTACCCAGTTCAGCAGGTAAATTCAACCTGTAAGCAACCGGGCCCACCCGCTCCGTAATCTCATAAGGACCAACAAACTTCGGGCTTAATTTGCCCTTCTGCCCAAACCTGAATACACCCTTCATCGGTGAAACTCGCAGAAATACCTGGTCGCCCACTGCGAACTCCAGGTCCCGTCGTCGAACATCAGCATACGACTTCTGCCTATCCTGAGCAGCTTTCATGTTCTCCCTGATTTGCTGAACTTCAGCCTTAACGTGCTCTAAGTACTCTAGTCCTATAATGACCATCTCACTCGACTCATCCCAGCAGAGCGGTGTACGACATGGTCTACCGTACAACGCTTGAAAAGGTGCCATCTTGATCGAAGCGTGATAGCTGTTGTTGTATGAAAACTCGATTAGATATAGTCTGTCAATCCAACTGCCCTGGAAGTCTAAGGCACATGCCCTCAGCATGTCCTCGAGTGTCTGAATAGTACGCTCAGTCTGACCATCTGTCTGAGGATGAAACGCGGTACTCAGCTTGAGTTCTACCCAATGCTTCTCTGGTAGCTCTCCAGTACCTCGAAAGGAATCTGGTATCTCTATCTGACACTATGGTCTTTGGTATCCCGTGATGTCTCATTATTTCTTTCTCAAATAACTCAGCTAATTTGGTCACCTTCCAAGTATCCTTCATCGGTATGAATCGGGCTACTTTGGTAAGGCGATCCACCACCACCCATATCATGTTGAGACCTCCCCTAGCAGGTGGGAGTCCAACTACAAAGTCCATGGAGATATCATGGAACTTCCACTCCGGAACTGGCATCGACTGTACCATTCCACCCGGTCGTCGGTGCTCGAATTTTACCTTCTGGCATGTGAGACACCTTAAGACGAACTCGGTAACATCTGTCTTCATCCCTGACCACCAGAAGTATCTCTTCATGTCTTTGTACATCTTAGAGGCTCCCGGATGGATGGAAACTGAAGAACAATGTGATTCTCTAAGTATACGGTCTTTCAGATCCGTGTTGCCCCGTGGTATGCATAATCGGCCCTTAAGTCTGATCAGATCATCGTCGTGAAGTCTGAAGTCATATTTTGACCCTCAAAAGTACCATCTGTCAGCTTCTGTCTGACCTCTCTCATATACTCATCGGTCCTCTGAGCCTCTCGCACCTCATCAACCAAGCTGGAGAAAGAGACTAGCGAATGGAGTGAGTGTGCTCGACGGCTCAGGGCGTCTGCTACAACATTGGCCTTTCCCTCTTTGTATTGGAGGTCAATGTCATAGTCTTTCAAGAATTCCAACCATCTCCTCTGTCTGAGATTCAACTCCTTATGAGTAAATATGTATCTTAGGCTCTTATGATCGGTGTAGATCGTTACACTTACCCCGTATAAGTAGTGGCACCATATCTTCAAGGCGAAGACTACAGCTCCCAGCTCTAAATCATGTGTGGGGTAGTTCTCCTCATGTTTCTTCAACTAGCGTGAGGCATATGCCACCATAGCCATGTTGCATGAGCACGCAACCCAGCCCTCTGCTGGATGCATCACAGTAAACCTCAAAGCCCTCTGTACCGTCTGGAATGGTCAGAACCGGTGCAGTGGTCAATGAGTCTTTCAAACTCTGGAATGATCTCTCACAGTCAGCCGTCCATAAGAACGGTGCATCTTCTTCATCAGACTGGTCATCGGTTTCGCGACCTTGCTGAAATCCTTAACAAACCTCCTGTAATAACCTGTCAGACCGAGAAAGCTCCGGATGTCGGTAACAGTCTTCGGTCTTGGCCAAGTACGCACATCAATCTTTGCTGGATCCACTGAGATCCCAGCATCTGAGATGACATGACCTAGGAAAGAGACCTGGTCAAGCCAAAACTCAAACTTGGAGAACTTAGCATATAGCTGGTTCTCCCTTAATATCTTCAATACCCTCCTCAGATGTTCTTCATGTTCAACCTTAGATTTCGAATATATCAATATGTCGTCAATGAATACCACAACCGACTTGTCCAGCTGCTCCCGGAACAAGCGGTACATCAGATCCATAAACTTCGCCGGTGCGTTCGACAAACCGAACAACATCACTGTAAACTCATAGTGGCCGTATCGTGTCCGGAATGCCGTCTTCTCAACATCTCCCTCCTTAATGGCTATCTGATGATACCCCGATCTGAGATCAATCTTGGAAAACACAGATGCTCCCTTCAACTGATCGAACAGATCGTCAATGCGGGGTAGTGGATACTTATTCTTCACTGTAACTGCATTCAACTCTCTGTAGTCGATGCAGAGGCGGAGACTACCATCCTTCTTCTTCACGAAGAGAACTGGCGCTCCCCATGGTGATACACTGGGTCTAATAAATCCTTTATCTAACAAGTCCTTCAGTTGTTCCTTTAACTCAGTCATTTCTTGCCGGAGCCATGCGGTATGGTGCCTTGGCTATCGGTCCGGTACCAGGTAGCAGCTCAATGGTGAACTCTACCTCCCGAGTGGGTGGCATGCCGGGCAGTTCCCGTGGAAATAGGTCGGGGAACTCCGACACTACCAGTAAGTCGGGGTCGAACTCGGGGTCTCTCTCTATGTCCTGTACATAGCAGAGGTACACTTCTTCTTTTCTCCTCAATTCCTTATACATTACCATGGCGGTGATGATCTTGGTCGAAGGCTCTCTGGCCTCTGGCGGTATGATATTGTTACCCCAGACGGACTCCTGAGCAGCAGTCTATGCTCGGCGCAGAGGATACGACCCTTGTGCCGCTCCAACCAGTTCATCCCAAAAATAACATCGAATCCCAACTCCCTGAACTCAATAAAACTGACTGGGAAGTCTTCCCCCTTAATTCTGACAATGGCTCCACGGTAGAAGCGAGTGCAACGAACCTTCTCCTTAGACGGGAGTGTAACCGTGAAGTTGGGTAGCTCATCAGCGTCTAGCCCCAACCTTCTCGCGAAAGATGCCGAGACAAAGGTGTGCGAGGCCCCTGAGTCGAAGAGAACTGATGCCTCAATCCCATTAATCGGAAAGGTGCCGATGAGGATAGTACCGCTGGCGTCGGCCTGTGCCTCTGTAAGTATGCTTAGCGCACCATCCGTACCGAGTCCATGACCTAATTGTGTTCATAAGCTTCATGAGTATTGATGGTATAACAAGAGTCGTAACAATATATATGAACAACACTGTTATTTTATTCATAACCATCATGTTTACAACATGCGCTTAAATCTTACATCTCATTCCTTATCCCACACCAAAGCATTACATGACTAATATTGTCTAAAGGTTAGGTTTAATCTTCCTGGTCTCATATGTGTCGCGTTGATCACTGTTGACGGTGTTGTATTCAGCTTGATTCTCTTAATCCTATGGTACAACATCCTTGATTCTCCTCCCATAACTAATACATCTCCAGACTTAAGTACCAACTTATTCGCACGGTCCGCACGCTTCTGCTCGCCGTATAAAAACTCTGCATCATCCCCAATGGACCAAGACACTACGGGTATCCCTCTTTCGAGAGACTCCGTTGTCTCGTCCTTATCCTGGTGTAGTCCAAGTCGCCCATCCTTCTCGTAGAAGTTCACAATGCAAATGTCTGCTTGTATGTCTGGAATCGGTTCAGCTTCCAACTGCTGAGCGATGTCCACGACTTGTGTAATAACTGGATGGAACTCTTCGGGTATTCCCGATGGTGAGACTCCATCTTGCATCCTCGTGGTTTGGTAGTTCTTGGCATACGGATTCCAATCCTTGCCTAAGCTCATCATTTTTAATTTCATCCTTGCTCCCCTTGGGTACTCCGGTGTGTAAAAACCTCCCGGTCCCATTCCTAGTTGATTGCATCTTCTGATGACGGCTATTTGTGCTTCGGGTGTCAGGTATCCCCTTAATAAAATCATACCTGGGCGGATAACCTGACATTGTTCGGTTGGAAAGTCTATGGTTTCGATGTCGGTGTGCTCCGGGTTAGGTGTAGATGGTATTAGATAACAGATGTTGAAGCTTCCTAAAGTGGTAGTAGGTCATATCTTACTTAAGTTCTAATCTCATCTCATTCTTACTTAACTCAATTTTTCACCAAGCATGCATGTTAATGCGGTAAGCAGGTAATTTTATTACTAAGTGGTTATAGCGGTACCTGGCCTCGATGAGGGTTCAGGCTCATCGTCCCGGTCCACAAAGTGTAGTGTGGGTCCTGACTTCTGGGTCACCCGTGGGTTCTTGTCTGCAGCTTGCTGCACCTTCCTCTGACCGTCAGATCCAGATCCCTGATCGGTCTTGCCCTTGCCCCTAGTATCGGGCCTATAGGCTCTACTAGCGGGGTTCCGGAAGCACTCATATGCTCGGTGTCCGTATACCCCACAATAGTTGCACTCCACCTTATTCCCCTTGCAATCGAGCCCGGGGTGGTCCTTGTGACACCACCTACAGATGTAGCTTCGGTGGTAGCCACCACCGGCTCCCTTCTCAAACTCAGATCCTGATCATTCATAATATTAGTATTCACATCTCAAACGGTTACTACTTGTCTCTTAACTCTCTCAATATCAATCCCTTACCCTTTGGCGCCCTAGAGCGCAGGGGTGTAGCTGCGTAAGCGTACGTCAACTTCAATGGCTCTTCCGGAGCCTTCTCCTTTTCCTCCTTCCCCTTTTGGTTCTGATTTTTCTGGGCCTGAGGCTGGTACTTCTGTTTCTTGTACCTACCTTGCCCTTGGCTCTCCGTGCTCTTACCGGCACTCTTCCTCTTAGCATCCTCCTCGTCCCTCAGCTGGACAGTTATCTCAACCTTAGCAGCGGCATGATAGCACTCCTACGTTCCACAATATTAGTCACTCTTATTTCTCATAATCTAAATCTTACTCATTTACTTACTCAAATCTCAATCATTCTCATTACCTGCAAGGTAGTGTAACTCGTCGGCCCCATGCCGTAGCGGAGTCGATGGCTAAGCCCGCCATAGAAGCGGTCCACCAGGATCTGGTCTGAATATCCAAGACCTGGCAGGAGACGGAGCAAGGCGGTGAACTCTGAGTAATACTCGTCCACCGTCATCTTGTCGGTCTGCTATAGCGCATCCAACTGCAAGCGCTTCTTTGTCTGGACATGGGCAGGGTAGTACTTTGCTCGTAGCAAGGCAGTGTACTGCTCCCAGCCGAACTCTGGATTGGCCACATGCTCGGCCCTCACCAGCTTCCACCAATCGCCTGCCGCCCCTTCAGATAGAAAGCAGCCAGACGCACCTTGATCCCAGCAGGGACGTCAAGGGTCTCGAAGGCGGTCTCCAGCTCGGAGATGTACGCCTCAAGCTTGGCGGGATCGGTCTCCCCCTTAAAGTGTGCGGGTCAAAAGTCTGCAAGACTCTTCACCCAATTCAGTTCCCGGGGTTGTGGCGGTGGAGGTGGTGCACCCACACCAGGCTAATAGCCCATGTGCCCTAATGCGGCAGCTACGATCTCTGCGATCGTCTGCCCCTCCGGTATCTCAGTCTCGTCGCCTCTTGGACGGCCTCGGCCTCTCCTTCCTGACATCTGAACAATCACAACTCACATTAGATTCGTATCCACCACTGTTTCGGTTAACGGATTTATAACGTCCGTAGACGGTAAAGACGATCCACACTTATTAGTGGTCGTCTGACTCTACTCACACTAACAGCTCACATCCTTAACCCATCACTTATTTCTTAACTTATATCCTAACTCGGTGGTTTCTTATGTCCGGTATTCCTTGATCAGAGCGTAACTACGCTCTGATACCACTTTTTGTAACACCCCGTCCAAAGCCAATCGTGGTTCGCAAAACCTAACACTTAATCGAATTCGTCGCAGCGGAAATAACAAACACCTGGACCTTGCCACGGTCTGATCGTTAGAACATACCGGCCTTATAATATTACAACACTTATCCAAAGTAAACAACCGACCAAAACATCACCATCCAAAATACCACCAACCAACCGAGTTTAAGTATCTAAGTCATAGTCACAAACTTTCATTAGTTTCAATATAAACAGATGGGAGCACAAGCGCAACCCGTACTCAAAATAAACAACCCATCCTAAGTCTAACCGCTCCTACTCTCGTGGTGCGACTTCATGGGCCTCTTACCTGCAAGTGTAAAAACAGCCCCCAAAGGGGGTCAGCACGAATGCTGGTACTCCCTCTCATGGCCCCCAAGCTAACGGGGCTACGACGACTAATTGTCGATAGCATGGAAATTGATTAAGTACTCAAGCTGATATGAAGTGCAATAAACAACAATCCACAGGCATACATAGTTCACACACAATGAACGACACAAGCGTTCCCTTATCAAGCGGGTTAGTAACCCCCTCCTTAGTCCTGATTTCCTTAACCTCAGTTCCTTATCTTACCTCAATCTTAACCTTAACTTAATCTCAGTATACAAACCGTCCTAGAAGGGAATGGTTGTAGCTTAATCTCAAACCTAGGATTTAGGTGATCCTACCGCACCATCTTAATGCCACCTACCTTGGACGGGAGTCCAGCGTAGCTGAGCCGGCAACCGGCCCTAGGCAACAAGTCCGAAGACAAGTCCTTAAGCGGAGGGCGGATCTGATTCAGATACCGTCCCCCTTTCCTTAGCATGCATGACCGGAGTCAGTCCCGGGTTTCCTCACTCAAGTTCCAGTTAGTAAAAATCTTACCCACCATCTGTTAGTTAAACCTATCGGGTATTAACCAACATTCACCAATACTTAACTCTTATCCTTAACTCAGTAAGTACTAAACTTAGTTAGTAACAATCTCAAGTCTCGTGGGTTAGTGTAAAGAAAACACATTCACAACGAGAACAAATATAACGGTTGCATGTTATCTTGTCTTAGTCATAGCAATTAAACAGATAGCACACAAGCCGAGGGACACCTCGTTAGCAAGCAGGTCACAAGAAAGATTGTACCGTTCACCGTCGTCCGTCGTTTGTTTAACCTTCTCCGGGGTCCCCACTCACAAACCTAAAACATTGATTCATTTTTAGGCCATTAGTTATTACCTTACTTAACTCACTTAGTCCTAAAGATTCCCACTCAATACCCTCTCAAGTCTTTGCCACTTAACCTTATAAACTTAACTTTAAACTTAAAGGTTTTACTTAACTTAACTTAATCCCTTAGGTTCTTAGGTTCCTAATCATTACTACCCTACCAATGGCATACCCTAATACCAATCATCATCCTTTGAATTTAAAATTTCTTTTTTTTTATTTTAGGCTCGACCGGACTTACCGACCGACCTTACCCAAGGTCGGTCCATTCCAGAACATATTACCGTTTGAAAATTCTACCCCGACCGACCTTGCAAGTCCGGTCCCCAAGGTCAGTCCATTCCCGAGAGTTTTCCCCGTGGGAAATTTGAGCTCGACCGAACTTGCCAAGTCCGGTCCCAAGTTCGGTCGATTCCAGAGACCAATTCCCGTACAAAATTCTAGGCATGACCGACCTTGCAAGTCCGGTCCCAAGGTCGGTCCATTCCAGAGACTTAATTCCTACACAAAATACAAGCCCGACCGAACTTGTAAGTCCGGTCCCCAAGTTCGGTCGATTCCAGAGACTCTTTCCGGTAGTGTAAATTGAGCTCGACCGACCTTGCAGGTCCGGTCCCTAAGGTCGGTCGGCTCCAGAACCTTGTTTCTAAATTCCCATTTAACTCCATACTTCTCCTCATATATCCTAATATGTTCTAACCTCATTTGGGCACCTCAAATACACCTTAAGCCAACCACTAAACACTTTAAATCACTCACCAACATCCACTTTAATCATTATGCATTTTTCCTTGTAATCATGCCAACACTTGTAATATTTTCCACTAGGTTTCTAGGTGGTGGTTCATACCTAATGTAACCACTATGCCAAATGCTTCCTCACCACTATAACATCATCTCCCAAGCATCTTTCGCCATCTAAAACTCTTTTATGCATTTACTTAAAGTTCCTTCACAAGCTTATGCTTCCATCCATCAACACATTATTTCCTTCCTAGTTGTTTACCAACATTTGCCTAAGTCCTAAATACTTTTACATTCTTTTGATTCCTAAATCCTTCATAGTGATGCCTAAGTCATTATAACTCATTAAAACACCTTAATCTCACCCCTTTTTCATCAATACAACCTCTAAAACTTCCTAGTACTTCCTTAGTCATGAAATCCCCTTAGAACATCTTAAACACTTAAGTTCTTCACTAAATTTTGCCATGGGTTCTCTAGTATATTGTTGCACCCAAACACTTAGTTTTTCACCATCAAACAACCAAGATCACTCCAATTCTCATCACAACACCTTAACACACAATTTACACCAAAACTACACCACATCATTATATAGTGTATAAACTTAAATGCTTGGCACTTAGGCCCTTAAATGACAATAATCTTAACCACTAAATTTCCACATATATTTGCCTTTAACCTGCGAATACACACAACAAGGCTCCCATTGAAATAAAATGCTTCTTGTAATTCGCCTTGATATTCTTAAACTATCTCTTTTTCTCATTTGCTCCTTAGTCAAAAGTTCACAAGTATGGTCATTGTTTCTCCTAGGTTATATGTAGCCCTTTTCTAATGTAACCCTTAAGCTACACTCATCACATATCTAAATCCCATTCCCTTAAACAATAAAACACCTTAAGGTAAGTAATTTACCTTGTTCTTTTTCAAGCTTTACAAACTTTCTTCCTTAGGTTTTTCCTTGCTCAATCTCGGTCACCACTTAAACTCTCCTTGCCAATGTTCTAACCAATATCCAATGAGTGCTAGATAATACATTAACTCTAAGGAACAAACCCTAGGTTAAAAATGTGCTTTGAGGTATTAAGGTGGTTGTTTTACCTTGGTTTCTCAAAACAAGCCTGGATATGAAGCAAGAAGGACCTCCTTTATCCTTTGGAGAGTAGAAAACAAGCTAGAACAAGGCATAACAATGGAACCCCATGAGTGATAATTTTAGGACATGGAGAGAACATGATGGAAACCTAGATTTTCTTACATTTTCTTTACCTTAAGAGAATGGAGAAGCTAATGGAGTCTCCAAGCTTGAGTTTCCTCCTCTAATGGCGATTTTCCTTGGCTCCAAAATGAGGCTCTTGAAGTTTTGAAAAGATAGAAAAAAGGAGCTTGAGCTAACTAAGAGATATATGTGCTTGGTTTTGATTTTGGAGCTTAAATGAGCAAGATGTGGGCAAAAGAAGATGGAGCTAGCATGGAGGTTGCCACTTACGTGAGAGAGAAGAAAGAGAGCAAGAGAAATTGATGAAGATGGTGAATAATGAAGAAAGGAGGAGAGAGACAACATATTAGATATTTGATTCCTTAAAGCAAATAGTAACAAGTTACTTTTCTCTTTTTCTTCTAACATTAATTGGCCACTCTTGGTGACTCACACCCTTAGAAAACCGGCCCCCTTCATTAATTAGGCTGGTCATGGTCTTATTTGACCAATTAATTAGACTTAATTGATTAAAGACTAAACTAGGCACTATTTGGTTACTATTCACAAATTAGTGCACATATTTGTGAAATTTTTGATTTCCCATTGATTTAGACTTCCTAATGTGATACTAATTAGTACACATGTTAATTAAAGAGTAATGATGGACATTTAGCCACTCAAAACCCATTTACAAGACAATTTTTCAAAAATGTGCTTTAAGACTCCTTAAAGCACATTTTGTGTTTTAACTTGTTTTCAAGCTTGGTTTTCTTTGGTAATTGGTTTAAAATGACCATTAGGATATTACTAAGGTCTAAGAACAATATTTGGGTGCTCACCCAAGTCTCTCCAAGCTTAGAGCACGTTTTCGCTTAGACTGCTCTTTTGGTGTTTCCTTATGTTTTCTTTGATTAGAAATGTTTCTTAATGTTTCTAAGGCATTATTTAGCCTCCTTATAACTTAGTTTATCACTTAAACACCATATCTAAGTTTGGGGTATTTCACTTAACATGATGCCCACCTTAATTGAACAAATTAGGTAAAAGTTACGAAATGATTTAAGGAAATATTCTTAGCCCTGAACAATGAAACAAGAATGCCTCAAGGCCGCATTACAGGATTGTTCATGAGAGTGTAACTCTCGCACCGTTAATTGATGTTGTTTATATACTTGCTTATTGCTTGTTGTGGATTGTTATGGTGATTGTATGAATTTATTGTATGAACTTATATGTGTGATGATTATTGTTATACTGGTACTGTAAATGAAATGGTACAGCATGAAATTGGAACATCATGTTAACAATTGGGCTAAATAACTTGAGTAGTCTTAGGGTTCATGAAGGTTATATAGTTCGTGCTCAGCGTTGGCTGAGCCTATACGGCCCCCACTTTCAGGATTGGAGCGGATTAAGTTCGCACACAAGCGCGGGAGTTTGGGATAGTCATCAGTCTGCCTACATGCGACACGGTTACTTACAATTATTGTTTTTCGAGCATTGTGGTATTGGGATAGATAGATGGCTCACTGTTCTTTTGGAATTTATTCGGTTTGTAATTTTGGTTGTATTAAATCTCTGTCATCATAGCGGTAGTGTAGATTGGATAGCTGGTAAATGCTTTGTTACTCGCATGGGCGGGTAACGACGGGTAACACTCGGTTTATTTTGTGTACGTCTTTTAATTACTGTTGCGAATCGACTGATTATTATGTTAGGCACGCTAGTTAAACTGGATTTTAGAGTAGGGGTGTTACAGGATTAGTCTGCGTTTGGGACGGGAGTTGACCTTGTTGATGTGGTTGTGTCAAAGTTGCTGTAATTGCAACTGCAACGATTTGTGCTCCTTGCGAATGGTCGAGATCTCATTGTGAGTGTCCTAGGTCTTGTTCATCAGGGCTGACATCATGTCACGAAGTTCAGCCATTTCAGCCTCTGATGATGATGATGCAGGATGGGATGGTCTGTATTGCCTTGGACCTCCCTGGTAGCCGGCTTGACTCTGGAAGTTGTGAGGGGGTTGGTTCCCCTGTTGTCATGGATGCCGATACCCTTGGTTACTCACATAATTGGCTTCCTCAATATTCTGAAAGTCGGACATGTCAGGGCTCGGAGCGTGTGGTCGTGCACTAACCACGTTCGCCTGTTGAGGAAGTTTATTCATCGCTATTTGCTCCACTACCTTCTGTAGAGCGCTAACCTTCGTGGATGTTTGAGCATTGCTCTCCAACAATTGCTCATGACTTTGCATTAGTTTGTCAAATTTGGTGTCTCCCTCGCCCACTTGATATAAACCAGCGGTACCGCCCCTGGATCCACAAGTGGCCCAATCTCTTATCTCTTCACAAAGAGATTCAACTCCACTAAGGAATTGATCTCCAGGCTTCTTTAATATATCTGCACCAAGGGAGGATAAGATCATCGTCATGCATTGATTGATCAATACTTTGTAAAACAACTGAGATAGTTGTTCCTTGGTGAGGCCGTGGTGAGGACATGTGCGTAGCAACCCTTTGAATCTGTCCCAATTCTCACAGATGTTCTCCGAGCTAGGTTGTCTGAAGTTGTATATCTCGGCGATCATCTCCAGGGTGCGACTAGGAGGCATGAATTTGTCATAAAACTTGGTTGTCATGTCCTCCCATGTGGTGATGGTACTGGGGGTCAGACTGTGGTACCATTTGCTGGCATTCCCGTGAGGCTATGGGGAAAGAGGGAAAGTCTGGCGTATTGGAGGACATTGTTTGTGGAGGTTAGGTTGTTTGTGTGTTGCAAGAATTTGGTGATGTGGAGTAAAGCATCGTCTGGGTTTGTACCGTCAAACATACCCAACTCCTTGATGCATCGGATTTGATGATATGGCTTAAGTTTTTGCCATTCATCGTATTTTTGTGCAAGGTGTGGAAGGTCGATTGCTGGTTTTTGGCCTTGGTTAGAAGGCCGGTTTATATTTCGGATGGTTGGTGCTACCATTTGTGTAGGAACTGCTTCTTGTAGGTTTGTTGTTGCCTTAAAGTATGAAGCAGAGTTCTCTCGATCTCCGGATCAAAGTTGGCTAAATTTTCAGATTACTCGTTGAAAGAAGCATTCATTTTAAATATTTATGAGGAGCAAAACACCAAGTTATAATATTTCGTAGCAATAAATAATAAGACAATTAAATAATTAAAAATACGAAAATTAAAAGAGAAACAAAATTTTGGGTATGCGGACGCCTTGCCGTATGTGCGAAACCCGACATTGGACTTCCTCCAATGGCTGCCGGGTTGATTATACCCGGCACCTTGCCCGGTTTATGTGAACTCAATAATAAAATTGAAGAACAAAGTATAGGGAGTACTAAGAGAGAAAATTAAATGAATGGTGAAAGAAAAGGGGAATAGAATATAGAATATATAGGAACTTTAACACTTAACAAAAAAAAATAACAAAATCTTGAACAGGCCGGACATCATGCCGGGTGAAACCTGTCCGGCGTCGGACTTCCTCCGAGTGTGCCGGGTTGGAGTTACACGGCATATTACCCGGCGTGTTCAATTTTTTTAAAGAGAGAAAGATAAATAAATCAGGAAAGAGAAAGGGAAGATAACATGAAGTTAACATAAAAAAGCAAGATTAGAAATATTTACAAACAAAAAAAAAACTTCGAAGAAAAACAATTACAAAATAAAAGTTGAGATTGAATGCCGACTTGTGTGCCGGGTGAGTCGTATCCGGCATAGGACTTCCTCCAACGTTGCCGGACATAGGAGACCCGACATGGCACACGCATCGCTCAACCTAGTGAACAATTTAAAACAACAAATTAAGAATTGCTGAATCTGTCGGGCACCGGTTACCCGGCATCCAACCCGGCATATTCAACTGAAAAACAAAATAGAAAGTTTAAATGAAAGAATCAAGGAATCAAAGAATAAAGAAATAAAGAATATGGCGTTATACCGATTTTAGGACTTGGACTAATTCCAAGTCCCCGGCAATGGCGCCAATTTGCTAAAGGGAAAATTGTAGGAATAAAACTATATACAAAAGAATAAAATAATAAACTAATCCTACAACTCTACTACGGGTAGCAAATAAAAACCTGGTCGGAGTATAGTGTAAATATATTACGACCAAGAGTATCGTACCCAAGGGACTTATAGAAAACTAGTCCTAATCCGGGCAAAAGCCTATTCTATAATAATAAGGGAGGAAAAGTAAAGGTTGATTCTAAACTAAGAAAACTAAATTAACTAACTTTGATTTGGGAAGATATCAATGCAAGAGTATCGTATGACCAAAAATCAAGGGTGGCAAGTCTCAAAGAGGATTTGTGTCACGCAAAATGCATATGCCGGGTGACATGCCAGACCTTGGATACCTGGCATAGTCAAGGCCTTTGAATGTGCCGGACAACTTCCATCCGGCACTACATCCGGCATCGTACATTTCGTAAATACCACTTCCAGAATCAGTTCTGACTCAAGGAACTCAATATCCATACTTGCATCGTGCATAGCCAATGCCGCGAATACAACCAGAATAATGGGGAAATAAGAGATTAATCCAAAACCTTAGCATTTGTTGCCCACTTTTAAGGACAACAATATTAAAGATTACCGAGATCCTAATCTATCATATTCTCGCTTTGAAAGCCTTAAACAGGACTTAGAGATAAGAGAATAAGTGGCTAACTCATTCAACTTGCATGAAGACTAGAAACCTCCGTTAAGAAACTTAAAAATTCCATAAATGATCATAAGAGTTTTGCAAGGAAATCTTCCCTAACCAAAAATCTAACAAGGATTCTACATCACCATCCACACAACTACAAGAAGAGAATACAAAGAGGGAGAAGGAGATGTTCATAGCCTTAACCCGACAAGGTCTTCTTCTTCTCTTATGTGGATGGATCTGCAGGCGTTCCTTGGACACCGACAATGGAGTGGAGTGGAAATAGAGACGTGAATGGAGTATATAATGATGTTGAAGTGTGTCAAATGATGTAGACTCACGGCCTATTTATAGGGCTTCAAAATGTCTCTTGCAGGGTGTCGTGTCGGGTCGTCAGTAGCCGGCACACATGGAAAATGTGCCCAACTGTTAACGGTCAAAACCGCCAATTCCATGCGAAACAGTGCATATGCCGGGTAGGAGATACCCGGCATCATACCCGGCAGCGGTTGGAACTCACGTGGAACACATGTGCTGTCGTATGTTCAACCGAAGCGATTTTACACTTATGCCGGATAGCAATTACCCGGCATCTCATCCGGCAAAGCACCTTTTCCGATCTATGCTCGTGTCGTGCAGGATTTATCCGGCATGGAGTCCGACATCATTTGAACTTTTTCCAGAAAATCATTCCTTGCATGGAAAACATAAAAACATCAATCTGAACAAATAATAGACTTTATACATAATATAGCATAAATAGCATATATATAACCCTATTTACACTAATATAATCCTAAATCTAGTACACAAAACATGATAAGTCTGTGGCTTATCAGGAAGTATGTAATTAACTTATCATTTCAAAGCTCTATAGCCAAAATAATTGTCTTGGTCGCCCCGGATAAACCTCAAGCTAGCCAATAAATCTCTTACAGCCTCCTCGCTGTAGGTGACATTAGAACATACTAGTGGAATTTAATGAGTGAAGAAAAAAAATGAGTTATAGCAGTTTGCCCATATGACAGAAATTGTAAGACCGGTTCAGTAACTTCTCAGATCAGCAAATCCATCGGCATGACTAGCATTGACATTAGAGCTAGCTTGGCTTGCATCGATAGGAATGGTAACTTGGCTGGAGAATATATTTTTGGTCCCCCGCTTCAATAGATCTTTGTCCTCTTCCTCGACCGCCGTGTCTTCCTCTAGTATTTCTACCACTTGATGTCTAATATAATCAATTACATCATCACTTTAAGAATAAAGATCAAATAAATTTACCAACAACATTAAAAACCACCATTTCCTTCATTGTTGGTGATGGAGCAACATTAGAGCACTTCAATTTGTTGTGTCCGGAAACTCCACATCTTCTGAAAACTTGTAGTTGTCCCTTTCTAGATACCTTTGAATTCCTAACATGTTCACCCAACTCCCTTCTTCTCTTTCTTCTTGGCCTCCCTTGCCAAATCTTTAATGGTGGACACTCAACTTGTGGTTTCCCTTGCCTAAGCCATTCATTTGGTCCATTGAGCATCTGAATGCATTGACTATATCCCCTCATATATGCCTCTTTCTTGTACCAGTGACATAGTTTTCTGGTTTGTCCCTTACTTCCCAAATTGCATAAATGGCATGAACACAAGGAATCCCACTCAATTGCCAAGATCTACAACTACATGTTCTAGACTTTATGCTTAGAATATATCTATCATGTAATGGGTTTTAACTGCATTTCACCTCATACCCATCTCTTCCAGTGTATAAACATGAAATACCCCTATTTATGAGGAAACCCTAAAGTCCCGGAAGTCCCGGAAGTCCTAGGAACCCTAGTTCCCGAAAATCCTTTAAGTCTTGGAAACCCCATAAATGACCTTAGAAACTTTAGGAAATCCTTTGAAACTTAATAAAACCCTAGGAAACCCTACTAACTCAAGGTGGAAAGCCTTGGAATTCCTTAGAAGACCCGATAAATTCCTAATAGCCGGAAATGCTCCCATAGCTAGTTTTCTCCATCATAATCACTTTTCTCCTTAGGAAACACCTTAAACAGCTTGGTAAGCACGAGGTGGTGACCTAGTTGAGGTAAGAACGAGGTGGCGACCTAGTTGGTAAGTAGCATGAGGTGGCAACCTAGTTAACCTAAGCATGAGGTGTTAGGAAGCACGAGGTGTCGGGAAGCACGAGGTGTCACAAAATGATTGGTTATATGATATCCACACAAGCTAGCAAGCAAGTAGGGAGGTGCATCAAGCTAGTAGGAGGTGTCATAAGGTCATTGGTTAGATTTTAAGTCAAATTACAATTACTTGTTCCTTAATTAACTTGTAACATCTTATTTCCTTTAGTACCCATAAGTGATGCCTTAAATAAGTTACAACCTAAAGTATTTTCACTTCCACTTACACTTACACATTAGTAATACATATTACCAAACCAAGACAAGCCAAAAATGTCCAAGGCAAAGCAAAACCATGCCTTAAGGTGACCGGCCACATTTAATGCCATTTAATGTCATTTATTACATGTCATGATTTATCTTCAGCTCACGATGATTCCTGCAGCAGCCACGACCTTCCCTAACTCTTCCTAGCCCTTAGATGAGTTCACACTAATTATTCAATCAATGGTTACAAGGATAGATAGTTTCATGAGGTGTTAAGCTTATAAGGTTTCCTTTGCCTTAAGACATCTCTTCTTCTACCTATATAAGAGGGGCCACACCCAGGCCTTCCAACATACAGCACACATCTTCTCCTTCCTCAATAAACCCATAGAAACACGAATTATAAGGTAAAGCAAGCCAGCCACCCCAGAACACCAAAACAGAAGCCAAAGCCGTGTAAAGGTGAGAGGATTTGGAGGTCTTCCCAAGTGAATCTCTGGGAGTTCTTGGTATCCCCATTTATCTATTTGAAGTACCTAACTCGTGGTGAAGATAAATGGCAAGAAGGAGTCAGGTAGTTCCCGTGCTCCACCAATCTTTCCTTATGTGTCAATTCTGGCGACGCTTTCTGTTTGTGTATTTTCAGCAGCTTACGCTGCGTATCTATTATAACAATTTTTATGATGTGAAATTAGACTCTTCAATTGTTCTTGATGTATAATAAGACCCGAGAAGTTCTGGGAAACATGGTGAACAAACCTTGAACTTTTGATGTCAGTTTTTGTGAATTTGGTGCTTTAACTTGAAGCCGGCTTGGTGTGTGATTTTTGTGAATAACTTCGATGGGTTTTTAGCTAAACATGATGAGTACTTATCCGTCTACAATATTCCAATTCGTGGGTAAGTTCTCCAGTTTAGTTTTTATGAGTTAAAGGTAAGACAAGACCTAAAAACGTGCTTTAAGACCTTTTTGGTCTCTATTCAATATGTGAAGGGGTTTTCGAAGGTGTATTGCTTTGGTTTCGTGACCAAATACTCATATGATATTTATATTGAACTGGTTAAAAGGTGGGTCGAATTTATACAGAAGTAAGACCTTACACAAGAGGTTGTGTTTAAGGTATTTTCAAGGTGTTCATGATGTGTTCTAACTTGATTTTTGTTTGGTTAATGGTGGATATGTGCTTTGATTCTTCTTGGTATGTTGTGTGGATGTTTTATTAAGGTTGAGGACGTGTTAGTACTGATTAATCACTTGGTAATCACTTTGGAATCCGGTTACACAAGTTTATGAGCCCTTAGAGGCCAGACATTGATTTTTCCCACTACCAATGAATTGTGGACAAGTCATCATGATCTACTCTATAGGCTGATGATCTATAGGGGGTGTGCACACTTAAGGACATGAGGTGAGGTAGAAGAATTGTCCAAGGGGACGAGAGCCTAGTTCTCTTTGTCGAAAGACCGGTGTGCCCGAGGATTGGTGGAATAATAAACCGGACTAAAATTTGGTGGTATTATCTTGGTTGGTATTTGGTTTGTATTTTGGTAAGGTGGTTATATGGTTTCTAACTTGTTTGATTACTTGTGTGTTATTATGTTATTTCAAAGTGTTTTATTAAATTAAATGAATTTTACAGGTTGTGAACAAGGTTCTGATGTGTTTTGTTTTATGGTTGTTTCATGGTGTTATATGGATGTATACTAATGTGCCTTAGCAATATTTGTTGTTTTTTGGTGATATATGTTGGTGTGGTTCTTTTGATGTTTCATATGATTTCATAAAGAGTTTTATGTATTTTACATGTAGTGGCAAGAATTACTCAACTTTGTTGACGTTTGTTTTCTAGCATGTGCCCTGTGGTCTTTTCTCTGTGATTGCATGACTGACCATAGGTACAGGAAAATATGGTGTTTCTCCCTTGTCGTGAAGTTACACAGAGTGTAGAGCTAGAGGTGATTAGAGTCAGAAGATAGAAGGCGACGTAGTTATTTCCATTAAGTTCAGTTGTAGTATGTTTAAACACTTTGTAAACTAGTAAAGGAAGTGTAAGTTGATATTTAGTTTTGAAAGAAGTTGTTAGATGGTATTAGTAAGTAAAGGTTGTAAATTTAAAAGATATTTTTGGAAGTACAGGAGGTTCAATGTTGTGGTTAGATTTTGAATATATATATATAAAGTTTAAGAGGTTGATTAATTTGGTATAGTGGTGGTAATAAGCCTTAGCATCCACAGTGAGTGTGGATGTGACATTAGCACCCCGGCTAGTGTAGTCAGACTTCCGCTATATTATTAAAAAGAAAAAAAAACTCAGAAAAGTGGGGTGTTACAAAACATGACCACTTTGCAACCTCTTCTTCTTTTGAAGCAAGCAACTTCAAGATCCTAGGATAAACATTTATATCATTTTCATCAAAAAGTTTCCTTCTAGCATTCATTCTCTTAATTGGGGCTTCTCTAAGTTGCTCCAACAAACCTAAAATTGGCAATCTTCTAGCCTCAATTATTGACCCATTCCACACTTTAGTGATGTTGTTCATAACACTATCATAACAACTATTGACACTAAACCATGCCTTAGACAATTGAGTTGGATCTCTACTCTTCAAATCATCTTCTTAATTGTTTCAACCTATCAACATACATGTTAGGAGTTGTTGCGTTGGCCATTAACCAAAATTAAGATCCATACTGCAAACCCCCAAATTTCCTTCTAAAATTAGCATAGACATGTTGAGTACAACATCTATGCTCAACATTAGGGTATTTTGCTTGAAATTACATTTATTAAACCGTGAAGAAGTAATGAATAGTCTTAGTTTCACACTATATACTGAAGGAAGTGTACACACAAAAACAAATCCTAAACAACTTAGTTACCTTATGTTTATCACTTAGCACAGTCAGACCTTGACCTTGCCTTAACTCCAAATTTGTAATGACATGTTGTAGAAACCACGTCCATGTATCTTCTGTTTCTCTGGGCACCACCACCCATGCAACTGGATACATTTGATTGTTACCATCCATACCACAGCTGAAAGGATTTGCCCTTCTAAAAAACCCTATAACATTAAAAAAATCATATGTGATCAAATAACATTTACACCAAAATTTAGATGAGAAAGTGAGTTTTACAAATTGTGTTTTATCCTTGTGTTACCTTTTAGAAAGAAACCATCAAATCTATGGCCGGTCTGCAACCATGCTTCCATCCTTGCTTCAAGGCATGAAAGTAAACGTAGATGCTTAGAAATACATTACTTCCTTCTTTCAAGATGAGATAAACTGAGTTTTCATCATTTGCCCTCTAAATCTCTACAGCATAATCCCAAAGTGGCTTGAAATGATCCCTAAAATCCCCGTCCAACTTGTACTTACATGCTCTTAATGCATTGTTTCAAGTATCGAGTGAAACATTTAACCTCAACTCAGCCCATATAGTCTTTCTAAACTCTCTCTGACGCCAACTTAGAGTCAATTTGACTCTTTCCTCATACTGCTTTGCAAGCCACTTGGCACTTAATCTTTGATTCTTATGCATGACACGTTTACATATATGCTCAGGCCCTAAGCTAATGATTTGGAAGTTATTTTCTTTTGCATCTATGAAGCTAAAATAAACCATTGACATGGTCTATTTTCCCAATCTATCACATTTTGGTATACCTGAGATCATAACCATTCATGACAACATAATCATCAATTGCATTCTTAAATTCATGATTGTTCTCAAACTGCATACCAATCTCTACTTGAATTTGATCCGCTCTAGCCTTGCTGTTGAAGACGGGAAAGACTGGATCAACAATGGCCGATCTTCCCTTAATGTCGACTCCAAGTTCTTCTTCTGAGTTGTATTGAGGTGGGCTAGGTGGGTATTCTTCATTCCAGTACTCTTCTTCTGAATCTACTACATCAGGATCTTCATATTCAATTGTTTCTTTTTCCAATATCCGAACCCTTCTAACATTTAGTCTTACTTCCCGAAGCTCTTCATCATCGGTGCTAAAACCGTCATCACTCAAAATTTCATTATCTCCCTCCTCGAATAGAACCTTATTTTCTCTTCTATCAATTTGCGGACCACTACAAATAATACATAACAACCACAAAAATCACACAAACAAGATATTCTCAATTTTTGAATCATATTAGCTTACATTAAAGTCAACAATAACAATGGCCTATTATGTGACACGAGAATATCGATGCAAGAGCAATACCAATTATTAGTCGGTGTAGAAAGAGCATCGTATCTATTTGCTTCATCCTCTGACACAAGAATAGTTACTTCTTCTTCACGTAATCCATTTAGCCATGGAGTAACTAACGGTTCATCTTCATCCATAAAGCTGGTAATTTGTGTTCTCTGTTGACACATAAAAAATCAAATTTTATAGATTAAAATTTTCTCATTGGTGGTAGCTTTTTCGGTGTCTACAAGGGTGTTGGTAAAGTTACAAAAACAGATCACACATAAAAATTGATAATAAAATCAACATCTCTGAGAAATCAAAGTGTGTAATAGAAACATATTTTATATATTATACTTATCATGATGTACAAAGGGAGAATTATGCCAATATCACCATAATAATATGTAATAGATCATATGTTGAGGGATGGGGTTGATCATAAAATTTTATGATTATAGCTTCAGCCGTGAAAAAATGAGCATGATTTTGTTTCTCCTTGCTCTACATTCGCCAACTTGGAAAAAGCAAATAGATAGTGACAAGAAGACTGAAATAACCTACTTGGACAAACGAGCAGTATTGTTTCTCCTTCCACGGCGCCAAATTCACTCTTGCGAATGTGTATTCCGCGAGCTTCTTTTTGTGTGTACAAGAGCAGTATAAACTCTTCCACTTCCATTGTTCTTTTTACTTTTTTTGGTTTTCTAATTTCTAGTAACTAGTGATAATGTTAATATAATAATTATTAAAGATAATTTTGACAGAAAAATGAACAGTTAGTTAGTGGATTTCCTTATTGTCTCTAGAATTAGAACGTTTGTGCCTTAATCCAGACAAAAAAAAAACATTTGTTCCTTAATCTAGACAAAAGTAAAATGTTATTTCCTTTTTAACCTATTTTTTCGTTGAAGTGACAGTGACTGAGGAAGTTACACGGAATTTGTGACGGATTATTTGAATGAAGCAGAATCAAATGGTATCCTAAAACCACGACACTATGACAGATTTATGGGAAATGCGTCATTGAGAGAAAGATTGTGCATGTTTCACGTCATCTAATTCATCAAGCACATTTGTTTGTGTTACAACTGTAGCAGAAATATGTTACTATCTCTACCTAGAAAGTTTACCTATCATTTTGCAGTATAGTGAATTAAGTGGGTTGTCGATCTCAGGGACCTCGTTCGGTTAACTAACAATTTATTATATTAACTGAGAAACTAAACTAAACTAAGAAAATAGGAAAAGTCACTTTTTATGGTTGGATAATTAGTCTAATTAAAAGACTAGAATAAAAGTTAGAATCCGAAGTAAACTAAATAAAAACAAAACATATATCGGTTTAAAATCTAATGAATTAAAAACGTTCCCGGATTATTCCGCTCACCTATTCCGTCGAATTCAATTAACACCAACTCTCACTAATCTATGCAATAAGCTTAGGAATTCTAAATAGTTCATTGACCAGTTCCTATACAACGAACCCTAACTAACTGAAATAACAAGCCGCAAACCATGCCTAAGTCAGTTCAAATTAATCGCATTAAACTCAATTCCTAGTGGAGACATATTAACCTATAGACAAACCATTATTCTATTCTTTAATCTGATTTGACTTTCTATGTCTAGAATTTAATCTTAGCACCACATTTTGATTAAAACACTACAATGATCACTCAGATTATTGGCCAGAAAATCCAAACGGATTAAGAACAGGAATCAAACTACTGCATTATAAAATATAGTAAAAAGTTTACATTATATGAATTTTCATAAATAGGCTCGCTTCCCAACGAAACTAAAAAAACTACTAACTGATGGTTTAAGTAACACAAGAAACAAAATTAGAAGATAATAAACAATTAAGTGTAAGAAAGAGAGAAACTCCATTTAGATGTTCAACTTCCCGTTTCCGCTTTTCCTCACGTCAATGTTCCCGGTCTCGTTTCTGTCCTCAACTTGGTGTGGAATTGCCCTGCTCCCTCCCCTCTCTTATGTGCGATTGGTGGATGTGGTAATATGGGGAGTGACGACGGAAGATTGGTGATGAGGACGATGATAATGGTGTCGGTGATAGTATGGTAATTTGGTGTCGGTGATAGTATAGGAATTTGGTGACGAAAAAATGTGGAAGAACGATGATGAATTTTATGAATGGAGACGTGAAACAAAACCATCCCGAAATCGGAAGCGAGGGGCTCTTTCTATGGCGGTGGTGCGTGAGATGGATCTCTCCCCTCATAAAAGAATCCACTGCTTTTTTTTTATCAATTAAATACCACCAACTAGGGGTGGCAATTCAGGTTAATGGGTCGGGTTGAAGTTCACCCATACCCAATCCGATTAAAATTGTATTGACTCATATCTGATTCAAAAGGAATCGTGTTACAAACTTTCAACCCATACCCAACACATAAAATTATTGAACCCAAACCCGGTCCGTTAGCCCGTTTAAATGCTAATGCTCTTGTTTTTCTGCAGAATGATCAGTCATCAATAAAAGTGTGCACATGACGGTCATTTATTTCGAATCATTGTGTGCCGGTTTTCCAAATGTCAACATTCTGCTAAATGGGCCAGTACTCTTAATAGGGATGGCAATGGGTCGAGTTTGGGTCGGGCGGACCATCACTCGCACCCGTCACCCGACTTCACCCGCTCCACCCGTACCCGACCCGTCACCCGTTATGTATCACCCATCACCCGTTTCACCCGTCACCCGTGGGTGAAGCCGGTGAACCCGTTTACCCATTTGTTTTTCTTTTTCCTTGTTCACCACTAAGCTTTGCAAATTACTGTGAGTGGAGAGAAAATAGAGACACAGAGCATGTATGTTCTATGTTCGCCGGTTAGGATTGCGAAATTTACTTCATAGAAAATAATGAAATATTGCACAGAGCATGTACGTTCCATGTTCGCCAATTATGGTTGCAAAATTACCATGAGTGAAGAGAGAAAATAGAGGCGCAGAATATGTATGCTCAATGTTCGTTTGTTAGGATTGCGAAATTACCTTCAGTGAAGAGAATGAAAAACTTCGTAGAGCATGTAAGTTATTTGTTTTCAGTTAGGGTTTCAAAATTACCAAGAGTGAAGAAAGAAAATAGAGGCACATAGCATCTTTGTTCCATGTTTGCCAGTTAGGGTTGCGATTACCTTCAGTGAAGAGAATTAAAAACTGCGTAGAGCAAGTATGCTAGGGCTATAAAATTACCGAGAGTGATGAGAATAAAGAATGGCGCAGTCACCCAGAGCATGAATGTTCCTTGTTCACTAGTTAGGGTTACAAAAATCAAGAGTGAAGGAGAATGAATAATAAGTAACAATTTAACATAATATATATATATATAAACTATGCGGGTGAGCGGGTCGGGTGATGGGTGAAAAATGTTCACCCGTCACCCGACCTGCACTCGTACCCGTTCCACCCGTCACCCGTTTTTCACCCATTTTATGCGGGGTTTTCACCCGGTTTAGCGGGTCGGGAAACCGGGTGAAATTGGTACCCGCGGACCCATTGCCATCCCTAACTCTTAACTCATAGCCGTTATTTGTGCGGATGAAATAGCCGTTATGAGCCTATACGGCAACATATTACAGGTACATGATCGAGATGTGAAACCGGAGTGCGGGACTTTTAGGTAGAGAACATTGGTTTTTGATATCGCACTTCTAGACTTGGGTTTGTATTATACACTATGGTTGTAAACTTTAGGACTGGTTTAGATGCTCACTTGTCCATGTATCTGGATTTTTGAATTTGGTTATGTATATATTAGTAATGGATTATCTTGAGTCAACATAACGGTTATGAATTACGCTTATTTGGTAAGTGAAAGTCTTATTGCTCACATGGGTGAGTGACGGCGTGTAGCACCCGAGTTAGAGGAGTTAGAGATTTATTTTCCGCTAAGACTTATGTTTTTAATTATGCTATGACTAGCGATTATACCAGATTAGGAGTAAGGGTGTCATACCAACATTCAAGTTTAACTTGTCTCTCCACATAAGTTGCTTTTACAAACTGCTACTTGTTTGTTGAGTTATACAAATGCATGTTATTTATAGGACCTTAAGTCCAATAGAACCTTTCAAATTGAGATAGAGAAGAAATGACTGAATATTTTTGGTTCTGTTTGCACTAATGATTTCTCTGTTAATGAGACTTGTAGACTAACTCCATGTAATAGCAAATTTTATAATGACAATGTAACAAACAATGATGATATGTAGATGAATAAGAAAAGTTGTTTTTCTATGTACAATGATGTTATGTTTTGGCACAATTGTCTTGGTCATGTTCCCTTAGATAAGTTATATAAATTATATATCATATACCCAAAAATTTTGTGTGTGTCCTTGTCAACGTGCAAACAATCATAGACATCCATTTCCTAAGTCTAACTCTATAAGTGGAAAATCCTTTGATCTTATTCATGTTGATGTATGTGGTTCTTGCCATAAAAATACTCATAATGACCACAAGTATTTTCTTAGCATAGTGGATGATCACACTCGTGCTTTGTGGGTTAAGCTATTAAAAACCAAATCAGAAGCTTTGGACTTCATTAAGTACTTTATTACTCTCATTGACAAACAGTTTAATAAGAAAATTGTCTGATGATGCTTTTGAATTAGGAAGTTCTAAAGATGGGAAAGAATTCTACAATTCTTTAGATATTATCCTTCAAACATCTTGTCCTCACACACCCCAACAAAATAAGGTTAAAGTGGAAACATAAATATTTAATGGAGACAGCAAGAGCATTTACATTTTCATTCCAATGTTCCTTTAATTTTTTTGGGGTGAATGTATTTTAGTTGCAACACAAATCATTAATAGACTTCCTAGCTCGGCTTTAGATGGTAAAATTTCTTATGAAAAACTCTTTAACAAGAAACTAGATTATACTATCATGAGAGTATTTGGATGTTTGTCTAATACTATGATTTTGGGAAAACAAAAAGGGACATTTGATTCCAAATCTGTTGCTTGTGTGCACTTATGTTTGGCTGAAAATCAAAGGGGTTATAAACTGATTCGTTTGATAGACAATCTTTACATCTAGAGATGTTGCTTTCCATGAACATGTCTTTCCCTTCAAAGCCCACATCTTCACTGACCCTTCTTTAAACAGCAAGTCGCACAACAATATGGATATATCTCCTTCTGACAAATGATACTACTATGTTTCTGATGATTAAGATCAATTTTTAGATGGGCAAGAATACAACCATAGAGATACTAATGCTCAGGATAATGAACTAGAAATGGGAACCCAAATCAAAATCAATAGGATATAACTCATACTGTAGAAGGTTCTCACCATCTACATTCCCGGTAAGAACCCCTTAGAAGATCTACTGGCATTAGGTCTACTCCCGACAATTTAGGATTATTACACTGGCATTAAATGTCACAGATCCAGATATTTTTACACAAATCATTTCAGATCGTATACACCTTAATAACAGTAGCACTCATGTTAGCACCTCTGATCATTGTTTCAGCCTTACTGATATTACTCACATTGCTTCCGTTTCTATAAATTTTGTTCAAAAGCATAAGGTATTCCACAAAAGTCTGGATACCAAGGAACCAACCTTCTATGAAGAAGCTTTCCAAATTGACCAGTAGGTTGAACCATGGACAAAGAACGAAAAGCCCTTATCATAAATAAAACATGGGAATTAACCAAGCTTCCAAAACATAAAAAACCTATAGGATGCAAATGGGTTTACAAAACCAAACTAGATATGATGGCTACATTGAGAGACATAAAGCTAGGTTGGTAGCAAAGGGTTTTAGTCAAAAATATGGGTTATATTATACTGAACATTTTCAGATATGATTCACTTGGCTACTATACGAACACTCCTTATTGTTGTTGTTAAGAGGGGGTGGCAGCTACACCAATTAGATGTAAATAATGCATTTAATCATGGTGATATCCATGAGGGAATTTATATGCAAATCCCATAAGGCTTGAGAGTTGATGAAAAAATAAATGCATGTCAGCTAAAGAAATCACTCTATGGCCTTAAACAAGCTTCTAGGCAATGATTTGCCAAGCTTAGAGAATTTTTAGAAGAAATAGGATATGTTAGATCCTCCAATGATTATTCTCTGTTTTTTAAAGAAACATAAGGATCACATGTGACTTTCATTACTGTCTATATAGATGATTTACTTGTTACATGGAATGATCTTTAAGAAATGCAAAATATAAGGATAGTTTGGACAAGAAATTCAGGATAAAAGATCTTGGTAATCTTTATTATTTTCTGGCCATGGATTTTTTTCTCCATCGTAGTTCAGGTGTGATTAATTTACAGAGGAAGTTTTGTAGTGATATATTGAAAGATTTTAACATGCTAGACATCAAGATTGTAGTTTCTCCTTTACATCTTGATCAAAAACTAGGTAGAGATGATGGAGAACTACTTAAGCATCCTAATGTTTATTGAAGTTTGGTTGGTAAGTTAAATTATCTTGTTCACAACCAACCAGATATCAATTTCACTACTCACCTACTCAGCCGTTTGCCACTTCATGTCTTACAGTATATAAAGGGTACAATTAACTATGGTATTCTGTTAAATAACCTTGAAGACTATTTTGTAACTACCTTTTGTGATAGTGATTGGGCAAACTGCCCAACGACTAGAAGATCAATTTCAGGTCATTATGTTCTCTTTGGAGGTTCTCCGATCGTCTGGGAATCGAAGAAACAAGGTAGCGTTTCTTTATCATTAGCGGATGCCGAATACCGTGCCATGAAGATAGTGACTTGTGAGCTTGCTTGGTCGATCGAGCAGACTGATACATGAGCTCCGTGTAGAGACAATCAAGCCTATACCATTGTAGTGTGATAATAAGTCTGTTGTTTACATCGCGAAGAATCCGGTACAGCACCAATGCACAAAACACATAGAAATAGACATACACTATGCTCGACGGCAGATACAGGAAGGTATGATAGTCTTCCAACACATCTCAAACAAGCATCAGTTGGTAGATTTCCTGACCAAAGCGCTTCCGGGCAAGAGCTATACAGGCATACTCAAGAAGATTGGTTTGCATTTGTTACAAGATCAACTTTCTTCCCCAAGTAGAACTTGAGAGGGGGTGTTAGGAACCATTATCTGTGACGTTAGTTAACGTTAGTCTGCTATGTATTCAGCTGCATTAGTGGTTAACATATAGGTTAGTCATCTCTGTTATGGGTGAGATGTTACAGATACTGAGCACTAACTCTCGTCTATACTAGAACCACTGTACAGTCACTTGTAACTTTCGGTAGAACCTGATGTCGAATATACAGAATTCTATGTTCATTTTCTCAGCTTCTCAGATAGAAGAAGGAACTAACACAAAACCTTGTGGCAAGAAGAGAGTAAGAAAACAGAGACTCAAGCTTGAAGTGAGAACCAACCAACCATCCTGAACTTTAAAGACTTTAATCTTTGTACTGGTTGGATGAAATTATCATTAATTTGGTAAGTACTATACGCAGATAGACAGCACGCCGATGGTAATGCTGCTAGAGCACAAAACCATTATGATTAATTGGAGATTTCAGAAAAACCCTTTATTATAGAGTTCAAACAGACGCAAACATGTCTACTGAACGTGTCCTTCTAGTTAAATAACTTTATCCAGTGGGACACTGTTCTACGGAGACAGTTTCGTGGAAACCCCAACTTTACTCTGTGACACATACAGACACCAAATCCTTATTATATACTGTAAACACATCCGTAAGTAGTGCGCAAATATAGATCTATGTGAATTATATATAAGAGCTAGCATATTTGAATATATGGTGCTGTTTGCTCCTCCGGTAGGTAAAATAACTAATTAGCAGCAGTGTAGAGGACCTTGACTTGGTCTCCATCAATCTCGCACATGCAGCCATTGCCGCACTCAAAAACCTTCTTCCAGCATCAGGACCTTCTTTCTTTATGAAACTGCAGGAGTATCCTTCCTCGCAGTGGCAGAATGCTGCCGAAGCTCCAGTTACTTCCTTCTTCACTGAATACCCTTCGTCACTGTGATCATTGAATAAAGAATTAAAGGTGATTTATGAATATAATATACACTTCAATCAATCGAACATTAATTAGTAATTGCACATACACAACGGTACAACAGCAGCTGCTGTCATCAGTGCACTTGTAAAAGGGTTTGCTTCCTTCCTGCAACTGTTCAGCCTCCATTTTCACAATCTCACAAGTCCATTCAGATCCAGCCTTGCAGTTGCACGCCTTTTGGTCACTGTAATAACCAGACATTTTAATTAGTAGGTAATTAAGTGTGTTTTATGTTTATAAGATAAGGATTCAGATATGTAAAAAGAAACAAATTTCAAATATATCTATACCCACCCGCAAACCTCAGTCGCAGCGCAGCAGGTTGTTTTCGCCTCCATTAGAATGGTATCAACTGCTTGTTGGAATGCTTCAACCAAGTTAATTAAGCTCGAGCACCAAATTTCTATCCTGAGTTTCTCTCTCGATCGACTATCAGCTGGCCTTCTGTGATGTCTAATTCCGCCTGCCCGTGTTCTCTTTATATATAACTGGTTCCGTGCCTTATTCATAGACATAATAATAAAGACACCTTAGCAGACAGCAGTTGATTTCGAAAGCGAAACGCCAATTTCTTTTATGATGCATGCCGCAGATTATGAAAACGGGCGAAACGTCTTTATCTCTAAACAGATTAGCTGATTTCAGAAGAAAACGTAGCGAATCGTTTCTATTGTGCATGACCTATCACGAGATTCACTTATTGCATGCGTCAAGCGTTTCTATGGGTCAAAAAAGAGACGTTTCTATATGTAGTAGGTGCCAGTCATTGTCACTCTGTCCCTAACATCCAACGGTTCTTCTATATTCATGGTATGATACGATACGGCTGCGGTTCTGTACGCTGTTGATTGTTGCAACTAAACGTTTCTTTTGAAATTTAAAAGATAGAGACAATGCTTTCTCCACAACTAAATATAGTGATGACAGCCAAAGTTCTTGTGTCAATATGATATGACCCATATATGAAGGCACATGAATATGTATTTAATAATGGTGGATGGTGTAGGCCGACTATAAATTAGAGGATTATCATAAAATTACATGTTTGTTGTTAATGAATGTAACTAGTTGATGAGAAAGAATGAGGAGTTTTTATACCATCTTGAAGCTGAAGCGTGGAGAGAGTGAGGGAACAGTTGTAGTCTGATCCTTCATTAATGACCCCGAGTGTTTCCAAAAGAGTTGCAAAATCGAATCGATAAATGCTTAAGTAGTTAGGAGCATCATTTGGATTCACCTCACTCAACCCTTCCCAGGTCTCAGGTTACCGTATGAAGTAGTTTTGAACATCCATTGTTTGTTCTCCTTTGATGTCAACTTTGGGAGGACTATAGCTGAAGCCCTCCCCTCAGTGCACGGATGTGTAATCGCTTAGAGCTTAAGGCTGGGCTTGTAGTTGCTCTTTTGTGGTGCCCTTGATTGTAACACCCCAACTCAATCCAATCGTGGTTACTGCAAGCTTAACAACAAATATGTAAATGTCACAGCGGATTTTAATACACTCCAGGACCTTGCCACGGTCTGACTAACAAAATAACCGAACATAATGTATACTTAACCTTAACCATACATGTCTCCGTACAAGTATTTCAAACCCTACTATATAACAAATCTTACAATCTCCTCACATCCTATACAACTTACTAACTCAAAGGAATAATGCTCTCTCCTACTAGTAGGAAAATAGCCTATTTCTGCGGTTGTAAAGGGCCTATTTCTGCGGTTTACAACCGCAGAAATGAGCACCGCAGAAATAGGTATTTTTTAACCTATTTGGCGGTTCCTACTACAGAACCGCCGAAATAGATCAATTCAATTTGACGGTCTTCGTTTGACCTGGCCACCTATTTCGGGGTTCCTTGTTAAGAACCGCCGAAATAGGTGGCCAGGTCAAACGAAGACGGTCAAATTGAATTGATCTATTTCGGCGGTTCTGTAGTAGGAACCGCCGAAATAGGCTGTATTTTTTTTTGTGTTTTTTCCTTTCCAGCTTATTAATGCACCCAAATACACCACAAAATTAAACAAACCTGTAAAGACATTGTATAATGCTGCCACCACAGTGGAGCGCCTCAGTAGCATACTATAAACCCATAAAGCGGCCATAATCATCGGCAGCATCAATAAATGCAAAAGTAAGAAAAAAGAAATAAAAATAAGGATTAGTTGTACACTTCACCACACTCTCCACTCCACACCACACTCCATTACAATATACAATTCACTACGTTTCAATCTAATGAAATACATAATAACACAAGTAACGTTCAACGCAAACTAACTTTAGAGGAATCAACTAAGTACGTCGATGGAGATAAATTCTGCCCAATCCTCGAGGATTTCCCATATGTGCCTATCTTCATAACTTCTAATGCCCACGATTTCTTCGAAAGCCTTGAACAAACAAAAATAAATAGTTAATGAGACACTACACAAAGAATGACAAAGAATAAAAATACATATAAACCAAGACTTTCAAAGATAGTTTTATACCATGTCCAATGATTTTTCTGGCAAAAACTTGGATGATGCTACTAAGTCGTGCATAAACCTCATAACATAGTAACCACATTCTGATCCACCAGGCTGTACTGGACACTATACATTCACACATTACGTTATCAGTCATACTTGCAGGTCTACTATTAACATGTTAACTATTTACACAAAATAAGTAAAACTACTTTCACTGTAGTCCAAGGGATGTTCTTCGGTGTCTTTTGCAATGCACGCAGTGCAGCTTGGAAGCCACTATATAATACACAAATTAATCAAATTTAACGAAACAATTTATTAAGTTATGACAATTGTTGTATAATTTAAATAGCTCACCTCTTTAGAGCCGCTGCTATCGCTGGCTTCTTGGCACTCGTACCAAGTGAGTCGAACTGTAAGACTCTGGGGTATTTCATGACCAAAACCAACAACGACCAATGACGACTGCTCACGTGATGAATAAATTTGAAATCATAACACGGATAACATAACTTATAAATAAAACGTAATAAGATATGGAAGTATGACTTACCCTTGATAATATGGCAGCATAATGTATGACTGTCTGCACATTCATTATTGTGTTCGTCACGTACCGCAAAAGACTTTCAGGATCCATTGACATAGTCACTTCACTGCAAGTATCAGGGCATAGGAATCCGAAGCTGTTAGTCTGATGATCTCGTATCGCCTTGGAATGCACATGCCTGCACCATAAAGACACAACATCAGTGAACGGTTAAAGTACAAAAACTAATTCAAGTATTTCATTAATATAGGAAAAGGTATGAGATCGCTCACATGCTAGCTGACTTCAGAATCGACACATTTAACCAGTCTCTCTTGAATACATCAACGAAGTCGGACATATATATATCGAACGTATGAGTCCGTCCTTCGGGTTCGTGATGGTGAAAAAGACCCTGGCTATCCTCCACTTGGATCCTATCACTCTGAGGTGACGTCATCAACAAGGCCGAGTGCAAAGTCTCATGTTCTGTGACAACCCCTCCAATATGTTCTTCTCTACTAAAGCAGGTCTCATCATGAAATTGGAGGATGCCCGTGAGAGCTGGTGTGGCAACACTTTTTCCTTTTCCTTTAAAGTTTTTTTTGACTTGACATTTTCCTAATTTGTTGATTAATTAAATTTAAGTTACTCACTCTAAACCATATAGTAATTGAAATATCGGATAATTATAATTTTAGAGTAAGCGTTAATTGTGTTTACCTGGCCCGAGATTTTGACCCATGTACCCGGCCATTGGATTGTAGCTGTTTGAACAGAGCGAAGTATGTTTCTCTGTCCCAGAGGTACCGGTATAGCAACATCAGCATATTCTGTCACATAATCATCTACAAGCACCCGGACATACCCCTGCCGTAGTGGTTCACCGCCGACGGTGTCTGTACGAGATGAGGGAAACAATTTACCCCACGCCACCTTAATATCCTCACCTCCCATCGGCATGAACAGCGTGCATAAAACGGGTTCCTGAACATTAAGTAAAGAAGGGTTAAACGAACACAATCAAAGTAAATAGATGATAATAAATAATTTATTTTCTAAGTTAATGTGACTAACCTTAATAGATCCATATGGATATGGATCTATCGACTGCCCTACTCTGCCATACTGGTGTGCCCTCCTCCCTATCAGCTGATGGAGCATGGGCTGGTCTAGTCACCTCCTGACTACTACACATCTGTGAGCGTATTTTAGTCATCTCCTCTGCAACCAACTGCTGAACATTCTGCCTAAGCCTCTGCTCCAACTCAGCTGAAATACCCCAAACTTATTAAACATGGATTAAATATTTAATCACATTAATTACGGCCTGAACATGCCTTATAAGTCAACTGAGAACAACAGTGGTCAACATAAAACAAGATGTTGCACCCTTTGACTGTTAAGGGTAAATAAATACCCAAATGAACTTCTTAGGACCTAAAAATTTGTCCTAAGTCTATTAACATAATATTAAACATATTATAACCGTTGGACAACACTCCAACACAAAGAACAAGCACTTACATGCTTCAAGGTCAAATAGAGCAAAAAGGTGCTCTAAGAAACCTAAAAATTTAATGACCTCTAAATGATATAAAATTGGATACCATGATAAAATATCATGTAAGGGACATAACAAGACCGTTGTCAAAGAAAACCAAGCTCAGAAACACCTTGCGACACAAAACGTGCACTAAAACTCCTTAAAGCACGTTTTTGTGTAATCGCCTTCTAAATTGGTTTTAAATGAGCTAAAAGGTTATAAATACCTTTAAATATGATAAAATATCATATTATATGATATTAGGAATTTAATTCCAGAAATTTACGAATTTTTACAAATTTAATATTAAAGTATTAATAAAACCCTAAAGTGGGGCCCGTTTGGGTCAACATTGACTAAGTTGGTCAATGTTGACCATTGACCACGAAATGGACTACATGAAATCAGATAATTAAGTCTCTTATCAGACCAGGAGACAAGAGACATGTGACAATTAAATATAGTCCTTTACTTTTACATAAAAAATAAGAAAAAGAATACTTTACCTAATAAAACAAAAACAAATTGTCTACACTCACCTTACCCATGTGAGCCAGCGATTTTTGGAGCCTCTTCCCCCTTGTATTTCGTGGCTCCCATACAAGACAAGGCAAGATGAGTCACCTTTCACTTTTGCTAAAAGTCACATTATTATCTCATTTTTGATTCAAATTTGAATCAATCAAGCCCTACCTCTCTCCATACACGCCCTACCTTCGTACACGCCTCTTCTTGTCTCCACCGAATTCCCCTTCAATTATCAGCATCAATCAAACATTGATGAGCCACCAAAACAATAATAACCTAAAATATTCAAAAAAGTGACTTTAAGACAATATTAGCTCATTTCCCCTCATTCTTTCTTTCCAGCCGAGTTTGCTCTGTCCAAGAGCTCTCTTTGGCTCCCCTCCAACCGTGGGTAAGTGTCCAAGCACCATTGATGAGGTTTCAAGCTCTAGGTAAGCTCTTAAGGCATAAAAATGCCCATTTTCTTCATCTTTCTTTCCTTTTCTGATTGATCTACACTCCAACCTTTTCTATACATCTATGTAGAGTGATTTGGAGGTTAAAGGAAGGTTCAATCTCGTTCATAACCAGATCTAAGGAGGAAAGTTCAAGTCTTGACCAATTAAGGTAAAAATGTGCTTTAAGCTCATAACTTTTGATTCCCTTCAAGTTCGGCTGTGAAACTTTGGTCATAGCCTCCTCTTCTTCTCCTCTTCATGTGGAATCGTTGGTTAGCCATTTGGAGCAAGGATGGCCGAGATCCAAAGGAAATACCCTCTTTTAAGGCATTTTTCCAAGGTAAAACCTAATAACAAGGTAGCTTGTTGAGATCTAGCTATTTCCTATGTCAATATGGTAGATCTAACACCTTGTGGTGTGCTTGATTCAGGTCGAAACCATCTTGAACCCTCCTTGCACTATTAAGGTGATTTTTGCCTTAAATCTTACATTAAATTACTTCTTATAACTAGATCTTGCTTGGAGACTAACTAGGCCTTGTTTTCTGTTGAAAACATGTAAAACAATCTGTGGAGAATTTCTCCTTAAGGTGGCGAACCCAAACAAGGCTTTACCCAAGCTAAATCAAGGTATAAATTACTTAAAACCTTAACTTGTTACATTAATACAAGTTTAAGCTATTCCTAATTAATTGTCGTGAGTGAAGAGGTGAAATAAGGTCTTGTTTGACCTTAAAATGTTTAAGGAATGGTTTAATAAATTTTATAACTAATTAAACAAGCATAATTATCAAATTTAAGACATTATGTGGAAGTTTGGTATTTAAATGAAAAGTGTGTGGTGAGGCCGATAATTATAAGTGTTTTTGGGACATTTATGTGTAATTTATTTTGCAAGCAAATGTTTGTAATAAGGCCATGTATTTTAGGCCATTTTATTTATGCATTTACAAGCTTTTAATTAAGTTTAAGTAGTATAAATGCATTACCGAAAATAAATGGGGTATTAGGTGTAATTAAATTAAATTTAGGGACTTTAGGAAAATAAAGCCGAAAATTAGAGTTAAAAAGGAGTTAAAATAAAGTTTATAAGATTTTATAAAGTTTTGGGGTTAAATGGTGATTTCTAGAAAGTTTGGGTGCAAACCGTAATTATAAGGAATTGGTGGTCAAGGAAATATTAAGGTGGTTTAATGAAATTAATACAAATAAGGTATTCACATAAAATGGTGTGACAAACTATAAGTGAATGGGATTTATAAACTGAGGTATTTATGGAATAAACCTTAGGAGTTGTAAATGTACAACATAAAATGTTACATATTATTAAGATAACAATCTTAATATAAGTTGTACAATACAATACAACTAATGGGAATAATCATCTAACATAAGATGATAAAATGTAACATATGATATAAGAGTTTATTAAACTCATGGGAATTACCTACGTGGTAAATATATACATACACAAGGATAATGTATATAAGGTGGATATATCTTTTGGTTGGAAACCATATGATTTAATGGTGGTGGTTATAAAAAAATATATATAGTCATGAACTATAAGTTATGAGTTTTGGATACAATACAAAAAAATAATAATATACTAGAATCATGCATGAATACATGCAACTATAGAATATGTACCTAAGCTGGATGGTGGACAAGATCAAAAAGAAATACAACGAATTAAACTTAACAGTTGAAATGTTATGACGTACGCGTTTAAGTAACAAAACCGACTGTTTTAGAGAAACCCGTAACGAACAACTGTAGAAAACAGGGGTGAACTGTCGGGGTTACTTATTATTCGGAAATACCGGATGTAGTTAGTCATGGAGACTGACTTATAGTTTTTTACCGTTTAGATTGTACTTCTGACAAGACGCTCGACGAGCTAGCGGACTACACGGACCATAGGATCTTGCTGATTCATACTCCACCGTAATACAATCAGGGTGAACGGTATGTAAAGGGGTTTGATCCGAGAGGGCTTCCTCAGTTCAGACTTCTGTGTGATCTGTGACAAGATTGTTTGTCTGAACGTGATAATTAATATGCATGAATTGTATATTTATAGCTGCTTATTATTTACTGTTGTTGAGTTAACAGTATTGGTTCGTATATATGAACCTATATATAAAACGAACTAGCGGCTATGGTGCTATCTTATATGAAACATAAGGAACGTCAGAAAAATGTTGTAGCACTAAGATAGTAAGATATACATATTATCTGAGACTTTTATACGGAGCATTGGCCTTTCTATACGCCGCTCTCGTATCTAACACTGGATCCCGAGTTTACAGACTCCGGATTGGACTAATGACCTTAGTCTGCTGTGTTAGAAAATTTGGTAATGCGATGCGATGGTATAATTAATTAATTAATGGAATGGAAGTAAAGCCAAGAGGATGTGGCTCTTGGTGCGCGCTGTGATCACAAAAACGATACCAGGATGTCCGCGTACGGGTCCGTAAGTATCAAGAAAATTTCCCGTGAGCTAGAATGGCTCGTTGGTCGGAGACTCTACCGTTGGAGTGGCTACTGCCGTGGGTGACCCGCCATAATATATGGGTAACTAGAGACATGTCGTTTTAATGAGACATTGTCACTAGGTATAACTGAACAACTAAAACAATTGAGACTTATACAGTGGCGAACAATACCATGGACGAGACTAAATACTTGTTTATTATTCTCGTTGTTTCGCTTTGTTGTTCATTGGTTATACTTGTGGTTATTTTATTGTGTGTTGATGGTTGGATGGAGCCTACAAGGCCAAGGTAAATTAAATATGAACACTGGACGCTACGGCGAATGTACATTGTACATTATATTGTTATTGTTCGATACGTTCGATATATATAATTGAGGATTGTGTTAGTAAATGGTTGTGGATTGGATGGATGGTTGAATGTCTATGAATATTTGGATGGATGAATATGTATATTATACATGTTTATTTCAGTATTGTTTATAACTGTAAAATGGAAAAGCATGAAACCAATCTAATAACAAGATGGTTAAAAAGACAAGTGACCATTAGGGTCCAGGCCCGGCATACTCAGCGTCTATCGCTGATACTACACCATTTCAGGTTGTTGATCCTTGTCAGAGCTGAAGAGCAAGAACAGGGTAATTGGAGATGTTGTATAGTAATGAAGATGGCGTATGGTCTTATGGTAAGGTTATGTATTTTTCAGGATTGGGTAGTCGCTCACTGGTCGAAGTTTAAGAATTATGGATTTAGTATGATGTATAGGAATTCCTCGTTATCACTGCGGTTAGCAGTTTGTTTATTTTGGAAGTTGGATGTAGTTTGGCTACGTTGCTCGCATGGGCGAGTAATGGCCGGTGACACCCGAGTGAGTTCTGTAATTGTTGTTTATTTTCCGCTATGAGACGTTTTATTTATTGCTACGTGAGAGATTATATCGTGATTATGGAGAGGGGTGTTACAAAAGTGGTATCAGAGCGGTGTACCGCTCTGATGACGAGATAATAGGTTAAGACAGTGAGCTTAGGACTTGGGAAACATTTGGGAGATACGAGATGATTCGTCTTAGAAAGATATGGTGTCTAGTAACGCAAATTGCGTGACAGGTTAGCCTTAAGGCAACTTAATATCTATTGGTTGTGTACGGTAATTTACCGAGTATTTATGTGACATACTGTACTACAGATGTCTGGTGGAACTAGAGGGCGTGGTACTGGAAGAGGTGGAGGCGGTGACCCCGGCATTACAGGAGTTGCTAAGACGGTTGCAGCCGTTCTTGCACAGCTGGGTACCCAGATAGGAGGAGCACCAGCCCACCCACCACAACCCAGGGAAACGAACTGGCTGAAGTCAGTTACAGAGACCCGACCACCTACATATTCTGGGGAACCAGACCCCGTAGCTTTGGAGCGTTACATTGTTGAACATGAGAAGGCCTATGAAGCTTTACAAGTACCTGACGACAAGAAGGTCGCCATTGCTGCTTTCCATCTGAAGGATGCAGCCAGCACTTGGTGGAGGTTGGTCAAGGACCAGCACCTGGCTACGCCCGACTTTTCGTGGGCTACCTTTGTAGAGTTGCTGAGAGGGAAGTACTACCCAGCTCATCTTAAACAGAAGAAGCGCCAGGAGTCCGAGACACTGACCCAAGGAGGTCTGACCGTGGATGAGTATTACGCTCGATTCATTGGTTCGCTGGACTCCATTCCCGGTGTGGATTACTCAGAGACCGTGAAGGTCGAGAAGTTCCGGGGAGGACTATTATTTCGCATTCAGATGGCGATGGGTGCTACCCTCTACACTACCATCCAAGTACTAACATGAAAGCCATGAAATTCTTTACTTACTACATTACCAATTAACTTTGTGAGAACTTACCAAGGAGGTTCCAGGAGTGTTATGAGGCTGCCTCGAGGACGGAGCTAATGCTCCAGACTCGGGAAGAGACTCTTGGGGCAAAGAAGAGAAAGAACCCCGAAGGAGAGTTTGAGGATGGAGGAGCATCTTCAGGCAATAGCCAGAAGAAGGGGAAGTAAGGACTTATCCCATTCTAAATTGTTTACCATATTAAATACCTTTAGGAATGCTGACCCGAAACCTTTAACAAGAAATTCTTTAAAAGAAAGGGCAGCAGGGTCACCAGGGAAAGAAAGGGAAAGAGCCCGTCCTTCGGTTGACCGGCCCAACTATAGACGCTAAGCCTTTGAGATCTGCACCCCCTAAGTGTGAGAACGCCTACCTCTTAAAATTCAATTGTGACCTTAACCTTTATATCAACAGATATTCACTTAAACTAAATACCATCATCAGGCACCGGACAGCCCCAACGCCATTTTTACTGTAAGCGTTGTGGGAGGGACCATCCTGGGTCGACTGCGAAGGCCGCAAAGTTGTCTATCGGTGCTGCAAGAAGAGAGCCATAGGGAATTCGAGTGCTGGATGAACCCTGAGAGCCGTAATTACAGGCCACCAAAGAATACTCAGAAGACCTCAGCTGGAGGATCTGGAGTACCACGAGGCGGTCAGGATGGCCAGACATCTACTGATGCTGGAGCCCTGAAGGGCAAGGGAGTAGATAGGACATGAGTCCCCTAACTCCATGAGACCGCTGGTGGAAGACTTTGTTTACTTACTATGTTGTGTGCTTACCTTGGATGTTAGAAGGAACTATGTTATAAGATTGTGGGAGTGTGTCATTGACCACTCGCCTTTTGTGTAAGACTTTGGGATTAGTTGTGTGTACTCAGTACCTATAAGCTTTAAACCTTGACGGATATACATATGAACAGGATGTTTATGCTTACATTATCATGTAGCAATACTCAAATGACGTAGAGTCAATGAGACCGGGAATTACTGAACCAGAATTTCCACCTGCATGGCGCACTTGCTAATGCAAGCGCTATGACCAGTAAACCACTGAAATTTCCATCTGCCTTGCGCACTTGCTATAGCAAGTGCAGCAACAACAACGGTAACAGTAACAGCAACTGCAAATGCAACTGCAACAACTACTACTTTTTAGTCTTTTATTATACATATACCAAAAAAAAAGATGTTTTTCAAACGTTTTCACACAAACCCTGAGATTAGAAACCTATGCAACTATGGAAGGACCGTTAGTCCAACCACTGCAACTGGAGGAAATTTTACAGCCACTGTAATGGTAAACCACACCAGTTTAATTGTTTGGGAATGTTCAGACATGGCTTATTAGCCAAATACCATCAGTGCATACCCGCATTTAATGCTAATCACTATTAGTGATGAATGTTTAGTCCATATGGACAAGCATACCCTTTGTAGAAGCACCACCGTCAGGGAGGATGGTTGGGAAGTGAAGAGCCAAGTTGCTCAAGCTAGTATGCAATCTGCAATACATCCAATCAAACGGATGAGGGAAAGAATGTGAACTATGGAAGAGTTGTGATCATGATAAACAGGGAGAAAAGGAAAATGTGTTGTACTCAATGAGATCAAAAAAAAGAGAAACAAGTTTGCTAATATAGCACGGATTTTACTTACACCGAGTTGAATAATACCAGTCTATGGCACAAATTACCATGGATGCCACAAAGGCAATAGCACTTATTACAGGATAACCGATAACATGAACTAATACACAAAAAAAAACAAGCTAAAAGAGGACAAAAAAAAAAGAGAAAGAAGAAGAAAAAAAAGGGATATCCATCAAAGGGAGATTGACAACAGAATACTTCACAACATCCGTGTGACAGACATTACCAGTTTACTAAACGAGACATGGGACGACCGCACTCCGTTAGGAGCATGTGGGCCTGACAGACTTATTTATGAGTTAGTCAGGTAAGTAGTAATGTATCAATACGGTACCCCATGCAAGTAGACAAGTAGTGTTAGGAACACAAGAAGTAGTCAACTCCATACTACGGACAGTAAGACGGATTACCTCGAAGATGGACGAGAAGAGCCACAGTTAAAGCAACGGGCTAAAAAAATCAAGAACTCCCACCACAAGAGAGCAGTAGACAGTATGCAGAGAAGACAAAGAAAACTTACAGGGATGTGAACACTAAGGATAGAAACAGGAAAACCCATTATGGACGAACAATATGTAGAACCCTCATGAGGATCGAGTAAACTTTTACAATCTAGAGGAAATCTACCAAATGATATGGATATAAACGCGTGACTACGCAAGGAGAAAAGATAAAGCTATATGACAGCACATATCTTAAGCAAGGAATAGTGGGTTTGGAATGTACCACTCACAGGATAATTCACACATCTTATCCGTTGGACTCACGAGATATTAGCTGTTGAGCGTTTACGCCTCTGCACTCTGTATGACTGAGTGTTTTAGGTATTGCACTCGTGCAGTTATTAATCTAGTAGGAATGCAGAAAGATAAAGTGGATATCAACACGAGTGTGTAAAAAAAAACAAAGAAAAGAAAGAGAACTACAATAGTGTGTTACTCCGGAACAAAACCACCAGGAGACATGGATGACAAACATCATCCTTATGGACATATAGGCTGGTACGTCTTAGTATTACAAGACGAGTGCAAGAGCACTAAGTACTAACAGTAGCCAATGTCATATTATACCTCAAGCTGAATATCAGTGAGAGAAGACACACGCAAGTATGCTAGTGATCCAAACGAGTGGATTCACAACAATGGAAAAAAGAGGCAAACTGAGCCTATGTCCATGGGTCTGCACCTCATACGGAGCGAGTGGGCCCATTAGAATGAACTTGGGAGAGAGCACAAGTAGATCAGTGCCTCACCCTTTATGCATTGTGGAGCCCTGAAGGGCTAGAGTCATACCCGTCTCTCTGATATGAGGATAATCCACGAGTTGGTAAACTCTTTGAGAGCCAAGTATCCAGCGCTCCTTGTTGAGCGGCTGTTGTATACTTGTGGGGTACGGGGGCGTAACCCTTTTTAAGGGGGGTAGAGCCTCTTGGCTGTGCACTTGTGTGCACTAAATTTTGTTTATTTGGTATGCATTGCATACAAAGAATTGGTGGTGTGCGGGGCATACGCGGTTGTTTGTTTAGTATGCATGGAATACAGTGAATTGTTTCGTATGCATGACATACAGTGAATTGGTTTTATTGGTTATGTTTGGTACGCGGGGCGTGCGTTGTTTGGTTTGTTTATGTGTGATGTACACTGGTATGTATGTATCTCACGAGATACTTGTTTGAATGTTGTATGTACACCATGTGTGTAACACTTTTCTTATGCTATTTGTAATATGTATTCATATTGCTTTATAGAATGATTACATAAGGTATCACCTAGATACGAATGAATCATTAGATATGGAATGTGGAACAATGGAATGTTATGGACACCTCAGGGAGGTTGTTAGGGTTGGTAGAACTGATAGGAAATGATGGTGCTGATGGATCACCTATATCCATATATGATTGAACTAACGCCACAACGTGATGGCTATGTGCTGTATAAGCACAATACGATGTGTGTAAATGATATATCATATAGATATACATTATGGGAACAATTGGTAGTTATACATTTATATACATACCTATTTGATTAAGAGACTTCGGGACGAAGTCTTTTTAAGGGGGGTAGACTGAAATACCCCAAACTTATTAAACATGGATTAAATATTTAATCACATTAATTAAGGCCTGAACATGCCTTATAAGTCAACTGAGAACAACAGTGGTCAACATAAAACAAGATGTTGCACCCTTTGACTGTTAAGGGTAAATAAATACCCAAATGAACTTCTTAGGACCTAAAAATTTGTCCTAAGTCTATTAACATAATATTAAACATATTATAACCGTTGGACAACACTCCAACACAAAGAACAAGCACTTACATGCTTCAAGGTCAAATAGAGCAAAAAGGTGCTCTAAGAAACCTTAAAAATCTAATGACCTCTAAATGATATAAAATTGGATACCATGATCAAATATCATGTAAGGTACATAACAAGACCGTTGTCAAAGAAAACCAAGCTCAGAAACACCTTGCGACACAAAACGTGCACTAAAACTCCTTAAAGCACGTTTTTGTGTAAATCGCCTTCTAAATTGGTTTTAAATGAGCTAAAAGGCTATAAATACCTTTAAATATGATAAAATATCATATTATATGATAAAATATCATATTATATGATATTAGGAATTTAATTCCAGAAATTTACGAATATTTACAAATTTAATATTAAAGTATTAATAAAACCCTAAAGTGGGGCCCGTTTGGGTCAACATTGACTAAGTTGGTCAATGTTGACCATTGACCACGAAATGGACTACATGAAATCAGATAATTAAGTCTCTTATCAGACCAAGAGACAAGAGACATGTGACAATTAAATATAGTCCTTTACTTTTACATAAAAAAATAAGAAAAAATAATTTACCTAATAAAACAAAAACAAATTGTCTACACTCACCTTACCCATGTGAGCCAGCGATTTTTGGAGCCTCTTCCCCCTTGTATTTCGTGGCTCCCAAGCAGTACAAGACAAGGCAAGATGAGTCACCTTTCACTTTTGCTAAAAGTCACATTATTATCTCATTTTTGATTCAAATTTGAATCAATCAAGCCCTACCTTCTCCAATCATACACGCCTGCCCCCTCTTCTTGTCTCCACCGAATTCCCCTTCAATTATCAGCATCAATCAAACATTGATGAGTCACCAAAACAATAATAACCTAAAATATTCAAAAAAGTGACTTTAAGACAATATTAGCTCATTTCCCCTCATTCTTTCTTTCCAGCCGAGTTTTCTCTGTCCAAGAGCTCTCTTTGGCTCCCCTCCAACCGTGGGTAAGTGTCCAAGCACCATTGATGAGGTTTCAAGCTCTAGGTAAGCTCTTAAGGCATAAAAATGCCCATTTTCTTCATCTTTCTTTCCTTTTTCGATTGATCTACACTCCAACCTTTTCTATACATCTATGTAGAGTGATTTGGAGGTTAAAGGAAGGTTAATCTCGTTCATAACCAGATCTAAGGAGGAAAGTTCAAGTCTTGACCATTTAAGGTAAAAATGTGCTTTAAGCTCATAACTTTTGATTCCCTTCAATTCGGCTGTGAAACTTTGGTCATAGCCTATGTTCTTCTCTTTTCATGTGGAATATGTTGGTTAGCCATTTGGAGCAAGGATGGCCGAGATCCAAAGGAAATACCCTCTTTTAAGGCATTTTTCCAAGGTAAAACCTAATAACAAGGTAGCTTGTTGAGATCAAGCTATTTCCTATGTCAATATGGTAGATCTAACACCTTGTGGTGTGCTTGATTCAGGTCGAAACCATCTTGAACCCTCCTTGCACTCTTAAGGTGATTTTTGCCTTAAATCTTACATTAAATTACTTCTTATAACTAGATCTTGCTTGGAGACTAACTAGGCCTTGTTTTCTGTTGAAAACATTTAAAACAAGCCGTGGAGAATTTCTCCTTAAGGTGGCGAACCCAAACAAGGCTTTACCCAAGCTAAATCAAGGTATAAATTACTTAAAACCTTAACTTGTTACATTAATACAAGTTTAAGCTATTCCTAATTAATTGTCGTGAGTGAAGAGGTGAAATAAGGTCTTGTTTGACCTTAAAATGTTTAAGGAATGGTTTAATAAATTTTATAACTAATTAAACAAGCATAATTGTCAAATTTAAGACATTATGTGGAAGTTTGGTATTTAAATGAAAAGTGTGTGGTGAGGCCGAGAATTATAAGTGTTTTTGGGACATTTATGTGTAATTTATTTTGCAAGCAAATGTTTGTAATAAGGCCATGTATTTTAGGCCATTTTATTTATGCATTTACAAGCTTTTAATTAAGTTTAAGTAGTATAAATGCATTACCGAAAATAAATGGGGTATTAGGTGTAATTAAATTAAATTTAGGGACTTTAGGAAAATAAAGCCGAAAATTAGAGTTAAAAAGGAGTTAAAATAAAGTTTATAAGATTTTATAAAGTTTTGGGGTTAAATGGTGATTTCTAGAAAGTTTGGGTGCAAACCGTAATTATAAGGAATTGGTGGTCAAGGAAATATTAAGGTGGTTTAATGAAATTAATACAAATAAGGTATTCACATAAAATGGTGTGACAAACTATAAGTGAATGGGATTTATAAACTGAGGTATTTATGGAATAAACCTTAGGAGTTGTAAATGTACAACATAAAATGTTACATATTATTAAGATAACAATCTTAATATAAGTTGTACAATACAATACAACTAATGGGAATAATCATCTAACATAAGATGATAAAATGTAACATATGATATAAGAGTTTATTAAACTCATGGGAATTACCTACGTGGTAAATATACATACACAAGGATAATGTATATAAGGTGGATATATCTTTTGGTTGGAAACCATATGATTTAATGGTGGTGGTTATAAAAAAATATATATAGTCATGAACTATAAGTTATGAGTTTTGGATACAATACAAAAAAATAATAATATACTACAATCATGCATGAATACATGCAACTATAGAATATGTACCTAAGCTGGATGGTGGACAAGATCAAAAAGAAATACAACGAATTAAACTTAACAGTTGAAATGTTATGACGTACGCGTTTAAGTAACAAAACCGACTGTTTTAGAGAAACCCGTAACGAACAACTGTAGAAAACAGGGGTGAACTGTCGGGGTTACTTATTATTCGGAAATACCGGATGTAGTTAGTCATGGAGACTGACTTATAGTTTGTTACCGTTTAGATTGTACTTCTGACAAGACGCTCGACGAGCTAGCGGACTACACGGAGCATAGGATCTTGCTGATTCATACTCCACCGTAATACAATCAGGGTGAACGGTATGTAAAGGGGTTTGATCCGAGAGGGCTTCCTCAGTTCAGACTTCTGTGTGATCTGTGACAAGATTGTTTGTCTGAACGTGATAATTAATATGCATGAATTGTATATTTATAGCTGCTTATTATTTACTGTTGTTGAGTTAACATATTGGTTCGTATATATGAACCTATATATAAAACGAACTAGCGGCTATGGTGCTATCTTATATGAAACATAAGGAACGTCAGAAAAACGTTGTAGCACTAAGATAGTAAGATATACATATTATCTGAGACTTTTATACGGAGCATTGGCCTTTCTACACGCCGCTCTCGTATCTAACACTGGATCCCGAGTTTACAGACTCCGGATTGGACTAATGACCTTAGTCTGCTGTGTTAGAAAATTTGGTAATGCGATGCGATGGTATATTAATTAATTAATGGAATGGAAGTAAAGCCAAGAGGATGTGGCTCTTGGTGCGCGCTGTGATCAAAAAACGATACCAGGATGTCCGCGTAGGGTCCGTAAGTATCAAGAAAATTTCCCGTGAGCTAGAATGGCTCGTGTGGTCGGAGACTCTACCGTTGGAGTGGCTACTGCCGTGGGTGACCCGCCATAATATATGGGTAACTAGAGACATGTCGTTTTAACGAGACATTATCACTAGGTATAACTGAACAACTAAAACAATTGAGACTTATACAGTGGCGAACAATACCATGGACGAGACTAAATACTTGTTTATTATTCTCGTTGTTTCGCTTTGTTGTTCATTGGTTATACTTGTGGTTATTATTTTATGTGTGTTGATGGTTGGATGGAGCCTACAAGGCCAAGGTAAATTAAATATGAACACTGGACGCTACGGCGAATGTACATTGTACATTATATTGTTATTGTTCGATACGTTCGATATATATAATTGAGGATTGTGTTAGTAAATGGTTGTGGATTGGATGGATGGTTGAATGTCTATGAATATTTGGATGGATGAATATGTATATTATACATGTTTATTTCAGTATTGTTTATAACTGTAAAATGGAAAAGCATGAAACCAATCTAATAACAAGATGGTTAAAAAGACAAGTGACCATTAGGGTCCAGGCCCGGCATACTCAGCGTCTATCGCTGATACTACACCATTTCAGGTTGTTGATCCTTGTCAGAGCTGAAGAGCAAGAACAGGGTAATTGGAGATGTTGTATAGTAATGAAGATGGCGTATGGTCTTATGGTAAGGTTATGTATTTTTCAGGATTGGGTAGTCGCTCACTGGTCGAAGTTTAAGAATTATGGATTTAGTATGATGTATAGGAATTCTCGTTATCACTGCGGTTAGAAGTTGTTTTATTGGAAGTGGATGTAGTTTGGCTACGTGTGCTCCACTCGATGGAGAGAGTAATGGCCGGTGACACCCGAGTGAGTTCTGTAATTGTTGTTATTTTCCGCTGTGAGACGTTTTATTATTGCTACGTGAGAGATTATATCGTGATATGAGAGGGGTGTTACAGCAGTAGCCTTCAAATGTTCCTCATAGCTGATCATCCTTCCTTGTGAGCCTTTCCTAGACCCCGGATTGCCAAAAGCTTGGCGGATACCAACTTGTCCACCAAAACCAATAGCGCGACCAGGATGATCCAACCTTTCCAAGAGCACGAGAAAGGGGATCATATTGTCTGTTCGGAGCCCAAGAACCCTCAGAACTGAGATTGTAACTCTTCCTATAAAAACATAAAATAACAAAATTCATTAAATACAGGTACACAAACAAATATTAAACTTATGAACCGAAATTAGATACCATTTGATTTATAATCTCTCCGTTGGCATCGTACTGAGGATTTCCGGCGTCGAGTTTTTTGGCACTCGACTCAACTCCCACACCTTCATCCTTCTGTCGCTAGGAGGCACATCTGTGGAAGCAAGCCTTTTTGCTCCCACTCTGGTACGCGTTCGGCAATGCTTTTACCACCTAAGTGATGTGGGTATAGATTTTTCTTCGCATTTGCCTGCTGTTTTGCACGAACCGCTACAAATACACATGTAACGTGTAAGATACAAATAAGCAAATAAAACTGCCATAATGTATAAAAGACAACGGAATATAGATCTACCTGGTACTGGCGTGTGACAATACTCCACAAACCGCATCCACTGCTCCTCAGTGATGCCCTCGTACGCCTCCCAGGGTGGCAGTTCATCGCCCTTTCTGCATCATCCGATTCAGAGAGGCTTTTCCTATGGTCGCGGAACTGTTGCCCCATTTTTTTCAGTATATCCTCCTTAAGAGAAGGATCAATGCAGAAGAGAACGACTCTACATAAACAATTATTAGTCATTAGTAACACAAGTAACGAGAAATTCTAAAATTATAACATATTATAAAAAAATAACACCACCTGAAGAAGCCCAAACATAGTGTCCTTCAATGATTGTGGCACTTGCTTCCAATTGTGATTTAGTCGCAGTAAGTCTTGACCAGGTGGCCAGCATATGCAGTAAATCATGCTTCCAATTACCGTAGGCTGGTTGAACTCATTGAACTGCAAAGGCTTCGTGGGGGGGCCTTTAATTGCCTTCAGTGCACGGGTGGCACCTCTTCTTCACCTTCTGTGGAGGAGGAGGAGGGTGGCTATTGTCGCCTGCTGTGATGGACAAGCATCATCCTCCGGTGGGTGGAGTGGCTTCCCTTCTTTCTCCTCGTGTGGCCCGTTTGCTGGTCTCTTCTGATGAGGATCGCTTCTTCAATGGGCGGTCCATAGGGTGATCAGCCACTGCATAAAGATAAGTTAGTCAAATTAATGGATGAATTTATAATGTAAAGACAAATGTTGAACAAGTCAAGAAATAGTAAACATAACCATTACCTAAATACTTCTATGTGTTTGGTGTTATCAAACCAAAAAACCCTCGTCATGGTCTGATCGTGCATTAAAATCAAGTCATTTTGAGTATAAACATTTAAATCCCGCAACCCCGTAGGAAACAATGTGTTCCTTCAATCTGTATATATCATCATCATCATCATCATCCTCATTTTCATTTTCAATCTGAACCGGTCTTCTACCTGGAAGAACAACAGACCATCTGGAGTCTTTTGGATCCTGAACATACCACACTTGGTCACAATTTTCCCATAACAAACTGATTATCCTTAAAACTGGCACGTGTAAGATCAACCAAGGTAAGACCTCCATGTTTTGGATTCCACGTCGGTTGTCCACCCATTTGCAGCGGAACACTAAAAACGAATCATATGGTAGTCTAGCTCCCAAATGTCCTCGATAACACCGTAATACCAACTGGAGCCTCACTGGTTGAGACTGGTTACCGATGTGGTACTCATTGAATGCCGCTTCTATTTTTACTCCACTGTCTGGTTTATTGATTTAGCATCTTGGCGTGCAGTGTAATAAGTATACCACTAATGTCATACCCCTCAAATGATACAACATTAGGTTCAGGTCCAATTGCCAAAAATCTGATTTCTTCATTGAGAACTTCTGAATTTGATGATGCTTTTTCAAAGACATAATATTTGAACCATTGGACAAAACAGTCGGTTTTGTTCTTTCGTAAGCCAAAGATGGTTTCTGGTAGGATTTTGTTGTCTCAACTCATTCATATGAGTATCAAAGAAGGGTTCAACAGCCTCAAGGTGTTGTAACACAAACAGATGTGCTTGATGAATCAGTTGACTTGGTACTTGCACAATCTTTCTTCCAATGACACCTTTGCCTTTATATCTGCCGTAGTGTCTTGGTTTTGGGATACCGATTGATTCTGCTTCATTCAGATAATCAGTCACAAATTCTGTGACTTCCTCAGTCACCGTTGCTTCAATTATGCTCCCTTCTGGTCGATATCTATTCCTCATTCTACCCTTTAGAATACCCATGTATCGTTCAAAAGGGTACATGTAGCGTAAGTAGACCGGACCACAAAATTGGATCTCTTGAACAATGTGGACTATCAAGTGCACCATTATGTCAAAGAATGATGGTGGGAAATACATCTCTAATTGACATAATGTTACCACAATTTCACGTTGTAGATCATCGAGAGAGTTTACATCAATTACCTTGCAGCAGACAGCATTGAAGAAGAAACACAATCTGGTTAACGCATTTCTGACATCATTTGGCAATATCCCACGGATTGCTACTGGCAGAAGATGTAACATCAATACATGATAATCGTGAGATTTCATGCCTAACAGTTTCAAATCCTTCATTGATACAATATTCTTCCAGTTTGAAGAATATCCAGATGGTACTCTTACCGAGTGTAGACATTTACAGAAGCTGATCTTCTCATTCTTTGAAAGTGTGTAGCATGCAGGAGGTAGGTATATTCGTCTCTCATTCTCCTGTGGGTGTAACTCTTTTCTTATACCCATGGCTTGCATGTCTTTTCTCACTTTCAATCCGTCTTTCGTTTTGCCGGGTATGTTGAGCAAAGTCCCACTCACTGCCTCACCAACATTCTTTACGATGTGCATGAAATCCAAACAGTGTCTGACAGGCAGGTGACGCCAATACGGTAAATCCCAGAAGATAGAGCATTTTTTCCAAATGTTCTTTGCGGTTTTGATGTGTTTCCAAAGACGTTCACAATGTCCTTAACCTTTGCATACACTTCCTCAGAGGTCAAAGGTAGACGGGCCACTCGAGTCTCGGCCTCACCATTGAACAGTTTCTTCTTCTTACGATAAGGGTGATCTTCAGGTAGAAAACGTCGATGACACATGTAAACATTCTTACCACAATTTTGTAAACGGTCCGAACATGTGTCATCCTCGCACACCGGACATGCAAATGTTCCTTTCACAGTGTATCCAGACAAGTTCCCGTATGCAGGGAAATCGTTGACCGTACAGAACAACAACGCCTTGAGCGTGAAATTTTCCCTTGCATAAGCATCATACACAACGGTTCCCTCATTCCACAGCAACTTCAAATCATCAATCAATGGGGCGAGGTATACATCAATATTATTACCTGGCTGCTTGGGGCCAGATATCAAAAGTGATAACATTATGTACCTGCGTTTCATACACAACCACGAAGGCAAATTGTAGATCACTAGTAAAACGGGCCAAGTACTGTGTTGACTGCTTAATGTGCCGTACGGGTTCATCCCGTCAGTACATAGCCCAAGCCTCAAATTCCTATCTTCATCTCCAAAATGTTCTTTGAACCGTCTATTGATGTTTCTCCACTGAGGTCCATCTGCTGGATGTCTTAATTTCTCATCACTCTTTCTACCCTCTGCGTGCCATCGTAAGTTCTTTGCATCTTTCGGATTCGCAAACAACCGTTTGAATCTGGGTATAATCGGCAAATACCACAGTAATTTAGCTGCAGGGCTTTTTTTTGAACGGAAGAGTACTCACCATCTTTATGCTTATAGGGACAGCTGACATTTCAGGCAGTGTCCAGATGTGCGTATTCACCCCTGTACAACACACAGTTGTTTGGCCACGCGTGAATTTTTTTTGTACTCTACTCCCATTGGACACACCCATTTCTTTGCCTCATAGGTGGTGGTAGGGAGACCATTCTCATCCGGTAGCATATCATGAATCAGCTCGAGGAATGCCGAGAAACCTTTGTCACTCAATCCATATCTTCCCTTCAGGTTGAACAAATTCAATATAGCCATCAATTTCGTGTACTTAGTGCACGTAGGATACAATGTCGTCTTGGATGCGTCCAACAACCTTTGATACTCATCCGGTCGATCGACAAAATTATTCTCAACATTATCAAGCATCTCCATTATTTGCTCATCATGATAAGTCAGTTCACTGTCATTGACTTCGGAAGCATTTGAGATCGGTTCCGACTAGACAAAATCAAATGTGTGGTCTGTTCTCATCCTCTCCCTTTCATTAATGTACGAAGACTCGACATTATGTTCAACACTTTCTCCATGAAAAATCCATCTCTTACAGTGTGGCATGAACCGCGAGTCTTCAGATGGAATTCAATTTCCACAATGTTTGAAAATTTCCTTAAGACACCGCAGTCAACACAAGGACAAGGTATTTTCTCCGCCTTTGTCATGTCCTTGTGCTGCACTGCCGCTTTGCAAAACTCTTTCAACATGTTGCGATAGTGATCCCCTCGCTCACCGTACATCCAGTCACGCTCCATACTTTATTTGAAATACAAAACGGTACGGTTAATGAAGCGTGACTGTATGCATATTAAATAAGCTAGCTACTCTAACTCTAAGGTTTCAACCTAAATTATATACTAGCACCTATATTATCTGAATACATAATCTCAATGATCCAACAAAAAGCAAAGTTTAGTAGCTTACTTGTACACAGAAAAGGAAACAACAACGGTGATGGAAGAAGGTGGAAAATAAGAGAGTGGTTCACGGACTTAAATGTGGTGAGACCTGATAAAGACAAAATTTAGATATTGTTTATACATATACACATACATCAAACAATATTAATTACAAAGAGATTTTGTTAAAAAAAATCAGCATGACATTTGCATAATTTTATCTATCCCATGCTTATTATTAAGCATTCACCAATCATACAACAACACAAATTTCCATCACAAATCAAACTAATACCAAATTTATTCATCATACCAAATTTCAATATTTGGTGGAAATACAAAGTGTAAAAGAGAAAAAGAAAAGTTAGATTATATTACCGGTTCTTCCACTCCGCTTTCAATATACCGTGCAATGAATGGGGAAATCTTAAGCACTTCTCTATAGATATAAAGACTCATTAGTTTATGTATGTTAATTGTTCGTATTTAGGATTGTACAAATATATATAATAAGCTAAAAATGAAGATGTAAGTTGAGTATATTACGGGTTCACAAATGAAGTGTATTCAGCCCCGTACGACTTCAGTCTGGTGAGCCCATTTAGTGATTTCCCCCTACAAAGGTATAACCACACAAAATGAGTACAAACAAAAATAAAACTCAAAAATAAAAATATAAAATTAATTAATCCACTCGAGAAAAAATAAAACGCAAATAAAATTGAAAAAAATTATTAAAATTCTTATCAAGTAAATATATCCTAATTGAACTAAGAGAAAAGATAAATGTAGTACATACTATTAAACCTACAGAATTAAATTTGAAAGCTAAAAAAAGAATTATGTAACTTAATACTAAACCAATTCAAGTAATGACAAAATAATAAAATAAACAAAGCAAACCATAAAATCAAAACAAAAAGCAAAAAACAGAATACATACTAAAAGTCTAAAACGAAAGCAGCGTAATCCTAACTAATCAAATTTGACGTATAATTAAACAAAGTAAAAATAAAACAAGAATAAATAGAGTAATGAAAAAAACACGTAACAAATTTTTTTTTAAAAAAAGCAAATTAAAACTTAGCATGTAAATATATCCTAATTGAATTAAGAGATAAGATAAACTAACTACATACTATTAACCTACATAATTAAATTTGAAACCTAAAAAAAGAATTATGTAAACCTAATACTAAACCAATTCAAGTGATGACAAAATAAACAAAATAATTTTCAACACTCTTGCTCTAGTTTCTTTTTTCCTCAACTCAAGTCATCTAATTTCTAGGACAATTTTGACAGAGTTTCCCCTATAATTTTAGCATTGCCCATACACAATTTCAGCTCACCAACTCATTTATAATATCCACAACAATCTTAATCACTAACACACATTAAATTCTGCACAAACTCATCTATTTCCCCTTGGATTCCAAGTCCTTTAATCATCATTTTATTAACACTAAAACAACTCAATCTCTTCATCATTATACAATAACACCACTAATACTCAAAGCAATGTAAATTCCTCATATTCAAGCAATTAAAAACGAAAAGCAAAACGCAAAATCAAAAACGAAAAGCAAAACAATCCGAACAAATAGTAAAAGTCTAAAACGAAAGCAAGCTTAATCCTCACTAATCAAATTGGATATATAATTACACAAAGTAGAAATAAAACAAGAATAAAGAAAAGTATGAAAAGTAAAAATCAAAAACAAAGGCACAACCACACAAAATGAGCAAAAAAACCACAATTATTCACTCAAACATTTTGTCGAGCACCTTGTGTGCACATATAATTTCACTTCTACAATACTACATATATACACAAATTTCATACACTCCACTAATACAATCATATCCACATTCACATTCAACCACAATTACACCAACAATCACAATAAATCCATAAATTTAGCTCAAAATTACATTCGATACTCCCTCAAATAGCCTGCTGCTCCTCCTCTTCTGTTCGACTTCGCCGGCACCAACGACCGAGTGACCGCGGCGGCGACAACGCGGCGGCGACGACAAGGCGGCGACGAGGCGCGGCGGAGCGGAAGGAGGTGTCGCTCTTCTGTTCGACTTCGGAGCAGCAGCGGGAGCAGGATTGAAGGCGTCGGGGTGAAAATGAGAGAATTAGGGTAGGGTTGTTAATAAAGGATCTATTTTTTTTTTACAAAAAAAGAACCTATTTCGGCGGTTCTTATGTCAAAACCGCCGAAATAGGTCGTTTTCTATTTTTTTTAAATAAAACAAACCTATTTCAGCGGTTCTTACGTAAGAACCACCGAAATAGGTCTGTTTTAATTAAAAAAAATAGAAAACGACCTATTTAGGCGGTTTTGACATAAGAACCGCCGAAATAGGGGCGCAGAAAAAGACTATTTTTGTACTAGTGTCTCCTGAGATAGTTGCTCAACCTTGTTCTTTGACATTTTCAGGTACTCTCGTTGAGACCACTAAAGTTCACGCTGGATACACTGAGTTTGCCATCATCAGCAAAAAGGGGGAATTTTATTGAAGACTTGGTTTTTACAGATGATTGCCTCCTTAGTCAGAATCGCATTGAGAACTACTAGCCTTCAAGATCTTCCAGTTCGAGTAGCTCTGCACAGACACTTCGACATCCACTCGCGATCAACCTTTGGTACGGACTCATTACGAAGAACCGTCAACTATGATATTCAAGGCAACATGGAAGACATGCCCATGGAGATCGTGGATCAGCAAGTGGACTCCGATACATGCGCACGTAAACTAAAGACTCACTTTACATGTCATGCTCCAATATTCTAGGATGTCTCTAGGCTGTATATAAGGTCACATTTGTAATTAGTTATTGTGGTATCCGAGATTAAGCCTTAGAGAGAGAAAATGATTGTTTGAGAGATAAATCATTTCGAAAGATCATAGTGAGACTTTGTCATTTTAGCTTATGTATTTATTACCTATAGAGCACACAAAACACCCCTTTATTCTTAGTTACACATTGATCTACGCTTAGAGTAGAGCGAGTGTTGGATGAGTAGAATACCTCTGTCGAATCCCAAGATAGGAAGCTAGGTTGTAATTCACATTGAATTTCAATATGCGTAGAATCCTATCTTGTTAAGTTTACACAAAATCTTCCGCGTTATCATCTTTACAAATACTTGTCTCCAAGTAGTGTTGTTCTGAGACTAACACCTCAGACCTACTCGGTCAGCACCCCGATCCTATCACAAACACTAAGGTATAACCAGCTTTATTCTAAATTCAATAATTGTGAGTTCTGGTTGCAGAAGGTTTCCTTAGGTCATGTGATAACAAGAGAATGGATAGCAGTGGATTCGTCTAAGATAGAGGCGGTTAAGAGTTGGTCAAGGCCTACCAATGTGTCAGCAGTAAGAAGTTTCTTAGGTTTGTCAAGTTATTATAGAAGGTTTGTTAAGGACTTCTTTAAGAATACGAGGCCAATGACTAACCTAATGAAGAAAATTGTGAAGTTTCAGTGGGACGATAATTGTGAAAAGTCTTTCCAGGAGTTGAAAGAGAGGTTGACATCAGCGCCGGTGTTCACTTTACCATCTGGATAAGAGGGCTTTAAGATTTACAGTGATGCTTCCAAGTTTTGTTTGGGCTGCGTATTGATGCAGAATGGGAAGGTAATTGCCTATGCTTCAAGGCAGTTGAAAGAGTACGAAACTAGGTATCCCACTCATGACCTTGAGTTTGCCGCCATAATCTTCGGCTTAAAAATTTAGAGACATAACTTATATGAGATAACCTGTACATTTTTCACAGAACATAAGAGTTTGAAGTACATCTTCACTAGGAATGAACTGAACATGTGACAGAGAAGATAGTTAGAGTTGATCAAGGACTACGATTTAGGGATTAACTATCATGAAGGCAAGGCCAATGTGGTGGCATGCTCTAAGTAGAAAGAAAGACCATTCTTTGAAATCGGTAAGAATCCTTCCTAAAGAGTTGTTTCGGGAGATTCAGAACTTAACCTTGAAATTGTTGGGTCTAGAAAAGAAACCCACTTGTATTCAATTACTGTGTCTATGGATCTACTTGATGAGATCAGAGCTAAGCAACCTGGTGATGTGAAACTTGAAAGAATTAAGGCTAAGATGAGTCAAGGGAAAGATGAAGGCTTTAGAATTCATGATGATGGAAGTTTGAGATTCCAAAACAGATGGTGTGTACCACCGAGTTGTGATGATATTAAGGAGAAATTAATGCATGAGGCTCACAACTCTCTTTACTCGGCTCACCCAGGTGGTGATAAGTTGTACAAAGATCTAAAAATGCAATTTTGATGGCCTAACATGAAAAGGGAAATAGCACTATTTGTGGCCAAGTGTTTGACATGCCAAAAAGTCAAATTTGAGCATAAAAAAATAGAAGGTGAGGTACAACCTCTTGAAGTACCAGAATGGAAATGGGACTCTATCTCTATGGACTTTGTTGGTGGTTTGCCCTTGACTAAGAGTGGGTTGAACCAGATTTAGGTCATTTTAGACCGCTTGACACAAGCTACCATATTCATTCCAATCAAAGATACTTATAGTATGGATCAGTTGGTGGATACTTATAGAAAGAATGTGGTTAGATATCAAGGAATTCCAACTTCAATTGTGTCAAATAGAGATTCTTGTTTCTTGCCAAGATTTTGGACTCAATCAGATAGCTATGGTTACTAAACTAAAGATAAGTAATGCTTTCCACCCGGCCACTGATGGTCAAGCTGAGAGGACCATCCAAACCTTAGAAGATATGTTGAGATGTTATGTTTTGGACTTAAAGGGATCATGGATTAATAGGCTACATTTGATAGAGTTCTCTTACAATAACAGTTATCATGCAAGTATCAGAAAAGCACCGTTTGAAGCCTTGTATGGCCAGAAGTGCCGAACTTCATTGTGATGAAGTGACATCAATGAGTCCTTGGTGTTAGAGACACAACTCATTTAGGACTCAGTGAAGCATATTAAGATCATCCAAGAAAAGATGAAAGCTGCCAAAGATAGGCAGAAGTCCTATGCCGATTTGAAGATGAGGCCGATAGAGTTTGAGGTAGGTGAGAAGGCCTTCTTGAAGGTATCACCTACTCGAGGTGTCATGATATTTGGTCAAAAAGGAAACCTTAGTCCCAAATTCATTGACCTTACAAGGTTTGGGATAGGATTGGGGAAGTAGCTTATAGGTGGCACTACCCATGGAGTTAGATAGGGTGCACAATGTGTTTCATGTTTCTCAGTTGAAGAAGTACATTCATGACCCTTCCCATGAGATCCAACCAGATATAGTGGAGTTGAACCCGAGTTTATCTTATGAGGATAAAATAATGAAGAACCTAGATGAAAAAAGAAAGGAAAACTAGATCGAAAGTGACCAAGATGGTCAAGGTCTTATGGTAAAATCATCAAAGGGAAGAAGCCACATGGGAAGTGGAAGATGAGATGAGAAAGAAATTCCCGCATCTATTTCAAGGTACATTCTAGTTACATAGCCGTAACTGATATTCAAAGGGGGGCGGAGTGAACCACATTTTAAGTTTAAGTTGCATTATTAGCATGGTTTATTACCATGGAATCGAGTATTTTTATACAAGTGTGATATCATTAATGCATGTTGAGCATATGAAGTAGTATAATACTGTCTTGCATCAAATAATTCATGAGAACAAGGTTGAAAAATGGATAGAAAAGCTATGAGCAACAGCACCAATCAGTGTTAATTTAGTTTTGGTGTAAGCTTCGGGGACGATGCTTGTTTTGAAGAGGGAGATAGTGAAATACCCCAATTTATTAAGATGATATTAGTGAGTTAAACCTTGTTTATGGGGTTTAAAAAAAGGGTTCCTAAAGAGTCTTTATAGATCAAGAGCTCAAGAGTTATGAAGAAATTTGCTTAAAGCATATTTTAGCCTTAAGGGGCATTTTGGTAATTTTAAGTGATTTCAAATACTTTGACTTTAGAAAGTGATTTATAACCTCCAAATAATTATTTTATCCTATCCTAATGATGGAGAAGATATTTGAAAAGAAATTCCAACTTTTGACTAAGTTTGAAGATTTAAAGGCTTAAAGCACGCTTTGGCCTAAAATGGCATAAATGTGTCATGTCCATTTTTAGAATATTATGGAATTATAAAAGAGGGTTTAAAATGAAATTTAAGAAGAATGAGGGGAAATATTTTAATTATTTAAAGAGATAATTAGAGAAAAGTGCTAGGCACATGCTTCCTCCTCCCTTAAACCACTTTCCTCTCTCACTCCTTCCTCATTTCTCACGTACAGCCCCTCCCTTTCTGCCCAATTTCGACCAACAACATCAACCGCAAGGGTAACTCTTGTTCCTCCATTCTTTCACTCAAAATATTCACCCAAAGTTGATTATCAATGGTTGTTGACAACTAAAGACGATTTCCTTTTCTTCAACCTTCATTTTGAGCTAGAAATCATCATCTCCTTCTCTACCATTCTTACTATTCATTTGGTAAGGGTTTTGCTAATTTCACAACCTTAAAATTGTTTTTAGGCATAAGGCCTTCATTAAAGCTTCATATTATGTCAAAACCTTAGAGTTTAGACCATTTATTGTTGGTTTTGGTGGTAATTGAGTTTTGATTTCTACCCATGTTGTTTTATGCACCAACGTTGATCTTAAATTTGGGGTTTTTCTGTTATTAAGACCATTAGGTGATTTCAAAGCTTGAATAGCATCAAAGAGGCATAAATGAAAGGTTGGAAGTGAGTTGTTGGCCTAAGACAACTTAGTACCAATTTTAGGATGAAAAAGAGTGTAAATTCTTTTATTATCTTTGAGCATTCATTGAATGTTTATTGATTTGGTGCTCCTGTTTGAATGCTTTGTGATCTCCTAGACATCGCGGAAAACACTAGAGCGTGAGCTAGAAGACAAGAGCTTGACCCAAGCAAAGTCGACTAAAGAGGTAAACCTAAGTCTATCCGTGTGTGTGCCCTAATGAGGATGTGTGTTATGATGTATCCATGTGACTAAGAGAAGACTTCGTGTGGTTAAGGAAATGTGGAAGTGTATGTTGGACCTTTTTATACCCAAGGAGGAAGATAAAGGGCATGGTAAGATCTTGTGATCAATGTGTGTGAATTGAAAGAATGATTGTTTGGCAAGGTGAAAATGATTGTTATTTGAATGCCTTATGAGCAGCCGTATCGTTATGGGTGAACACTAAACTATAATTTGTGAATGTGTGTTAAGTCAAGATCCTTTAGTTTTGATGATAGAATACCTTGTGTTGAATGTTTAATACGTTTGTTAAGCTTTGAGATTCAGATAAACAGGTAAAGGAGTGGCTTAGCACGCAACGTTGCAAGCGCACTCAGTTCATGACATGTGCCTAACCGGTCAGGCACCTGTCTAGGAGAGCTCATGATAAATCGTCTAGTACACACAAGAAGTAAAGCATCACACGACCACATCTCTCATGCATCAGAAGTAAAACGAGGACAAAACACTGCAAGAAGATCGACAAACCTATGCAGACCTTCACATCCACATAAGCAACCAACTCACAACAAAAGCATAACTCATTAATGTGTAAGATAACAAGATAAGTCAAGGGCTATTAATACACATTATTATGTAGCCATAATGATGTCTAAAGAGTGCATTTATGAGCATTAATGAGCCAAACAAGATCAGACAAGTTGAGTACACAAGTGGTGCATGACCAATTGAGAGAACTATCGGCGACATGTTCAATCACAAGGCGACACGTGTTCTGACGGGTTCAGGTCAAGTGGAAGATCAAGCTACAATTGAGTTGGCTGTTATGTTAAATGGTAAAGCAGTCATCGACTCCTAGAGCCTAGGTGATCATAGGATGTTAGTTATATCTTAACTAACATGTATAAATACATGCATTTATGTCCTATGTAAGTAAGCTTGACATAGAGGGAAAAAGGTAGAGATAACCTGAGCAAGTGTGAGTTATACTAAAATGTGTGTAAGAGCTAGAGAGTAGGTGAGTTGGATAGGACTGGAGTCAAGTTTCAATACGCTGTGTATTTGATAGATTGATCAGTTAGGGAACGGTTAGGGAACTGTAGGCCGACTGTTAGGAGAGGGTAGAGGACTTTGGGATAAAGTCCCAAACTATCCTGAAGTCCGTGGGTAGGGCGAAGGAGATTGAGTGAATTTTTGTGTGTCAATTCTCAATCAAGATGGAGTTTCCAGTTTGAGTTCATCTAGTGCTTTTCCTCAACTATAAATTAGTTCACTTAGGATAACGATACATCCTCGATCGGTCAGGGATGCATTAGGAGCATAAGTTAAGTTTCAATTGGTATCAGAGCGGGTCTCTTCTAGAAAGATAACTGCTTTGGAAGATGATCAAAATGTCACATGCAAGTTTACTAGGGTCAGAAGAAGGTTCTGCACCAAATTGACCACCACTCTTCAATGGAGAAAACTACACTCACTAGAAAAACAAAATGGAGTTTCACATCAAGTCTGATGATCCAAGGATGTGCATGGTTGTGTCACGTGGTGAATACATCTTCCTAGATGCTCAAGGACAAGACATATTAGTCGAAAACATGATGGATGATCAAATCAAGAAGTTGCTATTCAATGCTTGAGCAGTAAAAATTATACATCGTGCACTACTAATAGAGCAATACTCCAAAGTACCCTTAGCTAAAACAACTCAAGAGATTTGGAAAACTCTTGAAGTCACGTATGAAGGGAATGATGAGATCAAAAAGACTCGCATTAAGCTACTACTCACTCATTGGGAGCTATTCAAGAAGGAAGAAAAGGATAGCATCTTTAAAATGCACACAACGTTCACCAAGCTAATCAACGGAATGCTTGTGCTAGGAAGAACTATCTCAAATGAGGATCAAATTCCGAAGTTCCTCAGATCTCTTCCTGCCTCCTTTGATATCAAAGTCAATGTCATACAAGAAGTTCATGATCTCTCTAAGATGTCTTTGGCAGACATGTTAGGTTCCCTAATGCCTTTTGAGTTAAAATTACAGCAAAGAAACTCAAAAAATTTAACAAGACAAAGAGGAAAAGGGATAGCCCTTCAGGTAGCTGAAAATGAAAAGTTCGAGACAGGAGAAGACAATGATGAGATGGTCCTCTATGCTAAGAGGTACTTTTGGAAGTTCATAAGAAACAACATGAGGAAAGGTAAAGATCCCAAGGAGACTGACGATCATCAGAAGAAGAACAATGACAAGTGTTTCGGGTGCTCAAAGCGTGAGAACCACATCAAAGACTGTCCTCAACGATCCGGAGAGGACAACGACAGGGTCAAGAAACCTGTTCAATGATCATTCAACAAAGGGCCAAGTAAAGAAGCCTTTGTTGCTGCATGGGGAGACTTAGAACTAAGTGACAATAATCAAACCTCAGATAGCGATCTCTCGGAAGATGAGAAGGCTCATTTATGCCTTGAGGAAGTTTGCTTGATGGCGCAAGACAAGGACACGTCAGAATCAGAGGGAGAAGAACAAAACAAGGTAAACTACTGTAAACTTAGAAAGAAGATTCTAAAGGCTGAACTTCTAGGACTTAGAAAGTTTTCTCTCATACTAGTTGATCAACTAGAGGCATTGGAAAATGAAAACAAAGAACTCTTAGAGGAAAATTTAAAATTAGAGGAAAATTCGAACAAGGATAAGGTAGAAAATCTTATGAATGCACTCAAGAAATTGCAAACTGACTATTGTGAAATTTTTGCCATTCAAGAAAAGGTGAAGCTAAGAAAAACAACCTGAAATTGATGAGTTGAGTGCTGCTCTTAACGTAAAAGAAAATGAACTAGCATAAATCAAAGAAAATTACTCAAAGCTAGAAGCTGATTCTAGCACATCCATGTGGAAAAACAAACGACCGATTGGGTATCAATCAGGAACCAGTCGTAGAGGTGTCTTTCACCTATGTAGACAACCCGATCATCATGAAGCCAAATGTTATAGGACATGTTATACCCAAAATTTTGACCCTTGGGAAAGGGCTCAAGCGCATAAATGCAAAGACAAGGGAAAACCGGTTAAAATGCACCAAGACGGGATTTTCCAAGGACATTCTTTGGACTTTCTATTTTCATATGAATTGTTCACCATCTCCAAACATTTTCCAAATACCATAGTCATTATGAAAGGCTAGCCTTAATTTCCTAGATGATATTTATTTAGGTAATTTAGCTTTTAATTCTTGTTATAAGCTAATTAACACAGGAAATAGCCTTGAAATAGAAATAAACAGGTTTCCAAAAATTATAATAAAATTTTCACATGGTTAGAGACTAACAATGTTGGAATTTTGTAATTTCAATTTTCCAATAATAAGTTATAAATTATGGGAGGGTCCCAATTGTAATATTTTTATATAATTTGTTATTTATTGAAATTAGCCGATTCCAACTCCCAAAATTCATAAAAATCTTCTTTTATCTTTGGTTAACATTTCATAATTTTTATCGATCTCTAGCTGTAACACCCCGTCTCTAATAGTCGTGATTATCGCATAAGCCATCTAACACATATATTAAAATCGCAGCGGAAATTCTTTACATTACCGAGAACCTTGCCACGGTCTGACTACAACATATACCGAACTTAAATATTTACAACTGTTTATCCAAAAATACCAACCGAGTTTCAAGTATCTCAAAGTCTAACAAGTTTCCACAACTTCTAATATCAACAGACAGGTGTACATGCACAACCCGTACTCAAAATAAAACCCATCCTATGTCTACCCGCTCCTACTCTCGAGGTGGGTCTTCTAAGGCCTCTTTCTTGCAAAAATTAATATGAATGCCCCGAGGGGCACAACATCTTCACTGGTACGATTAACTGGTAGCCCCCAAGCTATCAGGGTTGCGATGTCTACTTTGTCGTAAACATGCGGTTGATTTATTAGTACAACATTAATAAGAAGATAATAAACACCACACAACATATGAACAAATCATAGTTCAAACACAATAAACGACTTAAAGGTAACCCTAGCCAACCTTTCTATAGTTAGAATTGGTTGTTTCTTATCTCAATGTTTATCTTGTTGGGTCAAAGGTAACCCTAGCCAATGAGCTATTAACTCCATTGGTTAAATAAACAACTTATCTTAAATTTGGGATTTAGGAGATCCCACCGCACCATCTTAATCTGGCCTCCCACCTTGAACTGTAATCCAAGGTGGTCGAGTCTATATGTCGACTCTAGGCGACAAGTCAAAGATGAGTCTCAAACCGAAGTCGGATCTTATTCAGATACCAACCCCCTATTTCTTAACATGCATGACCGGAGTCAGTCCCGGATTCCTCACTTCCCCCAAGTTCCAATTAGTTCAAGTCTCAAAGATGTAGGTGTTAGTTAAACCTTTTTCGGGTATTAACCAACCAACAATTTGGGTGTGTATTCTTATCTCATTCCATTGTTTACTAACTTAGTTAGTACATGATCTCCAGCCAAGTGTGTTAGTAATACAAAACACACAAGAACCACAATATACCGGTTGCATGCTTTATCTTGTTTTAGTCGGAACACATAAAAAAATAGCACACAAGCCGAGGGACACCTCGTTAGCAAGCAGGCTACAAGAAAACCATACTGTTCACCATCGGTTGTTTCGGTTGCCTAATCTCCTTCCGAGTCCCAATTATCAAGTCCTAAAACAATCATCCAATTTGGGTTGTTATTACGTCCAATCAAGCTAGCTTACTTAGCCACTAATGTTTACCCACAAAGAACCACTAAGTCCTTGTAACATAATCTTAATCATATAATTCATTTAACTTTTCCTTATTTCTTAAGTCCTTATATGTAACGACCCCAAAACCACCCTGGTTGAGAGACCGTTACACGCCGCGCGCTTATTACCTAAGACACGCAAGGCTACACTATCGAAACCCCAAAATAGAACTAATGCTCATATATTACCAGATAAACAATTACAAATTGTCTTTACAATACACAGGCGGAAGCCAAACTGAATTACAAAGCATGATCTAAATACAACTGGGCCCTAAGGCCAAACAAACTAAATACAAAACTCAAATGCCAAAACGAAAAGTAAGAGCTGAATCTCCAAGCACGAACTAAAACCTGCAAATCAGACGGAGATAGGGGTGAGCAAAACTATTGCTCAGCAGGTGATAAACTTCATCAGCTGAGCATGCTCAAAACATAATCTGAACATACATACTTATACATATACAGAAGCGCTTAGCTAGAGCGAAACCAAAGTCAAAGCAGAAGACTTTCAAATAGGCAGAAGTCTAAAACAGAAGAGGCTAAGCAGTGGTCAAAACATACACTTAATAGCAGAAGGTAAACTGAAGCTGAAAGCTTGACGAAATCAGAAGCTTAAGAACTCAGCTTAAACACAATCAGAAGCTTAGCAAAATCAGAAGCTTAGCAAAATCAGAAGCTTAGCAAAATCCGGAACTTATCAGAAGGCGGTAAGCACACATCAGACCGTCTCAAATCAAATACAGATAGAGAGCAGACGAAGTGGTGCACTTTACAAATCAGAAATCCTCAACAGACAGGAAGCACACAGCAGCCTATCTGAGTTTGAAAACAAACAGGACTGGCGGAAGCAGTACAAACAAACATAGGTGTTCAAAGGACAGAAAGCACACAGCAGTCTGTCAAATACAAAAGCAGAGAGAACAGACAGAAGCCAAACAGAACACAAACAGAAGTGGGACACTAGCACCAAGCATAACACTTAGAAAGGGTCGAAGACCCATGGATCTAACAGATCCCTCGACAACGCAGAAATGACCCAAAGGCCAAAGGGTTTGTCAACCCCACAGAACAGATTGGGCATGACCCACACTCAGAATGACGTCTACATGGTATACCACGGAATAGCTCGACCCAGCCATTCACGGCTCAGAAGCAGAGTAACTAGGTCCCAAAACGGAAGCTTAACAAACAGAAGCTTTCAACAGAACGGGACAAAAGTCCTTGTCAGAACAGAGCAGAAAGCAGAAGCTTTTAACAGAACAGAACAGAGGGCCAAAGCCAGCAAACCTATCATAAATCCTTTATCAACAAGTTCATCACACTGACTAGCAAACACGAAAACCAACCAGAAGCATAGAAGCTCAAAACCTCTTCCAGAGCAAATCAGAGTTCAAAGGCTTATTTAAGACTTTCAAATTAACGTACACATATACATGTGCTAAACATATCAGAACAGATAGTACTCGAAAAGAGGAATCCAATGCCGCAAATGGCACTCAAAACGGAGCTCAAACGAAGAAGTTATGCTAAACAAAGGCCGGTCCGAACAAGCGTCCGACCTTGCATGTTCGGACCTAATTCGAGAGTCTGAAAATCCTCCGGCGTATGATGTCCGAACTTCAATGTTCGGACACATGTTAGGACATACCGAAAACTGCAAATCACTTACGGAAATCAGCCAGAACCAAGCCACAAATCCCCCACAAAACATACATAACTTATTGTAGCAAATTAACCAATCGAAAACACATTTCCATGGGTTTTAACACATCAAACGCACATCAAAATCAACCTAAAACATCACCAAATCAAAGAGTTAAAACAATCATATACGAAGAACAAACAAATCAGAAATCCCCATGGACGACACACAACCGAATCCTTAACCACCTACCTCACATCCGACGCAATGCAATCTCAGAGGACTCTACACTTCGGATTCCTCAAATCTCCACTCGAATTGAACCATTCCCAAATACAAAAGGAAATCAGAAGGAGAAAAGAAAACTCAATGGAGAAGAGAACCAAATTTACAAATCAAACCTTACGATCGACCGACTATCAACACCGAAACTCCATTAGCAATCTCCATTGATCAATTATAGGGAGGAGATTGAGGAGAAGGAAGAGAAGCAAAGAGAGGAAGAAGATATGAAAGTGAGAGAGGGTTGAGGAAGCGAGGAAACTGTCGTGGAAGGAGAAGAGCATGAATTAGAAAATAAGAAAAGAAAGTTAGGAAATAGAAAAAGAAAAAAAAATACTTCCTAACTCCTTAAATGATAATAAAACCGAAAGGACATCCATAGCCCTCCTTCACAATAAATAAATAAAAGAATAACTCTTCTAACCCTCATTCCTCAAAGTTAACAGATAACATCCAGAAGAATGTCATAAACATTCTTATATAAGATTACAGTTTAATACGAACTCCCTTTGCGAATCAGAAAGAAGTAATACAAGATAAAATAAAAAAAAAATCTGGGGCATCACAACATACCCCTCTTAAAAAGAATTTCGTCCTCGAAATTCGATGAAACTTAGAATATGAACAAATGCACTTCCAGTGCCAGAATACTACAAACACTCACAAGGCTAACACTCAGAACTCACTGCTGATTGACTGACAGAAGAACAAGCAGAAGATGATTATTGAAGGCTATGCACGAAGGCACAGGAAGAATGCTCACACATCCCTAAAGCTCTAACCTCACACAAGCTAACACACAAATCTCGCTGGCTGACTCACTAACAGAACGAACAAAGCAGGAGACGGCAGAAGGTTACTCTTGAAGAATTAGGAACAACACTCACACTCACTGGTCATTGACTAACATTAGCACATAGCAGATTATTTTTGGAGATTCAGCCTAAAAGCATAGAAGGAAACACTTGCATATCTCAGAAGCCTGAACTTACAGAGCTAACACTCAGAATACACTAACTGACGCGCTGATAGAAAGATGCAACATATGATCACTAAAGGCTCAGCACAGAGACATAGAAAGAACGCTAACATATCTCATAACTCTACTTACACGAGCTAACACACGGACCTCACTAGGATTCACTAACAGAATGAGCAAAGCAAAAGATTACAAAGGCTAATCTTGAAGGAGTAGGAACAACACTCACATATCTCAGAAGCTTGCACCTCACAAATCTAGCACTCAGAACTTGTTAGCTTACTCACTGACGGAAGAGGTGAAACAGAAGATTACTAACACTCAGCCTAAAGGCACAAGAACTCTCAGAGGTGTCCTTACCTAAAGGACCAACATACTTGCGAACTCCCACCAGAACACAACACAGAACATACAACACAAGCACGTAACACAAGCTCACAATTGAAGCACACAACTCTGTCAAACAAGAACTCACATTCGGTCATCCTTTCCCAAAGGACCCGACTCCCTCCGACTCACTTTCAGAACACACAAGCACATGCAAACAGACACTACGCTTCCGCTGCGCTACTCTGATAGCAGACAACCACAGAGCAGGCACACATTATAGACACCAGATAGCAATCACAATCACGCAGCAGTTAGCACATGGCAGATAACAGGCAAAGACACGGAAGCGTAGACAGGCAAACACCCACAAATCCCAACGAAAACCAAACCTGGCTCTGATACCACTGAATGTAACGACCCCAAAACCACCCTGGTTGAGAGACCGTTACACGCCGCGCGCTTATTACCTAAGACACGCAAGGCTACACTATCGAAACCCCAAAATAACTAATGCTCATATATTACCAGATAAACGATTACAAAATGTCTTTACAATACACAGGCGGAAGCCAAACTGAATTACAAAGCATGATCTAAATACAACTGGGCCCTAAGGCCAAACAAACTAAATACAAAACTCAAATGCCAAAACGAAAAGTAAGAGCTGAATCTCCAAGCACGAACTGAAACCTGCAAATCAGACGGAGATAGGGTGAGCAAAACTATTGCTCAGCAGGTGATAAACTTCATCAGCTGAGCATGCTCAAAACATAATCTGAACATACATACTTATACATATACATAAGCAATTAGCCAGAGCGAAACCAAAGTCAAAGCAGAAGACTTTCAAATAGGCAGAAGTCTAAAACAGAAGAGGCTAAGCAGTGGTCAAAACATACACTTAATAGCAGAAGGTAAACTGAAGCTGAAAGCTTGACGAAATCAGAAGCTTAAGAACTCAGAAGCTTAAACACAATCAGAAGCTTAGCAAAATCAGAAGCTTAGCAAAATCAGAAGCTTAGCAAAATCCGGAACTTATCAGAAGGCGGTAAGCACACAGCAGACCGTCTCAAATCAAATACAGATAGAGAGCAGACGAAGTGGTGCACTTTACAAATCAGAAATCCTCAACAGACAGGAAGCACACAGCAGCCTATCTGAGTTTGAAAACAAACAGGACTGGCGGAAGCAGTACAAACAAACATAGGTGTTCAAAAGACAGAAAGCACACAGCAGTCTGTCAAATACAAAAGCAGAGAACAGAAGCCAAACAGAACACAAACAGAAGTGGGACACTAGCACCAAGCATAACACTTAGAAAGGGTCGAAGACCCATGGATCTAACAGATCCCTCGACAACGCAGAAATGACCCGAAGGCCAAAGGGTTCGTCAACCCCACAGAACAGATTGGGCATGACCCACACTCAGAATGACGTCTACATGGTATACCACGGAATAGCTCGACCCAGCCATTCACGGCTCAGAAGCAGAGTAACTAGGTCCCAAAACGGAAGCTTAACAAACAGAAGCTTTCAACAGAACGGGACAAAAGTCTTTGTCAGAACAGAGCAGAAAGCAGAAGCTTTTAACAGAACAGAACAGAGGGCCAAAGCACATCAAACGGATCATAATCCTTTATCAAAACAAAAGTCATACACTGACTAGCAAACACGAAAACCAACCAGAAGCATAGAAGCTCAAACACTCTTCTAGAGCAAATCAGAGTTCAAAGGCTTATTTAAGACTTTCAAATTAACGTACACATATACATGTGCTAAAACATATCAGAACAGATAGTACTCGAAAAGAGGAATCCAACGCCATAAACGGCACTCAAAACGGAGCTCAACGAAGAAGTTATGCTAAAACAAAGGCCGGTCCGAACATGCGTCCGACCTTGCATGTTCGGACCTAATTCGAGAGTCTGAAAATCCTCCGGCGTATGATGTCCGAACATCAATGTTCGGACACATGTTAGGACATACCGAAAACTGCAAAATCACTTACAGAAATCAGCCAGAACCAAGCCACAAATCCCCCACAAAACATACATAACTTATTGTAGCAAATTAACCAATCGAAAACACATTTCCATGGGGTTTTAACGCATCAAACGCACATCAAAATCAACCTAAAACATCACCAAATCAAAGATTTAAAACAATCATATACGAAGAACAAACAAAATCAGAAATCCCCATGGACGAACACACACAACCGAATCCATTCACCACCTACCTCACATCCGACGCAATGCAATCTCAGAGGACTCTACACTTCGGATTCCTCGAATCTCCACTCGAATTGAACCATTCCCAAATACAAAAGCAAAATCAGAAAGGAGAAAAGAAAACTCAATGGAGAAGAGAACCGAAATTTACAAATCAAACCTTACGATCGACCGACTATCAACACCGAAACTCCATTAGCAAATCTCAATTGATCAATTATAGGGAGGAGATTGAGGAGAAGAGAAGCAAAGAGAGGAAGAAGATATGAAAGTGAGAGAGGGTTGAGGAAGCGAGGAAACTGTCGTGGAAGGAGAAGAGCATGAATTAGAAAATAAGAAAAGAAAGTTAGGAAATAGAAAAAGAAAAAAAAATACTTCCTAACTCCTTAAATGATAATAAAACCGAAAGGACATCCATAGCCCTCCTTCACAATAATAAATAAAAGAATAACTCTTCTAACCCTCATTCCTCAAAATTAACAAGATAACATCCAGAAGAATGTCATAAACATTCTTATATAAGATTACAGTTTAATACGAACTCCCTTTGCGAATCAGAAAGAAGTAATACAAGATAACATAAGAGAAAAAAATCTGAGGCATAACAATGTATATATTTCTAACCATCATTACCCTCCTAATGGCACTCTTTTTTTTTCTTTGTTTTATAGGTCCGACCGATCCTACAAGGTAGGTCCCAAGGTCGGTCGAAGTCAGTGCACTCCACCGTTTGAAAATTTCAACCCGACCGACCTTGCCAAGGTCGGTCCTAAGGTCGGTCCAAGTCAGAAGACATCACCGTTTGGAATTTCTAGCCCGACCGACCTTGCCAAGGTCGGTCCTAAGGTAGGTTGAAGTCATAAGGCATCCTGGATGGGTAATTCTAGCCTGACTGACCTTCCCAAGGTCGGTCCTAAGGTAGGTCGAAGTCAGACCCATTTTTCTATGTGCTTGTTTCACTCCAAACCTTCTCACAAGTGTACTAGTATGTTCTAACTTCATTTTGGCACTTTAACACCCTCTTAAATCATCCACCAAACTCATTAATTAAACCACCATCAAACTCCTTGACCATTTACTCAAATTCTGACAAAATCCTTAACACTTACACTAGTACAAAAAACGTCTATTTTGGCGCCCCTATTTCAGCGGTTGTAGATAAAACCGCCAAAATAGGAGCTCGAGATGTATTAGGTTTGTAAAGAAGGGGTCTATTTCGGCGGTTCCTAGATATGAACCGCCGAAATAGGCCATATTTAATAATTAAAAAAATAAAAGAGACCTATTTCGGCGGTTCCTTACATGAAACCCCCGAAATAGGTGTTTCTATTTTTCTTTTTTTCTAATTTAATCATCTATTTCGGTGGTTCTTTGTTAGGAACCACCGAAATAGGTCTCTTTAATTTTTTATTAAATATGGCCTATTTCGGCGGTTTCTAACAAAGAACCGCCGAAATAGGTCGTTTTAATTCACCCCCCCAGCCCGCCCCGACGCAATTACGGTTTCATTAACCTAAACTAACCCCTCTTCTCTCTGTTATCAGCAGCGATTTGGAACCTCCGACGCTACCCCCACCTACTGCCGTCCCTCCTCCTCCCCCCCTTCGCCGGACGTCGTGCCGCCGGTGGTTGTCACGTCGGTGGTGTCGCTGCCCTCCTCCCGCCCAGCAAACAGACGCGCCAAGGTGAGTAACCCTAACTTTCATTTTCGGTTTTGATTAATTAATTGTTAATGTGTTGTTAAAATTGATAGATTATGGTCACATTGTGATTGTGGATGCTGATATTTATTGTGTGTGTGAAATCTTTGCAAGATTTGGTTGTTAAACTAATAACTTTATGTATGTACACAAGGTGTTTGACGAAATGTCCGAGTGAATTTTTTGCTGTTTTTGGCCCTTCTTTTAAGTATAGTTAGGTTAGCTTATTTGGGCTTGATTTATGCTTATATGGGGTGGAACAATGTTTAAGCATTATTTGTTTAAGTATAGTTAGGTTAGCTTATTTGTCCACTTAAAATTACTTGTTAATTCACATTTCATAAGTAAATATACATTGTAAATATTCATTGGTGAGTGAGATCTCTGCTAGTTATTTTTGCATAATAAGCAATACATAAATCAGAAAAATTTCATAACTAAATTTGTTTTCAAGAAAAAGATTTTAAATATTGTATTGTTTATTTAATAGTAAAATTGTGGTGGGGATTTTTTAATTCTTTTTTCCTTTTTCAATGAAAATGGCATGTATATTTTGTTTATCTAATTGCACAAAATTTATACTAATCACAAATGTAAGTTTACTTGTTCGAACAAGTAATATAAGTTAAGCAATTAAGAGTTTCTCCTTGTCTTCATAAACAATGTAGTCGAGTTGATGAGTTATCATCTTTGACACTAAGTTCCCCACTCTCTGTAGATTGTATTAGAGTTATACTAAAAAAATTCTTATTGTTCTTGTTTGAATGAGCTAACGATAATGTTTATAATTTACATATTTGATTATGGTATTATATTATCGTTAATACAAGAGTGTGATGCATAAGAGGTACATTGAAAATTATGGATAACATGTTAAACATGAAAAATACAATTTAGGTTGTTATGTAAGTTATAGTTTGATCTTATCATTTTGAGTTGTTATGAACAACTTCATTCATTGGTAAAAATACTATTAAACATTCGGTAGTGTATATATATATAATATATATGAGTATTGTATAGTCGTTAAGTTTAATATAAAATTATTCTAATTGATGTGAATATTGTTCAATCTTTATGAGTCGTTTAGATTGAGTGTGAAAATTATTTGTTGATTTATGTACTATGTTGTGCCCCTGATTGTAAGCAATATAGTGTTTCGCCCTCAATTCATATTTATTTTGTGTCTGCGTTGCCTCTGTAGAGATTGGTATTGCTACACACGTCTCGCACGCCCGATTGAGAAGAGGGGCTGAAAACAATTCATTTAGGAACCGGTAAATTTTTTTAATTTAACTCTTCATTCTCTTCATTCTCTTCACTCACTGTAAATTTGCAACCTAACTGCATATAAGGAACAAACACAACTACTGAGTTTCTCTGGTGTCTATACGTATTTGTGTCTCTGCAGATAAATACTTAAGAAGCTTCTTTACCATTTGATGGTAGATTGAAAGCGGAGTGGAGAACAATTCATTTTCGAACCGGTAATATAATCTAACTTATCATTTTTCTCTTTTGTACATTGTATTTGATTTGCACAAATTATTGGAATTTCGTTTGATGAATAAATTTGGTATCTAATAGTTTGGTTTATGATAGAAATTTGTGTTGTTGAATAATTGGTGAATGCTTAATAATAGGCATGGTTGTCTTTTTTACTTTGTATTTGATTTCCACAAATTATTAAAATTTGGTTTGATGGATAAAGTTGGTATTAGTTTGATTTGTGATGGAAATTTGTGTTGATGAATGGTTGGTGAATGCTTAATAATAAGCATGGGATAGGTAAAATTATGCAAAAGTCATGCCTATTTTTTTTTTAAAATCTCTTCGTAATTAATATTGTTTGATGTATGTGTATATGTCAAACAATACTAATTTTTTATCAGGTCTCACTACATTCAAGTCCGTGAATCACCTCTATTGTTTCCCGCCTTCTTCCATTACTGTTGCACTTTCCTCCTCTATGCACAAGTAAGTAACTAAACCTTATTTTTTGTTTAATAAATGCAATTATGTATTTAAATATAAGTGCTAGTACATAATTTAGCTTCATTCCATATGTTGTTGATGCATTTCTTTTGTAATTTATTTTTTGTTGCTCCCTTGCAGAGACATATTAGAAGTGGTATTGCTGCATCTCTCGCACAGAAGCCTACCTCTCAGGCACCAGTCTCCCCTGTCCATAAATCCTTAAAAAACAGTACGTATTTTAACTCTCGATTCTTTGTTAATCTCTAAACCGGTTTGAACTTATACAGTGGAGAATTGAAAATGTTGATTTGATGATCTGAATTTGCAATTGGTTTTCAGTTAGCTAGTAAAGAATTGATTTATTTTAATTGTTGGTTGCTGCTGCATTGTTGGAATGTTTGTGGTTGTGATGACATTGGTGAGTGCTGAATAATAAGCACGGATGTGTACAATTATGCAAAGGTCATGCCGAATTTTTTGTAGAAAAAGTATTCGTAATATTGTTTTAAACACCGGTTTTGTTTTAGAAGTGCAACAATTTCTTAAATTTAAAATGCTAGTTTATTTGTGTTTGCAACCTTAGAGTTAGGCTAGACTAATTGACAATCATCCCAGTCATGCTCCATTAAGAAATAAACATGTGCAAATTAATACATACCATATTCTACAAAGGCTCTAACTCACACCTTTGATCTGTAGCTCATATAGTATGGAGCGTGACTGGATGTATGGTGATAGAGGGGAACATTTTGACAAAATGCTGAAAGAGTTTTGCAAAGCTGCAGTGCAACACAAGGACAGGACTGTAGACACCAAAAATTCTCACCCCATAGAGTAAATTCCCAAAAATAAGAGGGGTCGTCGCCTTTCTTTTTCAAAAAAGTATCAACGCGCGTGCCAAAACAAAACCATCGTTTTTCTTGACAAAATTCTTAATAATTTGTCAAAGCGTTTCAGAAAAACCCAATTTTTCGAAAATGAGTTTTCAAACAATAATGTCTTAAACCTACCCTTTTGTTTAGTTACCTATTTAATATTGTCAATTAAATTTCCAAATTTGTGAGCTTGTCATTTTGCATGATGATATTTTTACTATCTCATTTTAGTCTGGTTTCAATCTAGTCTTAGGCTGAACCCAACTTAGCCCAATCCAAGGCCCTATGATCACTTGCTCCATCTTGACAAACACAGCCCACATCCAAAGGCTGCCTTTTAAAACACAAAAAAGCCTACTGTTCCAGCAGATCCATCCGCGGTAGCCTCCTCACGACCTCGGCTCCGGATAAATGATCTCAAATGCTACCGTCTTCCTCCCTCGATCAGCCTGAACGTGAATTTTCGTTTCTCTATCACTGAAACCTTCTCCTCCTTCCTTCATATTTTGCAAAAATAATCCCAAAGCTGCTGCTGTTCATTTGAACGGCTTCACTCTTTTCTCCCTCTCGCGATCGATTCTTCACCTGCCTCTCTAGCAGCAGCCACCTACCTCCTCCTTCATGTCTGCTCATTTTCCTTCCTCGATCTTCTCCACCGAGACAAAATAATCGGCCATTAACCATGCTCCTCCATCGCCCGGTTGCTTCTGAGAACGATTGGGTCCCGAACATCTGCACCTCCTTCATCGACTGACGGATGAAGGTGAACGATTCTGTAGCGATTTCGTCGGAATTTGAGTTCTGATGCAAGTGTCGCGTTCTTCTGCCCCTTTCCGGCCTTTGGGCACTATCATCGCCGCTGGAATACGGCCTCAACCCTCAATGGGCTAGGGTTTCTGCAGTTCTTTCCCAATACGCTTATTTGTGAGAGATTCAGGTCTCCGTCCTTTCTCTCTTACTTCTCCTGTGCTTTTAACTCTTTTCTGAGCAGTGCCTACCACATGAGCATCTCGTTCTAATTTTGAAATGCTTCATACCTGTCGGTTTCGTACCTATTTGGTCTGTGCCTATTTAAAGTGTTTGTCATTCTGATTCTCGATTTTCTTGATTGTCGAAACATCCAACTGTCGGATTTACGCAAAACCGGCTCTATTTCTAGTTCGCGTGTAAACCCAGGCCGATTATCGCCTCATCCTTGCGGTTCTTCTGGCTATATTTATCTCAATCGATGACTGTGTTCTTTAATATCTGCCTGAGAGTTCGATTTAGCTTTGCTGGAGATGGATGCTCATGCCATGGTCTTCATTCGATTCGAATAACTCAATCGGAGAGTTCGCATGTTGGAGATGTTTAATACCATTTGTTTTTCTGGTTTTTTTTTCTGACTAATCTTGGCAAAGAAGCTAATCTGGGTAATCTTCTTGAGTGACCTTTTGTTATGAAAGTTACGGGCTGGAACTTTTCTTCAGTGTGTGTCCTGTTCTAGTTGGATAGAAGAAGCTCCATCTGTTGCTTTTTGATTATTGTTACTGAATACATATGCACTTTGTTATGAAGTTGGGTTCAACAAGCTGACCAATATTGCGGCATGTTACGCTTGAATCCTACCCGTTGTTTCATTTTGTGGGGACTGAGATTTGTTCGCTATCTGTTTGATATGTTGGGTTCAACCTGTTCACTCCATTTGCATCAGGGTCTCCACCCTTTACCGGCCTTTTGGGAAATTGGAGACCCGCATGTCTGTTTGACGTTTACATTTAGGCTGAGTTTAGACTCTTTGCTGCGGATTGACTCCACTTTGGAGGACGACATTATTACCCCCTTGCGTATCAAGTAATTTCATTGACATGCCCCACTGATGTTGAATTGCTTGACTCGAACTGTTGCTCACTCTTGATTCTGTATTTTGACCGAGGTATCGTGAACTTGGACTGGACTTCTGGGCTTTTGTATGACCTTGGGCTTTGCAAGTTGGCCAGTGGATCTCAGCGTGACATCTGTTTATCAGGGGTTTGGAATTTCTAGTCCTCAATTCTTACTATAATTTGATTGCCTTTGATAGCTAATTGCTCCCTGCGCTTGGATATGGGTTTGGAAATTGATTTGAGACTAGTATATACTTGCCTCATTGCGTTTAGATAAGAACATAAATCGAGCGATAGTTGCCCGAATATATGATAGTTAAGATAAATCACTTGTTGGCTGGTTGGTCCTTATTAAGTCTTCATCTTTGAGGGAAGTGATATAAACCCTTCTAGGTATGATCCCACATGACTCAAACTTCACCTCTTTGATACTGCACTTTGGTTTGAGTCATAATCTAAGATGACGAACTAATTCGAGTAGCAACCCCCATGTTTGATTTATTCTACGATTCGTAGTATTTGTTGGCGGCTTGAAACTCTCTTCTATGTTCTCGGTTGGGGTGTGGGAGATGATTAGATTGCCTCCTTTCCTCCCATTGAGAGGGGCCGTATGATCCCATTGCACACACCCTAACCCTCTTACATTTCATTACTAATTAATCTCGTCTCTTTGCTTTGTTCCCTGGGATGTACGTATTGCTTGAGAAATGAGGAACTGCTCGGAGATTAAGGAGACAGACCTTGGCTAAGACTACCGGGGTTCTCCCTTCAAATGTGAAAAACGGTTGGTGTATCTCTTCGGATCCCCTTCAGCTCGAGTGAGGCGGCGTTGATGCGACCCCCCATAGCAGCTCTTTTAATTCAGCATTTCAATTCAACACTTTAATTTTGTTATCATGAGTTGTAATTTGCCAATTGGTTGTGTTGCCTAGCATAGTCTTGGATTTCATAATTCTCTGTATTTGTCGGCTTGCGTTTTTACTCTGTCTATCTTTCGTACATATTTTGAATGCTTGTTTATACATTTTTGGTTCTATTATACATTAGGCGTTTTATTTGTTAGTTTCATCTTATAAATTGCTAGATTGGTTTAGTGCATGTAGCCATAGCATAGCCTTCAGGTCTACCCACTTAATTACTGGACAAATCAAGTCCGGTTTTAGAAAAGCCTAGGACCATTCATAGATGTTGCCCACATTAAGGTCGTAGTACCCGAGGGTCGTAGTACCTGTTTGTGGGAACATCTCTCCTAAAAAAAAACTTTCCAAACAATCCTTAAATGTCACAATAAACTCACAATCAATTATTCGTTTCAACCAATAAAATCCGTTTCAAAACCCAAAATTCATTTCCAAATTCAGCCCAAAAATTCAATTTCAAATCACTCTCTCATCAAACACACTACAAAATCAATCTCTCGTACTCATCAACACTCTTTCAAAAGCAATCCTTCTCACACTCATTCTTCATACACAATTCAAAATTCATTCCAATTCATGGGCAATCCCAACTTTAAATCATCCAGCTGAGGCCCAATTCGAAGCCTAAATCTGGCCCATTTTTCAAAACCAAATTCGGCCATTCTTCAAGGCCCAATCTGACTCATTTTTTAAAGCTCAATTCAATCCAATTCATTTCAATTCAAACCTGATTCAATTCAATTCGAACCCGATGCAATTCAATTCAATTTTAATTCAATTAGATTCAATCTCAATTTCAATTTAATTCATTTCAAAATTCTTGTCATTCCCAATTCAGTCCAACTTCATTTCAATCCCAAACAATTCCAAACACCATAAATCCCAAACTCCTTTGGACTCTAAACTCCTTAGAACTTAAGCATCTCGAACCTCCGAACGTCTCAACAACTCAACAGACTCGAACGTCTTAGCAGCTCAACAGACTCGAACGTCTCAACAGCTCAACAGACTCGAACGTCTTATCAGCTCAACAGACTCGAACGTCTCAACAGCTCAACAGACTCGAACGTCTCAGCAGCTCAACGACTCGAAGGTCTCAACAGCTCAACGGATTTAAAATCTCAACAGTTCAATAGACTCATCCAAACTTAAACACCTCAAAACCCTCAGCTTCTCACACCCGAACACCTTCAAAATTCATAACCCTTTCAAGCCTTGATTGTCCTACAGACCCGAGCGTCTAACAGACTCCATCATCTCAAGATTTTAAATGCCTCACAGACCTGAGAGTCTCACAGAGTCTCACAGACTCTCACACCTCAAACTCCAAAACGAACCAGACAATCTGTCAAACCTCACAAAAATGACCACAAAACCACTTTGACCCCTCAAAGACCCAAAAGGTCAAAACCCCAATTCCTTCAAAACCCCAAAACTCCCAAACCTCCAAAGCAGTGAACTACGTAAGGTCTGATCTCAACAGGGAGTTGAGTACGTAGGCAACCCACACAGGGTGCGACCCCACATCAATTAAAATACCCTTTTGCACTCAACTATCTCCCCTCCAAACAACCACTTCAAACCCTCAATTACCTCAAAAAACTCAACCATCCTAAAGGCATGAACTACGTAAGGTCTGACCTAAACATGGTGTTGAGTACGTAGGCAGCCCATCTAGGGTGCGACCCCATTCCAATCCAAAAAACCCTTTTCCCACTCTAAGGTATTCTTCATACCTTTCAAAACACTCAAACCTTCTTCGTCTTCCACAAACTTCAAACCATCAGACTTCAAGTCTTGTTGACTCACTAAACCCCAGACTTTTCCCAAATCTTCATTCTATACTCATCCGAATTCAGCAATTCCTCCCCTTGGCGTGAGCTTGATAGAAAAGCTCGCTTCATCCACTCTCTTTCTCTCTTCCCGTCCTAATCCTATCGTTGGCTTTTAAATGAATCTCTCTAACAAGGTTTTGAAAGAAGGAAATCCCGATAATTGGAGACCGAGGTTTCCTCAGGCACTAATCCAAGGTTGTGGTCATTGCCACTTCCGAGGGGTCTAACCCAGTGCGAACCCACGTAGAATCTCTAGTTTGATCAGATAAGTCCTTTCCATAGGCAACAAATCATCAGAGTCAATTAACGGTTCCTAGAACCCGATCTTCCTTCCTAGTTATCATAGGTCAAACTAGGTGGCGACTCTAGTCAATTCCGCCTTTTAGAGGCATAAGTCCGCGTGGAGCCCATTGAGAGTGGGTGTAGTGCTCACTAGCATTCCCCTTATGCTTTCTGGGAAAGACGGACGATATAGTAGGTATTTGAGGGATGCCAGAATAACGGGTTTTCACCCTCCACGGAATGGCACTTTCTAGGATCTAGACTTTTTAGTTAGACCATATTTAGATAGACCTCCCCCCTCATACCGAAAAATCACCCTCCACAAGGACAAAGGCGGAGAAAATTCCATGTCCTTGTGTTAATTGTGGTGTGGTTAGACATTATTCAAGCATCAATGTCGTACAATTGCATGTGAAGACCCGTGGTTTCATGTCGCATTATACAAAATGGATTTTTCATGGAGAACCTGTTGAAGATAGTGCTTCATCTTCCAACAGTCACGATCGGTGTAACTCAAGAACCGAGCAGACATTCGATACTATTAACGAGTCAGAACTCCCAAGCGCTTCCGAAGTCAATGTTGACAGTGAGTCGACTTATCATGAGTATCAAAGGTTGTTGGACGCATCCAAAACGGCGTTGTATCCTACTTGCACTAAGTACACGAAATTGACAGCTATATTGAATTTGTTCAACCTGAAGGGAAGATATGGATTGAGTGGAACTTACAAAAAAGAGAGATAAAAATTTACATTTTTCTCCTTTCTCCTAAGGTCTTTTTCTTTAGCTTTTACAAAGAAACATGAACTTACAAAAAACTGGTACAATTAGTACAACCAAAAGTCTCACAAGTGTCTTTCTTCTGAATCTGACAAATTGGAAATTCTGGGACATAAATCTTTGAGATAATATATCTTGATGGACGGATCCCATAATATCTTGATGGATGGATCCCCTGATGTTCTGATATATAATATTTAAGAAGGCCAGAAACCCAGAAGTCCAGAAGTCCATAATAAGATCTTCATAAAGAAGACCAATGGTTCTTTTAATAAGAACCATTCCCTTTTTGAAAGGGTGAAATAATATAATGATTTAATTTTTGCTTATACTAGCCAAAGGATGATAATTCCCTTAAAGGAAGGACAAAGATAAATATTTCCCAACTTTGCTTATGCTAGCCAAAGGATGGTACTTGTGATTCAAGTATGGTGCGGCATCCCACACCTAACAATGCACCCATTACAGGCGACCAGAGCTCCTGATGGGTCCAGAGATGGTTTTTTTTTTGTTGGCTCAATAGCCGGGTTTCATTTCAACCCAAAGTGTTACTTTTCAAGGCACAAGTGCCTATGGCTCGTTGGCCGGTGCTTTCTTTCAAGGCATATAGCCTGCGGCTCGTTGGCCGGTGCTTTCTTTCAAGGCATATAGCCTGCGGCTCACTGGCCGGTGCTTTCTTTCAAGGCATATAGCCTGCGGCTCGTTGGCCGGTGCTTTCTTTCAAGGCATATAGCCTGCAGCTCGTTGGCCGGTGCATTCTTTCAAGGCATATAGCCTGCGGCTCACTGGCCGGTTCTTTCTTGCAAGGCATATTGCTAACATAGATTTTAGTAGGTAATAAATACACATTTATGTACAGAACTTAAACAGAAACATGGGGAAAAAAATCAAGAATGTGCCGGGTATAACTTACCCGGCACCAAGCACGGCAGTAAATAAATATAAAGGAAAACCTACTCAATCTATACGGGTAGCAAACCAAAACCCGGTCAAAAGTAGCAGGGAAGCAATTAAGACCAAGCAAGTCGAACCCTAGGGACTTGTATAGAAAATTAGTCCTAGCCTTTTAATTAAGTAAAGAGGGGAAAAAGTGTATAAGTGTAAATTAAGCAACTTCCTACAACCTAATCTAAATGATATTTACAATGATCCGCCCCATATTCGAATGGTCAACGTCATAAAAACACTAATGATCGTCAAAGAAAAGAATAAACCAAGAATTTAGCCAACTTCTGAAAGCGCCGGATGTCATGCCGGACAGGTTTCACACGGCAAAGACAAATACCTTGAATGTGCCGGACGATCTGTACCCGGCATGCAATCCGGCATGTTCAGAATGTCAAATTACTCTTCCAGTTCGAAGCCGAACTAAGTACTCCCAAATCATTATCGAAAACTAACAATATCTAGGTAATCAACGAACCGAAAAGGGGAGAATGGAGTGGTTAATTCTAAATCTTGAATTTCATCCCTTAAGTCATAAAAGACAAATAACAAAACCACTTGGAATTCCTCAACCTATCTGCCTTACAAAGGTCAGAATTGAAGTACTTGGAAGAAGGAGAAACTTCATTCCTAATTGCAATAACCACAAAATTCCAAGTTGACTTATATCTTTTATTGAATGAACATTGTGTGTTTACAAAGAGAACCACTTCAAATCAGTACCACTAAGGATTCTAATGCACCCTCTATTTCAGAATAAAAGAAGAACAATCAAGGGGGAAAGGAAAATGATCTTAGCCTTCACCCGATGACAACTTCTTCTTCTCTTGATAAATGATGCACGATCTTCCTCCAGCGGTACTTCGAGACGTTTTTGAGGATTTTCAGAGTGCAGAAGTATATGTGAGATGATGGCCAAAAATGTAACATTCGGCCTCCTTTTATAGACACCAGAAAGTATTGTGCCGGACGTCTTGCCGGGTCTGTTTTATCCGGCATGTATATTTGAAAACGTGCGCGGGCTGTAACGGCCGTAACCGCAGGGCGCGAAAAGTCACTTATGCCGGACAAGTATGCCCGGCACCGTACCCGGCATCGAGTATTTAGATAACGGTAAATAACCGCTATCTTTTGGTGAACAGGCGTAACTCTTTGATAATGCCGGACACAAACTACCCGGCACCATGCCCGGCCTTACTCCTTTAACCTTGCTTCTGTGCCGTGCATGAGGGATCCGGCTGCAGATCCGGCAATACTTAGGTTCTGATGTAGAATTTCTCTCCTTGCACAGAAAACACACAAAACATAAGACTGAACATATAAAATCAATTTACATATAAAACACGTAAATACTACCTATTTTAACCGTAATTTAACTAATATTATTACAGATCTAGCTTATAAAATATGATAAGTCTACGGCTTATCAAGGCCCTACACTTACCTTTTGCTAGTCCTCGAGCAAAATTAAATCAGGAAAGAATCGCTACTTGTGCACAAAACAGGTACTCAGAATAATGACACTTAGAGTTCTTTCTCTACTACTTGACTCTTATTCATAAGCATCCCCTACTCATTCTCATCTCATCAGAAATATACGTGGGTATAAGAAAAAAAACAATCAATCTCAAAACGGATCCAGAACTCATGGGTTATTTAGTATAAGGGGTATTGCATCTCTCCTTTTTCCGGTTTCCAACATTCAGCTCTATTTTTCAAGAGTTTCTGAATGTGGCCAAGACTCTCATCAATGGTTTCTTTTTGGTTCAGCCCTATTTTTCAAGGGTTTCTGAATCTAACCATGATTTTTTTCATTAAAGAACGGGGAATTTAGGAGAAAAACAAAAGGAAAAACTCTCGGTTATTACTTTTATTTTGAGGTAATCTTGCAACCTCACAATGCTTCATGTTTTCTCTTTTTTTTTGAAGCTTTCTTCTTTTTCTTGAAGCTTTTGTTTCTTTCCCTTTTCCATACATCACCCCTATCTAAGATATTCACCCACAAGAGTTGAACTATTTTGGAAAGAAAGAAAATCTATTACCCAAAAGTAGATCAAGGACAAAATTAGAAGTAAGGTCATATACTCATGTTAACAAAAAGAATCATGAAGTACAAAATCGACATCTTGAAGTCATCAGAAAGCTTACCTCTTGAGGGAACAAATATTATCCTTTCCTAAAGTCATCTCAACCAAAGACATGCAAAAAGCTGAGTAGGAGGTTAATAAACGTAAAAACTTATTATATTGGATAAACTAGACATGCTTTTTTTATTATTATTATTTTTAACCGCAAATATATAATAAAGTTTTTTTTGAAGGGGGACCCCCTGCCCTACACTAGGCAGGAACACTGTCCCCAGTGTTCAATAGAGAAGAAACAAAGAAAGAACAAAGTAAAGATAAAAATTAACAATAAAGAAAGAAAATAACTCCCCTGGAAGGTAGACGTGGGAGTTGGAACGGCCCTACGCCAGGTAAGTTTCTCTTTCACTATTGTGGGAGGAGGTAAAGCCTGGATATTATCGCGGAAACACATGAACACGGAAACAGCTTCATGAGGATCACTACTAAGATATTTCTTTAACCGTGATCCATTGACTTTACAGCGGGTGCCGCTTGCGTTCTGAAGCTCAAAGGAACCATAGCCATTTGCAGAAGTGATGGTGAAAGGACCAGTCCAATGAGATCGTAATTTCCCAGGGAAAAGTCTGAGCCTGGAGTTATAGAGGAGGACTTGATCGCCCACTTGGAAGGTGCGCGGCAGGATAGCTTGATCATGGATCTTCTTGGTACGCTCTTTATAAAGTTGAGCATTCTCATAAGCGTTGTGGCGCAACTCTTCAAGTTCGGACAGCTGGAAGTTCCTTTTTAAGCCAGCGGCCGTCATATCGAAATTCAAAGCTTTAAGAGACCAGTAGGCCTTGTGCTCAAGCTCTACGGGTAGATGACAGGCCTTACCAAACACCAAGCGGAAGGGAGTGGTCCCTATAGGAGTCTTGAAAGCCGTTCTATAGGCCCACAAGGCATCATCAAGCTTCATAGACCAATCTCGCCGGGAAGAGCTGACTGTTTTCTGAAGGATCCACTTAAGCTCACGGTTGGAGACTTCAGCTTGTCCATTACATTGTGGATGATAAGGGAGCGCGACCTTGTGATGTACTCCATATTTATGCAAAAGGGCATCAAACGGACGGTTACAGAAGTGGGAGCCGCCATCCGATATGATTGCCCTAGGCACGCCAAATCTTGTGAAAATGTTTTTCTTAAGAAATTTAAGAACTGTCTTGGCGTCTGCAGAGGGGCATGAGATTGCTTCGACCCATTTGGATACATAGTCCACAGCGACTAAAATGTATTGATGTCCTTGAGATGGGGGAAAGGGACCCATAAAGTCAATTCCCCATACATCAAATAGCTCGACTTCCAAAATGTTGTTCAAAGGCATCTCATGACGTCGAGAGATATTGCCCATCCTTTGACAACTATCACACCGTGAAACAAACTGATATGCATCCTTATGCAGTGTGGGCCAGAATAAACCTGATTCGAGAACTTTTGCTGCAGTCCGAGTAGAACCATGATGTCCTCCTGCCTCCCTTGTGTGACAAAAACGTAGAACTGGAGTGACCTCACTCTCAGGAATACACCTACGGATGACCCCATCAGCACATACCTTAAAAAGGTAAGGGTCATCCCAGAAGAAGTGCTTGATCTGAGAGAGAAATCTCTTCTTCTGTTGGGGGGAAAGATCATGAGGCATTATCCCGGAGGCTAAGTAATTGGCAATGTCGGCATACCATGGTTCGTCAGCGCTGGCACTCAATGCATCGAACAATTCAACCCAGTTGACGGATACGTTCTTCTCTGATAAGTCCTCGATCTGCCCGATACTGAGCACTGTCTCGTCTGGAAAATATTCCCTAATGGGAACCCCATCATATGGCTTGTCTATGCGAGAAAGATGATCAGCTCCGTTGTGGCTTCCCTTCTTGTCCACGACTAACACATCAAATTCTTGTAAGAGTAAGATCCAAAGCAATCTTGGCTTGGTCTCTGCTTTAGTGAATAGGTACTTTAGGGCAGAATGATCCGTGTGTACTATAACTTCACTTCCCCATAGATAAGAACGGAACTTATCGAGGGCGAAGACAACAGCAAGAAGCTCTTTCTCTGTAGTTGTGTAATTTTTTTGGGCATCCACTAGAGTCTTACTTGCGTAAGTTATAATACGTAATACCTTATCCTTCTTTTGGCATAGCGGGCCCCTACAGCGTAATCACTTGCATCACACATGATCTCAAAGGGGAGAGACCAATCAGGTGCAACGACCACAGGGGCTGAGACAAGCTTCTCTTTTATGATCTCAAAAGCCTCAAGACATTCCTCTGTAAAGTTGAATCTTGTATCCTTGGCCAACAGATCACTTAACGGTTTTGCAATCTTCGAGAAATCAGCGATAAACCTTCGATAGAAACCAGCATGACCCAAGAATGCTCTTACTTCTTTAACTGTGGTAGGAGGAGGGAGCTTTTTGATGACCTCGACCTTGGCCTGGTCTACTTCAATACCTGCTTTGGAAACTCGATGGCCCAAAACAATGCCCTCCCGTACCATAAAGTGGCATTTTTCCCAACTCAGCACCAGGTTGGTTTCTTCACACCTGGCTAAGATTAGATCTAGTTGCTGCAAACATTCATCAAAGTTAGGGCCATATACACTGAAATCATCCATGAAGACTTCGATACTTTTCTCGATAAAATCAGCAAAAATTGCCTGCATGCAACGTTGAAAAGTAGCAGGTGCATTACAAAGTCCAAAAGGCATTCGAGTATATGCAAAGGTACCGTAAGGACAAGTGAAGGTGGTCTTCTCCTGGTCCTCAGGTGCAATCGGGATTTGAAAATAGCCCGAATACCCGTCTAGAAAACAATAAAATTCTTGACCTGCAAGCCTTTCCAACATTTGATCTATAAAGGGCAAAGGGAAGTGATCCTTTCGGGTGGCGGAATTTAACTTTCTATAATCAATGCACATGCACCATCCCGTAGTTTTTCTTTGGGGGATCAACTCCCCTTTTTCATTAGGGACTGCTTCTATCCCACCCTTCTTAGGTACCACCTGCACTGGCTAACCCAGGGCTGTCAGAAATGGGGTATATAATACCAGCGTCCAATAATTTTAAGACCTCATTTTGACAACTTCTTTTAGGTTGGGATTCAACCTCCTTTGGGCTTGCCTCAATGGTTTATGATTATCCTCCATACATATACGGTGGGTGCAAAAACTAGGATCAATACCCTTTAAATCTGCCAGACACCAACCTATTGCTCTCTTATGCTTTCCTAAGACTTCTAACAGTTTGGCTTCTTGCTCAGAAGAAAGAAGCGAGGAAATAATTACAGGAAGAGAATTCGTACCTGAAAGGAAGGCGTACTTTAGATTAGAAGGAAGTTCCTTTAATTTTACCTCTGGTGGCTGCTCGACGGAGGGAACAGCTTTTTGAGGCGCGGTCTAGACTGATTAGTGATGGTCTGCGGTTAGGATCCAGCTTGATGCCTTTGTTCAGTTGAACAATGGCATTATTGATCTCCTTGATTGGGGACTCTTCAATAGATGAAATCAAGACTTGGTCAAGAGCCTCCAAATCATGCGGTTCAATGGAAGGTAAAGAGAAATATTCTTCATCAACTGTGCAATCGTCCTCTCCACCATCTGCTGAAAGTCCCACACAACAGATAGTATGGGCAGCGACACTCTTCCTTACCATTTGAGCCATATTGAACTCAATCTTTTCATCTTCGAATCGGAAGGTGACCTTGCCATCATTCACATCGATGATTGCGCGTGCGGTACTTAGGAAAGGTCTTCCCAGGATTAAAGGGACTTCGGTATCTTCGTCAATGTCGAGAACTACGAAGTCGGCCGGAAAGATGAAATTGTCAACTCCAACTACCAAATTTTCCACCAGTCCCATTGGTTTGATTGAAGATCTATCAGCCAACTGTAGGGAAAAGGATACCGGCTTCAATTGACTGCCATGAATCCTGGTGAAAATTGAGTATGGCATGATATTGATGCTAGCACCGAGGTCACACAGACCATGACCGCAATCAATATCTCCAATATAACATGGTACAATTGGTAGTCCGGGATCTTTCTGCTTGGGTGGTAGTGCTCGTGTCAATGCTGCGGAGCACTCCTCGGTCAAACTGATCATCTCTACGTCCTCCATTTGTCTTTTATTGTTGATTAATTCCTTCAGGAACTTGGCATAGGTGGGCATTTGCTTCAATGCGTCAATCAGAGGGATATCAATACTTAAACGCTTAAAGATACTTAAAAATTTCTTAAACTGCTCGTCTAAATGCTTTTTCTTAAGCCTATTTGGAAATGGCAGTTTTTCAGTAGAAATTTGATCTTTATTTGGGGGAAAAGAAGTAGAAGAGGGAGAGGAAGGGATAGGAGCCTGTGTCTCCTGAGGTTGTTCCTCTGGAGAGATTTCTTCCACGTTAGTAGGATCGCATTGCTTTTCTTTTTCTTTTCTTTGGTCCTTACCTATCTCTCTTCCGCTTCTGAGAGTGACTGCACTTAAATCGTTACTTCCATGGGTAACTGTTTTTGCGTGCTCCCTTGGGTTTATTTGAGTCTGTGAAGGTAATTGGCCGGCTGGCCTCTGCTGTGTAAGCATTTGCTGGATCTGAGAGTGTAGTGACTTCTGATCTTTCCTAAGGGCTGAGATGTCTTCCTGTGTATCTCGTGACTTGTTCATCAAAGCCTTCATTAAATCCCGCATCTCGGCCATCTCGGCTTCATGATTTGATGAATATTGGGGTGGTCTACCACCATATGTTGGTTGCTGGAATTGTCTTGGATTTCCCTGAAATCCTGGTTGGTTCTGGGAGTTTGGAGAAGTTTGAATATTTCTCTGCCAAGGTTGTCTGAATCCTTGGTTGTTGTTGACATAATTCACTTCCTCAGATGCTTTTAATTCCTGCAACTCAGGGCACTGTTCGAAATCGTGTGGTCCTCCACACTGTGTACAAAACACATCAGAAGGTAAAGGAAACACAGAGGGGTGTGATACCTGAGGTTGTCTTGAATTTACCACTTTTGCATGCTGGGGAAGAGAACTCATGGCCAATTGCTCCACCACTTTCTGCAAGGCACTAACTTTAGTGGATTGCTGGGCGTTACTTTCCATTAATTGTTCATGACTCTTCAACAATTGCTCGATCTTGCTGTCGCTTCCTCCTACTTGTATAGACCTGGGGTGCTGCCTCTGGAACCACCGGTAGCCCAATCCCTTATTTCTTCACAAAGGGATTCAATTCCATTAAGGAACTGCTCTCCGGGTTTCTTCAGGATATCAGCACCAAGGGAAGAAAGTACCATGGTCTTACATTGGTTCACCAATCCTTTATAGAATAATTGGGAGAGTTGTTCCTTGGTGAGACCATGGTGGGGGCAAGTCAGAAGCAACCCTTTGAATCTATCCCACGTTTCGCCGATGTTCTCTGAGCCTGGTTGCCTGAAGTTATAAATTTCAGCAATCATCTCTAAGGTTCGGCTTGGGGGTAAGAATTTGTCATGGAATTTAGTGGCCATGTCATCCCATGTGTGAATAGTTTATGGGGTTATGCTATGGTACCACTTACTTGCCTTCCCTGTGAGGCTATGAGGAAATAGGGAAAGTCTAGCGTATTCGAGAACTGTATCTTTGGAAGTAAGGCTATTTACGTGCTGGAGGAACTTTGTAATGTGGAGTAAGGCTTCATCAGGATTAGTTCCATCGAACATTCCTAACTCTTTCACACAACGGATTTGATGGTAAGGCTTTAATTTCTGCCATTCCTCATAATCTGCTTGGGAAAGAGCGGGAAGGTTTATGGCAGGTTGTTGACCTTGGTTGGAAGGTCGGTTAATGTTCCTGACGGTCGCCGGTATGTCAGCCATGGTCTGGTGATATCTGTGCTGCCTTCGTAGGTGATGGAATGTCTTTTCTATTTCTGGATTGTAATCAAGGAGGGATCCAGGGAGACTATGTGATCTTGTAAGTGGCATTCACGTTAGAAAATGAATGTACCTAAAAGAAAATAAGGAGAAATGTGATTTAGATGATAAAACATGTAAATAGTATTATTTATTATAATATAGATAATATTGTTCATCACATAGTACACATGCTAAAACATATAAAATGACTAGTAGATAACCCTAAACCTAGTACGCCTAATTCTACTAGTGAATATCGCATATGAGAGGGGCCTTTGGTGAATCCTATTAGTGAAGATACCCATATTAGGGTATCTTCGCCTAAGTTCATCCACGGGCATCACACTCATGCGAGCAGTAGTCCTAAGGCGGTGATAGGCAAGGGCGGGTCTCAACTTCCTCCTCTTGATGAATATTTCTACCCCTGTACGGGGGTAGAGTTCATTAACCACATATATGTGCAGAAAATGGAAGAGATCGGATTCCTCACTTTGAAACTTTGCCACCCAAATGTTGTTAGACATCCTGAGTACAAAGTTTGGACAAAGGGTGAGAACATTACAGAGGAAGGAAAATCTTATAGAGAGATAAAGAGAAAGAAAAAAAAAGGCTAAATTGAACGAGCCGGATAGCATGCCGAACCATCTGTATCCGGCATTGGACTTCCTCCGATTGTGCCGGATTATAGTTATCCGGCATCCTACACGGCATGTTACAATTAGCGAAAAAAAAATATTAACAATTTTTAAAAGTACTCGTGGGGACGAGTTTACAAATTCGTAAGACATGCCGGCTGCAAGGCCGGACATATACTATCCGGCATCAGACTTCCTCTGGTTATGCCGGGTACTAACGCATCCGGCGTTACGTCCGGCACATTCCTAACAATTGGAAAAAACAACAGAAAAAGAAAGAAAAAAATATGGCAATTACCAGGTTAAGGACTTGGACTAATTCCAAGTCCCCGGCAACGGCCATTTTGCTAACAGATTTTAGTAGGTAATAAATACACATTTATGTACAAAACTTAAACAGAAACATGGGGAAAAAAATCAAGAATGTGCCGGGTATAACTTACCCGGCACCAAGCCCGACAGTAAATAAATATAAAGGAAAACCTACTCAATCTATACAGGTAGGAAACCAAAACCCGGTAAAAAGTTAGGAAGCAAATTAAGACCAAGCAAGTCGAACCCTAGTACTTGTATAGAAAATTTCCTAGCCTTGGTAATAACTAAGTAAAGAGGGGAAAAAGTGTATAAGTGTAAATTAAGCAACTTCCTACAACCTATTCTAAATGATATTTACAATGATCCGCCCCATATTCGAATGGTCAACGTCATAAAAACACTAATGATCGTCAAAGAAAAGAATAAACCAAGAATTTAGCCAACTTCTGAAAGCGCCGGATGTCATGCCGGACAGGTTTCACACGGCAAAGACAAATACCTTGAATGTGCCGGACGATCTGTACCCGGCATGCAATCCGGCATGTTCAGAATGTCAAATTACTCTTCCAGTTCGAAGCCGAACTAAGTACTCCCAAATCATTATCGGAAACTAACAATATCTAGGTAATCAACGAACCGAAAAGGGGAGAATGGAGTGGTTAATTCTAAATCTTGAATTTCATCCCTTAAGTCATAAACAAATAAAAAACCACTTGGAATTCCTCAACCTATCTGCCTTACAAAGGTCAGAATTGAAGTACTTGGAAGAAGGAGAAACTTCATTCCTAATTGCAATAACCACAAAATTCCAAGTTGACTTATATCTTTTATTGAATGAACATTGTGTGTTTACAAAGAGAACCACTTCAAATCAGTACCACTAAGGATTCTAATGCACCCTCTATTTCAGAATAAAAAAGAACAATCAAGGGGGAAAGGAAAATGATCTTAGCCTTCACCCGATGACAACTTCTTCTTCTCTTGATAAATGATGCACGATCTTCCTCCAGCGGTAGTTCGAGACGTTTTTGAGGATTTTCAGAGTGCAGAAGTATATGTGAGATGATGGCCAAAAATGTAACATTCGGCCTCCTTTTATAGACACCAGAAAGTATTGTGCCGGACGTCTTGCCGGGTCTGTTTTATCCGGCATGTATATTTGAAAACGTGCGCGGGCTGTAACGGCCGTAACCGCAGGGCGCGAAAAGTCACTTATGCCGGACAAGTATGCCCGGCACCGTACCCGACATCAAGTATGTAGATAACGGTAAATAACCGCTATCTTTTGGTGAACAGGCGTAACTCTTTGATAATGCCGGACACAAACTACCCGGCACCATGCCCGGCCTTACTCCTTTAACCTTGCTTCTGTGCCGTGCATGAGGGATCCGGCTGCAGATCCGGCAATACTTAGGTTCTGATGTAGAATTTCTCTCCTTACACAGAAAACACACAAAACATAAGACTGAACATATAAAATCAATTTACATATAAAACACGTAAATACTACCTATTTTAACCGTAATTTAACTAATATTATTACAGATCTAGCTTATAAAATATGATAAGTCTACGGCTTATCACATATAGCCTGTGGCTCGTTGGCCGGTGCTTTCTTTCAAGGAATATAGCCTGCGGCTCGTTGGCCGGTGCTTTCTTTCAAGGCATATAGCCTGCGGCTCACTGGCCGGTGCTTTCTTTCAAGGCATATAGACTGCGGCTCACTGGCCGGTGCTTTCTTTCAAGGCATATAGCCTGCGGCTCACTGGCCGGTGCTTTCTTTCAAGGCATATAGCCTGCAGATGCTACTTTTTCCAGAGGGCCTATGAAAGCGCCATGGACCAGAGGGCCTATGAGAGCGCCATGGATTTTGATAATATTTTATCCTTATCTTTAGAGGTTTTTTGAAATGATGGAAACATCTTCCAGCGGCTGTCTTAGGTATAGTGTTTGGCGCAGTTTGCCAGAAAAGTGGAATGATTCTGGAAATCCCATTTGTTATGTCGCCCGGACCATTGACATCTTAGCTTATCCGGACTGATTTAGTGCTCCTGGCTAATGCCTTTTCTGTTTGAAAGCTAGGGTTTATTCTTGCACGCCCGGACCCCCTTTTCACCTTCTTCATAGCAAAACCTTTAATCATCCCCTAGTAAAGCGTTTGGATGATGATCCCAGGTGAGGATCAGTTTTAAGATCAATCATTATTTTTGTAGGAGAAGCCTTGATCGCTACTTCTTATTTTTTTACCATGTCAGGTTGAAGACCAGAAAACAAGAGCCAATATTCTGGACAGTTCACCAAGCGCAGCAATGATGTAGAACCTAGGAAACAATGCTTTGCAGAGGAGAATTATACCTTACACCCGGTAGGTGTATGTGAGGAGAACTCCATCTTTGACCGGGCATGATCCATTACTCCTGGTAGACATATGTGATGTATTGAATCATTAAATATTATTGCTCCGGAATGTATTTGGACGGACTTGATAGTTGACACCATGATGTTTGAGGGAAGTCTGTAATATCCTTCCGGTCATTTCTATGACAATTTCCTACCGTAACTTATGGTCCTTGTCAGCCCCTTCTTTAATCTTACGCCCGGTCTCTTAGATCCGTATCTCAAAGAACCAGTATTCCTCTTCCTGGCCGACTGAATTTTGACGTAGAATATGGCTGCTTCTTTTCCTCATTATCCCAGAATAAAAGCAGTAGAGAATAGTAAGAAAAAGATAGGGAATGAGCATTAGTAGCACAAATTGAATACTACATGCAATACAAACAATACCGTATATAAAGGATTCTGATCAAAACCAAATTGCCTGTACACCCTTATTAGCAATGGTAAGCTAGATAGTTTTTACAAAAACATAGTAGCAAGCTTTTATAGCAACAGAAACAAATACAGAATATTACAATTTTGAAAGCAGAAAGATAGCAGCAGGTGAGAAATCAGGTAGCGGCTGGTGTACCAGTTATTGTTAACAACAGCAAGTTGCATAGCTTTTGAGAAGGAATGCAGATTTAGAGCACAAACCATGCAGAAATCTTGGCTGAGATCAAGAAAACTTGTTTGGAAAGCAGAACTAAATACTCACAAAAGAGTTTGAGTAATATTGTAGACCCAGCGTAGTTGGTCTGTTGGTTCAAAGGGGAAGAGACAAACAGTGGTTGTACAGGGTAGAGGCCAGACAAAGTTATTGCCAAGTGCTTCCTATTTTTCAACAGAACTTTAGATGTTGAGAATGAAGCTGCTGACTGTAACCAGTAGCTTGCCCACCATGCAGATAGTGGCATATTAGCACTAAGTTTTTAATTCATAGGGGAAGTAAGTAAAAATAATCTTAAGGTAACATGACAGTGGCAATAAAGTTCAAAATATGCTTTTTTACTTAATTAATTTCAGTGTAACATACAATGAAACATAACAACTTGGACTTTAATGCCTAAAGACAATTAAAATTGTACAGTAGATTTGTAGAATGCACAATACAATAAAAATAGGCAAGGTTTTTTTTTTAAGAAAAAAGGGGTGAATAGAAGCAATACTGCCCATCAGGCTAATCAACCAGGTTATGCTCTCTTTTTTAACTACTAGATATGGTGGTAAATGGGATTTTGAAATTGCTATAACAGGTCTGACCAAGCATAACATAAGATTGAATTCAGCAGACCGTGTAATATATTACAAATAGAGAAACCACTGCACAGAGCTTGCCAAAATAGTTTACTATAACTACGGAGATCAATTTGATTTTAAATAGTTAGGACAAATCTGATAACTGTCAAAATTCAGTAAAAGAATACTTTTCTGAATGGAAGTTTTTCAAAGCAGATGACGTTTTCTCAAAAAATTGTTCCAGTAAATAAAGTTTAAAACGTAACAGTTTTGGGTGGTTACTTTCAACAGAAAGTTTTAAGTGAACGAAGCAGTGGGGTCTGAATTTGACTGAAAAAGGGGCCAAAGCATGTCCTATCTAGGGGGCGAAGATATTTAGTTCGAAATACAACAAGTTAGATGATTCGAATAGCTTTGAAACAGGAGTGAAGAACTCTACCAAGGTTAACAGAATCTAACTTTTGAATCATAAACAACAGAACAGATGTAAAAATGGGCATGCCCTGGCTGATATGGATCGTTCAAACAGGTCAAAACAACGCCAGAAGGGACTTATACAATATTCCTATACAAATTTGTCCTGGCAACGCAAAAAACAAACACTTTTAACTATTAAAGCTTTAGCCATTTTGAGTCTTGTGACAGCAGACATAGAGAGACCTCTGCAATGTTGTGAAAAGAAGAAACTACTTGCAGTACTTATTTAAGAAAATAGATGCAACACAATTATGAGTTTTAAGATTACAAAGTGGCTAACTTTCAAATTTCTAAACTCCTTGAAGTTTTTTTTTGTAGGTTAAAACTGGATAAAGTTTAAAGTTGAGATATCTGCAGATGATGGCAGTTTTTCCTTGAGGTGATCAAACTGGAGTAGTAGTAGCAGTAAATGGATAAAGAATAGAGTAGTTTTTAACGTTTTGATCTGCTGGAAGTTACATTACTCTAAATTGTTCAACAGAAGGAGTTTTAAAAGCAGACTAAAACATGCCTTATTGGTTTTAAAGCCGAAGCGACAATTTGCAAATGCCATGCTCAGAAGCAAAAAATTGACTTAATTTAAATTTGAAAATTCACAATCTGATCTTTATAAGGCAATGTTAATATCGGAAAAAAGAAAGTACAAGTTGCAGCCTTAGAGACTTGAGGAAACATAAATAGCAGCTTTAGAGACTTGTAACAGTTTGAAAGGTTTATGCTTTTCTCAAAAATTTAGTCAGACTTAGGCATGTAAATCAAGATTGTACCAGAAACTTACATGATAAACACAGTGTCAAAAAATCTTCAAAGTTTCTCGTACTGAAACCTAAAGTGGATTGTGTCAGTAGGTCAAAAATGCAGAAACAAAAATGAGGTATATCTCACAGATTTGAAGCTGTCGTATGATTTTAGTAATAAAATTGATGTAAAACATCAGTTTGAGTTCAAAAATAGATTGAATGACACAAACTTTAGACAGGGGCAGTCAAGATTTGGATATTTAGGTTAACATATGCAGCGATAGTTTTACTTTAGGCAGAAGTTTCAAGCACAGGAGCTACTTCTAAGGGGGGGCGAAGAATATGGAAGCAAGAAATATGAGTTATCGGAGACCTATAGCAAACTGTGACCAACTCAATTTACGGCAGTACTATGATGAAGAAGCAAATTCAGAACATCTTACGCAGAGTTTTCAAATCTGAACATAGTTAAACACTTATTTTGAGTTTTTGATTATACTACGAATAGTATATTACCAAGCTAATATAGGAAAATTTGAAATTATCTCAAAGTTTGGACTGGTACCCTTCGTCTGCTCATGAGCTGCGCCCAGTTGCGAATTGCCAATGTTGATAGCACCTACCCCCTGAATTGCTTTCTTGAATCGCTCTCTAAATCTTGTTCCATCGCCTCTGGTCTTTGGAGAATGAGAAATCCCTTGTCGTCTGGGCCTCATAATTGAGGGCGCAGCCATGGAAGTTGAATCGTCTTCCGGTCATGGATTGAGATGCTGCCAAGGTAGTCCGGCTGCCTTCCGGTCATGGGCTGAGATGCGGCCAAGGAAATTCGGTGCGGCTAAGGAAATTCGGTGCGGCCAAGGGAATTCGGTGCGGCCAAGGAAATCTATTGCGGCCAAGGAGATCCAGCTGCCTTCCGGTGCGGCCAAGGGAATTCGTTGCGGCCTAGGAGATCCGGCTGCCTTCCGGTGCGGCCAAGGGAATTCGTTGCGGCCTAGGAGATCCGGCTTTCGTTGCGGCAGCTGCCTTCCGGTCATGGGCTGAGATGCGGCCGCCCGTCTATTTGAAAGATATCGTCCGGTCATTTGAAGGACACCACCCGGTCAATCTTGCTCCTGTCTTGAAGTTTCACCCTGTTAATCTTGCTCCTGGTTTGAAGTTCCACCGGGTTAATGCCGTACGGGTTGTTCCACGTCAAATTACCTTCGATTTTGATTTTGTACTTCCATCCTTGTTGGCGGCGGTGACAGTCGATGTTTTTGGTATGAATTTATCCTTGGAGATCGATCTTCTTAGCCAGCGGAAGTTCCAAGTCCTTTGTTTTGTCCGATTGAAGATGTTTTGCGAGGATCCAAGGATGATTTGCCTTCGAATAGATTCGGTTATTTTGGGATCTGAATATCGGTGTTGATTCGTAAATGACTCTTGCTGCTGAAGACATCTTGGTTGGTGATCCTAAGTTTGCGATCGAGTCTCTTTCTTTAATAACATTGCTTTGGCTTTAATATACCTTCTGGTCAAAATTCTACCACCGAGACCACCTCGAATCCTTGCCACCGAAATTGCCCGTACTTTGACCGCTTTAAATGTGAACTGCAGCCGATCTTGAAATAGGATACTGCCCGGGAGTTATGGCTGGAGTCTTCGCCCGGTCTTTGAAGTCGAACAAGAATAATACCATATCCGAGGTAGCTCTGCTCTCTTTCTCTTGAATATCCACGAGCTTCTAAAACTTCGATCTACTTGGCTCCAGACATTCCTCCTTGCTTCTCGCTTATTGCCTCCTTTATACTTCCGCTGGAGCTTGATTTGAGAACCTAATCGAAACATTAGCAGGAGATGACTTAAAGATTAAGCAAAGAATATTCAAGATGTGATGTTCGTAAAGAAGGGCAGAGAATTCTTAGAGATATTGCGCTTCAATCTCCCTTGATTCTTCATATTCCAATCAATCGGAAATCTTCATCCGCCTCGGGTCGAGCCAAAGCTGAAGTCTAAATCGCAGTTGGAATCGGATTTGAGGCACTTATTTTTATAGCCAACTGGAGAATAACTCGTAACATTGACAGCTTCGGACCTAATCGAATATTGGTGCCCGATTGAGGCCGGTATTACGCCGATTGACAGAAGAATTGGACACTTATTCTCTGCTGTTGGGGATAGCCGAAGCCGACTTAGAGGTTGTCGTTCGAGGAATTCTTATCTTGCTTGCTCTTCAAGTTCTAGGCGGCTTGCTCTCTCGAGGAGACGATGCGAATCGAATGATAAATACGCAGAGATTGCTTCCTCATGGCTCACGATCCAGATTACTAAGCTCATTCTGCCATCCTTGTGAATTCGATCTGATTCGAGAATTTCCTATCCTCATTCGTTCATCTGTTTTGAAGCTTTGATTGTTTTCGATCCACCCTTCCGCGAATCTCTTTTCTTACTCCTCGCAGTATCCCCTCGTAGATTCCGCTACCTCGAATTGATTGCATCCGTTGTTACTTTGAATCGACAAACAAAATCATGAACTGAAACCGAGGCTTGAATGAATCGTGGTTGCTTTTTGCAGTCCGATTCCCACAGACGGCACCAAATGAAAACGTATAATTTGGTTCCTCCTATCTCACAAACTAATGGGACACCGGGAGTTATAGTGGTTCGGCCAATAATCCGGCCTACATCCACTTCTAGACAATATCTTTATTCCCTCCTTTGGTATTACAACTTCAGAGAGCTTTCTAGTGTTTTCTCTCTCTTCTAATAATGTGCCCCCCTACAAATGAGCCCCTATCTCTATTTATAGACTTTCTAGGTGAACTCTATCTCTTAATCCTTGTACATGTGTTATCACTTTATTAGAGCAACCTTCTTAATTTTGACACTTCTCTCCTTGTAAAGCCTTCCGGTCCCATAGTGTAGGATGCGGGATCCGGTCATAGAGCACGGGGCCGGAATACGGGATCCGGTCATAGAGTGCGGGGCCGGAATACGGGACCCGGTCATAGAATGCGAGGCCGGAATGCAGGACGTAATCATAAGGCCTAGGACCCGGGTTTGGTGCTTGGTGCCCAAATTGGAGCCCGAACAGGGTCCTGAAGGAGGCTTAGGGTCTGGATCGGGGTCTAAGGTCTGGACCGCTTTGACCTTTTGTCTTCGTCACATTCTTGCCCTTCTCAATGTTATTTTTCCTAGGTTTTATAGTTCATTATATAATGTAAGTTCTAAGCTACATTTGATATCTATCTAAACCCCATCCCTTAAAACATTAAACCACCTTAAGGTAAGTAATTTACCTTGTTTTTCAAGCTCTTTCTCACTTTCCTCCTTTGGTTTTCTTGATTGAATTTCGGCCTTATTTCCCTTGCTAATCTTCTATTGAACATTCAAATAATCTAATAAGTACTAAAGAACATACCTAGACTCATGGAATTTACTTTTAGGTTAAAAAGAGTGCTTAAAGCATTAAAATGGATGATTACCTTTGGAATCTTAAGATAGAATTTGGTAAGGAACTAAAGGAGGACCTCCACTAGTCCCTTGGAGATTGAAACAAGGCTAAATCAAAGAGTACAACAAGACCCCATGAGAAGTCAATTTTTGGACATAAGAAAAACTGGAGGAAACTTGATTTTTCTTTGACTTTTCTTACCTTGAATGTAAGGAGATGTAAAGGAGCTCTTAGAACTCAACTTTCCCTCTTCAATGGAGTTTCTCCATGGAATCAAACTTGAGCTTTTGAAGTTTTGAAAAGATAGAAATGAAGGCCTTGCTCCAACTAACAATAATCTAAGCTTAGTTTTTGATTTGGAGCAATATTGTGGATTTGGTGACCAAGTCAAGATGGAGAAGGATGGAGCTGGTTTTACAGTTTTCTTGAGAGGAAGAATAAGAAGAACACGGTGGGAGAAGGAAGGAATGAAGAGAAGAGAGGAGAGAGGTTGGTTTTGGTAAGATATTTCCTTAAAAGCAAATAGTTCTTTTTCCTTACTTTTCCCTCTTCTATCCTTAAAGTGATGAAGTTTTATGGTGACTCATCACCTTAAAAAACCGGCCCCTCCTTTATTTAGGATATTTATGGGCTATATTGACCAATTAATTAAGCAAAGTTGACTTAAGTCTAAATTGGGCACTATTTGATCACTATTCATAATTAGTGCACAAATTTGTGAAATTTTTGGTTTCTCATTGATTTAGGCTTCCTAATGTGATACTAAGTAGTACACATGTTGATTAAGGTATAATCTTGGTCATTTAGCCACTCAAAACCCATTTCTAAGACAGATTTTCAAAACTGTGTTTTAAGACTCCGTAAAGCATAATTTATGTTTTAACTTGTTTTTGAGCTTGGTTTTCTTTGGTAATTGATTTAACATGTACATTATCATGTTAATAAGGTGTAAGAATGACCTTTGGGTCCTAATCAAGCTTACACCAAGTCTAGAGCATGTTTTTGCTTAAATTGACTTTCTGGTGTTTTCTTATGTTTTCCATGGTTTAAATTGTTTACTAATGTTTCTAAGGCGTGTTTTAGCCTTATTGTATCTTAGTTTAACCTCCAATCACCATACCTAGGTTTGGGTTATTTCAATCTACACCCCTTAAAAGAACTTTGTCCCCAAAGTTCACATGTATGCTATATTATTTGTAACACACGGATAACTCAATACCATAGATTATATTCCATTCTCATAGTATCAGACTCATGTGGTCTGTCACAAAGTACAATACATAAGAACCATACATATCTCATGTCTACTAAAAAGTGTAATACACGAAGTATCTTACACAAACCAAGCAAACGACAAACAACACAACGTGATTGCTCGTTTACTAACTCAAAGGCAAGGAAGCTCTACCCCCTTTACAAAGGGGTACGCCCCGTACCCTATACAGACAATCTAATCACTAAACAGTGAAGGGTACTTCGCTCTCATCTTATCCTCTAACTCCCAAGTGGTCTCTTCGACATCCTGGTTGGACCAGAGACCCTTCACTAGTCGCACAGACTTATGGCGAGTGTCCCTAGTCTTAGTATCGAAGATCCTCTGAGGAGTCTCCACTGATCTGAAAGTCGGCTCTAACACATGAGAGTGGTGGTGCATGTACTTGTTAAGCTGTGAAACATAAAAGACGTCGTGCACTTTACCCATCTCAGCAGGTAAGTTCAACCTGTAAGCAACTTGGCCCACCCGTTCTATAATCGCATAAGGACCCCCAAATTTCGGGCTCAGTTTGCCCTTCTGCCCAAACCTAAACACACCCTTCATCGGTGAAACTCGCAGAAATACCTGGCCGCCCACTGCGAACTCTAGGTCTCGTCGTCGAACATAAGCATACGACTTCTGCCTATCTTGAGCAGCTTTCATATTCTCTCTGATTTGCTAAACCTTAGCCTGAACTTGCTCAAAGTACTCTGGTCCTATAATGACCGCCTCACTCGACTCATCCCCGCAGAGCGGTGTACGACATGGTCTACCGTACAACGCTTGAAAAGGTGTCATCTTGATCGAAGCATGATATATAATGTTGTACGAGAACTCGATCAGATGCAACTTGTCAATCCAACTGCCCTGAAAGTCCAAGGCACATGCTCTCAGCATGTCCTCTAGCGTCTGAATCGTACGGTCAGTCTGACCATCTGTTTGAGGATGGAGCGTGGTACTCAACTTCAATTCGGTACCCAGCGCTTCCCTTGTAGCTCTCCAGTACCTTGAAAGGAATCTGGTATCTCTGTCAGATACAATGGTCTTCTGTACTCCGTGGTGTCACATGATCTCCTTATCAAATAGCTCTGCAAGCTTAGTTACCTTCCAAGTGTCCTTCATCGGTATGAATCGGGCTACCTTGGTATGGCGATCAACTACAACCCATATCATGTTCAGACCTCACCTGGTAGGTGGGAGTCTGACCACGAAATCCATGGAGATGTCATGAAACTTCCACTCCGAAACTGGCCTCGATTATACCATTCCGCCCAGTCGTCGGTGCTCAAATTTCACCTTCTGGCATGTGAGAGACCTCAATACGAACTCGGTAACATCTGCTTTCATCCCTGACCACCAGAAGTATCTCTTCATGTCTTTATACATCTTAGAGGCTCACGGATGGATAGAAACTGAAGAACAGTGCGATTCTCATAGTATGCACTCTTTCAGATCAGCGCTGCTTCGTGGTATGCATAACCGGCCCTTAAGTCTGATTAGATCATCATCGTGAAGTCTGAAGTCGTATTTCTGACTCTCAAAGGTACTTTCAATCAGCTTCTGTATGACCTCTCTCATATAGTCATCGCTCCACTGAGCCTCTCGCTCCTCATCAACCATGCTAGAAGAAGCGAGTAGCGAATGGAGTGTGCTCGACGGCTCAGGGAGTCAGCTACAACGTTGGCCTTCCCTTCTTTGTACTGGAGGTCAATATCGTAGTCTTTCAAGAATTCTAACCATCTTCTCTGTCGAAGATTCAACTCCTTCTGAGTGAATATGTATTTCAAGCTCTTATGATCGGTGTAGATAGTCACACTAACCCCGTACAGGTAGGGGTGGCATATCTTCAAGGCGAAAACTACATCTCCCAACTCTAAATCATGCGTGGGGGTAGTTCTCCTCATGTTTCTTCAGCTGGCGAGAGGCATAAGCGACCACCTTGCCATGCTGCATGAGTACGCAACCCAATCCCCTGCCAGATGCATCACAATAGACCTCAAAGCCCTCCGTACCGTCTGGAATGGTCAGAACCAGTGAAGAAGTCAATGAGTGCTTCAAGCTCTGGAATGAACTCTCACAGTCAGCCGTCCATACAAACGGTGCATCTTTCTACATCAGACTGGTCATCGGCTTAGCGACCTTACTGAAATTCTTCACGAATCTACGGTAGTAGCCTGCCAAACCGAGAAATCTCCTAATGTCGGTAACCTGTCTTCGGTCTAGGCCAGGTATGTACGGCATCGATCTTTGCTGGATCCACGAAGATCCCAGCCTTTGAGATGACATGACCAAGGAAAGAGACCTGGTCAAGCCAAAACTCGCACTTGGAGAACTTAGCACAAAGCTGGTTCTCCCTCAATATATCCAAAACTTCTCTCAAGTGGTTTTCATGCTCAGCTCTCGACCTTGAATATATCAGTATATCGTCGATGAAGACAACAACCGACTTGTCCAGCTGCTCCCTGAACAAGCGGTTAATCAGATCCATAAATTTCACCGGTGCGTTCGACAAACCAAACGGCATCACTGTAAATTCGTAGTGGGCGTATCGTGTCCGGAATGCCGTCTGCTCAATGTCTCCCTCTCTAATTGCTATCTGATGGTACCCTGATCTGATATCAATCTTGGAGAACACGGATGCCCCCTTCAACTGATCTGACAAATCGTCTATGCGTGGTAGCGGGTACTTGTTCTTCACAGTCACTACATTCAACTCTCTGTAGTCGATGCAGAGGTGGAGACTGCCATCCTTCTTCTTGACGAAGAGTACTGGTGCTCCCCATGGTGAAACGCTAGGTCGCACAAACCCTTTATCTAGCAGGTCTCACTGCTGGAAAAAAAGGAATAAACAACGTTTTTTATTTGTCTTTTGGAACGTTTTATAACCATTTTTTATGGCGGCGACGCAAATGGTCGAGCCTCTTAAAGAACGCGTTGTAAGCGATATTTATACATTAATTTAAAAGAACGCTTATCCCAAAAGCGTTTTTTTAAGTGGGTAAGGTGGCGGGAATCTACGAGGCATAAAGAACGCTTCAAGGTTGAAGCTTTCTTTATGTCCGACTATAAAAAACGCTTGTTTATTATAAGCGTTCTTTATGAATATTTATAAAAAACGCTTATCAATATAAGCGTTCTTTATGTTATTTGGCGCGAGAGTATAAGAAACGCTTATATGGTCTTTTTTTTATATTTTTATTTTTTATACAATTTATTACCCTGTGCATAACACAAAATTAAAATCACAAAATCATTCAAAACCTGTTTGTATTAAATATACCATTTCAACCAAATGGAGAATTTTAATTATTAGATCAACATCATTAGTACTTTGTTTGCAATATAGCGCACATACGCTTAAGTGTAGTATCGATCAACTACAACATTTGTGTTAACCAAAATACTAAAAATGGTTCAAGTACTTCGATCATAACATGTACAATACAACCATTTGAAAAAAGAAAAGATATATAGATCATGACTCATGACTTCTTCTGATCAATTTAGTGCATTCAAAGACATGTGTGCGCCTTCTCCTTATTGACAAACTTCAGATCGATCGGCTTATGAATAAGTATTGAGAAGAAATCAACAAGCTGCACAACAAAATTATAAAAGTGATTAAGTAAACCATTTAAAATTATCCAAACATGCGCAAATAATTAAAATCACCAATTCAAACACAAAAGTACTTATAATACGTACCTGAGAAGAAATTTCCAATTCGCTAAGACAGTTGTTACATCTGTAGAAGATGAAAGTACCGAGGATCATGATGATTCTTTTACTGATACAAAAGAGACAAAAGAAGAAAAATATGGTACAAAAGAGACAGAGGCAGATACAGATGAAAGGATGAATGAGAACTCAGAAACATAGAGGTTGAAGAAATTGGCTAAATTGTTAAGTGTGGCTTCCACGAGGTAGAGTCCGGTGGTGATTAACGAATTATCATCATACTTCATGACCTTGAATGAAGAAAACAGTTTTCTAGAGTAGTTGTATCAGACGGATAAGAGGAACCTTAGTCAATTATATGGTGGCATGGGGGACTATATGAAGATAAAGTGGTACCAAATTGCCCGGTTGATGAGTTTCATGACTTATGGATGGAAGCGGAGGTGGAGAAGATAGACACTTCTCCATCTTCAGTTTCGATTGGATTCGCATCTTCTTTCAGTTTTGAACATCGATAGGTCGGAGAATCTTCAAACACTTGGACATGAATGTCTGTAGATTGCATGCAGTCAATTGGAATACTAGCCACACATTGTTGATGTGGGGTGCATCATACCTTTTAAAAAAACTAGATTAAAAACTCTTGGCAATTAAAAAGATTGAGAGATTCCCCCTAAGTATGATTCCCCCTGAGTTTGCATGTTAATCGACTTTAACAAATGATGACAATAAGTGATAGTTTTTATGCACAATAAGTGACAGCTTTTATGTTATAATGTAACCTTTGTAGATAACTTTCTACTATGGTTATAGTATAACATAAAAGCTGTCACTTATTGTGCATAACAGCAGTCACTTATTGCTATCAAGAAACAAATGATAGCAATAAGTGACAGCTTTTATGCACAATAAATGACAGCTTTTATGTTATACTATAACCATAGTAGAAAGTTATCTACTAAGGTTACAGTATTACATAAAAGCAGTCACTTATTGTGCATAAAAACTGTCACTTATTGCTATCATTTGTTAAAGTCGATTAACATGCAAACTCAGGGGGAATCATACTTAGGGGGAATCTCTCAATCTTTTTAATTGCCAAGAGTTTTTAATCTAGTTTTTTTAAAGGATACGATGCACCCACATCAACAAGTGTGGCTAGTATTCCAATGACTGCATGCAATCTACAGACATTCATGTCCTAGCGTCACTAGTGCAGAAAATGTTTTTTACCACGGTTATTTTGCCTATATACCACGGTTAGGAACCGTGGTTTATGCTCGCGTCGTATATTGACAAATAGCTATAAACGACGGTTCATAACCGTCGTTTAAGACCCCTTCTCCCGCGATATTTCATTGACTTTATACCACGGTTGGGAGTCAGAACCGTGGTATAAAGTGTGTATATATGACGGTTCCGCATAGAACCGTGGTATAAAGTGTGTTATAAATGACGGTTATTCTTAAAACCGTGGTATATAGTGTATAAAATCAATAATAAACCACGGTTATACATAAAACTGTGGTTTATAGTCTATGAATTTTTTCCAGTTCGCCGGCGATTTAGCGGCGCCACCTTCAATCGTAATTTCTCAACAGAGAGCGCAGACAGAAGAGAATGAAGAGGCCATAACATGTATGTTCCTTGTTTGTGAATTAGGGTTGCTAAATAATGAGTGAAGTCGCATTAAGTTCCTTGTTTGTCGGTAGGTTGTAAAATTACCGTGAAAGAGAATGAGAGAGGGCGGAGCTGTTCGCCGGTTAGGGTTGCAAAAAATTACAGTGAAGAAGAGGCACAAAGCATGTGTTCCTTGTTCGCTAGTGTGGGTTGCAAAAATTACCATGAAAACAAGAGGCGTTGAGCATGTCCTTGTTCGCCGGTTAGGTTTGCAAAAATTACAGTGAAGAGGCGCAGCATGTGTTCATTGTTTTCCAGTATGGCGAAGAGCGCCGGTGGGTTGCAAAAATTACCGCGAGTAGAAGAAGAAGAAGAACAAGAAGAAGAGTTGCAGAGCATATACGTGTTCCTTGTTCGACAATGTTAATTGGTTGTAAAACAGTGAAAGAGAATATATATAATAAGAGAAAGAGAAAGAGACGCGTTAATTTTCGCCGAAAATTTGAATTCCCGCTTAGACTATATACCACGGTTCTACCAAGAAACCATCATTTAAAGTTGTTTGACCACGACTAAAAACGACGGTTTTGACAAAACCGTGGTTTAAAATACAACGCGTCAAGCTATATACCACGGTTCCACATAGAACCGTGGTATATAATACAATGCGTCAAGATATATATGACGGTTCCACGAAGAACCGTGGTATAAAATGCAACGCCTAAAGCTATATATGACGGTTCCAGCTAGAACCGTGGTATAAAATCTCCCGCCGAGAATTTTTGTGACGGTTATTCTAATAACCGTGGTTTAAAACTTTTAAATGACGGTTATGCGATTAACCGTGGTTTAAAGTGCATCATTTAAAATCTTTTTTCTACTAGTGCGTTTAAAGATTTCTCAGACCTATCGATGTTCAAAACTGAAAGAAGATCCAAACGAAACTGGAGATGGAGAAGTGTCTAGCTTCTCCACCTCCGTTTCCATCCATAAGTCATGAAACTCATCAAGCGGGAGATGTGGTACCAATTTATCTTCATATAGTCCCCCATGCCACCATATAATTGACTAAGTTACCTTTTATCCTCCTGATACCACTATTCTAGAAAACCGTTTTCTTCATTCAATGTTATGAAGTATGCCGGTAATTCGTTAATCGCCACCGGACTTTACTTCGTGGCAGCCTCACTTAACTATTTAGCCAATTTCTTCAACCTCTCTGTTTCTGAGTTCTCATTCATCCTTTCATCTTTATCTGCCTCTGTCTCTTTTGTACCATGTTTTTCTTCTTCTATCTCTTTTGTATCAGTAGAAGAATCATCATGATCATCGGTACTTTTATCTTCAATAGAGGCAGCAACCGTCTACATCGGCCCAATTCGTCTGACTTTTTATCTGATTTTCTCTGTGATGTTTCAGTCTTGTCCAGTTCTGATTGCTCGGTCTACTGAAGCTTCTACAACATACATACTAGTCAGAGGTGACTAAAGGAATCGAAAAGGAGAGATGAAAGGTCGTGAAGGAAAATAAAGTTGGTGGGCCAGACCGAGTTCAATTTTTTTTATTATAGGTTGATGACGATCGAAGGTCATAGGCGCTAGCCAAAAATGTAAAGGGATACTAAAATAATAACTACAAGAAATTAAGAAGCTGTAAGTAGCGCTAGAGGTCTCTAATATGGCCAATGGTGGTCATATAGATTTCCAAAACATTAGAGGGTTAATTGGAATGCCTAGCTTGACCGGATAACAAATCTGAGAAGAATGTGAAGAAACTTAAAAGTTTTTGATGCTGGTATTGGTAGAAACGTAGATAAACTTCTGGGTAGATGTTAAGGTAAAAGCAATATGGGGAAGGGGAATACGTCAGGCAAGCTGTCGTAATGCTATGTCTTTGTAACTAATTAATACATCCTATAGACATCTAATATTTGCACCCTAGGTTATACTATAATATAATATATAACATTAATTAATACACCCTATAATCATCTAACCAAATTAAATTCGCCATATATACTATATTTGTATGCATGCCGAAACGCATTATATTACACATTAATTCCCAAGTCCATTAATTGTACCAACAAGTAAAAATCAGCACATATATACTACAACAAGCGCGCCTGATTAACAACAATCGGCACATATATAGTAAAAACCAGAGCGCAAGTATGTTGGTCTAAATGCAAAGTTATTCCTAAACACACGTACACACTTTATTCACGCCGTTAATCGATCCCAAACAAACTGATAAACAGAGTATATATGTTCCCGATTAACAAGTTTGGTTTGCAAGAACACATAGGTTAACAACAAATGCGCGCGCCACAGTTTGTTTGCATGCAAAATTATTCCCAAACAATACACACACAATATATTTCACGCCTTAATCACAAACAAACAGACGCCTTAATCCTTAATCCCACACAAATAGGGCATGTATATTTTTCCTGATTTAGAAGTTCGGTTTGCAAAATTACCTCATCAGCACAAGAATAGAGCCGACAGATCTAGTGCGCATGTATGTTGTTCCTTTCGCTACTTGGGGCCGGTTGTAATCCAGACGCCGCCGTGCGTGCGACAAGGGTATGTTCCCTGTTCGTGCGATTTACAAAATCAAAATTAATTACTGAAGAGTATATATATGAAACTAAAGGATCGATAGACGTATATGTGTTCGCAGCTCAATAATATTACCGATAGCGAGAGAACACCGACTCACTCGACTCATCCTAGCATAATGGCGTGCGACAAGGGTATGTTCCTAGATACTCTGGTCCTATAATGACCGTCTCACTCGACTCATCCTAGCATAATGGCGTGCATCATGGGCTACCGTATAATGCCTGGAAGGGAGTCATCTTGATCGAAGCATGGTAACTGTTGTTGTAGCTAAACTCAATCAGATGCAACTTATCAATCCAGCTGGTCTGAAAGTCAAGTGCACATGCACGTAACATATCCTCGAGTGTCTGGATGGTACGCTCACTCTGTCCATCAGTCCGTGGGAGGAACGCCGTACTCAGCTTCAGCTCGGTACCAAGCGCTTCCCGTGTGGATTTCCAGTACCTCGAGAGGAATCGGGTATCCCTGTCAGACACAATTGTTTTCGGTACCCGATGATGTCTTACAATCTCTCTGTCGAAGAGCTCTGCAAGCTTTGCCACTTTCCAGGTGTCCTTCATCGGTATGAATCGAGCCACCTTGGTCAGTCGGTCAACAACAACCCAAATCATATTCAGACCTCCCCTTGTAGGCGGAAGCCCTACTACGAAGTCCATAGAAATGTCATGGAACTTCCACTCAGGCACTGGCATTGGCTGCACCATACCACCAGGCCGTCGGTGCTCAAACTTGACCTTCTGACAAGTGAGACACCTTAACACATAATCATTCACATCTTTCTTCATTCCAGCCCCCCCAAAAATAACGTTTGATACCCTTATACATTTTTGAAGCTCCGGGGTGAATCGAAGTCGTAGAACAATGGGATACACTCAGTATGCGCTCCTTCAGCTCAGCGCTACTCCTCGGAATACACATTCGGCCATTAAGCCTAATCAGGTCATCATCGTGGAGTCGGAAGTCATACTTCTGACCCTCGAATGTGCCATCAATAAGCTTCTGCCTGATCTCCAACATATACTGATCCGACATCTGAGCACTCTGCACCTCTTCAACCAAGCTAGAATGAGATACTAGTGAATGGAGAGAGTGTGCTCGGCGACTCAGTGCGTCAGCTACCACATTGGCCTTACCCTCTTTATACTGCAGATTGATGTCGTAATCGTTTAGAAACTCGACCCACCTTCTTTGTCTCATGTTCAACTCCTTCTGAGCGAACAAGTACTTTAAACTCTTGTGGTCAGAATAGATTGTCACGCTTACCCCATACAAATGATGTCGCCATATCTTCAACGTGAAGACAATGGCACCCAATTATAGGTCGTGGGTAGGGTAGTTCTCTTCATGCTTCTTCAGCTGTCGGGAGGTGTATGCTATGACCTTCCCGTGTTGCATCAACACACATCCCATACCTCTGCCTGATGCGTCGCAATAGACCTCAAAACCATCTGGACCGTCTGGTAAAGTCAGGACTGGTGCAGATGTCAGAGCATCCTTGAGACTCTGGAAAGAACTCTCACAGTCGACTGTCCACTCGAATGGAGCATCCTTTTTCATAAACGAAGTCAACGGCTTCGAGACACTAGAGAAGTCCTTCACAAACCTCGTGTAATATCCTGTCAGACCGAGGAAGCTCTGAATGTCGGTAACTGTCTTCGGCCTAGGCCAGGTGCGCACTGCATCTATCTTTGCCTGATCAATAGCGATCCCGGCTTCAGAAATCATATGACCAATAAAAGATACTTGGTTCAACCAAAATTCACACTTAGAAAATTTCGCATACAACTGATTCTTTCTCAATGTTTGCAACACACTTCTCAGGTGGCTTTCATGCTCACCCTTGGATTTCGAATATACAAGTATATCGTCGATGAAGACTACCACTGACTTGTCCAACTGATCTTGGAACAAGTGGTTCATTAAGTCCATGACCTTAGCTGGTGCATTGGATAAACCTAACGGCATAACCGTAAACTCATAATGTCCATATCTGGTTCTGAATGCGGTCTTCTCAATGTCACTTTCACGGATGGCAATCCGATGGTATCCTGATCGTAAATCTATCTTGGAGAATACTGATGCTACTTTCAACTGATCAAATAAGTCATCGATGTGTGGTAAAGGATAACAGTTCTTCACTGTAACTGCATTCAGCTCTCGTTAGTCGATGCAGAGGCAGAGGCTACCGTCCTTCTTCTTCACGAAGAGGACCGGTGCTCCCCATGGTGAAGCGCTAGGGCGGATAAATCCCTTGTCGAGTAGGTCTCTCAGCTGCTCCTTAAGCTCTGTCATCTCTGCTGGAGCCATACGATAGGGTGCCTTCGCAATTGGTCCGGTGCCTGGAACCAAATCAATCTCAAACTCAACTTCCCATGCTGGCGGCATGCCCGGCAGTCCCTTAGGAAATACATCAGGAAACTCCGACACTACTGGCACATCTGGGCTAAACTCTGGGTCTCTCTCTATGTCCTGGACATAGCAGAGGTATACATCATTCCCTCGTCGTAATTCACGATACATGGCAATGGCGGTGATGATCTAAGTCGAAGGCTCCCTGGGCCTCTAGCGGTAAGATATTGTAACCCCAGACGGACTCCGAAGAAGCAGACGATGCTCGGCACATAGGATTCTGCCCTTGTACCGCTCCAGTTCATCCCGACAATCACATCAAAACCATGTCCCTCGAACTTTATCAAGTCGATCGGAAACTCTTCATCTCTAATTCGTACAACAACATCTTGGTGGTAGCGGGTACACTTGATCCGCTCTTTTGACGGGAGAGTGACTAGAAAGTCTGGCATCTCATCACCGTCTAACCCCAGCCTCTTCGCAAAAGATAGCGAAATAAATGTGTGTGAGGCTCCGGAGTCGAACAAGATCGAAGCGTCCACGCCATTGACTGGGAAGGTACCGGTGAGGATTGTGCCGCTCTTGCCGGCTTCTGCCTCATTGCAGACACTCAGTATACCTCCCGTTCCGAATGCACAGCCTAATTCATTGGCAAACTAATAAGTATTTGGTAATAACACGGTTGACATACTTCAAACAACTCCACTTTATTCATTAACACACTCTTTACAACATACGCCGGTTTACACTACTGACATAACTAACACATACATAACATCCTTAACATACACTGGCTTAACAGAATACATGATCACACAAGGCCTTAAAACTGCCTGAAGGTCAAATTCAAACGTCCGGATTTCATGTGTGTGGCATTGATCACTGCCGATGGTGCGGTATTAAGTTTGATATTCTTGATGCCATGATATAGCATCCTTGACTGCCCACCCATGATTAATACATCTCCTGATTTCAACACTAGTTTCTTCGCGAGATCAGCACGCTTCTGCTCGCCGTACACAAAGACTGCGGTATCACCAATGGACCAAGACACCACGGGTACTCCCTTACTTAGAGACTCGGGTGACTCGTCCTTGTCTTGGTGTAACCCTAACCGTCCACCTTTCTGGTAGAAGTTCACAATACATAAATCCGCTTTAACACTTGGTATTGAATCTGATTCAACTTCCTGAGCAATTCCCACGGTGTGGTTAACGACCGCAAGGAACTCCTCAGGTATCATCGGCACAGTTGCTCCATCTTCACCTCGCTTGTCCTGATATGTCTTGGTGTAAGGATTCCAGTCCTTACCCATGCACATCATCTTCAATTTCATTCTCGATCCACTCTGGTATTCGGGTGTGTAGAAGCCTCCGGGTGCTGCTTCCAGTTTGTCGCATTGTCGGATAATGTGGATTTGTGCTTCCGGTGTCAGGTATCCATTTAAGAGTATCATACCTGGTTGGATGACCTGACATTGCTCCATTGGAAAATCGGTGATGCTGATGGTGGTTTCTTCAGGGTTTGGTGTGGGTGGGATTGGATAACAAATATTGAAGGTTCCTAAGTTTAGAATTACCTAATTAGGTGACTTTCACATTATACTTTAATTGTTTACTCACATGGTTGTTTACTTAGACTCACTAACACACATGCATGAAATGCGGTATGCAATCACTTATTTCATTCAACGGTTTAGGCGGTACCTGGTCAAGAAGAGGGCCCTGGCGCCTCAGACCGGTCCACCACATTCAGGGCGGCATTGCCAGATCCCGACCCCTTCCCCTTCTGGGAATCTGTGTACCTCTGATCTGGGGGTGGCTGATTAGCCGTCTTCGGGCCATTGGTGGTCACGGTGGCCTTACCCTTCCACTGCTCCTTAGGCCTGTAGTTTCTGCCATTCGGGTTCTGGAAGTATTCGTAGTCACGATGCCCCATCTTTTTGAAGAATCGGCACTGCACATCGTCTCCCTTGCAGTCCTTGCCGGGGTGGTCTCCCTTGCACCACTTGCAGTAGTAGTGGCGATCGGATCCAGAGCCCGTGCTAGCTGCTAACACATCACACACTCAGTACATACTTCACAAAATAACAACACACACTAGAATTCGGTATTCGAATTTTATTAGTTACCCTTGGGCGGGTAAGAGCTTAAGGGCTTGGCCGCATATGCATAGGTGAGCTGTAGTGGCTCCTCAGTAGTGGTGGTCTGGGCTTGGCCTTTGCCACCCTGTTACTGTCCTTTCTGGGACTGGGGGTATGGCTTTTTCTTCTTTCCTCCCCCGTGCCCTTGCGTGCCTAGACCCTCCCTTGTGGCCTTGAGCTTAAGCGCATTCTCCTCGTCCCTCATACGGACGGTGATCTCCACAATTGCAGCGGCATAATAGCACTCCTATATTTAGGGTGTTAGTTATGCCCCGCAAAACAAACTCACAATTACATTAACACACTGCACACACTTATTGACATCACACTGTAGTTCATTACCTGCAAAGTAGTATACCCGCTTGGCCCCATACCGTAGCGTAGGCGGTAGCTCAATCCGTTGTAGAAAAAGTTCACTAAAATACGGTCTGAGTAACCCAGGTCCGGCAGCAGGTGGATAAGCCAATGAAAGCGGAGTAGTACTCATCAACCGTCATCTTATCCCCTTGCCTCAAATTGTTGAGCTCTAGGCGCTTGGCCTCTTGCACATGAATCGGGTTAGTACTTGGCTCGCAGCAGGGCGTGTACTCCCTCCACTGGAAGGTAGGATCAGCAGCTCTGCCCTCCCTTACCAGTTTCCCCCAACTCTGAGCCGATCCCTTCAAGTAGTAAGCGGCAAGACGGACCTTGACCTCCTCGGGCACATTCAAGTGTCGTAGGCGGTCTCTATCTCGGAGATGTACACCTCAACTACCAGGGTCGGTTCCCCCACTGAATGACGGGGTCTCAAATTCGCCAACGCCTTGACCCAGTTGGTCTCGCGCGGCTGTGGTTGCAGTTGTGGCCCGTTGACCGCCACGCCTTGCTGCTGCGCATCGCAGCTACCAACTATGGGACATCTGGGTACTGCGGCCGCTACATCGTCGGCCATGACTTGCGTCGTAGGGTTCTCTCCCTGGTTCCCGGTATCACCAATGCCGCGCCGCGGCCTACGACCTCGTGGTCTACCTGACATCTGAATTCACACGAACATTCATTAGCATTGTGCTTGCACCTTATCAGTCCAACGTTTGTAACATCTTCCCGACAATAAGTATCTCCACACTTATTTAGTGGTTACTTTCTCCTAGTGTTACCTAGGTAACTAGTTAGGTTTCCTAAACTCGGTATATTCCAAAGCTCGGTATTCTAGTCATCAGAGCGATACTTCGCTCTGATACCACTTTTTGTAACACCCCTACTACGCACTTAACAATAATTGAAATCGCAGCAGAAATAAACAACTAGATATTAACTAAACGATTCGGTGCTACAACGCCGTTAACCACCCACGTGGTTAACAAGGCAGAATAAATACAAGCGTACCGGTCTGATGATCAGACTCCCGAGCATTAGGACTAACATCCATATATACATTACCACATACCGAGTATTTGCAACATCCATCACTGTAAACTGTACACATGAACTCCACTGTCAACTGTAAACGACCGTCACTGTAATACAAACGGTACCAAAATATATCGCCACGGGAGCACATGCGCTTCCTGGGCTCAACATCCAAAATAACCAAAAGTATTTCTGCAACCTAGAATCTATAGTCATTCCGCTTCCTTGATCCTCATCGTACAATATAAATATGGAGCCCCCGAGGGGCCAGCAACCCTTGGCTTGGTATGGTTAAGGTGCAGCCCATCGGCTACCAGGATACGCGCAACTAATTGTCATGATGACATGGCATTTATTTTGAACATACAACATATATATCATAACAAGAGTATTGCATAACAACATCACACATAACATACAAGAACGAATCCTGTTATGAAGTGAACCAACACAATTAGATCACATGGAGAGCATAGAGAATGTTGCCAAACTCATGCCAAGATCGTTACCGTCCTGTAAATTGAATGAATAACTTAACACAAAGGTGCGTCGGTGATACGCCGCAGACTTATCATATTTTATGCACTAGATTTAGTATTATATTTATCTAAATAAAGTTATATTTATGTTATTTATGCTTATTATGTGTTTAAGTATAATATTTGTACAGATTTATGTTTTTATGAGTTTTCTGTGCAAGGAATGATTTTCTAGGCAAAAGTTAGTTGAAGCCGGACTCCATGCCGGGTAGCTTCTGCACGGCATAAGTACAGAACAGAAAAGAGCATTGCCGGATAATGCGGGTATGCTATCCGGCATAAGTGAAGAGTCGCCACGGTTTGACCAGACGATGGCCGTTATTGACCGTTGGAGATTTAGTCAATGCCGGGTGTGATGCCGGGTATATCCTACCCGGCATATGCACTGTTTCGCAGAATTGACGGTTTCGACCGTTAACAGTTGGGCGCATTTAGCACGTGTGCCGGCTACTGGTGACCCGGCACGACGCCCGGCAACGACACATTTGGGTGCCTATAAATAGGCCGAGGAAGGCAGCAATTTGACACACTTCAACACCATATACTCCATTCACATCTCAATTTCCGCCCCACTCCAAGTGTTGGTGTCCAAGGAACGTTGCAGATCCATCCACGCAAGAAGAAGAAGACCTTGTCAGGGTTAAGGCTATTAACATCTCCTTCTCCCTCTTTGTATTCTCTTCTTGTAGTTGTGTGGATGGTGATGCAGAATCCTTGTTAGTTTTGGTTAGGGATGATTTCCTTGTAAAACTCTTATGATCATTTATGGAATTTTCAAGTTTCTTAACCCGAGTTCTGATCTTCTTACAAGTAGAATGAAGTAGCTATTCATTCTCTTATCTCTTAATCCTATTTGATGTTCACAAGACTAGAATAGGACAGATTAGGATTTAGGTAATCTTTAACGTTGTCTTCTGCGCCTTAGCGGGAGCAAGACTTAAGGTTTAGGGTTAATCTCTTATTTCCCATTATTCTGTTGTTCGGCATTAGCTATGCACGATGCAAGTATGAATGTTGAGTTCCTTTTGTCAGATCCGAATCTGGAAATGTTATTTACAAAATGTACCATGCCGGATGGCATGCCGGGTATAAGTTATCCGGCACGTTCAAGGCCATGAATCTGCCGGGTAGCGAGGATCCGGCATCACATCCGGCATATGCATTTTTGCGAGACCTAATCCTCTTTGAGACTTGCCACCTTTGATCATTGATCATACGAACCTGTTGCATAGATAATCTTCCCAAATCAAAGTTAGTTTGTTTATTTATTTATTTAGTTAGGATCACATTTTCATCCCCCTTGATTATTATAGAATAGGCTTTTGCCCGGATTAGGACTAGTTTTCTATAAGTCCCTTGGGTACGATACTCTCGGTCGTAATATATTTACACTATACTCCGACCGGGTTTTATTTTGCTACCCGTAGTAGAGTTGTAGGATTAGTTTATTATTTTATTCTTTTGTATATAGTTTATCCTAACAATTTCTCTGTTAGCAAATTGGCGCCGTTGCCGGGGACTTGGAATTAGTCCAAGTCCTAAATTCGGTAAAACGCCCTATTCTTTATTCTTTATTCTTTGATTCTTTAATTGATTTTTGTTCATTTTTGTTTTCCTGTTGAATAGGCCGGATTCCTGGCCGGATGTCTCGTAACCGGCATATTCAACAAATTCCATTCTTTTATTCTTTCATTCTTTAATTTACTTTCGCCCTTAGATGTGCAGATTTGGATATGCCGTGCATAGTGCCGGAAATCAGTTACCCGGCATACTCGAGGAAGTCCAATGCCGGGCAGGTTTCGCCCGGCATCATGTCCGGCATGTTCAAATTGTCTCTTATATTAATCCCTATACTATGTTTCTTTATTTGAATTTCGATTTTTTTTGCGCTTGCCGTGTATTGTGCCGGGTTTCCTACACACGGCATTTCGGAGGAAGTCCGATGCCGGACAGGTGTATCCGGCACGTCACCCGGCATGTTCAAACTTTCAAAATTATCTATTATCGTAAATAGGAGGGACAGTTAGTAATGATACAATCCCTTATTACTCTTACATTATTTATATCCTACTTTTCTTTTAATAAGTTATGTTCGATTTTTGGTCACGCCGGGTAGCATGCCGGTTTGTACAAACCCGGCATTAGTGGAGGAAGTCCACTGCCGGGTAAGATTCACCCGGCACTCTGTCCGGCATAACCAAAAATTTGTTCATTCATGTATTTTCATACTTTTATTATATCATTATATTATTTCTTTTATTATTACGAAATATTATAACATGTTCTCTTGCTCCTCCTGAAGTTGTCCAAGTGAATGCTTCTTCGTCTACGAGTACTCCTGACAATTTAGCCAACCCTGATCCGGAGATCGAGAGAACCCTGCTTCAAACTTTAAGGCAACAACGAACCCTACAAGAAGCAGATCCTACATCAATGGCAGCACCTACCGTCCGAAATATAAACAGGCCTTCCAACCAAGGCCAGAAACCAGCAATCGACCTTCCTCTCCTTCCTCAAACCGAATATGATGAATGGCAAAAACTCAAGCCATATCATCAAATCCGATGCATCAAGGAATTGGGTTTGTTTGATGGTACAAATCCGGACGATGCTTTGCTCCACGTCACCAAATTTCTACAGCACACAAACAGCCTAACCTCCACAAATAACGTCCTCCAATATGCCAGACTATCCCTCTTCCCCCATAGCCTTACGGGGAACGCCAGCAAATGGTACCACAGCTTAACCCCTAGTACCATCACCACTTGGGAGGACATGGCAACCAAGTTTTATGATAAGTTCATGCCCCCAAGTCGCACCCTGGAGATGATCGCCGACATTTACAACTTCAGACAACCGAGCTCGGAGAACATCTGTGAGACTTGGGACAGATTCAAAGGGTTGCTGCGCACATGTCCACACCACGGCCTCACCAAGGAACAACTATCTCAGTTGTTTTACAAGGGATTGGTCAACCAATGCAAGACCATGATCCTATCCTCCCTTGGTGCAGACATATTGAAGAAACCTGGAGATCAATTCCTTAGTGGGGTTGAATCTCTTTGTGAAGAGATAAGAGATTGGGCCACAGGTGGAACCAGGGGTGGCACCGCTGGTTTATTTCAAGTCGGAGAGGGCGATGCTAAATTTGACAAACTTATGCAGAGTCATGAGCAGTTAATGGAGAGTAATGCCCAGACATCAACGAAGGTTAGCGCTCTACAGAAAGTGGTGGAGCAAATAGCAATGAATCAACTTCCTCAACAGGCGAACGTGGTTAGTGCACGACCACACGCTTCGAGCCCTGACATTCCAGACTTTCAGAGTGTTGAGGAAGTCAACTTTGTGAGTAACCAAGGGTATCGGCAGCCATGGCAACAGGGGAACCAATCCCCTCAACACTTCCAGAGTCAAGCCGGCTACCAGGGAGGTCTAAGGCAATTCAGACCATCCCATCCTACATCATCATCAGAGGCTGAAATGGCTGAACTTCGTGACATGATGTCAGCCCTGATGAACAAGACCCAGGATACTCAAAACGAGATCTCGACCATTCGCAAGGAGCACAAATCGTTGCAGTTGCAGTTACAGCAACTTCTGATGCAACCAAGACAGCAAGGTCAACTCCCGTCCCAAACGCAAACCAATCCACGGGAGCATGCGAATTCGGTCACCATTCTACCAAGGATCTCAGATAACGCCAAGTAGCCTAAAAGGCTAAGTGTAGGGCGGATCCTCCTCACACCTTCAATGTCAATCAGGGGAGCCTTTCTTACATTTAATTTCTATTTTTTATATATATGATTTGTTTTCGTCAATATTTTTAACCTAGTTATTTTAAGTTTCTTAAAAAAAAAAAAAAAAAAAAAAAAAAAAAAAAACATTTTTGTTCTCTTTCGAACACTGGGGACAGTGTTCCTGCCAAGTGTAGGGCAGGGACCCCCCTTAAAAAATAAGTTTTAATAATATGCATAAGTTTTGCGTTTTATTCAATGTTTTACTAAACTTTTTGCATGTTTTTGATTGAGATAAGATTAGGAATGACTAAAAGCTTGTTCTCTCAAGAGGTAAGCTTTCTAATGACTTATAGATTCCTGTTTTTAACTTTTTGATTCTTTTTGTTTAACATGAGTATATGATCTTTCTCCTAATTCTTTCCTTATTATACTTCTGGGTGTTATTCTTTTCTTTCAAAATCGTGAAAAACCTTTTGGGTGAAAATCTTAAAAAAGGGTTTTTGTGCAAAAGAAAGAAGAAGAAAAAAAAAAAAGAGAAAAAAATCTTCTTCCAAAGGAAAAGCAATATATTCCTTGAGGTTGCAAAAATAAAAGCAAGAAACGAGAGTTTTTCCTTTTTTTTTCTCCTAAATTCCCCGTTCTTCAATGAAAAAAATCATGGTTGATTCAGAAACCCTTGCAAAATAGGGCTGATTCATAAAAACCATTGATGAGAGTCTTGGCCACATTCAGAAACTCTTGAAAAATAGAGCTGAATGATGGAAACCGGAAAAAGGAGAGATACAACAATCCCTTATGCAAAATAGCCCAAAAGCTTTTGATCGGTTTTGAAAATTCTTTGTTTTATACCCATTAGTATGTTTTGATAGAATAAGGTAGATTAAGTGATACTTATGAATTAGAGTCATAGAGTTGAGAATATTTATCTACATTTCATTTAAAGTTTATCTGTTTTGTGCATAAGTAATTAGTCTTTCTAATCTTGTTTTGCTCGAGGACTAGCAAAAGGTAAGTGTAGGGCCTTGATAAGCCGCAGACTTATCATATTTTATGCACTAGATTTAGTATTATATTTATCTAAATAAAGTTATATTTATGTTATTTATGCTATTATGTGTTAAAGTATAATATTTGTACAGATTTATGTTTTTATGAGTTTTCTGTGCAAGGAATGATTTTCTAGGCAAAAGTTAGTTGAAGCCGGACTCCATGCCGGGTAGCTTCTGCACGGCATAAGTACAGAACAGAAAAGAGGCATTGCCGGACATAATGCCGGGTATATGCTATCCGGCATAAGTGAAGAGTCGCCACGGTTGACCAGACGATGGCCGTTATTGACCGTTGGAGATTTAGTCAATGCCGGGTGTGATGCCGGGTATATCCTACCCGGCATATGCACTGTTTCGCGCGGAATTGACGGTTTCGACCGTTAACAGTTGGGCGCATTTAACACGTGTGCCGGCTACTGGTGACCCGGCACGACGCCCGGCAAAGACACATTATGCCTATAAATAGGCCGAGGAAGGCAGCAATTTGACACACTTCAACACCATATATACCATTCACATCTCAATTTCCGCCCCACTCCAAGTGTTGGTGTCCAAGGAACGTTTGCAGATCCATCCACGCAAGAGAAGAAGAAGACCTTGTCAGGGTTAAGGCTATTAACATCTCCTCCCTCTTTGTATTCTCTTCTTGTAGTTGTGTGGATGGTGATGCAGAATCCTTGTTAGTTTTGGTTAGGGATGATTTCCTTGTAAAACTCTTATGATCATTTATGGAATTTTCAAGTTTCTTAACCCGAGTTCCAATCTTCTTACAAGTAGAATGAAGTAGCTATTCATTCTCTTATCTCTTAATCCTATTGATGTTCACAAGACTAGAATAGGACAGATTAGGATTTAGGTAATCTTTAACGTTGTCTTCTGCGCCTCAGCGGGAGCAAGACTTAAGGTTTAGGGTTAATCTCTTATTTCCCATTATTCTGTTGTATTCGGCATTAGCTATGCACGATGCAAGTATGAATGTTGAGTTCCTTTTGTCAGATCCGAATCTGGAATGTTATTTAACAAAATTACCATGCCGGATGGCATGCCGGGTATAAGTTATCCGGCACGTTCAAGGCCATGAATCTGCCGGGTAGCGAGGATCCGGCATCACATCCGGCATATGCATTTTTGCGAGACCTAATCCTCTTTGAGACTTGCCACCTTTGATCATTGGTCATACGAACCTTTTTCATTGATATCTTCCCAAATCAAAGTTAGTTTATTTATTTATTTATTTAGTTTAGGATCACATTTTCAATTCCCCCCTTGTTATTATAGAATAGGCTTTTGCCCGGATTAGGACTAGTTTTCTATAAGTCCCTTGGGTACGATACTCTCGGTCGTAATATATTACACTATACTCCGACCGGTTTTATTTTGCTACCCGTAGTAGAGTTGTAGGATTAGTTTATTATTTTATTCTTTTGTATATAGTTTATCCTAACATTTCTCTGTTAGCAGTCGGATATAGTGATCCAGCACACCGAACAAAACATAGTATGCCCTTGTGGCCCGACGTGAGTCAGTAAAATAGCCTTGGATAAGCTAAAGGGAAAGTTGAAAACCAAAATGGAGAACAACCATAACATACAAAGAGAATCGAACCGGTTATGACATCGACTCCCATACTCACACGCGTGGCCGGAACTACCGGACTCCTCACTCCCCAGTTAGCACTTGTTAGAAGGTCAACTTCGAACTCAATAAACAATCACATACAAGTGGTTCAGTCTTGTTAGACACACACAAGGGAAATGAGTCACACTTAACAACACAATAATATGAACAACCGTAAACTCATTACATGACTTAAGTGTTACAAGGTCATAAACACACCGAAAAACAAACAACACACAAGCCGATGTAAACCGGTAGGCAACAGACTGCAAGAAAACCATACCTTGGTCCTTGCTTCGACTGGTTTCCACCGTTGGAGAATCCTATACACATTAAGTAATGTCGGTTAATTAACGCACTAGTTCGTTGTTAACTTATTACATCACATATCTAGTTATTTTATTTCCACCTCTTGTTATAACTTCTCACATTTTAATTTGTCATTACAACACACCAACATGTCCTGAACAAACTTATAACATCATTACTAACTAATCCCCAGCTTTAGACATCATTATTCAATCTTAAACTCAACTTTTTAAGTGGTCCGGGACTTGGTCCCCAACTAAGGTCCCGGACCGTGTCATTGTAAAATCCTCGGGCTGTTTTCATGGGGTGGTCCGGGACTTCATACAAGTCCTAGGTCCCGGACCAATATAGGCAAATTCTCTCGGGGGTAAAACAGGGGGTGGTCCGGAACTTCTTACAAAACTTAAGTCCCGCACCAAGGCTGTGTAAGAACTCTCGGCCCCTTTTGATGCATGGTCCGGGACATTGCCCAAGACCTAAGTCCCGGACCACTGCTACAGATTTGCATTTTTGACATTTTCTAAGTCTTGTTGCAATGGTTCTCCTTACCCATTATATGTATAGACTTCCCAAATGATCTTAGGTATATTCTAATGCCAACATATCATCTTAAACACACCTAGTTCCTTGTCTAACTTGTTACTCAATTTTCTCATAAAATTCACCAACACTTATAACATTTCTTACAAGGTTCCTAAATGGTGTTTCTCACCTATGATAACCACTATCCCAAAATGTTTTCTCCTCACCATGACATCATCTCCCAAGCATCTTTTCTTACCAATCTAAACTCCTAGTTGATGTCTAAGTCCTTATTGTTTCCTAGAACACCTAAGACATTATTTCTTCTCTATTAAAACACCTAGACATTTCTAACACTTCCTAGTTCACCAAATCTTACTTAAACACTTAGAAGTTCTTGTACATTTCCTAAATTTTGACATGGGTTCTACTAACATCTTGTTACACCAAAACACATTGTTTTCACCATTAAACATTCAAGAACACCAAAATCCATCAAGAGCATTCTTGTACACAAAACTTCACTCATTTAACACTACATCACAATATAGTGCATAATTTAATTTGCTTGGCACTTAGGCCCTTAAATAGCATGGCTCTTAGGCCCTTAAGATGCATAAACCATAAACACTGAATTCCCCACATTATATTTTCCTTTGACCTGCAAATACACCCAACAATACATATGCCTTTTAATAAACCCTTGAGAGTATTTTTCTAAGTCATTTACCATTAGCTCTTTAAGTAGTTTTAATAAGCAATATAAGCTCATTTCTCCTAAGACATTAAACTACATTAGGTTAGCATATTTACCTCTTTTCTCACAAACTTTTTTCTTGTTTCCTTGATTTAAATCGGTAAGGATGTTTGATTGCTTGTCAATTTCTAAACAATATACAAATAATGAAATGAGTATACAAGCTTTATGCTTCATCTCATTGTAAACCCGAGATACATATATTGTCTTAGAACATTTAGATGATTGTTTTACCTTGGATATGAAAGATAGTTTGGATATGTAGCAAGAGAGGACTCCACCATTCCCTTGGAAGATTCAAATTAAGCTAGAACAAGCAAGGTAAAGGCACCATTAATGGTGTTTTTCGGACAACATAAAAACATGAAGGAAATGTCATTTTTCTCTGAGTTTCCTTACCTAGAAGCAAAGGAGAACAATAATATGTGAAAAGATTAGCTCAAGCTCCTACCATGGAGATTCCTCTTGGCACCTAAATGGAGCTCTTGGAATTTTGAGAAGACAAGGTTGAAGAGCTTGATGAGACTAAGAGAATGGTGGTCTTAGTTTTTGATTTGGTAAAGAGAGCTAGGAGATATAAGTGGTCAAAGATGGAGAATGGTGTGAGAGCTGTTGAAAACCGATGGAGAGAGGAAGAAGATGAAGTTGGAGATGGTGGGAATGCAAGAGAAATGAGAGAATGAGTTTGAAGTTGCTTTGAAAGATATTAAGTAGTTAAACAAATAGTAACTTGCTTTATTATTTGTTATTTACTTGTTAACTTGCAAGGTGGTGACTCACCTCATAAAAACCTGCCCCCATTAGTTGTCTAGGGGTGTTTTAGTCTTTGTTGACCATTTAACTTACTTATATAGACTTATGTTATAAACTAGCTTATTTTGGTTACTATTCATAAAACAAGGCACATATTTGTGAAGTTTTTGATTTCCCATTGATTTAGACTTCCTAATGTGATACTAAGTAGTACACATGTTAATTAAAGAGTAATGATGGACATTTAGCCATTCAAAACTCATTTACAAGACAATTTTTCAAAAATGTGCTTTAAGACTCCTTAAAGCACATTTTGTGTTTTAGCTTGTTTTCAAGCTTGTTTTCTTTGGTAATTGGTTTAATCTGTTCATTAATATATAAAGAAGGTCTTGGTAAGCTCATTAGGTCTTAACCAAGCTTATCCCAAGCTTAGAGCACATTTTGGCCCTTATTGACTTTAAGGTATTTATTTGTGTTTTCTATGGTTTAAATTGTTTATATAGTGTTCCTAAGACTCTTTTTAGTCTTAATACACCATATTTTATTGTTTAAACAACATACTAAGATTTGGGGTATTTCAGTGATGCTCCATCTTATGCTCTCACATTCTGGTATGTCTTGGATACGGATTCCAATCCTTGGCTAAGCTCATCATCCTTAGTTTCATTCTTACTCCTCTAGGGTACTCCGGTGTATAGAAACCTCTCGGTGCCACTCTTAACTGTCTGCATCTCCTGATGATGGTTATTTGTGCTTTGGGTGTGAGGTATCCCCTTAATAAGATCATACCTGGGCGAATAACATGACATTGATCTTGGTTGATCTCTCGGGTTTGGATGTCAGTCGCCTTCGGGCTTTGTGTTGAAGAAATTGGATAACAAATATTGAAGTTCCCTAAGGTGGTAGTAGGTTATATCTTACTTAAATTCTAATCATGTACTAAAATCTTATCTAACTTAATCATTCGCTCAAGCATGAATGAAATACGGTAAGTAGGCAGTTTTATTACTTAATGGGTTATAGCGGTACCTGGTCTCAATGAAGGTTCAGCCTCATCCTCCCGGTCCACCATGTGTAGAGTAGGCCCAAACTTCTGGACTACCCGGGGTCCCTTGTTAGCAGCAGGCTGAGTCGCCTTCGGACCGTCGGATCCAATGCCCTGGTCGGCCTTACCCTTGCCCTTGCCCTTGCCCTTTCCCTTGCCGTTGCCCTTCCAGTCGGGTCTGTAGGCTTTGCTCTCGGGGTTTCTAAAGCACTCGTAGGCTCGGTGCCCCCAACCCTCACAATGGTGGCACTACACCTTGTTGCCCTCGCAGTCGAGCCCGGGGTGGTCCTTGCCACACCAAGAATCGATGTAGCGATGCTGGTAACACCCGCTGGCTCCCTTCCAAAACTCAAAACCTGATTATTCTCACATTAGTAATCGAATCTCAATGGTTGCTAAATGATTGTTCAACTCACATTAAAGTGTATTCCAATACCCTTTGGCACCTTCGAGTGCAGAGGCTTAGCAGCTATAGCATAAGTCAACTTCAGAGGCTCTTCAGTAGCCTTCCAACTTTCTACCTTGCCCTTCTGGCCCTTTTGGGACTGAGGCTGTTACTTTGTTTTCTTGTGCTCGCCTTGCCCTTGGTTGTCGGACCCCTTTATAGCAGTCTTTCTCTTAGCAGCATTGTCCCGTCCCTTAGCTGGACGGTAATCTCCACCTTAGCTGGACGGTATTCTCTTTGGGGTTCCCCACTTTTTCACATCACCTGAAGGTGTACGTCTATGGACAGGTCTTTGACTGACCAAACAATGGGCTAGGTAAGGATACTGCCAGGAAAAAGCTAGGGGCTAAAGCCCAGGTATTAAGGGGGTGTGGTTAGACGACACCCTCCTCTTTTCCCCCACTTATTCACATCACCTAAAAGGTGTGAGTCCCTGATAGGGGACCCTCAAGCGGGTCCCGGGGTGAAATTGGTTTGCATGGACCCTCGCTCTCATATGATGCAAGGGTGCAAAGATTAAAGTGCGCACAAAAGTAAAATAAACAAAGTAATAAAGCCATAAATAAACAACAATTCGAGTTAAGCCCTCTTCCTTAAAATTAAACAAGTTAATATTAAGAAGTTGTCCCCAGCAGAGTCGCCAGTCTGTGAGCCTCGATTTTAAACCCTACCCTATGTTGATTAAAGCTGATTAGGATCTAACCGGGTTTTAGGTCCACTTATAACCTAAGATTAATAACTATGTCATATAACAATAATTATTAAAATCTAAGCTAGGTCACTGGAACCTATAATGAGTCGCCACCTTATTTTAACCTAGAGTAAATTGGGAAAGTTAAAGTTCGGGTTCTGGGCTTGGTATTCGAATTAATTAGGGTTCAATTACTTTCATTACCCCAGAATTCGTTTTTCCTCCACTTAGTTTAATTACGGCTTATTACGAGTCGTTTTAACCTAAGTGCTGAAGCTTCTGTTTATTTTTTGTTTTTTAGCATTTTTTGACAGAAAATAAAAGTGAAAGTTGAAATTACCTAACCTAGGGTTTCAGAGGCAGAATTAGGTCAAATTTTGTTTCCGTCCGTAGCCACGGACCTAATGTCCGTAACCACGGACCCCAGTTAACCTATGTGAAAATAAAATTCGAATTAAACAGAAAAAAAAATTTGAAAATTCCAGGGCCGCGGACAGGATGTCCGTAAGCCCGGACATAGTTTAGCAAAACCTAAAATTTTTAAAATTTTAAAATCCCGCCGCCGTCCGTGGGTGTCAGTGGCCACAGACAACCCGTCCGTGGCCCCGGACCATAGGTCCGAGGTCCCGGACCACCCACGGACAGGAGTTTTATAGTGGTTCCCGAAGGTTTTCGGCTCAAAATTTATGCACGTGTAGCCTGAAAGGTATACAAGACGTTAGTAATTGAAGGACTGCAATTTGAAGCCGAATTATGCACGAAACTTGACGAACAAGTAACATGGTAAAAACAAAAGCAATTAGCAATACAGAAGTGTAAAAGGGTTAATTTGAACCCAAAATTTGACAGAGACTTAATAAGGTCGTGGGGAGTTAGAAAAGTAAAATTGTACCCTGTTTTACCTTTGAATTCAAAAGGATTCTTCACGTCGGGATTTTTCGGAGGCTCCGATGGTGCCGGTTCCGGATTGAGTTCGACCCGAGCTTCTGGTTGTTGATTGTTGAAGGTGTTCTTCGCGTTTTGGAGGTGGTTTGGTTGATGTTTGATTAATGCTGATGTGTTGGGAGTTGAAAAATGTGTTTAGATGGTGATTTCGGGGGATTTTTGATGTGATTTTGGTGCTTGGATGTGTAAAAACGTGAAGAGAATAAGACGGCTGCCTTCTTTGAGAGTCTAGGGTTCTTGAGGTTCTGATTTGATCATGGGATAAGGTTCCTTATATAGGCTTCCTTAAAGATAGAAAAATCCGATTAAAACTGAGATTTACCGACGTTTTAGCTCAAGGGCTTCCAAATTAATTTGATTATGAAATTTTACACATGGGTAAAGGATGATATTTCTGATTTTTCTAAAGTGGAATCGAATTTTTTGGATATTGGAATATTTTTAAATTCAATTTCTTGTCAGATTCAATCAGAAATTGCTAGAACATTATTGGAAATTCAAAAAATCAAAATTCCAACGCCATTACGCTTCAAATGGCATCCTCTATCATGGGTTAAAATTTCAAAGCATTTTGAATTGGTTTGACCCTTATTTGGAGGAGAGAGAAAACCTATAAGGGGCTTAAGAGCCTTTAAAAATTACGAAAATGCCCCTGGCGACGACTAAGCTGTCCCTAGTACTCTGAAATGTGCCGATCGAAATGGGAACCCTCGCTACTAGCCTATTAGTAGTGACTCTCTTCCGGGGGGGGTTGAAAGTTTGGGTATAACACCCATGTGCCCAAGAGCGGCAGCCATGATTTCAGCGATCGTCTGCCCACCCGATATTCTAGTAGCCTCATCACCTCGGCCACGGCCTCGGCCTCCTCTCCTTCCTGACATCTAAACAAGTACAATGCACATTAGGCTTGTGATTACAAAGGTCTCGGTTCACGGTTTATATCTTCCGTAGACGGTAAAGATGATCCACACTTATTAGTGGTCGTCTGACTCTTCTCACTCTAACATCTCACACCCTTAACCCCTAACTTATGCCTTAACTCATACCTTGACTCGGTGGCTACCTAAGTTCGGTATTCTGTATTCAGAGCGTAACTACACTCTGATACCACTTTTTGTAACACCCCGTCTCTAATAGTCGTGATCATCGTATAAGCCATCTAACACATATATTAAAATCGCAGCGGAAATTCTATACATTACCCAGAACCTTGCCACGGTCTGACTACAACATATATCGTACTTAAATATTTACAACCGTTTATCTAAAAATACCAACCGAGTTTCAAGTATCTCAAAGTCTAACAAGTTTCCACAACTTCTATTATCAACAGACGGGTGTATATGCACAACCCGTAATCAAAATAAAACCCGTCCTAAGTCTACCCGCTCCTACTCTCGAGGTGGGTCTTCTGAGGCCTCTTTCCTGCCAAAATTAATATGGATGCCCCGAGGGGCTCAGCTCCTTCGCTGGTACGATTAACTGTTAGCCCCCAAGCTAACGGGGCTACGACGATAACTTTGTCGTAAACATGTGATTGAATTATTAATACAACATTAATAAGAAGTACAATAAACACCACACAACATATGAACAAATAATAGTTCAAACACAATGAACGACTTAAAGGCGTTCCTTAAGTAAGTGAGTTAGTTTTAACTCCTTAAGTCAAGATTTCTTTTATTCTCATGTCCAATCTCATCTCAATGTGACAACCTTTCTTTAGTTAGAATTGGTTGTTTCTTATCTTAATGTTTATCTTGTCGGGTCAAAGGTAACCCTAGCCAATGAGCTATTAACTCTATTGGTTAAATAAACAACTTATCTTAAATTTGGGATTTAGGAGATCCCACCGCACCATCTTAATCTGGCATCCCACCTTGAACTGTAATAAAAGCTAGTCGAGTCTATATGTCATCTCTAGGTGACAAGTCAAAGACGAGTCTCAAACGGAAGTCGGATCTGATTCAGATACCGACCCCCTTTTTCTTAACATGCATGACCGGAGTTAGTGTAACATCCCTTTTCCATAAACCCGATTAACATCTACGCACCATATAGTATATGCATATATTCGATAAATACAGCGGAAGTCTAATATTCAATGCTTAATCAAAGGAGATGTTACCGCCGTCACGTGCCCTACACACATGACAAGGCCTCCCAAAAACCCAAACCAACAACCGACCAAACAACTTTGTGATGATAGAGGTAGCTTACCATGTAACAGCCTAATTCAAATTTTAACTATAACTGTGAGCAACTCTACAACCCAGGGCTTAGCCCAAGTTTTACCAAAAACCCAAAACATCAGTCTACCCCGGCCCGCTCTTCGTCATGGAGTTGTCAATCTACACACCTGAAAAAAAAAACATTGCTGGAGGGGTCAGCCCAGCTACTGAGTATGTTATCAAGCAATCTTCCGGAACACCCAGAATTAACCCAGGTATTTGCCAAGTGAGCATGCAGGTTCATTTCATGCAAATTCCAATTTATAAATATATAACAACATGCTAAACACACAGATTAAACATATCAATAAGCATATCATATAATAAGGCATAACTTAAGCAACACATTCATCGTATTCATGTTTCAACATAAAGTTCCAAGCAAGTCAAACCAGACATAACATGAACATCTCAATCACCATGACCAAGTTTCACACATAGACATCAAAACAAGTCAGTCGTTGTGAGTGCCTTTTGGCGATTGTTAGCTTTAGTTAGAGATCCTCCAATTTCTCATCGCGCGTTTCCTCACATAGTTTCACACGTGTCACATGTTAGGAAGTGACACGTACCCTATTAGAAGGTGGGTCAACTTGGGCAGTGGCCTGCAGACTGTATATTGTGAGTGGTTGGAACTAGTGTAATTAAAACAAAAGAAAAGAAATTAAAACTCAAAATAATAGTCGGGCTGCAAACAAATCCCTGTCGTAGTAGTATAGTAAAGTGTAAGCGACCGGATATCAAACCGTGGGACTAAGGGGAATTATTAAGTACCTAAGCTTTGTCACAAGAGGGGGATTAATTGACTTGTTTTCGTAAAGTAAAACAACAGAAAAAATTAACTGAGTTGAAGATAAATTAAACGGAACTCCGGGTTCAGGTTTCTATAATCTGATTAATTATGCTATCTCTACCGGTTTATTATAATAGTTTGGCAAAATTCCTCTTATTATCTTAAGGTCCGATGAAGACTCATAAGAACTCGTTTACCAGAAAATGCAAGGTCCGATGAAAACTCAAGCAGGCACTAGTGAACGGCTTTGTAAAAGGAATAATATTCTTGCAACTGAGTACTAACTTATCCGATGAAAACAAGTTTCCTACAATTTTACGGCTTAATTAACCTATCTATTTGTCACCGATCAGATTAAAACAGATTTAGTAAAGCTTTTTAATAAATCGATGAAATTTATTAAAAGGGTGAGAGAAAAACTTCAATCGTAACAAACTGTATTTAATTTAACCGGTAGAAATATAGATTACATAATTAAACAAATTACGGCTAAACCTTCGCCCGGAGTAAATCCTCTTAGCCCAACATAATTAAAAAGACAGAATGAGAAGTAAAAGAAATCATCTGGGAAAGATAATTAATTCAGCTCCACTATCTTGACTGCTAATATTCGGGCAGAGGTTGGACAGAACAACGGTATGGAAATGGAATGTTTTTTATGAAATGAGGTGTTGTATGGAATTTATGTGGATAATATGTCGATGAGATGTATGATTTTTGGAGAGTTTTATGGTATTTTTATGGAGGGAAAATGGCATAAGTTTGGGGTGGAATGAGATATCATTTAATGGAGGTTTGGAGGTGTATTTATAGTGAAAATGGGGTAGAATTGAAGGGGGTGTCGGTGTGAATTGGTAAATATATTATTATACCAATTCACACCCATTGACATGCTCTGTACGCTGTCAATTTAGACATGTCCGGACCACCGTCCGAACCAGTGTGATCCGGACCATGTCGATTTCCTTCTTCTGGCGCGCTGGCATGTAGGTCCGGACCAGCTGATCCGGACACTGGTCTGGACCATGTCGATTTTCTTCTTCTGGCGCGCTGGCATGTGTTGGTCCGGACCAGGTGATCCGGACACTGGTCCGGACCAAGGGTCTTTTGCCTCTAAAATGTTCGTTTTAGCTCCGATTTGATTCTCGTTTTCACCTACGCGTTCGTCTCTTCTTGTACTTTGCTCCTAGCTTGGTTTTCCTCATGTTTAACCAATAAATTTGTGAGATAATCAATAAAACATAACTAGAGGAAAACTAACCAAAGTGGAGAAATGAGCAAGAAAAGTGCTAATATAATATATGAAATACACCTATAAAACATGCTCATTTGGACACTTATCACACCCCCACACTTATCTGTCAGCTAGTTGGAGTTTGAAAGGAACCGGTTGCATCTCCCCTCCTTTTACTTTCATGATGGTGGCGTAGGGCATGATATTAATACTGGCTCCCAGGTCGCATAAACCGCTTCCACAGTCCACTCCACCTATAAAACACGGGATAACGGGATTTCCCGGATCTGTTTGTTTGGGAGGGAGTGCTTGAAGAAGAGCAGCAGAGCATTCCTCCGTGAGGTGTACTATTTCTTTTCCAGGTTTCTTCTTTTTCTTGGTTAAGAGATCCTTGAGAAATTTTGCGTAGTTAGGCATCTCTTGCAAAGCATCGATTAGAGGTATGTCGAGAGTCAGTTTCTTGAAAATGCTCAAGAATTTGGAAAACTGTTCATCTAGGTGCTTCTTTTTGATCCTGTTGGGGAACGGGAGTTCACTGTTTTTAGGAGATGAAGATGGAATGTCGATGGTTACTCGAGATGGAGATGGAGTAGCAAGAGTAGGAACTTTGATTTTTGAGGGAGGTGAGGTTGGATTGGTTGTGTCTTCATCATTGATGTAGGCCTCTTCTTGATTTTCTTTTTCTTTTCTGGTAGCAAGTTCTCTTCCACTCCATAGGGAGACTGCACTCAAGTTTGTCGATTGCAATGTGCCATCGTCTATAAGGATTGAATTTGCTTGCTCTCTTGGTTTGGGGTTAGTCTGTGAAGGGAATTGACCAGGTGGCCTTTGTTGGGTGAGTAACTGTTGAATCTGAGATTGCAAGGCTTTTTGGTCTTTACGCAGGGCTGTGACCTCCTCTTGCGTGTCTCGGGATTTACCCATCATTGCCTTAAACATCTCTTGCATTTGAGACATTTCAGATTCAGGATTCGAAGGAGGTTGAGTTGGTCGACTCGAGGAAGCATCATTGCCATAAGGCTGTTGCTGATACTGTCTTTGGCCTCCTTGAAAATTGGACTGAGGTCTGTAATTTTGAGTTGGTTGTAGTGTATGTGGATATTGGATATTATCAGTCTTTGAGTAGCGAAGGTTGGATTGCATGTTACGTTGCCAAGGCTGCCTGTACCCTGAATTGTTGGTGATATAGTTTGCTTCCTCCGCTGCTTTTAATTCTTGTAGTTGGGGGCATTGTTCATAGTCATGAGGCCCACCACATTGTGTACAAGAGATAGCTGGAGATGATTGGGACAGAGGAGCATAGCTTGGAGGGATTGTAGATGATCGGGAAATCATCGACTTAGCTTGCTGGGGGTAGGAGTTCATAGCCATCTGCTCAACCACTTTCTGCAGAGTACTTACTTTTGTTGCTTGCTGAGCATTGCACTCCATGAGTTGCTCATGGCTTTTCATCAGCAGGTCAAACTTGTTATCACTTTCCCCAACATGGTATAAACCTGGAGTGCCGCTCCTTGATCCACCGGAGGCCCAGTCTCTGATTTCTTCACAAAGAGACTCCATGCTATTCAGAAATTGTTCTCCTGGCTTTTTCAGAATATCAGCCCCTAACGAAGACAGTACCATTGTTCTGCACGGACCGATCAAGCCTTTGTAGAACAATTGTGATACTTGTTCTTTCGTCGGACCATGGTGAGGACAAGTAAGTAGCAGTCCTTTGAAACGGTCCCAAGTTTCGCAAATGTTCTCCGACCCTGGCTGCTTGAAATTATAGATTTCAGCAATCATTTCCAACGTTCGGCTCGGGGGCAGGAATTTGTCGTAGAACTTGGTGGCTATTTCATCCCAAGTACCAATGGTACTTGGTGTGAGGCTATGATACCATTTGCTCGCACTTCCCGTCAGGCTGTGAGGGAATAATGACAGTCTTGCGTACTGGAGTACTGCGTCGGTCGCAGTTAGACTGTTGGCATGCTGCAAGAACTTTGTAACATGTAACAGAGCTTCGTCAGGATTGGTGCCATCAAACATGCCCAACTCCTTTACACATCGGATTTGATGATATGGCTTCAACTTCTGCCACTCATCGTATTCGGATGGGGTAAGGTGAGGAAGGATGATGGCAGGCTGTTGTCCTAGATTAGACGGCCTATTGATATTTCGAACTGTCGCTGGTGTAGATGCCATATCAGCTTCCGGGTTAGATTCTATCTCTGTGGTGGTAATGTTTTGTTGAGTTCGTCTCTACCTTAGAGTGCGCAGAAAGGTTCTCTCGATCTCTGGGATGTAACCAACCGTGTGATTATTAATATTTTCCGGGAGGCTGTTTGACCTGGTAAAAGGCATTCACCACTCAAAACAGAAAAAAGAAACTCGTGATGTGTTAAAATAAATAAAAATGACAGAATTTAAATGTTAGGAATTAGATGACAAAAATTATAAGTTAGTAGTTAGATGACTGAATTAAAATGACAGAAAATTAAATGAAAGAAATTTAATGTTAGTAATTAGAGACAATGGAAATTAAAATGACAGAAAATTAAATGACAGAAATTTTAAGTTAGTAGTTAGTATACTGGAAATTTGAAGTTAGTAGTTAGTATACTGGAAATTTGAAGGACAATGGAAATTAAATGACTGAGAAATAAATGACAATAAAATAAAGAGTTAGTAATTAAATGTTAGAAGTTAGATGTCCGAAGTCAGATGTCAAAAGTTAGATGTCCAAAGTCAGAAGTCCAAAGTAATAGTAACAGAATATTATAATATAATAGGTGAATTATCCGGGGCTTAGGGACTAGAATAAATCAAGTCCCCGGCAACGGCGCCACTTTGCAGACTGTATATTGTGAGTGGTTGGAACTGGTGTAATTAAAACAAAAGAAAAGAAATTAAAACTCAAAATAATAGTCGGGCTGCAAACAAATCCCGGTCGTAGTAGTATAGTAAAGTGTAAGCGATCGGATATCGAACCGTGGGACTAAGGGGAACTATTAAGTACCTAAGCTTTGTCACAAGAGGGGGATTAATTGACTTGTTTTCGTAAAGTAAAACAACAGATAATTAACTGAGTTGAAGATAAATTAAACGGAACTCCGGGTTCAGGTTTATATAATCTGATTAATTATGCTTGTAACACCCCATCCAACAACAAGCACATAACAACAATCTGCAGCGGAAACTCAACTCATCACATTACTTATTTCAATGGTGTTACACGCCGTTAACCACCCACGTGGCTAACAAGGCTAATACATGTACTTTGTATCGGTCTGATGGAACAGATTCCCGAGCAACTACACAATACAATCCTCATTCCATTTTCAACATTTATAGAATACATGCATTCCCACTGTACCGAGTATTTATAAACTGATGCCGACAACAATATCGGTCTTACTACACCTACTGTATACATACACTTAAATGAATACCCAAGTACAATGACTACCCCGTCCTACTCTCGAACGGCTTCCAGCTCTCCGTACCTGAAATAGGAAAAGAAGAGAAAGGGTGGCCCCCGAGGGGCTCAGCACCTTTGCTGGTATGGTAATCCCGCAGCCCACATGCTACCGGGCCCACACAACTAATTGTCGTCTTAACATGCAGTTGATTATATTTAAATCATGCATACGAGCCATAAACATACAACACATAACATTTCGCCTCAATGGGCTCAACCTATAACCAACACATCCACACTTAACAAACCATTCAATGATTCCTTAAACCCTAGAGTGGCTCTCCTCTAAACGGAGCTACTTCCTTGATGAACGACACGTACCCACTAATCGGGTTATCCTTAAACACCCCTTGTCATAACTGGGATTCATTTCCATGATCCACATACCCCATATCCTACAACACATCTCATTCCTCACATAACAAACAACAACACCTTTCTTGTTTCGACGCACACATGATGGCATCGCATTCATTTTAAACATCCAATATATACATATATACCATAGCACAGCAAGGGAATTTGCATAGCACCATAACATTACATAACACCATAAAATCGGTTCTCACAAGGAACCTTCCACCATAGTTAGTATACCATGTGAGCCTAGGGATTTTTGCCAATCCCATGTTAAGCTCGTTACCAACCTCGTTACCGTCCAGTTATATAGAACGGTTAACTTAAACCCAAGGTGTGTCGGATATAGTAATCCCAAGCACACCGAAATAACATACGTATGCCCCTGTGGCCCGACGTGAGTCAGTAACTAGCTTTGGATAAGCTAAGGGAAGGTAGAAACCAAATTGGAATACCACCTATACATACACCAAGAGAGCCGAACCGGATATGATATCGACTCCCATCCATCACACGCGTGGCCGGAACAACCGGACTCCTCACCCCCCATTAGTACATATACACTTATAAATAAGTAGTTAGAGATCCATTATGGAGCCTACCACATCCACACACCATACGGTATCATAACCGAGTTAAGCACAAGGGAGGTTCACACACTTGCATACAACAACAACATCCAACTAACTCACACATAGCCGTGGTTAGCACGTTCCCAAGGTTTGGGCCGTCAACTCCGAATACCGATCACTCATGTGTAACTAGATTTGGTTAGCTAAGGTTTAACACATATTTGAGGCTAAACGGTATCGGAGACCAGATGCGCCACATAAATGAATTACTATAAACTCATTACATGTTTTAATCTTACAAGGTGGCAACACTCATAAAAACACATTGGCATACAAGCCGGTGTAATCCGGTAGGACACAGGTTGCAAGAAAACCATACCTGTCACCGGAGTCCACTTTACCACGTCCACTTATGTTCCTCGAGTAATTCTCGAACAACTGCTAACATCACATGTGTTTATATTAACATCGGGGTTGCTTGATTATTTAATGTCTAATGCTTATAATTTTTTCCCGTTAACTTAGTTACATAACTTAACATTTTTAACTTGTTTTACTCTCACATTCTAATAAATTTTAACCCACTTAATTGTCATTAAAACTCACCTAACAAGTCCTTAACAACCTCAAAACATCATTAACCATCAATCCCCATCATTACACATCATTTCCATACCTTAAACAATGTTTTTGGTCCATACAGCGCCTTGTCCGAACTTGTGTCCGGACTTCCCAAGTTCGGACACAAGCCGCGACCTAATACTGAAAACCATACACACGTCCGAACTTGTGTCCGGACTTCCCAAGTTCGGACACAGTTCGAGAATGAGAAAATCCTTTACCCACAGAGCCTGTCCGAACTTCCATGTCCGGACGGAAGTTCGGACACGGCAAAACATTCAATTTCCAAGTCTTTAAACACTTAACCAATTTCACCAAACTTCTCCTAAAGCCTCATAATGTTTCCTAACATCATTTAGCACATCAAACACACCTTTAGCCATGTGCTAAACTCTTTAAATCACTCACCAAAACCATCTTATCATTCACAAATTTCTTACAAAATTCCTAGCACTTGGGATGTTTTCTCCTTAAGATTTCTAGGTGGTATTTCACCTATAATGACCTCTACACTAAAATGCTTCTTCACCTTCATAACATCATCTCCCAAGCATCTCCTCTTACTAACCAAATCCTCTTTTCACAACTTCTTGAATTCCTTTCTCAAAACCTTACCTAAACATCATTCCCTCCTTATTCATCAACTTTACCCAAACTTTAAACAAACTTCTCCAAGACTTTATTACATCCTAAAACACTCATTAAATTCCTAGAACTTCCAAGATAGCACCTAATCCTTGTAACACCTTAATGCACGTTTTCTTCCTTAGTGAAACATTTGTTCACCTTTAATACTTCCTAGTTCACCAAAACTTTCTTAAAACACTTAGAACTTCTCACACATTTCCCCAAATTTGGCCATAGCTTCTCTTGTATTTACTCACATCCAAACACTTAGGTTTTTACCTTATTTCATTCAAGAACACCTAAAATCCATCAAACACATTTTTATACATAAGACTTCACACATTTAGCACTACATCACAATATAGTGCATAACTCAAATTGCTTGGCACTTAGGCCCTTAAACAACATGGCTCTTAGGCCCTTAAATTGCATAACCTTAAACACTGAATTTCCCACATCAATAATGCCTTTGACCTGCAAATACATACACCAATACATATGTTCTTTTACTAGTCTCCTTGAGAACACTTTACTAGGTCATTCACCATTTGCTCTTTAGGTAGTTTTAACAAGCATTATTAGCTCATTTCTCCTAAGGCATTAAACCACATTAGGTTAGTATATTTACCTCTTTTTCCACCCAAACTTCTTTCTTGTTTCCTCATAAAACCGATAAGGCATTTCATTCCTTGTCAACTACTAAACAATATACCAACATTGAAATGAGTATATAAGCTTTATGCATCTCATTGTAAACCCTAGGTTTACATTATTTCAAAAACATTAATGTAGTTGTTTTACCTTGGTCTTTGAAGGGAGTTTGAATATCTATGAAGAGAGGACTCCACCTATCCATAAGAGATTGGAATGAAGCTAGAACAAAGTCACACAAAGAGCTCCATCAATGAGTATTTTCGGTCACACACAAAACATGGAGGAAACTTGATTTTTCTTTGAGATTCCTTACCTAGAAGCAAAGGAGATCAATAATATGTGGAAAGACAAGCTCAAGCTCCTTCAATGGTGGAACTCCATGGCACCGAAATGGGGCTCTTGAAGTTTTGAGAAGATAGAAATGAAGAGCTTGATGAGAGGAAGAGAATGGTGGTGTTTGTTTTTGATTTGGTTAAGTGAGCCAAGAAATATTGGCAATGGAAGATGGCCTTTGGTGCTGTTGCTGTAGCATTACCGTGAGAACAGAAGGAAGAGAGGTAGAAGAAGGCTTAGAAACCGTGTGAAATGAAGGAGGAAGGGAGAAATGAGATTGGTTTTGCTTTTAAGGATATTTATAACTTAAAGCAAATAGTAACCTATGAGTCACCTTTATTTACTTAACAAGTTAACATGTTTGGTGACTCATTACTACCAAAAACCGGCCCCCTTATTATTAGAAGGGTATAATAGTCTTTGTTGACCAATTTAATTACTTATAACATTATATGTTACAAACTAACTTATAAAAATCACTATTCACCAAAAACAAGGCACATAGAAGTGAAATTTTTGATTTCCCATTGATATAGCCACCCAAATGTGATACTATATAGTACACATGTTAATTAAAGAGTAATGATGGACATTTAGCCATTCAAAACTCATTTACAAGACAATTTTTCAAAAACGTGCTTTAAGACTTTTTAAAGCACATTTTGTGTTTTAACTTGTTTTCAAGCTTGGTTTTCTTTAGTAATTGATTTAATATGTTCATTAACATATAAATAAGGCATAGGTATGACCATTAGGTCTTATACACATTTATCCCAAGCTTAGAGCACATTTTAGCCCATATTGACCTTAAGGTATTTATTTGTGTTTTGTTTGGTTTCATTGTCTACCAAAGTTTCCTAAGGACTTAATTAGCCTTATAAAGTCATAATTAAATATTATCAAGTCTTGGTAGGCTCTTTGGGTCCTAACCAAGTTCACTCCAAGCTTAGAGCATGTTTTTGCTCAAACCGTGTCTTAGTGTTTTACCATGGTTTACATGTTTCATTTATGTTTCTAAGGCACTTTTTAGCCTTTAAATACCATAGTTTAACATTTACACAACATGCCAAGGTTTGGGGTATTTCAATCTACCCCCCTTAAAAGAACTTCGTCCTCGAAGTTCACCTTTCCTCGCATCATTGGATTAGAATACGGGAATTACTTATAGCCATAAAACTTGCATTACCAACCACCCTTTCCATCCAACCTCGGACTTAATGGTCCGGGCAACATATCCACATTATACATAAAATATCATACTCACATGGTAACCTCGGACTTAATGGTCCGGGTACCTTCACCACACTTACACTAACATAATATCCCTCAGACTCTTAGGTCTGGGTGACATAGCCACATTTGGACTCGTAGGCCCGGGTAACACAACACATTTAGACTCATAGGTCTCGATAGCATACACTTTAGGAGATCAAAGTCAAAATAACCTTTATCACACATACCAAACAACATGTCATAGCATGTATATCAAACAGAAATACCTTTCCATCTCTCCATGGGTTCGAATCCCACGTTGAGTACATATACACTGTGATCCCGCAGAACCCGGTCGCGATGGACACCTTCTGGTCCCCGTTCCTTTGGGAGATCAAGACATTCACTTAATTTTCAACATATGTACTTCTCATGTCACCGGTCCGAAGACAAAGGCTCATACGTCCTCAGCTCGTGAGCAAGTACTACAAAAATATTCTTTACTAGGTTAAGTATAAGAAGATCTTTTATTCAAAATATTAATCGATTGTTTGAAAACACCAATTGAAAATCCTTTTGAAAACACCACACAACTCCAAGTCCGATTTATGCTCTTTGTATCTTTCTTAACATAGTTATTTATGACCACTTACAGGGAGCTTCAAGAGTCATCCAACCCTGATGTGATCAGCATCAGTGTTGAACTATCTTTCCACCCCAATTTGTGTTCGGCTTCCCTTGATCTCATGATAATCAAGTTTCACCTCCCACTTCTTTTTCAACCAACAACTAATTCGAGCATATCCCATTTTCTATCTTTAAATCCTTCTAGTCATAATCATTACATCTCCAAGGGATAGAACTCCGTCTATCAATCATCACCCAAATCCAACTTAATTCAAGTTACCTAGGGAATTTAATTCTCACTAGGTTCTATGTCGGTCTCATATCCCATCATAAATCACAACACTGTATATATACATATATTTTTTTATCAAAATACAACACATGGCTTACATTTATGCACCATCGGGGTTTTAGATCCCCGGGAGTTTCTTTACTCCCTTCCACTTGTACTCTCACACACCACTGTTAACAAAATAAACACACTTCCCACAATGGTATTCGCCTCTTCTGTGCGCAATTACCACAACTTACCCACAAATAAATGCGTATGTTTATATAACACACGCGCCAACCATCATAACAAATCATTTTGTGCTATGCACACCTAGTTCGCGTACACTTGTACAGTAAAACACACTAAGTGGTTTTGCGCTCTACCCCCCTTAAAAGGGATTACGCCCACGTAATCAATCACTAAACCTTGGCTTAAAATGTTCTGCCGTCGTGGAGTGTTTTGACTTCCACGCGGTCTATTACACAATGGATTCTGATTAGAGGATCTTAACCATATTGGCGGTTTAGTTCCTAAACCAAGAATTCGCATTGGAGTTGTAACTCATAACCGGTTTCGGTCCTGGCCTGTGAGGCTTTTAGGCAGTGATAACTAGCCATCCATTCATATTCACAATGTATACCCGGTACCTGACGCATGGGCTCACTGGCCTCTGTTGCGCAACCCTGATAATTATAGAGCTAGTTTGCCCCATCCGTTACTGTTACCGTATTGTACATTTCCAATGTATTACCCTTATCTTGGGAAGAATGGTTTCTCAACCGACGCATGGTATCTTTTACCCTGAGCGAATTCGGTGAGTTTCACGATTTTCCATCCACTTCTCCAATAGCTTACAGCGTAAACTAGTATGTAATTCACAATGATTGACTTGCTTCTACCGACTTACTGTCGGTTGAGATTGAGCTACTACTTAGTGTGTAGTGCTCTCTCAGCTAATTACAACATTTGGGGTATATTCCATACCGATATTTGGCATTTAGTGCCACTGTTATCACTTATTCTTAACCATACCTCCACCTTTGGTTTCGTACAAGTACTCTTCCATTCCTGCGGCCTTGCATTACCTATGCATCGGCCACTATAACATTATTCCTCCACAATTACCATGCTTCTGATTCCTAGCTATCCCACTTGATCATTACTGCACAAGTGCAATACCAAAACACTCAGTCATACAGAGTGCAGAGGCGTAAACTCTTGACAGTAAATCTCTCATGCGATTGCGATAGGAATTTACACTGTGTTTTACCGAAATTCTTATCACATAATACTTGTCACCGGCTTACTGGTTCGTTTGCTATCACTTACTGTTGTACCTCCACTGGGTTAACTCACAACTCTGCTTACTCACCATTTATCATCTAACAATACTCATACAACGGTCGCTTATTGCGCACCGTGTCCTTACTCATATATACATCAACTTATACTGCATCCGCTATTATATTAGCTTCCGCCATTACACTGGGTTTATCTGGCCACTTATTTGGCTGATTTTTTTTTGAATATGCTATATTTTTCGAGCCTTTATGTTCCTTGAGCGTTGTTCGCTACTAATTTAGCATCACACACCTATGGTGGTTGCTATCGAACTTATCACTCTTCCTTTCTACAGAACTAGTACAAACATTCCTTTCGTATTATTGTTATTCAAATCATTCTAGGGTAATAACCACATGGTTAATCCCTGACATATCTCTTGAACTTGCTTCATATAGCTACCGCTTCTGCGGTCTCACAATATCGAGAGGTATCCCCACTCTTAATGTGGTTCGTTCTCCGCTCTATTTCCCTGTACCACATAAACTTCTACAATTAACTCAAATTTACATAACACATCTTATTTGTGGCTTATAAGCCTTGCTGCCTTGAGCTCCCCTCATTGTAGGGTGTCCACACACATGTACTTCTCTATACCATATTACCTGGTTAGAGGTTGTATTGGCATCCATGACAAGGTTGTTGCATCACATTTCCTTTCATGGGATGTCCCTTAGGATTGCCAGTCCGTCTCCTGACAACTTATGTCTAAACTGGGTGTTAATTTCAACCCTTGTGCTTCTGTCATGCATTTCGTTCAACAATTGTTGATGCGAACACCCTTCGGAATTCTCCTGGGTGTTGTTAAGTTATGCCTTTACATCTGGTTCACAGTTATTGGTACATCCAGTTAGCCACGCCTTTTTGCGTTCTTATCTGGTTACTATCTTCTTCTGTGAAGATCAACATTTCCTGATAGTGCAGGTACTCATTCTGGGAGTTTCATCCCGTCCATTGCACATTAATGTGTCCACATTAGGCATCTGCCTTGCCCTGCTTTCCAGCTATCATGTTTATCCCTGGGGATCCTTAAGTCATATAAGCTGTCTTTACATTCAGTTAGTGCACTTCGCACCTCCTGACTCTTAAACATTTCCTTGAAAGGAATTCACTAATTCCTTTAATCTCGTTAACTTAACTGAGTTCCTTAACTTCAACCATTCCTTGCAATCTCTAGCTCTCGTTTGATTTATACTGCTGACCGTAGACGGAGTCGACTACTTCCCGTGTTTCGGACTCTACTCGTATACATATATGGGGTATCATACTGATACATTACTACTTACCCAACTAACCTATAAGTAGGTCTGTCAGGCCCACATGCTCCTATCGGAGTGCGGTCGTCCCACAACCCAGTTGGTACACTCGTAGTGTCCGTCACACGCCTAGGTGAAGTATTCTGCTGTCAACTCCCTTATATTGTCCCGTGACAATATTCATTCCTTGCTTCCCGAACATAATCGAGGGAAGGTTTATCCACTGTCGTATCCTTGTCAATTGCTCCTGGTTTCACTGGTTTGGTTTAAAAGAAGGTCGGAAAGAAGTGTTGGTTTGAAAAAAAAAAACTGGTTTTGAAAAGAAAGGGTTTGAGTAAATCTGAGTTTGAAAGAAAATTTCCATGGTTTCACAACATCTTCTTACCTTAACCAAGTCTAGCTTCTTGCTGACTGGTGTATTTCCAATTGCAGAGGTTAGGCTAACAGGCCCTTCCACTGTTATGACAATCACATTTAACTTTATTGTACTTCTCCAAGTATTTGTAGAGGTTATAAATTCCTCGAATAGCCCGGTTATAGCAGCACTTGCTATGGCAAGTGCGCCATGTTAACTGGCTATCGGTTCAACACATACCGGCTGTGGTATTGTTTTTACCCGTACTGTCATCAGTGGCCTTGTTGGCCCTTATTTGTTCTTACGGTCTCGACAATAACCTTTGGGTAACTTCTCACTGTATTCACATAGTAGTTATCAACTGGGGTGTCTTCCATTCTTGGAGTCCCCTTTTGCTTAGCATTATTTTCTCTTTGTAGCCCGTTCCACGCATCGTCGTTGTTACTGAGACTTGTCTCCTGTTTGGGCACTATGTTATAGTTCCTTAGTTGATTGGCATACCGTTGGTGTATCGCTTACCAACTGTGGTCCCATAGACATTCGTCTCGGGTTTCATTAATCCACTTCTTGCTTGTTGCATGGTCAGTGCGTTGCAAGCCGGTTGTTCTCGACTGCTCGGCATGTCGACCCAGGTTGCTGGAAATTCTATTCTTTTATACACAAATTCCTTCATCCTTCGCTATTAAATGCGGTTAACATTGTTCAGATGGAGACCGTCTCCGGGATTCCCAATTCTCGGGATCTACCGTATGACAGGCTCTCCGTGCCCTAAAGGTATTTAATAACAGCCAGATCGGGTATTCCCGAGTATGAGAGGACTTTCATCTCTCTGGCGTTGTTTCCCAAGTTATATAACAGGGATTGTGGAGGGCGGGAAGGATATAGTAGGTTTCCAGTATTCACTGGTAGTTCCTTACTAGCGTATCTCTCACGCTATCACTCAACCCTTAACCCAGAGTACTAAAATCCTAACTCGGTACTTCCTAAGCTCGGTAATTCAGTCATCAGAGCGATACTTCGCTCTGATACCACTTTTTGTAACTCCCCATCCAACAACAAGCACATAACAACAATATGCCAGCGGAAAACTAACTCATCCATTACTTATTTCAATGGTGTTACACGCCGTTAACCACCACGTGGCTAACAAGGCTAATACATGTACTTTGTATCGGTCTGATGGAACAGATTCCCGAGCAACTACACAATACAATCCTCATTCCATTTTCAACATTTATAGAATACATGCATTCCCACTGTACCGAGTATTTATAAACTGATGCCGACAACAATATCGGTCTTACTACACCTACTGTATACATACACTTAAATGAATACCCAAGTACAATGACTACCCCGTCCTACTCTCGAACGGCTTCCAGCTCTCCGTACCTGAAATAGGAAAAGAAGAGAAAGGGTGGCCCCCGAGGGGCTCAGCACCTTTGCTGGTATGGTAATCCCGCAGCCCACATGCTACCGGGCCACGCACAACTAATTGTCGTCTTAACATGCAGTTGATTATATTTAAATCATGCATACGAGCCATAAACATACAACACATAACATTTCGCCTCAATGGGCTCAACCTATAACCAACACATCCACACTTAACAAACCATTCAATGATTCCTTAAACCCTAGAGTGGCTCTCCTCTAAACGGAGCTACTTGATGAACGACACGTACCCACTAATCGGGTTATCCTTAAACACCCCTTGTCATAACTGGGATTCATTTCCATGATCCACATACCCCATATCCTACAACACATCTCATTCCTCACATAACAAACATAACAACACCTTTCTTGTTTCGACGCACACATGATGGCATCGCATTCATTTTAAACATCCAATATATACATATATACCATAGCACAGCAAGGGAATTTGCATAGCACCATAACATTACATAACACCATAAAATCGGTTCTCACAAGGAACCTTCCACCATAGTTAGTATACCATGTGAGCCTAGGGATTTTTGCCAATCCCATGTTAAGCTCGTTACCAACCTCGTTACCGTCCAGTTATATAGAACGGTTAACTTAAACCCAAGGTGTGTCGGATAGTAATCCCAAGCACACCGAAATAACATACGTATGCCCCTGTGGCCCGACGTGAGTCAGTAACTAGCTTTGGATAAGCTAAGGGAAGGTAGAAACCAAATTGGAATACCACCTATACATACACCAAGAGAGCCGAACCGGATATGATATCGACTCCCATCCATCACACGCGTGGCCGGAACAACCGGACTCCTCACCCCCCATTAGTACATATACACTTATAAATAAGTAGTTAGAGATCCATTATGGAGCCTACCACATCCACACACCATACGGTATCATAACCGAGTTAAGCACACAAGGGAGGTTCACACACTTGCATACAACAACAACATCCAACTAACTCACACATAGCCGTGGTTAGCACGTTCCCAAGGTTTGGGCCGTCAACTCCGAATACCGATCACTCATGTGTAACTAGATTTGGTTAGCTAAGGTTTAACACTATTTGAGGCTAAACGGTATCGGACCAGATGCGCCACATAAATGAATTACTATAAACTCATTACATGTTTTAATCTTACAAGGTGGCAACACTCATAAAAACACATTGGCATACAAGCCGGTGTAATCCGGTAGGACACAGGTTGCAAGAAAACCATACCTGTCACCGGAGTCCACTTTACCACGTCCACTTATGTTCCTCGAGTAATTCTCGAACAACTGCTAACATCACATGTGTTTATATTAACATCGGGGTTGCTTGATTATTTAATGTCTAATGCTTATAATTTTTCCCGTTAACTTAGTTACATAACTTAACATTTTTAACTTGTTTTACTCTCACATTCTAATACAACTTTTAACCCACTTAATTGTCATTAAAACTCACCTAACAAGTCCTTAACAACCTCAAAACATCATTAACCATCAATCCCCATCATTACACATCATTTCCATACCTTAAACAATGTTTTTGGTCCATACAGCGCCTTGTCCGAACTTGTGTCCGGACTTCCCAAGTTCGGACACAGAGCGACCTAATACTGAAAACCACACGTCCGAACTTGTGTCCGGACTTCCCAAGTTCGGACACAGTTCGAGAATGAGAAAATCCTTTACCCACAGAGCCTGTCCGAACTTCCATGTCCGGACGGAAGTTCGGACACGGCAAAACATTCAATTTCCAAGTCTTTAAACACTTAACCAATTTCACCAAACTTCTCCTAAAGCCTCATAATGTTTCCTAACATCATTTGGCACATCAAACACACCTTTAGCCATGTGCTAACTCTTTAAATCTCACCAAAACCATCTTATCATTCACAAATTTCTTACAAAATTCCTAGCACTTGGGATGTTTTCTCCTTAAGATTTCTAGGTGGTATTTCACCTATAATGACCTCTACACTAAAATGCTTCTTCACCTTCATAACATCATCTCCCAAGCATCTCCTCTTACTAACCAAATCCTCTTTTCACAACTTCTTGAATTCCTTTCTCAAAACCTTACCTAAACATCATTCCCTCCTTATTCATCAACTTTACCCAAACTTTAAACAAACTTCTCCAAGACTTTATTACATCCTAAAACACTCATTAAATTCCTAGAACTTCCAAGATAGCACCTAATCCTTGTAACACCTTAATGCACGTTTTCTTCCTTAGTGAAACATTTGTTCACCTTTAATACTTCCTAGTTCACCAAAACTTTCTTAAAACACTTAGAACTTCTCACACATTTCCCCAAATTTGGCCATAGCTTCTCTTGTATTTACTCACATCCAAACACTTAGGTTTTTACCTTATTTCATTCAAGAACACCTAAAATCCATCAAACACATTTTTATACATAAGACTTCACACATTTAGCACTACATCACAATATAGTGCATAACTCAAATTGCTTGGCACTTAGGCCCTTAAACAACATGGCTCTTAGGCCCTTAAATTGCATAACCTTAAACACTGAATTTCCCACATCAATAATGCCTTTGACCTGCAAATACATACACCAATACATATGTTCTTTTACTAGTCTCCTTGAGAACACTTTACTAGGTCATTCACCATTTGCTCTTTAGGTAGTTTTAACAAGCATTATTAGCTCATTTCTCCTAAGGCATTAAACCACATTAGGTTAGTATATTTACCTCTTTTTCCACCCAAACTTCTTTCTTGTTTCCTCATAAAACCGATAAGGCATTTCATTCCTTGTCAACTACTAAACAATATACCAACATTGAAATGAGTATATAAGCTTTATGCTTCATCTCATTGTAAACCCTAGGTTTACATTATTTCAAAAACATTAATGTAGTTGTTTTACCTTGGTCTTTGAAGGGAGTTTGAATATCTATGAAGAGAGGACTCCACCTAGTCCATAAGAGATTGGAATGAAGCTAGAACAAAGTCACACAAAGAGCTCCATCAATGAGTATTTTCGGTCACACACAAAACATGGAGGAAACTTGATTTTTCTTTGAGATTCCTTACCTAGAAGCAAAGGAGATCAATAATATGTGGAAAGACAAGCTCAAGCTCCTTCAATGGTGGAACTCCATGGCACCGAAATGGGGCTCTTGAAGTTTTGAGAAGATAGAAATGAAGAGCTTGATGAGAGGAAGAGAATGGTGGTGTTTGTTTTTGATTTGGTTAAGTGAGCCAAGAAATATTGGCAATGGAAGATGGCCTTTGGTGCTGTTGCTGTAGCATTACCGTGAGAACAGAAGAAGAGAGGTAGAGGTAGAAAGGCTTAGAAACCGTGTGAAATGAAGGAGGAAGGGAGAAATGAGATTGGTTTTGCTTTTAAGGATATTTATAACTTAAAGCAAATAGTAACCTATGAGTCACCTTTATTTACTTAACAAGTTAACATGTTTGGTGACTCATTACTACCAAAAACCGGCCCCCTTATTATTAGAAGGGTATAATAGTCTTTGTTGACCAATTTAATTACTTATAACATTATATGTTACAAACTACTTATAAAAATCACTATTCACAAAAACAAGGCACATAGAAGTGAAATTTTTGATTTCCCATTGATATAGCCACCCAAATGTGATACTATATAGTACACATGTTAATTAAAGAGTAATGATGGACATTTAGCCATTCAAAACTCATTTACAAGACAATTTTTCAAAAACGTGCTTTAAGACTTCTTAAAGCACATTTTGTGTTTTAACTTGTTTTCAAGCTTGGTTTTCTTTAGTAATTGATTTAATATGTTCATTAACATATAAATAAGGCATAGGTATGACCATTAGGTCTTATACACATTTATCCCAAGCTTAGAGCACATTTTAGCCCATATTGACCTTAAGGTATTTATTTGTGTTTTGTTTGGTTTCATTGTCTACCAAAGTTTCCTAAGGACTTAATTAGCCTTATAAAGTCATAATTAAATATTATCAAGTCTTGGTAGGCTCTTTGGGTCCTAACCAAGTTCACTCCAAGCTTAGAGCATGTTTTTGCTCAAACCGTGTCTTAGTGTTTTACCATGGTTTACATGTTTCATTTATGTTTCTAAGGCACTTTTTAGCCTTTAAATACCATAGTTTAACATTTACACAACATGCCAAGGTTTGGGGTATTTCAATCTACCCCCCTTAAAAGAACTTCGTCCTCGAAGTTCACCTTTCCTCGCATCATTGGATTAGAATACGGGAATTACTTATAGCCATAAAACTTGCATTACCAACCCTTTCCATCCAACCTCGGACTTAATGGTCCGGGCAACATATCCACATTATACATAAAATATCATACTCACATGGTAACCTCGGACTTAATGGTCCGGGTACCTTCACCACACTTGCACTAACATAATATCCCTCAGACTCTTAGGTCTGGGTGACATAACCACATTTGGACGTAGGCCCGGGTAACACAACACATTTAGACTCATAGGTCGATAGCATACACTTTAGGAGATCAAAGTCAAAATAACCTTTATCACACATACCAAACAACATGTCATAGCATGTATATCAAACAGAAATACCTTTTCCATCTCTCCATGGGTTCGAATCCCCGTTGAGTACATATACACTGTGATCCCGCAGAACCCGGTCGCGATGGACACCTTCTGGTCCCCGTTCCTTTGGGAGATCAACATTCACTTAATTTTCAACATATGTACTTCTCATGTCACCGGTCCGAAGACAAAGGCTCATACGTCCTCAGCTCGTGAGCAAGTACTACAAAAATATTCTTTACTAGGTTAAGTATAAGAAGATCTTTTATTCAAAATATTAATCGATTGTTTGAAAACACCAATTGAAAATCCTTTTGAAAACACCACACAACTCCAAGTCCGATTTATGCTCTTTGTATCTTTCTTAACATAGTTATTTATGACCACTTACAGGGAGCTTCAAGAGTCATCCAACCCTGATGTGATCAGCATCAGTGTTGAACTATCTTTCCACCCCAATTTGTGTTCGGCTTCCCTTGATCTCATGATAATCAAGTTTCACCTCCCACTTCTTTTTCAACCAACAACTAATTCGAGCATATCCCATTTTCTATCTTTAAATCCTTCTAGTCATAATCATTACATCTCCAAGGGATAGAACTCCGTCTATCAATCATCCCAAATCCAACTTAATTCAAGTTACCTAGGGAATTTAATTCTCACTAGGTTCTATGTCGGTCTCATATCCCATCATAAATCACAACACTGTATATATATACATATATTTTTTATCAAAATACAACACATGGCTTACATTTATGCACCATCGGGGTTTTAGATCCCCGGGAGTTTCTTTACTCCCTTCCACTTGTACTCTCACACACCACTGTTAACAAAATAAACACACTTCCCACAATGGTATTCGCCTCTTCTGTGCGCAATTACCACAACTTACCCACAAATAAATGCGTATGTTTATATAACACACGCGCCAACCATCATAACAAATCATTTTGTGCTATGCACCTAGTTCGCGTACACTTGTACGGTAAAACACACTAAGTGGTTTTGCGCTCTACCCCCCTTAAAAGGGATTACGCCCACGTAATCAATCACTAAACCTTGGCTTAAAATGTTCTGCCGTCGTGGAGTGTTTTGACTTCCACGCGGTCTATTACACAATGGATTCTGATTAGAGGATCTTAACCATATTGGCGGTTTAGTTCCTAAACCAAGAATTCGCATTGGAGTTGTAACTCATAACCGGTTTCGGTCCTGGCCTGTGAGGCTTTTAGGCAGTGATAACTAGCCATCCATTCATATTCACAATGTATACCCGGTACCTGACGCATGGGCTCACTGGCCTCTGTTGCGCAACCCTGATAATTATAGAGCTAGTTTGCCCCATCCGTTACTGTTACCGTATTGTACATTTCCAATGTATTACCCTTATCTTGGGAAGAATGGTTTCTCAACCGACGCATGGTATCTTTTACCCTGAGCGAATTCGGTGAGTTTCACGATTTTCCATCCACTTCTCCAATAGCTTACAGCGTAAACTAGTATGTAATTCACAATGATTGACTTGCTTCTACCGACTTACTGTCGGTTGAGATTGAGCTACTACTTAGTGTGTAGTGCTCTCTCAGCTAATTACAACATTTGGGGTATATTCCATACCGATATTTGGCATTTAGTGCCACTGTTATCACTTATTCTTAACCATACCTCCACCTTTGGTTTCGTACAAGTACTCTTCCATTCCTGCGGCCTTGCATTACCTATGCATCGGCCACTATAACATTATTCCTCCACAATTACCATGCTTCTGATTCCTAGCTATCCCACTTGATCATTACTGCACAAGTGCAATACCAAAACACTCAGTCATACAGAGTGCAGAGGCGTAAACTCTTGACAGTAAATCTCTCATGCGATTGCGATAGGAATTTACACTGTGTTTTACCGAAATTCTTATCACATAATACTTGTCACCGGCTTACTGCTCGGTTCGTTTGCTATCACTTACTGTTGTACCTCCACTGGGGTTAACTCACAACTCTGCTTACTCACCATTTATCATCTAACAATACTCATACAACGGTCGCTTATTGCGCACCGTGTCCTTACTCATTATATAACATCAACTTATACTGCATCCGCTATTATATTAGCTTCCGCCATTACACTGGGTTTATCTGGCCACTTATTTGGCTGATTTTTTTTTGAATATGCTATATTTTTCGAGCCTTTATGTTCCTTGAGCGTTGTTCGCTACTAATTTAGCATCACACACCTATGGTGGTTGCTATCGAACTTATCACTCTTCCTTTCTACAAACTAGTACAAACATTTCCTTTCGTATTATTGTTATTCAAATCATTCTAGGGTAATAACCACATGGTTAATCCCTGACATATCTCTTGAACTTGCTTCATATAGCTACCGCTTCTGCGGTCTCACAATATCGAGAGGTATCCCCACTCTTAATGCAGTGGTTCGTTCTCCGCTCTATTTCCCTGTACCACATAAACTTCTACAATTAACTCAAATTTACATAACACATCTTATTTGTGGCTTATAAGCCTTGCTGCCTTGAGCTCCCCTCATTGTAGGGTGTCCACACACATGTACTTCTCTATACCATATTACCTGGTTAGAGGTTGTATTGGCATCCATGACAAGGTTGTTGCATCACATTTCCTTTCATGGGATGTCCCTTAGGATTGCCAGTCCGTCTCCTGACAACTTATGTCTAAACTGGGTGTTAATTTCAACCCTTGTGCTTCTGTCATGCATTTCGTTCAACAATTGTTGATGCGAACACCCTTCGAGGAATTCTCCTGGGTGTTGTTAAGTTATGCCTTTACATCTGGTTCACAGTTATTGGTACATCCAGTTAGCCACGCCTTTTTGCGTTCTTATCTGGTTACTATCTTCTTCTGTGAAGATCAACATTTCCTGATAGTGCAGGTACTCATTCTGGGAGTTTCATCCCGTCCATTGCACATTAATGTGTCCACATTAGGCATCTGCCTTGCCCTGCTTTCCAGCTATCATGTTTATCCCTGGGGATCCTTAAGTCATATAAGCTGTCTTTACATTCAGTTAGTGCACTTCGCACCTCCTGACTCTTAAACATTTCCTTGAAAGGAATTCACTAATTCCTTTAATCTCGTTAACTTAACTGAGTTCCTTAACTTCAACCATTCCTTGCAATCTCTAGCTCTCGTTTGATTTATACTGCTGACCGTAGACGGAGTCGACTACTTCCCGTGTTTCGGACTCTACTCGTATACATATATGGGGTATCATACTGATACATTACTACTTACCCAACTAACCTATAAGTAGGTCTGTCAGGCCCACATGCTCCTATCGGAGTGCGGTCGTCCCACAACCCAGTTGGTACACGTAGTGTCCGTCACACGCCTAGGTGAAGTATTCTGTTGTCAACTCCCTTATATTGTCCCGTGACAATATTCATTCCTTGCTTCCCGAACTTAATCGAGGGAAGGTTTATCCACTGTGTATCCTTGTCAATTGCCCTGGTTTCACTGGTTTGGTTTAAAAGAAGGTCGGAAAGAAGTTGGTTTGAAAAAAATCTGGTTTTGAAAAGAAAGGGTTTGATAAATTGAGGTTTGAAAGAAAATTTTCATGGTTTCACAACATCTTCTTACCTTACCAAGTCTAGCTTCTTGCTGACTGGTGTATTTCCAATTGCAGAGGTTAGGCTAACAGGCCCTTCCACTGTTATGACAATCACATTTAACTTTATTGTACTTCTCCAAGTATTTGTAGAGGTTATAAATTTCGAATAGCCCGGTTATAGCAGCACTTGCTATGGCAAGTGCGCCATGTTAACTGGCTATCGGTTCAACACATACCGGCTGTGGTATTGTTTTTACCCGTACTGTCATCAGTGGCCTTGTTGGCCCTTATTTGTTCTTACGGTCTCGACAATAACCTTTGGGTAACTTCTCACTGTATTCACATAGTAGTTATCAACTGGGGTGTCTCCCATTCTTGGAGTCCCCTTTACTTAGCATTATTTTCTCTTTGTAGCCCGTTCCACGCATCGTCGTTGTTACTGAGACTTGTCTCCTGTTTGGGCACTATGTTATAGTTCCTTAGTTGATTGGCATACCGTTGGTGTATCGCTTACCAACTGTGGTCCCATAGACATTCGTCTCGGGTTTCATTAATCCACTTCTTGCTTGTTGCATGGTCAGTGCGTTGCAAGCCGGTTGTTCTCGACTGCTCGGCATGTCGACCCAGGTTGCTGGAAATTCTATTCTTTTATACACAAATTCCTTCATCCTTCGCTATTAAATGCGGTTAACATTGTTCAGATGGAGACCGTCTCCGGGATTCCCAATTCTCGGGATCTACCGTATGACAGGCTCTCCGTGCCCTAAAGGTATTTAATAACAGCCAGATCGGGTATTCCCGAGTATGAGAGGACTTTCATCTCTCTGGCGTTGTTTCCCAAGTTATATAACAGGGATTGTGGAGGGCGGGAAGGATATAGTAGGTTTCCAGTATTCACTGGTAGTTCCTTACTAGCGTATCTCTCACGCTATCACTCAACCCTTAACCCAGAGTACTAAAATCCTAACTCGGTACTTCCTAAGCTCGGTAATTCAGTCATCAGAGCGATACTTCGCTCTGATACCACTTTTTGTAACACCCCATCCAACAACAAGCACATAACAACAATCTGCAGCGGAAACTCAACTCATCACATTACTTATTTCAATGGTGTTACACGCCGTTAACCACCCACGTGGCTAACAAGGCTAATACATGTACTTTGTATCGGTCTGATGGAACAGATTCCCGAGCAACTACACAATACAATCCTCATTCCATTTTCAACATTTATAGAATACATGCATTCCCACTGTACCGAGTATTTATAAACTGATGCCGACAACAATATCGGTCTTACTACACCTATATACACACTTAAATGAATACCCAAGTACAATGACTACCCCGTCCTACTCTCGAACGGCTTCCAGCTCTCCGTACCTGAAATAGGAAAAGAAGAGAAAGGGTGGCCCCCGAGGGGCTCAGCACCTTTGCTGGTATGGTAATCCCGCAGCCCACATGCTACCGGGCCACGCACAACTAATTGTCGTCTTAACATGCAGTTGATTATATTTAAATCATGCATACGAGCCATAAACATACAACACATAACATTTCGCCTCAATGGGCTCAACCTATAACCAACACATCCACACTTAACAAACCATTCAATGATTCCTTAAACCCTAGAGTGGTGGCTCCTCTAAACGGAGCTACTTCCTTGATGAACGACACGTACCCACTAATCGGGTTATCCTTAAACCCCTTGTCATAACTGGGATTCATTTCCATGATCCACATACCCATATCCTACAACACATCTCATTCCTCACATAACAAACATAACAACACCTTTCTTGTTTCGACGCACACATGATGCATCGCATTCATTTTAAACATCCAATATATACTATATACCATAGCACAGCAAGGGAATTTGCATAGCACCATAACATTACATAACACCATAAAATCGGTTCTCACAAGGAACCTTCCACCATAGTTAGTATACCATGTGAGCCTAGGGATTTTTGCCAATCCCATGTTAAGCTCGTTACCAACCTCGTTACCGTCCAGTTATATAGAACGGTTAACTTAAACCCAAGGTGTGTCGGATATAGTAATCCCAAGCACACCGAAATAACATACGTATGCCCCTGTGGCCCGACGTGAGTCAGTAACTAGCTTTGGATAAGCTAAGGGAAGGTAGAAACCAAATTGGAATACCACCTATACATACACCAAGAGAGCCGAACCGGATATGATATCGACTCCCATCCATCACACGCGTGGCCGGAACAACCGGACTCCTCACCCCCCATTAGTACATATACACTTATAATAAGTAGTTAGAGATCCATTATGGAGCCTACCACATCCACACACCATACGGTATCATAACCGAGTTAAGCACACAAGGGAGGTTCACACACTTGCATACAACAACAACATCCAACTAACTCACACATAGTCGTGGTTAGCACGTTCCCAAGGTTTGGGCCGTCAACTCCGAATACCGATCACTCATGTGTCCTAGATTTGGTTAGCTAAGGTTTAACACATTTGAGGCTAAACGGTATCGGAGACCAGATCGCCACATAAATGAATTACTATAAACTCATTACATGTTTAAATCTTACAAGGTGGCAACACTCATAAAACACATTGGCATACAAGCCGGTGTAATCCGGTAGGACACAGGTTGCAAGAAAACCATACCTGTCACCGGAGTCCACTTTACCACGTCCACTTATGTTCCTCGAGTAATTCTCGAACAACTGCTAACATCACATGTGTTTATATTAACATCGGGGTTGCTTGATTATTTAATGTCTAATGCTTATAATTTTTTCCCGTTAACTTAGTTACATAACTTAACATTTTTAACTTGTTTTACTCTCACATTCTAATACAACTTTTAACCCACTTAATTGTCATTAAAACTCACCTAACAAGTCCTTAACAACCTCAAAACATCATTAACCATCAATCCCATCTTACACATCATTTCCATACCTTAAACAATGTTTTTGGTCCATACAGCGCCTTGTCCGAACTTGTGTCCGGACTTCCCAAGTTCGGACACAAGCCGCGACCTAATACTGAAAACCATACACACGTCCGAACTTGTGTCCGGACTTCCCAAGTTCGGACACAGTTCGAGAATGAGAAAATCCTTTACCCACAGAGCCTGTCCGAACTTCCATGTCCGGACGGAATTCGGACACGGCAAAACATTCAATTTCCAAGTCTTTAAACACTTAACCAATTTCACCAAACTTCTCCTAAAGCCTCATAAGTTTCCTAACATCATTTAGCACATCAAACACACCTTAGCCATGTGCTAAACTCTTTAAATCACTCACCAAAACCATCTTATCATTCACAAATTTCTACAAAATTCCTAGCACTTGGGATGTTTTCTCCTTAAGATTCTAGGTGGTATTTCACCTATAATGACCTCTACACTAAAATGCTTCTTCACCTTCATAACATCATTCCCAAGCATCTCCTCTTACTAACCAAATCCTCTTTTCACAACTTCTTGAATTCCTTTCTCAAAACCTTACCTAAATCATTCCCTCCTTATTCATCAACTTTACCCAAACTTAAACAAACTTCTCCAAGACTTTATTACATCCTAAAACACTCATTAAATTCCTAGAACTTCCAAGATAGCACCTAATCCTTGTAACACCTTAATGCACGTTTTCTTCCTTAGTGAAACATTTGTTCACCTTTAATACTTCCTAGTTCACCAAAACTTTCTTAAAACACTTAGAACTTCTCACACATTTCCCCAAATTTGGCCATAGCTTCTCTGTATTTACCTCACATCCAAACACTTAGGTTTTTACCTTATTCATTCAAGAAACCTAAAATCCATCAAACACATTTTATACATAACTTCACACATTTAGCACTACATCACAATATAGTGCATAACTCAAATGCTTGGCACTTAGCCCTTAAACAACATGGCTCTTAGGCCCTTAAATTGCATAACCTTAAACACTGAATTTCCCACATCAATAATGCCTTTGACCTGCAAATACATACACCAATACATATGTTCTTTACTAGTCCTTGAGAACACTTTACTAGGTCATTCACCATTTGCTCTTTAGGTAGTTTTAACAAGCATTATTAGCTCATTTCTCCTAAGGCATTAAACCACATTAGGGTTAGTATTTACCTCTTTTCCACCCAAACTTCTTTATTGTTTCCTCATAAAACCGATAAGGCATTTCATTCCTTGTCAACTACTAAACAATATACCAACATTGAAATGAGTATATAAGCTTTATGCTTCATCTCATTGTAACCCTAGGTTTACATTATTTCAAAAACATTAATGTAGTTGTTTTACTTGTCTTTGAAGGGAGTTTGAATATCTATGAAGAGAGGACTCCACCTATCCATAAGAGATTGGAATGAAGCTAGAACAAAGTCACACAAAGAGCTCCATCAATGAGTATTTTCGGTCACACAAAACATGGAGGAAACTTGATTTTTCTTTGAGATTCCTTACCTAGAAGCAAAGGAGATCAATAATATGTGGAAAGCAAGCTCAAGCTCCTTCAATGGTGGAACTCCATGGCACCGAAATGGGGCTCTTGAAGTTTTGAGAAGATATAAATGAAGAGCTTGATGAGAGGAAGAGAATGGTGGTGTTGTTTTTGATTTGGTTAAGTGAGCCAAGAAATATGGCAATGGAAGATGGCTTTGGTGCTGTTGCTGTAGCATTACCGTGAGAACAGAAGGAAGAGAGGTAGAAGAAGGCTTAGAAACCGTGTGAAATGAAGGAGGAAGGGAGAAATGAGATTGGTTTTGCTTTTAAGGATATTTATAACTTAAAGCAAATAGTAACCTATGAGTCACCTTTATTTACTTAACAAGTTAACATGTTTGGTGACTCATTACTACCAAAAACCGGCCCCCTTATTATTAGAAGGGTATAATAGTCTTTGTTGACCAATTTAATTACTTTAACATTATATGTTACAAACTAACTTATAAAAATCACTATTCACCAAAAACAAGGCACATAGAAGTGAAATTTTTGATTTCCCATTGATATAGCCACCCAAATGTGATACTATATAGTACACATGTTAATTAAAGAGTAATGATGGACATTTAGCCATTCAAAACTCATTTACAAGACAATTTTTCAAAAACGTGCTTTAAGACTTCTTAAAGCACATTTTGTGTTTTAAACTTGTTTCAAGCTTGGTTTCTTAGTAATTGATTTAATATGTTCATTAACATAAATAAGGCATAGGTATGACCATTAGGTCTTATACACATTTATCCCAAGCTTAGAGCACATTTTAGCCCATATTGACCTTAAGGTATTATTTGTGTTTTGTTTGGTTCATTGTCTACCAAAGTTTCCTAAGGACTTAATTAGCCTTATAAAGTCATAAATAAATATTATCAAGTCTTGGTAGGCTCTTTGGGTCCTAACCAAGTTCACTCCAAGCTTAGAGCATGTTTTTGCTCAAACCGTGTCTTAGTGTTTTACCATGGTTTACATGTTTCATTTATGTTTCTAAGGCACTTTTAGCCTTTAAATACCATAGTTTAACATTTACACAACATGCCAAGGTTTGGGGTATTTCAATGCTATCTCTACCGGTTTATTATAATAGTTTGGCAAAATTCCTCTTATTATCTTAAGGTCCGATGAAGACTCATAAGAACTCGTTTACCAGAAAATGCAAGGTCCGATGAAAACTCAAGCAGGCACTAGTGACGGCTTTGTAAAAGGAATAATATTCTTGCAACTGAGTACTAACTTATCCGATGAAAACAAGTTTCCTACAGTTTTACGGCTTAATTAACCTATTTGTTTGTCACCGATCAGATTAAAACAGATTTAGTAAAGCTTTTTAATAAATCAATGAAATTTATTAAAAAGGTGAGAGAAAAACTTTAATCGTAACAAACGGTATTTAATTTAACCGGTAGAAATATAGATTACATAACTAAACAAATTACGGCTAATCCTTCGTCCGGAGTAAATCCTCTTAGCCCAACATAATTAAAAAGACAGAATGAGAAGTAAAAGAAATCATCTGGGAAAGATAATTAGTTCAGCTCCACTATCTTGACTGCTAATATTGGGCAGAGGTTGGACAGAACAACGGTATGGAAATGGAATGTTTTTTATGAAATGAGGTGTTGTATGGAATTTATGTGGATAATATGTGGATGAGATGGATGATTTTTGGAGAGTTTTATGGTATTTTTATGGAGGGAAAATGGCATAAGTTTGGGGTGGAATGAGATATGATTTAATGGAGGTTTGGAGGTGTATTTATAGTGAAAATGGGGTAGAATTGAAGGGGGTGTCGGTGTGAATTGGTAAATATATTATTATACCAATTCACACCCATCGACATGCTCTGTACACTGTCAATTTAGACATGTCCGGACCACCATCCGAACCAGTGTGGTCCGGACCATGTCGATTTCCTTCTTCTGGCGTGCTGGCATGTTGGTCCGGACCAGCTGATCCGGACACTGGTCCGGACCATGTCGATTTTCTTCTTCTGGCGCGCTGGCATGTGTTGGTCCGGACCAGGTGATCCGGACACTGGTCCGGACCAAGGGTCTTTTGCCTCTAAAATGTTCGTTTTAGCTCCAATTTGATCCTCGTTTTCGCCTACGCGTTCGTCTCTTCTTGTACTTTGCTCCTAGCTTGGTTTTCCTCATGTTTAACCAATAAATTTGTGAGATGATCAATAAAATATAACTAGAGGAAAACTAACCAAAGTGGAGAAATGAGCAAGAAAAGTGCTAATATAATATATGAAATACACCTATAAAACATGCTCATTTGGACACTTATCATGGCCCTTATCATAACAACGGCATATAGGCCTCATTGAATCATACCATCATACCAATATCAACGGCACATAGGCCTCATTGAATCATATCATCATACCAACATCAACGGCACATAGGCCTCATTGAATCATACCAGCACCAATACCAATACCAATATTTGAGTGGGCCAGTTTGTCGGCATCCACTCGGTGCACCATAACGCACGACCAAGAACCCCGTAGGTGTTCTTGTTCCTAAGCTACTCTTATAACCCCATCTACCACCTACCCCGTTAGCCAATACTGGTTAGGGTAGTCATACATATAAACACAGATCATTTAAATCATAGGGTTATGCTTGTCAAAGTCTTTCCCATTTCTTCAAAGGTCATTCTTAGGAAGGTATACCATAAACATCATAAGCAAGCTTTCCATCTCATAATATTGTAACCCATGTTACGTTTCTTTCCAAGTTACTCATAGTAACACATTCTCTTATTGAATATCTTGATACTACATGTTCTCTATCCCATTTACATATTAGAGTACTCAATTGGCAAACAGCCCGTTCTCATTCGATTAATCACAAGGATGTCATAGAGTATCATATCATATGGTAAGGTAATTAGAGTTACCATCGCCAATCAGCATGCTATATGTTCAACATAATATTGCACAGAAAATTTAAACACTCATATCTTCTTGTCACACAGCACATAATTATCCGGACCTGAGGTAACCTTGAGGCCATTCGGATCACACAACAACATACCTGGAACATGCAGCTTTATGATATGCTAACCATGAGTACACCATCATCCACATCTTGACATGAGTGTTCCCATTCTCCTGAATCTTAGAGTATAGGGGAAAACCATTTGTTAATTCCTAATCTTCATCATCATTATTCCTTGTGTATTCTTCCTACTTAAGTAACATAACTCTTTTACTTGCCTGTTCCACCAAACTAGTGGCAAGGAGTTGTAATTATCGCTACTAATATTCTCTTATGAATATTCACTCCTTAAGTTATACTTGATAACTTAATTTGTGTGTGGTTGATTTAACTGGATACATGCATTCTGTAATTGGATTTTTATTTAACGAAACAAATTTGATCTGACCTAACTAATTCCAATTTATTTGAACAGAATAATTTATCACATCTACTAGCTCTCTTATTGGTTCCTCTCCAGGACATATCATAAATTTTAAACGGTTTTGAATTATTTCTTTACTGATCCATAATACTTGCTCGTACTTCAAGTTCATTCCTTAATTCAAATATTAATCGAACTTAACGATGCATTTGATTTTGTCTAACTTACTAAGTTCTATTGGTATAGGTATTTCCTAAATTTATTTTTATACTCTTCCAAGTCCTCTTTAAATTTCTCATGTTTATTTATCTACATTCTCTTTTGCCTAATTTGCCTTTGAGCTAAGCCCATTAGCCCATTAAATTGGTTGGGCCTCAACTTAGACACTAGCCTAATATACCTAAGTTACATTTACTAAGTTATAAATTTATTAAGCTTTGTCTCATATATTTATTCTAGTTAGCTCCTTGTTTTCTATTAACTTAACTAATACTATATTTGATTGTTTAAGATTTGCCCTAATTCACTCTAGATTATCCACTTGTTATTCTGGGCTTAAGCCCACTACAAGAATTCTAATGTTGTGGGAATGTTTTTAACTCTAGCTCCCCTAATTACTTTTAAGGTATTGGGTTATTGGTTGTATTAGACCCGCTGCCCAATTAAATATCTAAGTTGCAGACTTGATTAAACATTTCTCCTTATCCTAATTAATTTAAGGTTTAAATTCGTTTCATTTTTTTCAGCCCAATGTGTCTTTTTCATTACTCTAATTAATTCAGAGCCCAAATAAGTTAAATATACTCCAGCCCAATACATTTCGTTTGTTGTTCTATTTTTTTGGTAAACCCCGCTAACTTATTGATCAGAGTCTAGACCTAAATAACCCATTTATTTTCCAGATTTTAAGTTGGACACTTATTTTTTTTGAAAATTACAAAAACAACAAATTTTTTTCCTGGTTTTGCTAATTGGCACCTGATTTTTCAAAATCACTATCCCAACCCTAAAATTTTCCAAAAGTCCTATTTCATCCCTATAACTTTTCATATTTACATTGCACCCCCAATTTTCCCAATTTATACTTTTGCTCCTAATTTCCTTAAAATTACAGTTTTATTCTTAAGCCTAATTTATTTTCCATAAATTTTATTCCACCCTTATTATTTTTTGTATCTATAATCTGGCCATGGTATTTTTCATATTTATACTTGCAACCCAAAACTTTCAAGATTTCACATTTAAGCCCTAATTAACTTAATTACAATTTCAGCCCAGATTTCCTTAAAATTACAAATTTGCCCTAAATCAATTTCCAGAAAATAAACTCTTCACATAGAAACCCTAAATCGCCAATTTCACCCCAAATTAACATAAAACCCTAATTACTAACCGTAAGCCTAATTTTGAATCTTACCCTCAATTTAATAATAAACCTTAATCTTCTAATTTTCGATTCCTAATCTTTGATTTACCCCAATTTAATTAAATCACTAATTAATTATAAGTCCTTGAAATACCCCAAACCTTAATACATTGTATAAACACTTAAATATGGTGTATTAAGAAAAAAAGTCTTAGAAACATTGGTAACAAATTTAAACAAAAGAAAACACAAAATGTGCTTTAAAGTCAATAAGAGCCAAAATGTGCTCTAAGCTTGGGATAAACTTGGTTAAGACCTAATGAACTTACCAAGACCTCATTTATACACTAATGAACATATTAAACCAATTACCAAAGAAAACCAAGCTTGAAAACAAGTTTAAACACAAATGTGCTTTAAGGAGTCTTAAAGCACATTTTTGAAAAATTGTCTTGTAAATGAGTTTGAGTGGCTAGATGTCCATCATTACTCTTAAATATATATGTGTACTATATAATATCACATTTGGATGTCTATATCAATGGGAATCAAAAATTTCACTTCTATGTGCCTTGTTTTCATGAATAGTGATTTTTATAAGCTATTTTGTAACATATGTTTGTATAAGTAATTAAATTGACAAATAAAGACTATAATACCCTCATACCACTATTTGGGGCCGGTTTTTAAGGTTGGTGACACACCACCTTTGTTAGCTTGTTAAGAAATAAATAAGTCTACTTAAGTACCTTTTTACTTTATAAAGTATAAATATCTCTTAAAAGCAAATTCTATCTCATTCTCTCATTTCTTTCTTTCATTTCCCACGGTCTCAACCTTCTTCTTCCTTCTTCTGCTGTTCTCTCGCGGTAATACTACTACCACCATAGAAACTCCATCTTTGACCTCTTGCTAAATCAAGCTCACTTGTCCAAATCAAATTCTAAGACCACCAATCTCTTCCTCTCATCAAGCTCTTCATTCCATTCTATCTTCTCAAAACTCCAAGAGCCCCATTTCGGTGCCAAGGTGTTCCACCATTGAAGGAGCTTGAGCTTGTATTTTGACATATTATTACTCTCCTTTGCTTCTAGGTAAGGAATCTCAAAGAAAAATCATGTTTCCTCCATGTTTTTACCTTGACCGAAAATACACATTGATATAGCTCTTTGTGTGACCTTGTTCTAGCTTCATTCCAACTCTTCATGGACTAGGTGGAGTCCTCTCTTGCTAGATATTCAAACTCTCTTCAAAGAGCAAGGTAAAAAACTACATTAATGTTTTTGAAACAATGTAAAATTAGGGTTTACAATGAGATGAAGCTTATAGCTTGAATACTCATTATAATGTTTGTATATTGTTTAGAACTTGTCAAAGAATCAAATACCATTGCCTGTTTTTAAAGGAAACAAGAAAGAAGCTATTTGCAAAAGAGGTAAATCTACTAACCTAATGTTGTTTAATGCCTTAGGAGAAATGAGCTTATAATGCTTGTTAAATCTACCTAAAGAGCAAATGGTGAATGACTTAGTAAAGTGTTCTCAAGAGCTTAGTAAAAAGGGCATATGTGTTGTTGGGTGTATTTGCAGGTTAAAGGCAAATATATTGTGGGAAATTCAGTGTTTATGATTTATGCATCTTAAGGGCCTAAGAGCCATGTCATTTAAGGGCCTAAGTGCCATGCAATTTAAATTATGCACTATATTGATGTAGTGCTTTGTGAGTGGAGTTTGTGTATAATAAGTACTTGATGGATTTTTAGTGTTCTTGGTTGTTTGTTGGTAAAAACAATGTGTTTTGGTTTAGCAATGTTCTAGGAGAACCTATGTCGAAATTTAGGTAATATATGAGAAGTTCTAAGTGTTAAAATGAGTTTTATAAGTTAAGGAGTATTTAGAATGGTTAAGTGTTGCTCTTGTGTAAGAACGTGCATTAAGGTGATTTGGGATGTAACAAGGACTTAGGCATGAGCTTAAGGTTTTAGTATGTACCAAAGTCATTTTGGACTAGGTAAAGACTTAGGCAAACTTTGGTAAATTAAAGAGAAAGTGTGAACTTGAAAAAGAATTTGAAGTAGTGATATAAGGAGTTAGTTGTGAGAGATGATGCTTGGGAGATGATGTTAAAACAAGTAGAAAGCATTTTGGGATAGTAGTTACCATAGGTGAGAAACACCATCTAGGAACCTAGTATAAAATAACATAAGTGTTAAGGAATTTTACAAGGAAATAAGTAAAGGCTTAAGGAATTAGAAAATGAGTTTCATGGATGTTGTATGTGGATATAAGGGTACCAAATGTTGTAGGAATCATAAAGAGGCTTTAGGAGAAGTTTGGTGAAGATTTGACAAAATTTGGGTAAGTTTAGAAGACGTCCGACCCAGGGGTCCGACCCAGTTTTGGGTCGGACAGCCTCTGTTAGACGTTAGGAAAAGTGTTCTGTAATGGTCCGACCCAAAGGGTGGGTCGGACATGGGTCGGACGGTCATATTTCAAAGAGGAAAATGTTTCTCTGGAATGGTCCGACCCAGTCGAATGAGTCGGACGTGGGTCGGACGGGCATGTTTGTAAGGCGTGAAAGGTTCAGTAATGGTCCGACCCAGTGGGTCGGACGGTGGGTCGGACATACCAAAACTTGTAAAAAAAAAACAGAAAAAATGTGACTTATGTAGTTAACCCTAGGGTGTATAATGAAGGTAACCTAGGGTAAAGTTAGACATTAAACATGTCATAATTATGTTAAACACTAAATTTGGAGGTTAAATAAGTTAATTAACCGACATTCTTGAATCATGTATAGGAGTGACCTACGGTGGAAAAAATCAAGGCAAGGACCAAGGTATGGTTTTCTTGCAGTCTGTTGCCTACCGGTTTACACCGGCTTGTGTGTTGTATGTTTTTTGTGTGTTTACAACGTTATAAGATTTAAACATGTAATGAGTTTACAGTTGTTCATATTATTGTGATGATGTTGTGACTCATTTCCCTTGTGTGTGTCTAACATGACTTACCACCTATTGTGTATTGATTGTTAAGTTCCACTATGAACTTCTAACAAGTGTTAACTGGGAAGTGAGGAATCCGGTTGTCCGGTCATGCATGTAAGTTAAGAGTAGATATCTGAATCAGATTCGACTCTTATGTTGTTAAGATTGTTCTCCTTAATTTGGCGTTCGATCTCCCGCTAGCTTCTTCCAAAGCTTACCTATTCTGACTTATGATCGGTTTAGTGGGAACCTGTGTTTGTGTGGTGTGTTCGGGTCACTAAATCCGAACCATCTGTGACTTAAGTTACTCGTTCGTCTAACAGAACGGTAATGAGTGTGTTTAACGAGCTTAACATGAGAGTGAATCACTCTCTAGGCTCTTGTGTTATTTGACCCTTGTGGTTTGTTATTGTGGAACGAATCCACTGTGTATGTGTTGTTGTGCTGTGCACTATTGTGCTATGCCACATGTTATGTTGTTATGTATATAAATGAATGCCATGTTATCATGACAATTAGTTGCGCGTATCCCGGTAGCCGATGGGCTGCGCGTTAGCCATACCAGCCAAGGGTTGCTGACCCCCTCGGGGGATCCATATTTCTTATACTGCAGGATGAGGATCGAAGAAGCGGAGTGGCTTTAGATCCTAGGATGCAGGTTTACTTTTGTATACTTTTGGATGTTGGCCCGGGATGCGCCTGTGCTCCCGTGGCGTTATATATTTGGTTGTGCAGTTACAGTGATGTGATACAGTGAAGATATGTAAACACTCGGTATTGTATATGATGTATTTATGGTTTAGTTTTATGCTCGGGAGTCTGATCATCAGACCGGTACACTTGTATTTATTCTGCCTTGTCAACCACGTGGGTGGTTGACGGCGTTGTAGCACCGAAGCGTTAGTTACTGTTTAGTTATTAATTCCGCTGCGATTTCATTTAGTGTCATGTGCGTAGTAGGGGTGTTACAAAAAGTGGTATCAGAGCGAAGTATCGCTCTGATGACTAGAATACCGAGCTTAGGAATATACCGAGTTAGGAAACCTAACTACAGTTACTTCAGTGAACATTATGGAAAGGTTAACCACTAACTAAGTGTGGAGATACCTTATTGTCGGGAAGCGTTACAACCGTTGGACCGATAAGTGTGCAAGCATATTGCTAATGAATATTCATGTGAATACAGATGGCAGGTAGACCCGCGGTAGAGGCCGCGTGGTACCGGTAATGTGGGTGACCAGGGCGAGAATACTACGGCCCAGGTTATGGCTGAGGCTGTAGCAGCCGCTGTAGCCCAGATGGTACCCCAGCTTGTGGCTGCGATACAGCAGGGGCAGATGCCCGGAGTTCAACCACCACCGCCACCGCCACGAGAGACCAACTGGGTCAAGGCATTGGCAGATCTGAGACCCCCTTCATTTCATGGGGAGACCGACCCACGTAAGCTGGAGGCGTACATCTCCGAGTTGGAGACCGCCTACGAGACCTTGGCTGTACCCGCAAGGCTAAGGTCCGTCTTGCCGCTTACTACCTGAAGGGTTCGGCACAAAACTGGTGGAAGCTTGTGAGAGAGGACCGGATGGCGGATCCTCAGTTTGGATGGAGGGAGTACACGGCTCTGCTGCGAGCCAAATACTACCCTGTGCACGTTCAAGAGGCCAAGCGCCTTGAGCTGGATAGTCTGAGGCAGGGGGACAAGGTGTCGGTTGATGAGTATTACACTGCCTTCACCGGCCTTGTCCACCTGTTACCGGACCTGGGATACTCGAACCGGGTGCTGGTAAACCGTTTCTATAACGGTCTCAGCCACCGTCTTCGCTATGGGATGGGGCCAGCTGAGTATACTACCTTGCAGGTAATTTAAATAAAGAGTGATGTGAATATGTGTAGTCTACAAGTGAGTATTAATGTGAGTTTAGTTGTATTGCGGGGCATGACTGACCATCCTAAATTCAGGAGTGCTATCATGCCGCTGCTAAGGTGGAGATCACCGTCCGTCTGAGGGACGAGGAGAATGCGCACAAGCGCAAGGCCACGAGCGAGGGCCAGAGTCCGCAGGGGTACGGGGGAGGAAAGAAGAAGAAGAAACCTTATCCCCAGCCCCAGAAGAGTCAGCACCAGGGTGACAAGGGCCAAGCCCAAACCACCACAGCTGAGGAGCCACTGAAGCTCACATATGCTTATGCGGCGAAGCCCCTACGCTCTTACCCACCTAAGGGTAATTGTTTAATCTTGTGTGATAAGTTGATGTGTATGTTGATAAGTTGTGAAACAAGTACTGAATGTGTATTGTGTAGCAGCTAGCACGGGCTCTGGACCGGAGCGCCACTATTACTGTAAGTGGTGCAATGGAGACCACCCCGGCAAGGACTGCAAGGGAAATGAGGTGCAGTGTCGATACTGCGAGAAGTGGGGTCACCGTGACCACGAGTGTTACCGGAACCCCAACAGCAGAGTCAACAAGCCCAAGGGGCAGTGAAAGGGTAAGGCCACAGCAGCTATTGATGGCCCGAAGACGGCTAACCAGCCACCCACAGATCAGAGGCACACTGATTCCCAGAAGGGGAAAGGGTCGGGACCTAGCAAGGCCACCCTGAATGTGGTGGACCGGTCTGAGGCGCCAGGGCCCTCTTCTAGACCAGGTACCGCCTAAACTGTTGAATGTAATAAGTGATTGCATACCGCATTTCATGCTTGTGTGTATTAGTGAGTTCAAGTGTATTATCATGTGAGTAAAAAGTCAAAGTATAGTGTGAAAGACACCTAATTAGATAATTCTAAACTTATATGAACCTTCAATATATGTTATCCAATCCCACCCACACCAAACCCTGAAGAAACCACCATCAACATCACCGACTTTCCAATGGGGCAATGTCAGGTTATCCAGCCAGGTATGATACTTTTAAACGGATACCTGACACCGGAAGCACAAATCCATGTCATCAAACGATGCGACGAACTTGGAGCTAAACCTGGAGGTTTCTACACACCTGAATATCCGAACGGATCAAGAATGCAATTGAAGATGATGTGCATGGGTAAGGACTGGAACCCTTACACCAAGTCATATCAAGAAGTGCGAGCTGAAGATGGAGCAACAGTACCAAGTATACCTGAGGAGTTCCGTGCGGACGTTAATCACGCCGTGGGAATTGCTCAACAAGTTGAAACGGATTCGATTCCGAATGTGGAAGCAGATTTGTGTATTGTGAACTTCTACCAGAAAGGTGGACGGTTAGGTTTACACCAAGATAAGGACGAGTCACCCGAGTCTCTAAGTAAGGGAGTACCCGTGGTGTCTTGGTCCATTGGTGATACCGCAGTATTTGTGTATGGCGAGCAGAAGCGTGCTGATCTTGCAAGGAAGTTAATACTAAAGTCAGGAGATGTGTTAATCATGGGTGGGCAGTCAAGGATGCTATATCATGGCATCAGGAAGATCAAACTGAATACCGCACCATCGGCAGTGATCAATGCCACACACATGAAACCCGGACGTTTGAATTTGACCTTCAGACAATTCTAAAGCCTTGTATACTTTTGTAATGTGTTAAGCCAGTATATGTTAAGGGAGTTACGTATGTCTTAAGTTGTATCAACCATGTGGACCAACAATGTTGTAAAGAGGAAGTGTTAATGAATAAAGTTGGAGTTATTGAAGTATATCAACCGTGTTGTTACCCAGTACTTATTAGTTTGCCAATGAATTAGGCTGTGCACTCGGAACGGGAGGTACACTGAGTGTCTGCAATGAGGCAGAAGCCGGCAAGAGCGGCACAATCCTCACCGGTACCTTTCCAGTGAATGGCGTGGATGCATCGATCTTGTTCGACTCTGGAGCCTCACACACATTTGTTTCGCTATCTTTTGCGAAGAGGCTGGGGTTAGATGGAGAGGAGATGCCAGACTTCTTGGTCACTCTCCCATCGAAAGAGCGGATCAGGTGTACCCGCTACCACCGAGATGTCATTGTAAGAATCAGAGGTGAAGAGTTCCCGATCGACCTGATAGAGTTCGACGGACTTGGATTTGATGTGATTGTCGGGATGAACTGGTTGGAGCGGTACAAGGGCAGAATCCTGTGTGCCGAGCATCGACTGCTTCTTCGGAGTCCATCTGGGGTAACCATATCATACCGCCAGAGGCCCAGGGAGCCTTCGACTCAGATCATCACCGCCATGGCCATGTATCGTGAGTTACGATGAGGGAGTGATGTATACCTCTGCTATGTCCAGGACATAGAGAGAGACCCTGATTTAGCCCATGTGCCGGTAGTGTCGGAGTTTCCTGATGTATTTCCTAAGGAACTGCCGGGCATGCCGCCAGCACGAGAGGTTGAGTTGAGATTGATCTAGTTCCGGGTACTGGACCCATTGCGAAAGCACCTTATCATATGGCTCTAGCAGAGATGACAGAGCTCAAGGAGCAGCTGAGAGACCTACTTGACAAGGGCTTTATCCGCCCTAGTGTTTCACCGTGGGGAGCGCCGGTTCTCTTCGTGAAGAAGAAGGACGGGAGCCTCCGCCTGTGTATTGATTATCGGGAGCTGAATGCTGTTACGGTGAAGAACCGTTACCCTTTACCACGCATCGACGATCTATTTGATCAGCTGAGGGGTGCATCAGTATTCTCCAAGATAGACTTACGTTCCGGATACCATCAGATTGCCATCCGTGATAGTGATATCGAAAAGACAGCTTTCAGAACGAGGTATGGGCATTATGAGTTCACAGTTATGCCGTTTGGCTTATCGAATGCACCAGCAAAGTTCATGGACTTAATGAACCGTTTGTTCCAAGATCAGTTGGACAAATCAGTGGTAGTCTTCATCGATGATATTCTTGTGTATTCTAAATCAAGAGGTGAGCACGAAAGCCACCTGAGAAATGTGTTACAAACTCTGAGGAGGAACCAGTTGTATGCAAAGTTTTCGAAATGTGAATTTTGGTTGAACCAAGTATCCTTCCTTGGACATGTGATTTCTGAGGCCGGGATCGCTGTTGATCCGGCAAAGATTGATGTTGTGCGCACCTGGCCTAGGCCGAAGACAGTCACTGATATCAGGAGCTTCCTCGGTCTGGTAGGTTATTATAGAAGGTTTGTGAAGGACTTCTCCAGTGTCTCGAAGCCGATGACTTCCTTAATGAAGAAGGATGCACCATTCGAGTGGACAGTCGACTGTGAGAGTTTTTCGCGAGTCCCAAGGATGCTCTGACATCTGCACCAGTCCTGACTATACTAGACGGTCCAGATGGTTTTGAGGTCTACTACGACGCATCAGGCAGTATGGGTTGTGTATTGATGCAGCACGGGAAGGTCGTAGCATACGCTCCCGTCAGCTGAAGAAGCATGAGGAGAACTACCCTACCCACGACTTAGAATTGGGTGCCATTGTCTTCGCATTGAAGATGTGGCGACATTATTTGTATGGGGTAAGTGTGACGATTTATTCTGACCACAAAAGCTTAAAGTACTTGTTCACTCAGAAAGAGTTGAACATGAGGCAAAGAAGGTGGGTTGAGTTTCTGAATGACTACGATATTAATCTGCAATATAAAGAGGGTAAGGCAAATGTGGTAGCTGACGCACTGAGTCGCCGAGCACACTCTCTCCATTCGCTAGTCTCTCATACTGGCTTGGTTGAAGAGGTGCGGAGTGCTCAGATGACGGATCAGTATATGCTGGAGATCCGGCAGAAGCTTATTGATGGCACATTCGAGGGTCAGAAGTACGACTTCAGACTCCACGATGATGACCTGATTAGGCTGAATGGCCGATTGTGTATACCTAGGAGTGGCGCTGAGTTGAAGGAGCGCATATTGAGTGAATCCCATTGTTCTACTACTTCGATTCACCCCGGAGCTTCAAAGATGTATAAGAGTATGAAAAGGTATTTTTGGTGGACTGGAATGAAGAAAGATGTAAGTGATTATGTGTTGAGGTGTCTCACTTGCCAGAAGGTCAAGTTTGAGCACCGACGGCCTGGTGGTATGGTACAGCCAATGCCAGTGCCTGAGTGGAAGTTCCATGATATCTCCATGGACTTTGTAGTAGGGCTTCCGCCTACAAGGGGAGGTCTGAATATGATATGGGTTGTAGTTGACCGACTGACCAAGGTGGCCCGATTCATTCCGATGAAGGACACTTGGAAAGTGGCAAGATTGGCAGAACTCTTTGATAAGGAAATTGTAAGACATCATGGTGTACCGAAAACGATTGTATCTGATAGAGATACCAGATTCTTATCCAGATATTGGAAGTCTACACGAGAGGCATTGGGTACTGAACTGAAATTGAGTACAGCGTTTCACCCACAGACCGATGGTCAGAGTGAGCGCACCATTCAGACACTTGAGGATATGCTACGTGCTTGTGCACTTGACTTTCAGACCAGCTGGATTGATAAGTTACATCTGATCGAGTTTAGTTACAACAACAGTTACCACGCTTCGATCAAGATGTCTCCCTTCCAGGCATTGTACGGTAGACCATGCCGCACGCCATTATGCTGGGATGAGTCGAGTGAGACGGTCATTATAGGACCAGAGTATCTTGAACAAGTTCAGGCAGAAGTTCGCCAGATCCGGGCTAACATGAAGGCAGCTCAGGATAGACAGAAGTCGTACGCAGATGTGCGCAGACGTGACCTGAGTTCGCCGTGGGCGATCAGGTATTTTTGAGAGTATCCCCCATGAAGGGAGTATTTCGTTTTGGCCAGAAAGGCAAGTTGAGCCCGAAATATGTGGGGCCTTATGTTGTGACGGAGCGGATCGGCCCAGCTTATAGACTTGACTTACCCGCCGAGCTGGGCAAGGTACATGATGTATTTCATGTGTCCCAGTTGAAGAAGTATATGTCTCATCCGTCTCATGTGCTTCAGCCTGAAAGGCTAACCTTAGAGCCGACCATGCGATCAGTGGAGACTCCGATACGGATTCTGGATGCTAAGACTCGAGACACTCGCCATAAGTCCGTGAGACTGGTGAAAGTTCTTTGGTCTAACCAGGACGTTGAGGAGGCCACTTGGGAGCTGGAAGATAAGATGAAGGCGAAGTACCCGTCATTGTTTACTTCTTAGTCCTTATGTGTATAGGGTACGGGGCGTAACCCTTTTTAAGGGGGGTAGAGCCGTTTCGGTTATGTGTGTACGACGTGTATTTGAATACATCGTCTATGTTATGTTGTTATGTTACAGACCGTTGTGTCTGAATGATGTGGATAATGTTGTATGGACCTTGCGTCCAATGTTATGTACCCGATGTTGTGTTGTATGGACCTGGTGTCCAATGTTGTGTAAGTGTGTTGTTAATGATGTATGGAAGTATTGTTTATAAGTGTTCCCGTGTTCTAATATTTAGGATATGTGGAAGTATGAACTTTGAGGGCAAAGTTCTTTTAAGGGGGGTAGATTGAAATACCCCAAACCTTAATACATTGTATAAACACTTAAATATGGTGTATTAAGACTAAAAAGAGTCTTAGAAACATTGGTAAACAAATTTAAACAAAAGAAAACACAAAATGTGCTTTAAAGTCAATAAGAGCCAAAATGTGCTCTAAGCTTGGGATAAACTTGGTTAAGACCTAATGAACTTACCAAGACCTCATTTATACACTAATGAACATATAAACCAATTACCAAAGAAAACCAAGCTTGAAAACAAGTTTAAACACAAAATGTGCTTTAAGGAGTCTTAAAGCACATTTTTGAAAAATTGTCTTGTAAATGAGTTTTGAGTGGCTAGATGTCCATCATTACTCTTAAATATATATGTGTACTATATAATATCACATTTGGATGTCTATATCAATGGGAAATCAAAAATTTCACTTCTATGTGCCTTGTTTTCATGAATAGTGATTTTTATAAGCTATTTTGTAACATATGTTTGTATAAGTAATTAAATAGACAAATAAAGACTATAATACCCTCATACCACTATTTGGGGCCGGTTTTTAAGGTTGGTGACACACCACCTTTGTTAGCTTGTTAAGAAATAAATAAGTCTACTTAAGTACCTTTTTACTTTATAAAGTATAAATATCTCTTAAAAGCAAATTCTATCTCATTCTCTCATTTCTTTCTTTCATTTCCCACGGTCTCAACCTTCTTCTTCCTTCTTCTTGCTGTTCTCTCTCGGTAATACTACTACCACCATAGAAACTCCATCTTTGACCTCTTGCTAAATCAAGCTCACTTGTCCAAATCAAATTCTAAGACCACCAATCTCTTCCTCTCATCAAGCTCTTCATTCCTATCTTCTCAAAACTCCAAGAGCCCCATTTCGGTGCCAAGGTGTTCCACCATTGAAGGAGCTTGAGCTTGTATTTTGACATATTATTACTCTCCTTTGCTTCTAGGTAAGGAATCGCAAAGAAAAATCATGTTTCCTCCATGTTTTTACCTTGACCGAAAATACACATTGATATAGCTCTTTGTGTGACCTTGTTCTAGCTTCATTCCAACTCTTCATGGACTAGGTGGAGTCCTCTCTTGCTAGATATTCAAACTCTCTTCAAAGAGCAACGTAAAACAACTACATTAATGTTTTTGAAACAATGTAAAATTAGTGTTTACAATGAGATGAAGCTTATAGCTTGAATACTCATTATAATGTTTGTATATTGTTTAGAACTTGTCAAAGAATCAAATACCATTACCGGTTTTTAAAGGAAACAAGAAAGAAGCTATTTGCAAAAGAGGTAAATCTACTAATCTAATGTTGTTTAATGCCTTAGGAGAAATGAGCTTATAATGCTTGTTAAATCTACCTAAAGAGCAAATGGTGAATGACTTAGTAAAGTGTTCTCAAGAGCTTAGTAAAAAAGGCATATGTGTTGTTGGGTGTATTTGCAGGTTAAAGGCAAATATATTGTGGGAAATTCAGTGTTTATGATTTATGCATCTTAAGGGCCTAAGAGCCATGTCATTTAAGGGCCTAAGTGCCATGCAATTTAAATTATGCACTATATTGTGATGTAGTGCTTTGTGAGTGGAGTTTGTGAGTACTTGATGGATTTTTAGTGTTCTTGGTTGTTTGTTGGTAAAAACAATGTGTTTTGGTTTAGCAATGTTCTAGGAGAACCTATGTCGAAATTTAGGTAATAAATGAGAAGTTCTAAGTGTTAAAATGAGTTTTATGAGATAAGGAGTATTTAGAATGGTTAAGTGTTGTTCTTGTGTAAGAAACGTGCATTAAGGTGATTTGGGATGTAACAAGGACTTAGGCATGAGCTTAAGGTTTTAGTATGTACCAAAGTCATTTTGGACTTAGGTAAAGACTTAGGCAAACTTTGGTAAATTAAAGAGAAAGTGTGAACTTGAAAAAGAATTTGAAGTAGTGATATAAGGAGTTAGTTGTGAGAGATGATGCTTGGGAGATGATGTTAAAACAAGGAGAAAGCATTTTGGGATAGTAGTTACCATAGGTGAGAAACACCATCTAGGAACCTAGTTTAAAATAACATAAGTGTTAAGGAATTTTACAAGGAAATAAGTAAAGGCTTAAGGAATTAGAAAATGAGTTTCATGGATGTTGTATGTGGATATAAGGGTACCAAATGTTGTTAGGAATCATAAAGAGGCTTTAGGAGAAGTTTGGTGAAGATTTGACAAAATTTGGGTAAGTTTAGAAGACGTCCGACCCAGGGGTCCGACCCAGTTTTGGGTCGGACAGCCTCTGTTAGACGTTAGGAAAAGTGTTCTGTAATGGTCCGACCCAAAAGGGTGGGTCGGACATGGGTCGGACGGTCATATTTCAAAGGAGGAAAATGTTTCTGGAATGGTCCGACCCAGTCGAATGAGTCGGACGTGGGTCGGACGGGCATGTTTGTAAGGCGGTGAAAGGTTCTGTAATGGTCCGACCCAGAAGGGTGGGTCGGACGGTGGGTCGGACATACCAAAACTTGTAAAAAAAAAAAACAGAAAAGAATGTGACTTATGTAGTTAACCCTAGGGTGTATAATGAAGGTAACCTAGGGTAAAGTTAGACATTAAACATGTCAAATAATTATGTTAAACACATAGTAAATTTGGAGGTTAAATAAGTTAATTAACCGACATTCTTGAATCATGTATAAGTGACCTATGGTGGAAACAAATCAAGGCAAGGACCAAGGTATGGTTTTCTTGCAGTCTGTTGCCTACCGGTTTACACCGGCTTGTGTTGTATGTTTTTCTATGTGTTTACAACGTTATAAGATTTAAACATGTAATGAGTTTACAGTTGTTCATATTATTGTGAAGTGATGTTGTGACTCATTTCCCTTGTGTGTGTCTAACATGACTTACCACCTATTGTGTATTGATTGTTAAGTTCCACTATGAACTTCTAACAAGTGTTAACTGGGAAGTGAGGAATCCGGTTGTCCGGTCATGCATGTAAGTTAAGAGTAGATATCTGAATCAGATTCGACTCTTATGTTGTTAAGATTGTTCTCCTTAATTTGGTGTTCGATCTCCCGCTAGCTTCTTCCAAAGCTTACCTATTCTGACTTATGATCGGTTTAGTGGGAACCTGTGTTTGTGTGGTGTGTTCGGGTCACTAAATCCGAACCATCTGTGACTTAAGTTACTCGTTCGTCTAACAGAACGGTAATGAGTGTGTTTAACGAGCTTAACATGAGAGTGAATCACTCTCTAGGCTCTTGTGTTATTTGACCCTTGTGGTTTGTTATTGTGGAATGAAGATCCACTGTGTATGTGATGTTGTGTTGTGCACTATTGTTGCTATGCCACATATTATGTTATGTTATGTATATAAATGAATGCCATGTTATCATGACAATTAGTTGCGCATATCCCGGTAGCCGATGGGCTGCGCGTTAGCCATACCAGCCAAGGGTTGCTAACCCCCTCGGGGGATCCATATTTCTTATACTGCAGGATGAGGATCGAAGAAGCGGAGTGGCTTTAGATCCTAGGATGCAGGTTTACTTTTGTATACTTTTGGATGTTGGCCCGGGATGCGCCTGTGCTCCCGTGGCTCGTTATATATTTGGTTGTGGCAGTTGACAGTGATGTGATACAGTGATGAATATGTAAACACTCGGTATTGTATATAATGTATTTATGGTTTAGTTTTATGCTCGGGAGTCTGATCATCAGACCGGTACACTTGTATTTATTCTGCCTTGTCAACCACGTGGGTGGTTGACGGCGTTGTAGCACCAAAGCGTTAGTTACTGTTTAGTTATTAATTCCGCTGCGATTTCATTTAGTGTCATGTGCGTAGTAGGGGTGTTACAGTCCTAAATTCAAATCAAAAACCCAAATTACTAACTTTCAGAACCCAAACTCCAGTTTTTCCTTATGGTTCAATTCTTACTCTTGACTAGATTTCAAGTCCGTTTCAAGTATGACCTTGTTGACTAGTTTCAAAATCACTAAATTAATTCTGACTAACCCAATACATTTTTTCACCAGTCAAGTTCCCAATTAATTTTGACTATTTAATTTTTTTTAGACTTAAACTTCAACCATTAAATTTACAGAAATTATCAACTTGCTCTAATTTTTCAAATCTGGACTTTTCGCCGTTGATTTCCTCTATTTACGCTTTTACCCTAATTTTACTCGAACTTACAATCTAGCCCCTATCTTCTTAAATTACAATTTCACCCACAATTTTCTCAGACTTACAATTTTACCCCGAAACCCTAATTTGCACAAATGTTCCCCAATTTCCATCGAACCATTAATTTCATAAGTTCCTCCCAAATTTTGAAACCCTAAGGTAACCTTTCTAGAATTTACGATTCAACCACAAAAATTTCTTCAAGATTTAAAAACCAAAATTGTTCCAGAAATGCTATTTTCTCATAGAACACCACAAAATTTATATCAATATCTCAAAACTAAATTGTTCCAAAACTCTATTTTCGCACAGAGCCAACACAAAAATTCAGAGTTTACTGTCAATGTATAAGCTTCACGGTTTATACAGTCTATAAATTCGAAATCGCATAAAAGTTTTCAGAACACCCCCAAATGTTTACGTAACGGAAATCTACAAGGTTTAATCAGAGGGGAAAACCGGATCCTTCATGGATCCAAGCTTCCGCGGCGCCAGTGTGATGGGTGTTTCACTCGCCGGTGAAACAACCCAAAAATAAAGAGGAGGATGAAGAATCTAGGGTTAGTGTTGGTTTAACGGTTTGAAGAAGAATGAAGGGAGGTCGGTTTTTTTACCTTTCTTCTATGTGTCCCCAAACAGGACTCTTCACGGCGGTCCTTCACGGTTCCACCCTCAACGCAATCTAAGGTTTTATAAGTTGTTTGTTCTGGGATTCGAATTGAACAGAGAAAGGGGAAGTAAGTGAAGGTTTTTCTTACAAAACAATCGACCGAAATTAGAGACAAGCGGAGACACTTACCGATTTCTTTCTCCTTTGTGAGTTAAATCCCATAATAGAGGGTCAACTCGAACAAGAAAATGAAGAAGAAGGAGGGAAACCGAGAGAGAATGAGGGAAAATTTTGCACCGTAGAAGAAGAGAAGAAGAGAGGCGCTCAGGATTTCGTTCTACCGGTAAAATATAAGTGTAGCTTCCTTAATTTGCAAGGGAATGTAGAACCTTAGAGGAGAAGAAATGGAGGCTTGCTGAGGAAGAACTTGAAGAATCGTATGGGAGAAGATGGAAGAGTGGGGCGGCGGTTTTCAGAAGAAACGAGAGAAAAGAACAGAAAACAAAATTAGTGAGTTAGGGTTATGAGAATTACCGTGAGTGAGGGAGATGGGGTTGATTGCGAGATTACCATGAGTGGGAGAAGGAGTCGGGTCGCCAATCCACTCTTGGGCTGGTCGGCCCATTTTTTTTTTATGTTAACTTGTTTCTGAATCAGCCCAATGATCCAATAAGGAAGAATTTTTGTCCGGTTGACATATTTGTCGGTTTCCAAACCGCTAATTTAATTTCGTAAGTGCTCGGTTTTGTTATGAAATACCGAAATGTTATATATTGATTTATGACATTATTTATATCTTATTATGTATTATAGATTGTACAATTTTTATTATTTAATTTCCTCCTTAGTAATGTTTATTAATTCGTTATTTCATGTAACCTACTTTGGTTATACGACTTAATATTTATTTATTCTCTTCTATTAAACCTATCGGTGAATAGTCATTATTCACCTAAGTAGGAGTATTGTATTTTATTTATTATTTAATTTTGTCCCTAATTATATTCTTTATTTCATTATTTTATGTGAGGTTCATTAACCTCTTTAATTCTTACATTCATTTATTAAATTAATCCCTTAAGTGTATGAATTAAATAATCATCTGCATAACGTTCTCATCCTTAATTAATTATATTAACTTAATTAATTATTTAATTAAGCTTATTTTATATAATAAATCTTAGGGATATTTCAGTTAGTCCCGGATTCCTCACTTCCCCCAACTTCCAGTTAGTACAAGTCTCAAAGACGAAGGTGTTTGTTAAACCTTTTTGGGTATTAACCAACCAACAATTAGGGAGTGTATTCTTATCTCATTCCATGTTTACTAACTTAGTTAGTACATGATCTCAAGCCAAGTGTGTTAGTATAATGCAAAACACACAAGAAACACAATATACCGGTTGCATGCTTTATCTTGTTTTAGTCGGAACACATAAACAAATAGCACACAAGCCAAGGGATACCTCGTTAGCAGCAGGCTACAAGAAAACCATACGTTCACCATCGGTTCTTTCGGTTGCCTAATCTCCTTCAGAGTCCCTATTCTCAAGTCGTAAAACATTCATCCAATTTGGGTTGTTAATTACTTCCAATCAAGCTAGCTTACTTAGCCACTAATGTTTACCCACTAATAACCATTGTCCTTGTAACTTAATCTTAATTACATAATTCATTTAACATCGTAAGTCCTTATGTGTATATTCTAACCATCATTACCCTCCCAATGGCTTACTACTAATGCCACTCTTTTTTCTTTTTTTATAGGTCTGACCGGCCCTACAAGGTAGGTCCCAAGGTCAGTCGAAGTCAGTCTATCAACCGTTTGAAAATTTTAACCCGACCGACCTTGCCAAGGTCGGTCCTAGGGTCGGTCCAAGTCAGAAGACATCACCGTTTGGAAATCTAGCCCGACAACCTTGACAAGGTCGGTCCTAAGGTAGGTCGAAGTTAGAAGGCTCCTGGATGGGTAATTCTAGCCCGATTGACCTTCCCATGGTCGGTCCTAAGGTAGGTCGAAGTCAGACCATTTTTCTATGTGCCTTCTCACAAGAGTACTAGTATGTTCTAACATCATTTTGGCACTTTAATACCCTCTTAATCATCCACCAAACTCATTTAATTAACCCACATCTAAATCCTTGATCATTTACTCAAATTCTTACTAAATCCTTACCACTTAGAACTTAATTCCTTACACTCCAACATGTAAACTTTGCCTAACACCTTAACTATCCGAATTGTTCCCTCTCAATCATTCTGACCACTCCACAAGCTTCATTATTCATATTATCCCCTTACCCATAACTCCCAAAACTTTTTTAAGGTACCTACTCTAGTCAATGCTTAAGTCTTCACAAGACATTATACCTTATTTTCCTTCAACTTTGCACAAGTCAAAACTTCTCTTATCATGGTTTGGTGCCTTAAATTCACCATTCTAACCTCTAGCTCGCTTTAGACATTCCTAGGTCATTCTAATCCTCAATAACTCTTAGTTTATCCATTTTCACCAAAATAACTCTTAATGATTCCTAGTACATTCTAGGCCATACTATCTATTAGAACACTTAAAAAATTTAGTTTCTCCACCAAATTTTGACATAGCTTCCCTAGTATATTCTTATACCCAAACACTTAGTTTTTCATCCTTAAACAACCTAGAACACTCAAATCCTCATAAACATTTGCTACACACAAACTACATTCAAACCACACCACATTATAATATAGTGCATAAACTTAAATTGCTTAGCACCTAGGCCCTTAAATGACATGGCTCTTAGGCCCTTAAATGACATAATTTAAACACTGAGTTTCCCACAATTAATAGCCTTCAACTTGCAATTACACCCATCAATCTCATAGTAATTATACAGTACTTGTAAACCACCTTATAGTTGTTTTACTAACTCAATTTCCATTGGCTCCTTAGTCACAAGTTTACAAATATGATCATGTTATTTTTCCTAGGTTTTATAGTTCATTATATATGTAAGTTCTAAGCTACATTTGATATCTATCTAAACCCCATCCCTTAAAACATTAACCACCTTACGGTAAGTAATTTACCTTGTTTTTCAAGCTCTTCTCACTTTCCTTCTTGTTTTTCTTGAGTGGATTTCAGCCAAGGACTTTAGTACCCTTGCTAACCTTATAATCAACATTCAAATAATCTAATGAATACTAAGGAAACATACTAGACTCATGGAATTTACTCTTAGGTTAAAAGAGTGCTTAAAACTTTAAAATGGATGATTACCTTTGGAGTCTTAAGATACTGTAACACCCCAACTACCACCATACACATAACATTAACTGGCAGCGGAATCTCAACTCATCACATTACTTAATTCAATGGTGTTACACGCCGTTAGCCACCCACATGGCTAACAAGGCTAATACATAAACATTGTACCGGTCTGATGGGCTAAATTCCCGAGCGACTACACAATACTATCCCCTTCCATTAACAACAACAACAACATACACCTTTCAACCATACCGAGTATTTATAAACTGATGCCGATAACAAACAATTTCGGTCTTACTACGCCTATAATGCTTACGCCATTTAAATGGCTACCCATGTATAAACATCTACCCCGTCCTACTCTCGAACGGCTTCCAGCTCCTTGTACCTGAAATAGAAAAGGTAGAAAAGGGTGGCCCCCAAGGGGCTCAGCACCTTTGCTGGTATGGTAATCCCGCAGCCCACATGCTACCGGCCACGCACAACTAATTGTCGTCTTAGCATGCGATTGATTATATTTTAAATCATGCATGCAACTGTAATCACACAACACAAAACATTTCGTCTCAATGGGCTCAACAAACGGATAATACATCCTTACTTGATGAGTCACTCATGGTGTTCATTATCCCTAAAGTGTTCCTCCTCTAACGGAGCTACTTCCTTAATAGACGACACTTACCCTTAGATCGGGTTAACCTTAAACGCCTCTTGTCAAAACTGGGATTCATTTCCATGATCCACACACTCCATATCTTACAACATATCACACTCCTCACATAGCGAAACACAACAATACTTTTCTCGTTTCGACGTACACATGATAACATCAATTCATTTTAAACACCTAATGTATACATATCATAGCATAGCAGGGGAAATTGCTTAGCATAATAACAACACAAACACCATAAGATCGGTTCACACAAGGAACCTTCCACCATAGTTAGTATATATAGTGAGCCTAGAGATTATTGCCAATCTCATGCTAAGCTCGTTACCAACCTCGTTACCGTCCAGTTATATCGTACGGTTAACTTAAACCCAAGGTGTGTCGGATATAGTAATCCCAAGCACACCGAAATAACATTCGTATGCCCCTGTGGCCCGACGTGAGTCAGTAATTAGCTTTGGATAGCTAAGGGAAGTAGTAGAAACCAAATTGGAATACAACCTATACATACACCAAGAGAGCCGAACCGGATATGACATCGACTCCCGTCCATCACACGCGTGGCCGGAACAACCGGACTCCTAAACCCCCTGTTAGTACATATATACTTATAAATAAGTAGTTAGAGATCCATTATGGAGCCTACCACAACCACACACCATTCGGTATCATAACCGAGTTAGGCACACAAGGGAGGTTCACACACTTGCATACAACAACAATATCCAACTAACTCACACATAGCCGTGGTTAGAACGTTCCCAAGGTTTGGTCGTTAACTCCGAATACCGATCTCTCACGTGTTCCTAGTTCTAGTTAGCTAAGGTTCAACACTTATTTGAGGTTAAACGGTATCGGAGACCAGATGCGCCACATAAATGAATTACTATAAACTCATTACATGTTTTAATCTTACAAGGTGGCAACACTCATAAAAACACATTGGCATACAAGCCGGTGTAATCCGGTAGGACACAGGTTGCAAGAAAACCATACCTGTCGCCACGGTCCACTATATCATGTCCTTTTAGGTTCCTCGAACAAATCCGTACAACTGGTAACATCACAATTACTTTTATTAATATTGGGGTAACATGTTTGCTTAACGTTTAAAGCGCCCATAGTTTACCCCGTCATTCCCGTTACACTTAACTTACTCTTGTGATATTAACTTTACAACTCTCACATCAAACCCAACACTTGTTTACACATTTTAAGGCCTTTATATGCCACCAAACAAGGCCTAAACATCACCTAAAACCATTACCATTCAATTCCCCATGATTAGAAGCCTTTAAAACAGATTTTGCAACACTTTTGACCTGGTCCGGGACTTGGTCCGGACCCAAGGTCCCGGACCACTTGTAGAATGTACTCTCGGCCTTATTTTACCCTTGGTCCGGGTCTTGGTCCTGGACTAAGGACCCGGACCACTTCTAAACTTCACTCTCGGCTCTTTTTAAGGGGTGGTCCGGGTACCTATACAAGGGCTAGGTCCCGGACCATGTTATTAACTTGTCAAAACATCATTTTTCAACCCCTAAACCAACCTTAAACCTTACCTATCATTCATAAACTTTCCACATGTTTCCTACATGTTTAAACACCTTAAAACAAGCACTAAACTTTCCTAAATCATCACTAACTGGTTACTCAATTCCTTACAACAATTCCTAGCACTTATAACATTTTTCTTAGATTTCTAAGTGGTATATCATGCCTACTACCTCAACTAACCAAAGTGTTGTCTCACAAACATTACCACCACTCCAAAAGCATTATTTCTCATACACACCTCCTTTGCACAATTGCTTATAATTTCCACAAGTTTTCACTTAGACCTTCAAGGCATTTCTTTTACTTTGTTTACCAAATCTTGAACAAGACTTAACACTTCACATAACAATTCCTTGGTGTGTTCAAAACACCCATTTGAGTTCTAAATCCTCCAAGACAATGCCCATGGCACCTTAACACCTAAGAACACCATGATTCACCTTCTTCCACCATCTTAACACTTAAAAATTCCTAGTACCTTCTAGGTCATAAAATCTCATTACAACACATAAACTCTTTTGTTTATCAACTAAATTTCGCCATAGCTTCCCTTGTATCACCTTACACCAAAACACATTGTTTTTCACCTTTAGACAATCAAGAACATTCATCTCTTAATACACATTCTTATACACAAAACATGGTTTTTCATCCTTTAACCATCAAACACATTCACCTTCACAAGAGATGTTCTTTACACACAACTAAACCTTTAAACTACACTACATCACAATATAGTGCATAAACTTAAATTGCTTGGCACTTAGGCCCTTAAATAACATGGCTCTTAGGCCCTTAAATTGCATAAACCTTAAACACTGAATTTCCCACATAAGTAATGCCTTTGACCTGCGAATACACCCAACAATACATATGCCCTTAATAAACTCCTTGAGAGCATTTTACTAGCTCATTTGCCATTGGCTCCTTAGGTATTTTATTAAGCAAATCAAGCTCATTTTCCTAAGGCATTTAAACTACATTGAGATAGTTTGTTTACCTCTTTTTCCTCACAAACTTCTTTCTTGTTTCCTTGTAAAACCGGTGGTGGGGTGTTTAGTTGTTTGCCAACTTCTATACAATGTACAAATAATAGAATGAGTATTCAAGCATTATGCTTCATCTCATTATAAACCCTAGTTACATATTATCTTAAGGTATTAAAATGATTGTTTTACCTTGGAATGGAAAGAGAGCTTGAATATATATCAAGAGAGGACTCCACCAAGCCCTTGGAAGATTCAAATGAAGCTAAAACAAGCAAGGTAAAGACACCAATGGTGAGGTGAATTTTCGGCCATGTACTAAAAGGAGAGGAAACTTGATTTTCTTTGAGATTCCTTACCTAGAAGCAAAGGAAACAATAATATGTGAAAAGGTGAGCTCAAGCTCCATCAATGGTGAATCTCCTTGGCACCGAAATTGAGTTCTTGAAGATTTGAAAAGGTAGAAGTGTAGAGCTTGCTCCAACTAGAAGAATGGTGGTCTTGGAATTGAATTTGGACCATGGAGCTAGGAGTTACAAGTGGTCAAAGATGGAAAACATGGTGGTGTTGGTGTTGCTGTAGCAGTCGTAAAAGAGAGCAAGAAGGGAGGTTGGAGACGTGTGAAATGAAGGAGGAAAGGAGAAATGAAGATAGAACTTGCTTTAACAAGATATTTGTATAAAAGGTAACTTTCTCCTTTTTACCTTCCTACCCTTCCTTTCCTTAATTGATTTTTACATGGTGGTGACTCACCTTCATAAAAACGGCCACCATTTAGTTAGAAGGGTGTTTTGGTCTTTGTTGACCAATCAACTTACTTATAATAACATATGTTACAAACTAGCTTATAAAAGTTACTATTCAAAAAACAAAGCACATAGAAGTGAAATTTTTGATTTCCCATTGATATAGCCACCCAAATGTGATACTATATAGTACACATGTTAATTAAAGAGTAATGATGGACATTTAGCCATTCAAAACTCATTTACAAGACAATTTTTCAAAAACGTGCTTTAAGACTCCTTAAAGCACTTTTTGTGTTTTAACTTGTTTTCAAGCTTGGTTTTCTTTGGTAATTGATTTAATATGTTCATTACATATTTATAAGGTATAAGTATGACCATTAGGTCTTTTACAAATTTATCCCAAGCTTAGAGCACATTTTGCTCTTATTGACTTTAAGGTATTTATTTGTGTTTTGTTTGGTTTCATTGTCTACCAAAGTTTCCTAAGGACTTAATTAGCCTTATAAAGTCATAATTAAATATTATCAAGTCTTGGTAGGCTCTTTGGGTCCTAACCAAGTTCACTCCAAGCTTAGAGCATGTTTTTGCTCAAACCGTGTCTTAGTGTTTTATTGTGTTTTACCATGGTTTAAATGGTTCATTTATGTTTAAGGACACTTTTTAGCCTTTAAATACCATAGTTTAACATTTACACAACATACCAAGGTTGGGGTATTTCAATCTACCCCCCTTAAAAGAACTTCGTCCTCGAAGTTCGCATTTCCTCGCATCATTGGATTAGAATACGGGAATTACTTATAGCCATAAAACTTCCACTACCAACCACCCTTTACATCCAACCTCGGACTTAATGGTCCGGGCAACATATCCACATTATACATAAAATATCATACTCACATGGTAACCTCGGACTTAATGGTCCGGGTACCTTTACCACACTTGCACTTACATAATATCCCTCAGACTCTTAGGTCTGGGTGACATAACCACATTTGGACTCGTAGGCCCGGGTAACACAATCAATTCAGAACCCACCACATTAGAACTCAGGGTCTAAAATAATATTTATTACTTATTCCACACAACATGTCTTAGCATGTATATCAAACAGAAATACCTTTTCCATCTCTCCATGGGTTCGAATCCCACGTTGAGTACATATACACTGTGATCCCGCAGAACCCGGTCGCGATGGACACCTTCTGGTCCCCGTTCCTTTGGGAGATCAAAACATTCACTTAATTTTTAACATATATACTTCTCATGTCACCGGTCCGAAGACAAAGGCTCATACGTCCTCATCTCGTGAGCAAGTACTACAAAAATATTCTTTACTAGGTTAAGTATAAGAGAATCCTTTATTCAAAACATTAATCGATTGTTTGAAAACGCCAATTGAAAACCCTTTTGAAAACACACGCAACTCCAAGTCCAACTTATGCTCTTTGCTTCTTTCTTAACGTGGTTATTTGTGTCCACTTACAGGGAGCTTCTAGAGTCATCCAACCCTGATGTGATCAGCATCAGTGTTGAACTATCCTTCCACCCCAATTTGTGTTCGGCTTCCCTTGATCTCATGATAATCAAGTTTCACCTCCCACTTCATTTTCAACCAACAACTAATTCAAGCATATCCCATTTTCCATCTTTAAATCCTTCTAGTCATAATCATTACATCTCCAAGGGATAGAACTCCGTCTATCAATCATCATCCAAGTCTCACATAATTCAAGTTACCTAGGGAATTTAATTCTCACTAGGTTCTATGTCGGTCTTATACCTCATAAATCACAACACTGTATATATATACATATTTTTTTATCAAAATACAATACATGGTTTACATTTATGCACCGTCGGGGTTTTAGTTCCCCGGAGTTTCTTTACTCCCTTCCGCTTGTACTCTCACACACCACTGTTAACAAAATAAACACACTTCCCACAATGGTATTCGCATCTTCTGTGCGCAATTACCACAATTTAACCACAAATAAATGCGTATGTTTATATAACACACGCGCCAACCATCATAACAAATCATTTTGTGCTATGCACAACCCCGTTCACGTACACTTGTACGGTAAAACACACTAAGTGGTTTTGCGCTCTACCCCACTTAAAGGGATTACGCCCACGTAATCAATCACTAACCTTGGCTTAAAATGTTCTGCCGTCGTGAAGTGTTTTGACTTCCACGCGGTCTATTACACAATGGATTCTGATTAGAGGATCTTAACCATATTGGCGGTTTAGTCCTTAAACCAAGAATTCGCATTGGAGTTCTAACTCATAACCGGTTTCGGTCCTGGCCTGTGAGGCTTTTAGGCATTGACAACTAGCCATTTATTCCTATTCCCATGTATATTCAGTATCTGGTGTATGGGCTCCCTGGCCTCTATGCGCAACTCTGGTAATTATAGATCTAGTTTGCCCCATTCGTTACTGTTACTGTATTATGCATCTCTAATGTATTACCCTTATCTAGGTAACAATGGTTCTCAACCGACGCATGGTACCTCTTACCCTGAGCGAATTCGGTGAGTTCCAAAACTTTCCATCCACTTCTCCAATAGCTTACAGCGTAACTACTATGTAATTCACAATGATTGACTTGCTTCTACCGACTTACTGTCGGTGTGATTGAGCTACTACCTAATGTGTAGTGCTCTCTCGGTTATTTCCCACACTGGGGTATATTTCATACCGACATTGGTATTTAGTGCCAGTGTTATCACTTATTCTTAATCATACCTCCACATTTGGTTCGTACAAGTACTTTTCCATTGGTATGACCTTGCATCCTTATGCATTGATCATTATAGTATTATAGGTTTCTTCCTACATCTACCACAATTAACATTTCCCAAATCCTAGCTATCCCACTTGATCATTACTGCGCAAGTGCAATACCAAAACACTCAGTCATACAGAGTGCAGAGGCGTAAACTCTTGACAGTAAATCTCTTATGCGATTGCCAATGGAATTTTCACTGTGTTTCACTGAAATTCTTATCACATAACACTTGCTTCCGGCTTACTGCTCGGTTCGTTTGCTATCATTTACTGTTGTGCCTCCACTGGGTTTAACTCATAACTCTGCTCACTCCCCATTTTATCATCTAACAATACTCACACAACGGTCGCTTATTGCGCACCGTATCCTTACTCATTATACAACATCAACTTATACTGCATCCGCTATTATATTAGCTTCCGCTATTACGCTGGTTTATCTGGCCACTCATTTGGCTGATTTTTGAATATATACTATTTTTTTTCCTTGAGCCTTTATTTCTTGAGCGTTGTTCCGCTACACATTAGCTTCACACACCTATGGTGATTGCTATCAGACTTATTACTCTTCCTTTGTACACACTGTACGAGCACTTCTTTTCGTATTATTTTTATTCAAAGTCATCCTGGGGTAATAACACGTGGTCCATCCTCCACATATTTTCTTGAACTTGGTCCCACACAACTACCGCTCTCGCGTTTCATCTTTTTTTTTTTTGTTTGCGGTTTCACAATATCAGAGGTATCCCCACTCTTAAAGCAGTGGTTCGTTCTCCGCTCTATTATTCCTTGTGTAACATATACTTCTGCAAACCGATCACATTACATAACACAAGTTGTTGTGGCTTATAAGCCTTACCGTCCGATTTCCTTCCAAGTTGTCTCTTGGCAACTTAGGGTCTTACTGTTAAGTAGGTTATCTTCAGCGTTTAAATCCGAGTATTTGTTTCAACCCTTGCGTTTCAATTATATTGCTTCATCCAACATGTTTAATCCAATACCCCTCAAGATTGCTCCTGTGGTGTTATTAAAATATGCCATTACATTTGGCTTGCACTTATGGGTACTTTCAGTTACTACGCCTTCTCCAATGTCTTTATATAACGTTGGTGCACCTTCGCACCTCCTGTATCTTAAATATTCCTTGCACACATTCACTGATTCCTTTAGTCTCTTTAATTTAGCTGGGTTCCTTTACTTCAACCATTCATGGTAATCCTTAGCTCTTGTTTTGACTACACTGCTGACCGTAGTATGGAGTCGACTACTTCCCGTGTTCTGGACTCTACTCGTATACATATATGGGGTATCATATTGATACATTGCTACTTACCCAACTAACCTATAAGTAGGTCTGTCAGGCCCACATGCTCCTATCGGAGTGCGGTCGTCCCACAACACAGTTGGTACACCGTAGTGTCCGTCACACGCCTAGGTGAAGTATTCTGTTGTCAACTCCCTTATATTGTCCCGTGACAATTTTCATTCCTTGCTTCCCGAACTTAATCGAGGGAAAGTTTATCCACTGTTGTATCCTTGTCAACTGCCCCTGGTTTCACTGGTTTGGTTTAAAAAAGGTTGGAAAGAAGTGTTGGTTTGAAAGAAAATCTGGTTTTGAAAGAAAGAGTTTAGATAAAATCTGGGTTTGAAAGAAAATTTTTCATGGTTTCACAACATCTTCTTACCTTAGCCAGTCTAGCTTCTTGCTGACTGGTGTACTTCCAATTACAGGTTAGGCTAACAGCCCTTCCACTGTTATGACATCACATTTACTTTCTAGTACTTTACCAAGTACTTGTAGTGGTTATAAATTTCCCGAACACCCTGTTATAGCAGCACTTGCTATGGCAAGTGCGCCATGCTAACTGGCTATTGGTTCAACACATACCGTTTGTGGTATTGTTTTTTACCCGCACTATCATCAGTGGCCTTTTTGGCCCTTATTTGTTCTTACGGTCTCGACAATAACTTGGGTAACTTCTCACTGTATTCACATAATAGTTATCAACTGGGGGTCTCCTATTCTTGGAGTCCCCTTTTACTTAGCATTATTTTCTCTTTGGAGCCCTTCCACGCATCGTCGTGGTTACTGAGACTTGTCTCTTGTTTGGGCACTATGTTATAGTTCCTTAGTTGGTTGGTATGCCGTTGGGTTTATTACTTACCAACTGTGGTCCCATAGACATTCGTCTCGGGTTTCACTATCCACTCTTGCTTGTTGCACGGTCAGTGCGTTGCAAGCTGGTTATTCTCGACTGCTCTGCATGTCGACCCAGGTTGCCGGAAATTCTATTCTTCTGTACACTGATTCTTCGCTCTTCGCTATGAATGCGGTTAACATTGTTTAGATGGGAACCGTCTCCGGATTCCCATTTTCGGGATCTACCCGCATGACAGGTTCTCCGTACCTTTAGATTGTTAATAACAGCCAGATCGGGTATTCCCGAGTAAGAGTGGACTTCCCATCTCTCTGGCGTTGTTTCCCAAGTTATATAACAGGGATTGTGGAGGGCGGGAGGATATAGTAGGTTTCCAGTATTCACTGGTAGTTCCTTACTAGCGTATCTCTCACGCTATCACTCAACCCTTAACCCAAAGTACTTAAATCCTAACTCGGTACTATCCTAAGCTCGGTAATCCAGTCACCAGAGCGATACTTCGCTCTGATACCACTTTTGTAACACCCCATACCACCATACACATAACTTAAACTGCAGCGGAAATCTCAACTCATCACATTACTTAATTCAATGGTGTTACACGCCGTTAGCCACCCACATGGCTAACAAGGCTAATACATAAACATTGTACCGGTCTGATGGGCTAATTCCCGAGCGACTACACAATACTATCCCCTTCCATTAACAACAACAACAACATACACCTTTCAACCATACCGAGTATTTATAAACTGATGCCGATAACAATTTCGGTCTTACTACGCCTACAATGCTTACGCCATTTAAATGGCTACCCATGTATAAACATCTACCCCCCGTCCTACTCTCGAACGGCTTCCAGCTCCTTGTACCTGAAATAGAAAAGGTAGAAAAGGGTGGCCCCCAAGGGCTCAGCACCTTTGCTGGTATGGTAATCCCGCAGCCCACATGCTACCGGCCCACGCACACTAATTGTCGTCTTAGCATGCGATTGATTATATTTAAATCATGCATGCAACTGTAATCACACAACACAAAACATTTCGTCTCAATGGGCTCAACAAACGGATAATACATCCTTACTTGATGAGTCACTCATGGTGTTCATTATCCCTAAAGTGTTCCTCCTCTAACGGAGCTACTTCCTTAATAGACGACACTTACCCTTAGATCGGGTTAACCTTAAACGCCTCTTGTCAAAACTGGGATTCATTTCCATGATCCACACACTCCATATCTTACAACATATCACACTCCTCACATAGCGAAACACAACAATACTTTTCTCGTTTCGACGTACACATGATAACATCAAATTCATTTTAAACACCTAATGTATACATATCATAGCATAGGGGAAATTGCTTAGCACAATAACAACACAAACACCATAAGATCGGTTCACACAAGGAACCTTCCACCATAGTTAGTATATATAGTGAGCCTAGAGATTATTGCCAATCTCATGCTAAGCTCGTTACCAACCTCGTTACCGTCCAGTTATATCGTACGGTTAACTTAAACCCAAGGTGTGTCGGATATAGTAATCCCAAGCACACCGAAATACATTCGTATTCGTATGCCCCTGTGGCCCGACGTGAGTCAGTAATTAGCTTTGGATAAGCTAAGGGAAGGTAGAAACCAAATTGGAATACAACCTATACATACACAAGAGAGCCGAACCGGATATGACATCGACTCCCGTCCATCACACGCGTGGCCGGACAACCGGACTCCTAAACCCCCTGTTAGTACATATATACTTATAAATAAGTAGTTAGAGATCCATTAGGGAGCCTACCACAACCACACACCATTCGGTATCATAACCGAGTTAGGCACACAAGGGAGGTTCACACACTTGCATACAACAACAATATCCAACTAACTCACACATAGCCGTGGTTAGAACGTTCCCAAGGTTTGGGTCGTTAACTCCGAATACCGATCTCTCACGTGTTCCTAGTTCTAGTTAGCTAAGGTTCAACACTTATTTGAGGTTAAACGGTATCGAGACCAGATGCGCCACATAAATGAATTACTATAAACTCATTACATGTTTTAATCTTACAAGGTGGCAACACTCATAAAAACACATTGGCATACAAGCCGGTGTAATCCGGTAGGACACAGGTTGCAAGAAAACCATACCTGTCGCCACGGTCCACTATATCATGTCCTTTTAGGTTCCTCGAACAAATCCCGTACAACTGGTAACATCACAATTACTTTTATTAATATTGGGGTAACATGTTTGCTTAACGTTTAAAGCGCCCATAGTTTACCCCGTCATTCCCGTTACACTTAACTTACTCTTGTGATATTAACTTTACAACTCTCACATCAAACCCAACACTTGTTTACACATTTTAAGGCCTTTATATGCCACCAAACAAGGCCTAAACATCACCTAAAACCATTACCATTCAATTCCCCATGATTAGAAGCCTTTAAAACAGATTTTGCAACACTTTTGACCTGGTCCGGGACTTGGTCCGGACCCAGGTCCCGGACCACTTGTAGAATGTACTCTCGGCCTTATTTTACCCTTGGTCCGGGTCTTGGTCCTGGACTAAGGACCCGGACCACTTCTAAACTTCACTCTCGGCTCTTTTTAAGGGGTGGTCCGGGTACCTATACAAGGGCTAGGTCCCGGACCATGTTATTAACTTGTCAAAACATCATTTTTCAACCCCTAAACCAACCTTAAACCTTACCTAATCATTCCATAAACTTTCCACATGTTTCCTACATGTTTAAACACCTTAAAACAAGCACTAAACTTTCCTAAATCATCACTAACTGGTTACTCAATTCCTTACAACAATTCCTAGCACTTATAACATTTTTCTTAGATTTCTAAGTGGTATATCATGCCTACTACCTCAACTAACCAAAGTGTTGTCTCACAAACATTACCACCACTCCAAAAGCATTATTTCTCATACACACCTCCTTTGCACAATTGCTTATAATTTCCACAAGTTTTCACTTAGACCTTCACTAGGCATTTCTTTTACTTTGTTTACCAAATCTTGAACAAGACTTAACACTTCACATAACAATTCCTTGGTGTGTTCAAAACACCCATTTGAGTTCTAAATCCTCCAAGACAATGCCCATGGCACCTTAACACCTAAGAACACCATGATTCACCTTCTTCCACCATCTTAACACTTAAAAATTCCTAGTACCTTCTAGGTCATAAAATCTCATTACAACACATAAACTCTTTTGTTTATCAACTAAATTTCGCCATAGCTTCCCTGTATCACCTACACCAAACACATTGTTTTTCACCTTTAGACAATCAAGAACATTCAATCTCTTAATACACATTCTTATACACAAACATATGGTTTTTCATCCTTTAACCATCAAACACATTCACCTTCACAAGAGATGTTCTTTACACACAACTAAACCTTTAAACTACACTACATCACAATATAGTGCATAAACTTAAATTGCTTGGCACTTAGGCCCTTAAATAACATGGCTCTTAGGCCCTTAAATTGCATAAACCTTAAACACTGAATTTCCCACATAAGTAATGCCTTTGACCTGCGAATACACCCAACAATACATATGCCCTTAATAAACTCCTTGAGAGCATTTTACTAGCTCATTTGCCATTGGCTCCTTAGGTAATTTATTAAGCAAATCAAGCTCATTTTCCTAAGGCATTTAAACTACATTGAGATAGTTTGTTTACCTCTTTTTCCTCACAAACTTCTTTCTTGTTTCCTTGTAAAACCGGTGGGGTGTTTAGTTGTTTGCCAACTTCTATACAATGTACAAATAATAGAATGAGTATTCAAGCATTATGCTTCATCTCATTATAAACCCTAGTTACATATATTATCTCTTAAGGTATTAAAATGATTGTTTTACCTTGGAATGGAAAGAGAGCTTGAATATATATCAAGAGAGGACTCCACCAAGCCCTTGGAAGATTCAAATGAAGCTAAAACAAGCAAGGTAAAGACACCATGGTGAGGTGAATTTTCGGCCATGTACTAAAAGGAGAGGAAACTTGATTTTTCTTTGAGATTCCTTACCTAGAAGCAAAGGAGAACAATAATATGTGAAAAGGTGAGCTCAAGCTCCATCAATGGAATCTCCTTGGCACCGAAATTGAGTTCTTGAAGATTTGAAAAGGTAGAAGTGTAGAGCTTGCTCCAACTAGAAGAATGGTGGTCTTGGAATTGAATTTGGACCATGGAGCTAGGAGTTACAAGTGGTCAAAGATGGAAACAATGGTGGTGTTGGTGTTGCTGTAGCAGCTCGTAAAAGAGAGCAAGAAGGGAGGTTGGAGACGTGTGAAATGAAGGAGGAAAGGAGAAATGAAGATAGAACTTGCTTTAACAAGATATTTGTATTAAAAGGTAACTTTCTCCTTTTTACCTTCCTACCCTTCCTTTCCTTAATTGATTTTTACATGGTGGTGACTCACCTTCATAAAACCGGCCACCATTTAGTTAGAAGGGTGTTTTGGTCTTTGTTGACCAATCAACTTACTTATAATAACATATGTTACAAACTAGCTTATAAAAGTTACTATTCACAAAAACAAAGCACATAGAAGTGAAATTTTTGATTTCCCATTGATATAGCCACCCAAATGTGATACTATATAGTACACATGTTAATTAAAGAGTAATGATGGACATTTAGCCATTCAAAACTCATTTACAAGACAATTTTTCAAAAACGTGCTTTAAGACTCCTTAAGCACTTTTTGTGTTTTAACTTGTTTTCAAGCTTGGTTTTCTTTGGTAATTGATTTAATATGTTCATTAACATATTTATAAGTATAAGTATGACCATTAGGTCTTTTACAAATTTATCCCAAGCTTAGAGCACATTTTTGCTCTATTGACTTTAAGGTATTTATTTGTGTTTTGTTTGGTTTCATTGTCTACCAAAGTTTCCTAAGGACTTAATTAGCCTTATAAAGTCATAATTAAATATTATCAAGTCTTGGTAGGCTCTTTGGGTCCTAACCAAGTTCACTCCAAGCTTAGAGCATGTTTTTGCTCAAACCGTGTCTTAGTGTTTTATTGTGTTTTTACCATGGTTTAAATGGTTCATTTATGTTTCTAAGGCACTTTTTAGCCTTTAAATACCATAGTTTAACATTTACACAACATACCAAGGTTTGGGGTATTTCAGATACACTTTGGTATGGAATCAAAGGAGGACCTCCACTAGTCCCTTGAATATTGAAACAGGCTAAAAAAAGAGAGTACAACAAGACCCCATGAGAAGTCATTTTTGGACATAAGAAAAATGGAGGAAACTTGATTTTTCTTTGACTTTTCTTACCTTGAATGTAAGGAGATGTAAAGGAGCTCTTAAAACTACAAAATTTTCATCTTCAATGGATTTTTGTCCATGGAATCAAACTTGAGCTTTTGAAGTTTTTGAAAAGATAGAAATGAAGGCCTTGCTCCAACTAACAATAATCTAAGCTTAGTTTTTTTTATTTGGAGCAATATTGTGGATTTGGGGAGCAAGTCAAGATGGAAAAGGATGGAGCTGGTTCTTACGGTTTTTCTTGAGAGGAAGAAGAGAAGAACACGGTGGGGAAGGAAGGAATGAAGAGAAGAGAGTAGAGAGGTTGGTTTTGGTAAGATATTTCCTTAAAAGCAAATAGTTCATTTTCCTTACTTTTTCCTCTTCTTTCCTTAAAGTGCTGAAGTCTTACGGTGACTCATCACCTTCAAAACCCGGCCCCCTTCTTTAGTTGGGATATTTATGGGCTATATTGACCAATTAGTTAAGCAACGTTGACTTAAGTCTAAATTGGGCACTATTTGATCACTATTCATAATTAGTGCACAAATTGTGAAATTTTTGGTTTCTCATTGATTGAGGCTTCCTAATGTGATACTAAGTAGTAAAAGTTTTGATTAAGGTATAATCTTGGTCATTTAGCCACTCAAAACCCATTTCGAAGACAACTTTTCAAAAATATGTTTAAGGACTCCTTAAAGCACAATTTGTGTTTAACTTGTTTTTGAGCTTGGTTTCTTTGGTAATTGATTTAACATGTCCATTAGCATGTTAATAAGGTCTAAGAATGACCTTTGGGTCCTAATCAAGCTTACACCAAGTCTAGAGCATTTTTTTGCTTAAATTGACTTTATGGTGTTTTCTTATGTTTTACATGGTTTAAATTGTTTACTAATGTTTCTAAGGCATGTTTTAGCCTTACTGTATCTTAATTTAACCTCTAATCACCATAGCTAGGCTTGGGGTATTTCACTAGCATATTTTAAAAATAAGATTCTCTTGGAGCACAAAATCAGGGTTTTAGATAAAAATTTTGTTCTTTCAGTTTGGCCATTCTCTCCCTATAAAATGACCTTATAAAAATGACCTAGGGCATAGGAACATTCCCAAAGTCATAAAGCATGGATGTCAACATACTTCCCACGTTTTTGCACTCCCGAGCCTCAAAACTCTACCGAAATCATCCCAAAATCACCAAAAACACATTATTTTTCTCCCATCGCGCTTCCGAACACCAACACACCCAAAATGAAGAGCCAAAACGTCCTTAACAACACAAGGAAGAAGGGGCCAGAAGCTCGAGTCGAACTCAAACCAAAATAGATCCCGACGTCGCACCGGAAGATTCTCGACGTGTTGGCTCATCTTGAATTCGAAGGAAAAACAGGTGGGAATTTTCATTTTATAACTTCCCACAACTTTATTAGCCTCCTCTCAAAATTTGGGTTCAAACCAACTCTTTTTGGCTTCTGAATTCTTATTTGTCTTCGTTTTTGTGTTGTTACTTGTATATAAGTTTTTGACTTTAATTTTTAATCAAATTGAAAACTTTCAATCACTAACGTACTTAAATCTTTCAGGATAGTACCCATAAAATATGAGCTAAAAACACCGCCGGGAACAGCCTCAACGCCACTGTCACGAGGGCCGTCCGCACCCACGAACACCATGTCCGGGGTCCCGGACGCCGTGTTCGGGGTCCCGAACGCCCTGTCCGTAATCTCAGATACCCTTGGACGGCGGCAGTAATAAACATTTTCAAATTTTCTAGGTTTCTTCTAACTCATATCCGGGCCCACGACGCCTTGTCGTGTGCCCCGAACATTTTTCAAAATTTGATTTCTTGCCTATTTGATTGCTCTACATAATTAGGTTAACTAGGGTCCATGGTCTCGGACATTAGGTCCGTGGCCATGGACAAAAACAAAATTCGACCTAATTCTACCTCCGAAACCCTAATTTAGGTATTTTCACTTTAATTTTCTATCAAAAAAATGAAAAAATAAAAGAAATTAGAATTTTACGCACTTAGGTTAAAACGACTCGTAATAAGCCGTAATTAAACTAAAGTAGAGGAAAAACAACTTCGTGGGGTAATGAAAGTAATTGAACCCTAAATAAGTCAAATACCAAGACCAGAACCCAAACTCTTCTTTCCTAATTTAATCTAGGTTAAAAATAGGTGGTGACTCTAATTAGGTTCTAGTGAGCTAACTTAGGACTTTGTAATTATCGTTTAAATACATAGTTATTAATCTTAGGTTATCAGTGGACCTAGAACCCGACCATATCCTAACCAACTTGAATCAACATAGGATAGGCTTAAAAAATCGAGGTTCACAAAATGACGACTCTACTGGGGACAAACTCTTAATTGTAACTTGTTTCATTTTAAGAAAGAAGGCTTAACTCGAAAATTGTTATTTATGGCTTTTATTATGTTGTTTGTTTACTTTCGTGTAACTACATCCCCTTAATACCTAGGCTTTAGCCCCAAGCATTTTCCTGGCAATGCCCTTACCTTGCCTTTTTGTTCATTCAAAGACCCGACCATAGATGCACACCTCATGGTGATGTGAGCAAAGTGGGGAAGCCCAATGTGAATAGCGTGCAAGCCCTATTCCTTTGTGGTGACCTGGGCCCATGCCCCAAGCATCTTTCCGGATTAATCCATACCCAAATTGAATAAGCGTCAAGTGAGGACATGTTAAACTTGTGTGAGCCCTGTTTGCTTGTACGATCGGCCTACTACCATGCTTAGAAATTGATAGGAACTTTCCTACATCAACTCAGCCCAACCCGAATTGGATGCTTTATTGTTTGCGGGCTAGAGGCCCTGTTTGGTTTAATATGTGTTCATTTGGGCTTTGGTCCAAAGGTTTAGATTTAGGTGATTTATCTTTCAGCCCAATTTGAATCATCCATTTAGTTCTAGGCCCACGAAAAAAAAGAAATCCACCTAAACTTGAAGTAGTTCACAAGACTTGAAAATCAATAGCCTTTCATTGAAAACTTTTTCGGCCCAAAGGGTCATTCTAGTCAAGGTAAACTTTTTGTTCGGGCCTTGGCCTAAAATCCTAGATCAAGGAATCATCTTTTAGGCCCAATCGTAATCATTCACTTAGATTTCGGCCAAAATTCCGATTCACATCTAGAGCATGCACTAGAAATCATTCCGGCCCATGCGCCTTATTTCTAAGCCCAAACACATTCTGTCCCAGGTGCCAAGTTCTCAGGACATTTTGGCCCATGGCCCATTCCAGCCTAGGTGAACTTTTCATTCGGGCTCTGGCGCAAATCCTACATCTAGGGGTGTCATATCTTTAGGCCCAGTCAGAACCGTTTGCTTAGGTTTCGGCCCATTCGAATCCAAGATAGTTTTCGTAGCCCATTCATTCCAGTTTTCAGCCTTAAGGCCCAACAGGAACATCAAACAAATCTTAGACTTCATTGTTTTTCTCTCGGTTATGTAACACCCCTACCGCTAATACCATCATTACTGTACAATAAGTACCTTCGCAGCGGACATTACATACTCAACGCGGGTGTACAATGCCGTTAGTCACCCACGTGACTAACAAGGCGAGTTACAATCCTACATACTATCGGTCTGATGAATATGAACATACCGAGTACTCTACACAATACAATACTTCCCATTCCATACTCAACCATAGTTCAATTTCAACTCCAATACATTACTATACCGAGTCTACTCAATCCTTAAATTACCGATACAGTTTGGACTTCCAATTCACAATACATTACATACAATCCCTATTATACAACTACCCATGCGTACGTAGCAATCCCCGTCCTACTCTCTCGAACAGTGGTCAGCTTCGGTACCTGCACACTAAAAACGTTCCCCCTAGGGGGTCAGCTTACGCTGAATACAAATTCGCATATACCGCGTGCTAACCGCGGTACGCCAACTACTTTGGGTCGGATATACATGGAGTTTATATTACATGCATACATACATATTATTACTACACAATACAATCAACGATACTTACTTACTTATACAAGATTCGTTACCTACCAAGGGAAACAATTTGTTAGTCAACCGTTCGTTTAGTTTGTCGCTCATCCGGTTTCGTCGGATGCTCTCTTTCTCCTTGCACGGGTTTACAAGGCTTACACCAAGCTTAATCTTACTTACTCAATATTTACTCACACTACGCTCAATACCTTACTCGTTATTTCGCTCATGCTTTACTCAGTACTCACTACTACCATTGCTTACTCTTACTCAGTACTATCCTCTCCTCCTTACTCGTACTTACTCATTGCTCGCTACTCATTACATACTCATACTTACTCATTACTCAAAACTCATTACATACTCATACTTACTCACTACTCATTACTTTACTTATACATACGCAATACTCAATACTCATTACTTTTGGCTTCTGGCTGGGCGTCATCATACACAAGACTCACCACCGGGCCTACAGATTCAAAGGCTATGCACTTAGCTCCTCAATATACAAACGTCCATTTTTATCGGACTAATCAAATTCCCAACACTCCATCTGGAGTATCTTACAATCCATGGATTAGCCTAGAAGTATCTCTCTTGATAACCTCCACTAGCTTAGGGAATTACCACCGTCTAGTATTCTCAGATTTAAGGGTTTCCCCAACGTATCGAATACTCTCATGTTCGGGGCATTACTCACATCAGTCGGGTCCTCTCGTAGGGGTCGACTAGTTGCTAAGGGGTTTGAAGATCCCTCATCATTCCTTACTACTCTCATGGTTCATGTCTTGATCTACCATCAATACCTCTACTAGAGGTTCCTTATATATACTTCCACTACTTATTGTTTGTGGATTATTCATTTCGGCTCTCCTACCGTCGGGAGGTTACAGACTACACCCCCTCTCTCACATTCTAGTGAGTCGTTTTGGTTTTGTGTTATCGTTCTTGGTTCTTTCGTTTAGTGTATTTCTACATTTCTGTTAATTCACAACATGACTCTTACTATGAGTCACTAACATCAAGACTCATCTATGAGTCGGTCTACACACTAAGTTAAGCCACACAATCAATCAAGAAGGGTTAGCTCACACATCATACAGCAAGACATACAATGAAAGGCAATAAACCCTTTTCATGCTTTAGTCTTGATTAGCCGGCATACAGCACACAAATCAACGTAACTCGGTTAGTATACGGGGCATGAGAAAATCATACCTTTAACCGGAGTTAGCTTTACCATGTGTTCCCTTGTTCCTTGGTTCACATTTATTCCACTGGTAATGTTTCAAACATTTGTTATTAATGCTATGCTCACATGGTATCAATAACTAACTCCCGTTCTTACCCCCGTTGTCCGTTGTTTTAGTTTAACTTAATACTGTTAAACCTACAACTTTCTTAATGACTTCTAAAACTGTTTACACTTCTTAGGGCCTTTAAATATCATCAAACAAGGCCTTAACAACTCCTAAAACCAATACCATTCACTTCCCCATCATTAGCCACCTTAAAAACACTTTCTGTTGCAAAATTAGCATCGTCCGGGTTTGTGTCCGGGTCTACAAACCCGGACCAAGTCCGGAAATGAGTTTCTGCCTATTTTTATGTGTGGTCTGGTTTACAAACCCGGACCACCCCCTGGGATGGCCTTCTGCCTTGTTTTTGCTATGGTCCGGTTTGCGTACCAATTTGCAAACCCGGACCACCTCTGGAATTGTCAAAATTTAGAGTTTTCCAACAGTTTTCAACCCCTAATTCACCTTTAATCATTGCCTAATCATTCCACATGTTTCCTACATGTTTAATCATCTCAAAACATGCTTTAACCTCTTCCAAACTTCCTCAACACATTAGTCAAATCCATACCCTATACTTGCTCCATTTCTACAGATTTTTCTTCCTCTCTGTTACAGTTAGCACACTTGTGCATTTCCTTTACTCCTCTTTGCATTTTGCATCTTGTCCCTACTTCATCTTACCATTCCCATCCCTTTCCAATCAACTACACAACCTATACCAAAGTCCAACTCTCTTTTACCAAATCTTGCACACTAGTTCTTCCTAGTTCCTACAATGCATTTTAATACTTCTTTGCTACAGATTTTCATCTTCTTATTTCTCATACTACCATTACCATTCCATAGCTACTAAACATCCCTACTCAATCCAATATATACCTTGGTTCTCCCATTCACCAAGTCATCCTTAAATGTACCTTTCCTACCAAAATTTCGCCATAGCTCACCTACAATTTCCACATAACCACATACTCACTTCTTCATCAAATTCATTCCTAATCTAGCCACACCCATTCAAGGGTCCTACCAGCAATCAAAGAAATCTTAATACATCAATACTCCATTACACAACAATACTATTACCCATACACAATTTACTTGGCTTCATGGCCTACCATTCACATACTTGCTCACAAATACTAAAACTTCCCCAACTACACTACTAATACAATAGTTTAGGTTCTTTTATTTGTTTACCCATTCCCTTTACTCTAATGCATTAAAATTAAACATTAAGAAGGAGCTCTTACCTTGAGCTTATAATTTCCTTCTTTCTTTTCCAATTCTCCTCTTCCTCTCTTTCTTGCACCAATCGGTCAAATGGGAGTGGAGTTGTCAAACTCCATCCCAACACCCAAGAAATACAAAAATGCATTTTAATTATTCTTCTAAACCCTTAGAGAATTCTAATTCAATAAAAAGGGCTTAGAGGACAAGTTAGGGTTTACCTTTGAGATTTTTGAAGGGGTTCTCACCCTTGAATCAAGAAGGGGGTTACTCCACCATTGGAGGGTTGAAACAATGCTCAAAGCAAGAGAAAAAACAAGGTGTTACAAAGAGCAAAATCGGTCAAGAGAGAAAGGTGAAGAAAAATGAATTTTCTTTGGAACTCTTTACCTTAGAAGAAAGAGGAGGCTCCAAGCTACAAGGTGGTGCCCTTTTCCCTTCAAATGGGCAAAACCCACGAGAGAAGTGTGGAGCTTGAAGAGGGGAAGAAGAATATGTGTTCGGTTTTTCATTTGGAGCTCTAAAATGACTTGAGCATGGAGATGAATTGAGGCTGCCATGGGAGCTTCCTTTGGAGCTTCAAAATCTCCCAACAAGGGAGAAGAGAGAGACATCGCTGGAAGAGAGGAGGAAGCAGTACGTAGGGAAAAGAAATGAGGGAGAGAGAAAGGTAAAATACTTTTAACTTACTTTTTGCTTTTTACTTTATTTCTTTCTCTTTTTATTTCTAGCTAGTTTAAGTGTGTGAGAGAGCTAGTTACTCTCTTAAAAACCGGCCCACTAATATACATGACCTAGGAGCGTTTTTCGTCTTTTACAGAAAACGCTTGTTACTTTACCCGGTTTAGCACTATTCACTAACCGGGCCTGTTTCTGGAAATTTTCTCGTTTCTTTATTTTATTGGCTATTAAGCTTCCATTAATGCTTAATTATTGTTATTTAATGATTTATAATTTTTTACAGGTTAGTTTGACCACTCAAAGTCACGTTTTCGGGTTTGTCTTGAAAAACGTGCACTAAAGCTCTATAAGCGTTTTAATACATTATTTGGATCTATTTTCTTCGGGAGTTGTTCCCATATATTATTTGGTCTTATTAAGCCCTAGGATCCACATAATACGCTAACCGAGGTCTCATACCTCCTACGGTTATTTAACCCTTATTTAGCGTTTTTAAAGCATTTCTTTATTTCTTTTGGATTTATTTTCCTTACCAAAATTACTTAGGCACTATTAGGCCCTTAAATACCATATTAGAATAATTTAATCACCATATTTAAGTTCAGGGTATTTCAATCTACCCCCCTTAAAGAACTTTGCCCTCAAAGTTGGTGAATCTAATATTGTTACTTGTATAAATACTCTATGCTAAGGTTATGACCTCCACATATAACTTGTCAAACTCCAATGTCTGACACGATGCATACTACACATCCAAACAGCATGTCACTGCATGCATAGCAATCAAAAATATCCGTTACAATCTTTCCATGGGGTCCGTCCGCAGATTAATGAGGTACCATCCTCTCCCATGTCAAGCGATCCCTCAGGTACCGGTCACGATTGAACACTTACACTTTCTGGTTCACGGCCGTCATGACTTGAGCAATTACACTTTCTGGCTCTATGGTCCTTTAGTTCAGATCAAATTCATTTGCACATATAGAGTTCCTCAGGCACTTACTCATACTTACTTACTCATACTTACTTACTCATACTTACTCATACTTACTCGTACTTACTCGGCACTACGCTACCCCAGTGCCTTTGGAAAAATACAAAACTCACACTGTCACCGCACGAACGGTGTAGTGGTTTCAAAACTAATCAACACTCTCACCGACTCAAAACTAGCTTCACCTCCTATGGTTTCGACCGGATACCCGTGCCTAGGCATGAAAGATTCACTAGCGCTCATGGGAACGGTTTCAAAACCGATCCTCATTCTCAAGTTTGAAGAAAACATTGTACCAAATTAGTTTTGGAAATTCATTTTGAAAACTTGCATACATCTCCCAAATTCCATTTATGATGATTATACCTATTACTAGTGTTATTACTGTGACCACTTAAAGGGAGTATCCAGAGTCCTTCAACCCCAATGTGATCAGCATTGGTGTTGAATTATCCTTCCACCCCAATTTGTGTTCGGTTTCCCTTGATCGCTAGCAAATCAAGTTCCACTTCCCACCTCAATACAAACAGACAGATCGTCAAACATTATTTGTTTTCTATCTTTTTAATCTTGCTAGTCATAATCACACACATCCATTTTCCAATTTATATAATTCACTTACTCATTTACTAATCATCACATCAATTATTACTACATCTTCCAACTACTATACTTAGGAAATTCATGGGTATAATATCCCATTAATTTACTATACTCCAATTTATACTCATAAAATACATCGGTTTCATACCGATTTATACTCATTACATACATCAGTTCCATACAGATTTATACTCCTCAAGTCTCCCATACACACTCATTCCTCATACTATTACCAATCGGGGTTTCCATTCCCCTGGAGTTTCTCTACTCCATTCATATTCTTATTTCCAAAATAACCATAATTACACGATGAGTGAATACAAATGTTTATGTAACATAAGTATCAATCATCAAAATGAATTCTTTGGCGCTATGCGCATTGTAGTTTATGCACCTATCACGTAAAACATATATTTTTGCGTTTTCGCTCTACCCCCTTTAAAAGGGATTACGCCCACGTAATCTACCATGTGTCATCATTGGACATTGGTCGAAGGCATTCAGCCGTCATGGAGTGGTTCAGCTTCCATGCGGTCAATGTTCCTTGATCAATGGGTCTTAACCGTATTACCGGTTAGTCCCTGCATCAAGAATTTCATCGGAGTTTATCTAACTCTTAACCGGGTTCGGTTCTAGCCTTAGAGCCTTCAAGGCGTTGATGATTAACCTCTTATTCACTAGGTGTATTTCACTGTGAATTCTGGGCCCACTAACTTCTGCTGCGCGACCCTGATAACTTGGGTTATTCACCCTTCGTGTTATCCTTAACGTGCTACACATCACCTTTTTATCCCTTTTATTGTGGGAGTAAGGTTTATTCGATCAAACGTGATATTTCTTTTACTGTGCGCGAACTCAATGAGTTTTAGATTTATAACCAGCTCTCTGGCAATCCTTATACATACTGTTGTATTTTGTAGGGATCATTCACTTGTTTCCTCCGACTTATTGTCAGGTGAGGTTAAGCCACTACTTAGTTGTAGTGCTTCCTCTGTTGTCAGTGGATTTTGAATTATACTAGTTTCTCTGGTTCAACACAAGTGTTCTTTACTTGTGTGACCTTGCATTTTCTATGCGTCGGCCCTTGTGACTTTCTTAAGTCTCCTTTTACTTTTATTCCAATGGAATTCACATCTTGTGATTGTTGGTGTGTTTCAGACACTTCGTGCTTCTAGGGCCATAGGCCGCATGGTTTGTTTTTAAGCTTTTGCTTAACTGGCTTATGTCATGTTCACTGGTTACAGAAAGAATTTACTACGATTTACATTTCCATGTTCCTAGCTATCCCACTAGATCATTAAATTCACAAGTGCAATACCAAACCACTCAGTCCTACAGAGTGCAGAGGCGTAAACCCTTGGCAGTAAATCTCATGTGATCACGATAGGAATGTATATTACTTCTTTGTGTGGTGCTTCATCATCTGGTGCAGACTCCGGGCTTGTTGCCCGGTCTGTCCACTATCTCGTATTAACAACTCCATAGCATCGGGTGATTATTCACACACATTGGTCGCCTGTTGCGCACCCTGTTCTTATGGATTCCACAGTATTGGTTTACATGGCATCCACTATTGCTAGCTTCAGCTCATGCATTTCCACAATTGATGGCATGGTTCAGCGTTTATACTTCTGAGCTCCTTGAGCGTTATTCACTTATACTTGACGTTTCCACATATCGTGTTCCTTCTGAATCGATTACTCCTTGGTTGTAAACAATTGCTATTGAAGCTTATTTTACATTGCTTGGCAATAATTGTATGCTCAAGCTTCACTACATTAGTAGTTCTGAAAGGGATATATTTTCAGACATTTATTGATGGTATCCTCCCTTTGGATTTGTATGTTCCCGCTCTTGCGGTACCACCATAACGAGGGGTATCTTTCTCGTTAGTTATTTAACCATCTAACTGGTGCGTTCTTCGCAACTCTTCATATCATTCACCTTGGTTTTGCAACCTTTGGGTTGTGTCCTGTAGTAGGTTTATGGCATACTAGCCATGTTGCCTAGAGCTGTTTACCTTAGGCGGTTTACAAGCTTTGCTCTTACTTATACCATCAATTGTTTTGGAGGTACATAATTTGATGTTGATTGTCGTCATTGTTAATTTAGGGTATCCCCTAGTGAGTGGGATCCCTTCGGTGTTCTAACTGAGTGTCCAATCTAGCTCTTGTACTTTTATCACGCTTCCGACACCCTTCAAGGATTGTTCCTGGGTGTTGTTAAGTGATGCCATTACATCTGGCTGATATTTAAGAGTGTGTCTAGTCTGTTATCCTACCTTGCGGTTCTAGATCTGAGTTATCCCACATAGGGTTATAAGGTCTCCCGTCCTTAGGGTAGACCATTGTTGTTTTTCCTTATGTCATAACGGGGTTGATATTCCCTTCGGTGATGAATGGTTTGTCCTTGGAACTCCATCCCGTTCATTGAACACTTATGCGTTAATGTTAGGCCTTTGCCTTACAGTGTTTAGACTGGGTATTCCTTCCAGTTATCATGCTTTACTTCGATATCTTTGAGACATATCCAATGTCTTGTTCCGTTGTTAGTGCTTCTTGCACTTTTAACTCTTAATGGCACACTTATTGGTTTCTCCTGGAGTGAGTTTTCTGACTCCTTAGCTTGTACGCTTATCTGAGTTCCCTTTTGCTCGTTTGAGGTATCCAACTGTTCTGGTTGAATTTACTTATGGTCCGTAGAACGGAGTTGACTACTTCCCGTGTTTCGTAGACTACATGTATACATACGTGGGGTACCATGTTGGTATGTTACACTTACCTAACTATCTGTCAGGCCCGCAAGCTCCTCGTAGTGCGGTTCGTCCCATATATCCCGTATTTGGTACACTCGTAGTTCGTCACACCGTCTAGGAGAAGTATTCTATTGTCAACTCTTCTTGTATCATTCTATGATACTCACCGTAATTCTGTTAGTTTGTGTTTAAAATCTAGGGTTAAAAGAAGGTTTGTAGTTTGAAAGAAAATTTTGGGTTTTGAAATAACAGTTCGGGTTTAAAGAAATTCTTCATGGCATTGCCAGTCTGATGTCTTGACCAAGTCCAGCTCGCTGACTGGTATGTTCTTAATAAAATGGTGTGGGGCGTTAGGCCTTTCTAATGTTTGTTATTTATAATCCTTAGGATGGTGATCCTATTTGCTCCATTCGTCATAGCGGTACTTTAGCAAGTATTTGCGGGTTGTTAAAAGTCTTCCACCGTCTTGTAGTTGCTGCACTTGCCCTGGGCAAGTGCGCGGGTAGGTTGTTTTTCGGTTATTCATATACCGGGTAACGGTATCGTTTCCATCCATATTTGGTAGTCAATTAGATCTCCTTTGATCTTTTGATCATGGTGATCGATCTCCTGAGTCGTTTCTCAGAGTACTTGACATGGTTGTCGTCCATCCGGGTGTCTCACACCTTCACTGTGGTTAACGAGACTTGACTTATCCTTAGGAACCACGCTGTAGTCCTACAGGTGTTTTGTTTATGAATGCGTTCATGTTATTTGAACTATGTCGTCCGATCATTACGGCCTCCTTGGCGTGAAGGTTTGAATTAGTCCAACCTCGGTTAATTCCTTAGTCGGTTTGTATACCGTACTGAATTATATCAAACATTTCCGTCCGTAGACTCTCTTGTCTCGGGCTGGTTAGTCTATCCTTTTCGCTTCATTATGCGGTTGTGCTCCTTTTCTTGCTGGCTACTCATGGTTCTCGCGAACTGCGAAGCACGTCGCCCCATGGTGCCATAAATTTCATTATCCTTTTTTTAGGATCTTCAATCATCCGCCATTAAGTGCGGTCATCGTCATCCAACGAGAACCGTCTTCGGGACTTCCAGTTCTTGGACTCTACCGTATGACAGGTTCTTTTTCTAATAAGGTTACTTTTGCAACTGCCAGATCGGGTTTTCCCGAGTGTGAGACGTCTTTCCATCTCTAGGTGTTCTTCTCCCAACTTAATACCGGGGGTTGCGGAGGGCGGGTATGGTTGTTGTAGGTTCCGGTTCACGCGGAAGTACCTATCTAGCGTACCTCACACGCTAACGCTCAACCCTTAGCCCTAGTTCACTAATTCCTAACTTAGTATTTTCCTAAACTTGGTATTTCATCCATCAATACCACTTTTGGTAACACCCCTACCGCTAATACCGTCATTACTGTACAATAATTACCTTCGCAGCGGACATTACATACTCAACGGCGGGTGTACAATCCTACATACTATCGGTCTGATGAATATGAACATACCGAGTACTCAACAACAATACAATACTGCCCATTGCATACTCAACCATAATTCAATTACAACTCCAATACATTACCATACCGAGTCTACTACAATCCTTAAATTACCGATATAGTTTGGACTTCCAAATCACAATACATTACAATACAATCCCTATTATACAACTACCCATGCGTAGTAGCAATCCCCGTCCTACTCTCTCGAACGGTGGTCAGCTTCGGGTACCTGCACACTAAAAACGTTCCCCTGGGGGGTCAGCTTACGCTGAATATGAAATTCACATATACCGCGTGCTAACTGCGGTACGCCGACTACTTTGGGTCGGATATACATGGAGTTCATTTTACATGCAACATACATACATTACTACACAATACAATCAACGATACTTACTTACTTATACAAGATTCGTACCTACCATGGGAAACAAATTGTTAGTCAACCGTTCGTTTAGTTATTCGCTCATCCGGTTTCGTCGGATGCTCTCTTCCTTGCACGGGTTCACAAGGCTTACACCAAGCTTAATCTTCTTACTCAATATTTTACTCACACAACGTCAATACCTTACTCGTTATTTCACTCATGCTTTACTCAGTACTGACTACTACCATTGCTTACTCTTACTCAGCACTCATCCCTATCCTCCTTACTCGTACTTACTCATTGCTCGCTACTCATTACATACTCATACATACTCAATACTCATTACATACTCATACTTACTCACTACTCATTACTTTACTTATACATACGCAATACTCAATACTCATTACTTTGGCTCTGAGCGGAGTCATACACAAGACTCGCCACCGGGCCTACAGATTCAAAGGCTATGCACTTAGCTCCTCAAATATACAAAAGTCCATTTTTATCGGACTAATCAAATTCCCAACACTCCTCTCTGGAGTATCTTACAATCTCATGGATTAGCCTATAAGTATCTCTCTTGATAACCTCCACTAGCTTAGGGAATTACCACCGTCTAGTATTCTCAGATTTAAGGGTTTCCCCAACGTATCGAATACTCTCATGTTCGGGACATTACTCACATCAGTCGGGTCCTCTCGTAGTGGGTCGACTAGTAGCTAAGGGGTTTGAAGATCCCTCATCATTCCTTACTCTCATGGTTCATGTCTTGCTCTACCATCAATAATTCTACTAGAGGTTCCTTATATATACTTCCACTACTTATTGTTTGTGGATTATTCTTTTCGGCTCTCCTACCGTTATCGGGAGGTTACTACTCCCGTGCACTCTCTCATTCTAGTGAGTCGTTGGTTTGTGTTATCGTTTCTTGGTTCTTTCGTTTAGTGTATTTCTACATTTCTGTTAATTCACAACATGACTCTTACTATGAGTCACTTACATCAAGACTCATCTATGAGTCGGTCTACACACTATGTTAAGCCACACAATCAATCAAGAAGGGTTAGCTCACACATCATACAGCAAGACATACAATGAAAGGCAATAAACCCTTTTCATGCTTAAGTCTTGATTAGCCGGCATACAGCACACAAATCAACGTAACTCGGTTAGTATACGGGGCATGAGAAAATCATACCTTTCACGGAGTTAGCTTTACCATGTGTTCCCTTGTTCCTTGGTTCACTTTGTTCCACTGGTAATGTTTCAACATTTGTTATTAATGCTATGCTCACATGGTACATCAATAACTACTACTCCCGTACTTACCCCGTTGTCCGTTATTTCGGTTTAACTTAATGCTCTTAAACCTAAACTTCTTAATGACTTCTCAAACTTGTTTACACTTCTTAGGGCCTTTAAATATCATCAAACAAGGCCTTAACAACTCCTAAAACCAATACCATTCACTTGCCCATCATTAGCCACCTTAAAAACATTTTCTATTGCAAAATTAGCATGGTCCGGGTTTGTGTCCGGGTCTACAAACCCGGACCAAGTCGAAATGAGTTTCTGCCTATTTTTATATGTGGTCCGGGTTTTTGTCCGGGTTTACAAACCTGGACCACTCCCTGGGATGGCCTTCTGCCTTGTTTTTGCTTTGGTCCGGGTTTGCGTACCGATTTGCAAACCCGGACCACCTCTGGAACTGTCAAAATTTACAGTTTTCCATCAGTTTTCAACCCCTAATTCACTCTAATCATTCCCTAATCATTCCACACGTTTCCTACATGTTTAATCATCTCAAAACATGCTTTAAACCTCTTCCAAACTTCCTCAACACATTAGTCAAATCCATACCCAATACTTGCTCCATTTCTATAGATTTTTCTTCCTCTCTATTACAGTTAGCACACTTGTGCATTTCCTTTACTTCTCTTTGCATTTTGCATCTTGTCCCTACTTCATCTTACCATTCCAATCCCTTTCCAATCAACTACACAACCTATACCAAAGTCCAACTCTCTTTTACCAAATCTTGCACACTAGTTCTTCCTAGTTCCCACAATGCATTTTGATACTTCTTTGCTACAGATTTTCATCTTCTTATTTCTCATACTACCATTACCGTTCCATAGCTACTAAACATCCCTACTCAATCCAATATATACCTTGGTTCTCCCATCACCAAGTCATCCTTAAGTGTACCTTTCCAACCAAAATTTCGCCATAGCTCACCTACAATTTCCACAAGGGTCCTACCAGCAATCAAAGAAATCTTATGAAATACCCAAACCTTGATATGTTGTTAAAATTTAAACTATGGTATGTAAGAGGCTAAAAAGTGCCTTAGAAACATCAGAGTACAATTTAAAGCATAGTAAAACACAATTAAGCACTAAGACACAGCTTGAGCAAAAACATGTTCTAAGCTTGGAGTGAACTTGGTTAGGACCCAAAGAGCCTACCAAGACTTAATAATATTCAATTATGATTTAATAAGGCTAATTAAGTCCTTAGGAAACTTTGGTAGACAATTAAACCAAACAAAACACGAATAAATACCTTAAAGTCAATAAGAGCAAAAATGTGCTCTAAGCTTGGGATAAATTTGTATAAGACTAATGGTCATACCTATACCTTATAAATATGTTAATTAACATATTAAATCAATTACCAAAGAAAACCAAGCTGGAAAACAAGTTAAAACAGAAAAAGTGCTTTAAGGAGTCTTAAAGCACGTTTTTGAAAAATTGTATTGTAAATGAGTTTTGAATGGCTAAATGTCCATCATTACTCTTTAATTAACATGTGTACTATATAGTATCCATTTGGAAGTCTATATCAATGGGAAATCAAAAATTTGACAACTATGTGCCTTGTTTTAGTGAATAGTAACTTTAATAAGCTAGTTTGTAACATATGTTGTTATAAGAATTAATTGGTCAACAAAGACTATCATACCCCTAGACTACTAATGGGGGCGGTTTTGTTATGGTGAGTCACCAACATGTAAAAGAAATCAATTAAGGAAAGGAAGGAAAAGTAAGTAAAGGAAGAAAGTTACTTTATAACATAAATATCTTCCAAAGCAAACTTACCTTCTCATTCTCTTCTTCCTCTCATTTCACACGGTCTTCATTCTCTCTTTCTTCAAAACGACCGATGGGCTATAGTAGCCTCTGTTATCCATCTTCATTTCCTTGCCAAATCCAACTCCATGCTCCAAATCAAATTCTAAGACCATATTTGTCTTAGTTAGACCAAGCTCTACACTTCTATCTTTTCAAATCTTCAAGAACTCAATTTTGGTGCCATGGAGATTCACCATGAAGGAGCTTGAGCTTACCTTTCGCACCTTGTTGTTCTCCCTTGCTTCTAGGTAAGGGATCTCAAAGAAATAATGTTTCCTCCATGTTTGTATGATGTCCGAAAATTCACTCACCATGGTGTCTTTACCTTGCTTGTTTTAGCTTCATTTGAATCTTCCAAGGGCTAGGAGGAGTCCTCTCTTGATACTTATTCAAGCTCTCTTTCCATTCCAAGGTAAAACAATCATTTTAATACCTTAAAGAATATATGTAACTAGGGTTTACAATGAGATGAAGCATAATGCTTGAATACTCATTCTATTACTTGTACATTGTTTAGAAGTTGACAAACAACCAAACATCCTTACCGGTTTTACAAGGAAACAAGAAAGAAGTTTGTGAGGAAAAAGAGGTAAATATGCTATCTCAATGTAGTTTAAATGCCTTAGGGAAAATGAGCTTGATATGCTTAATAAAATACCTAAGGAGCCAATGGTAAATGAGCTAGTAAAATGCTCTCAAGGGAACTATTAAAGGGCATATGTGTTGTTGAGTGTATTTGCAGGTTAAAGGCAAATACAATGTGGAAATTCAGTGTTTATGATTTATGCATCTTAAGGGCCTAAGAGCCATGTTATTTAAGGGCCTAAGTGCCAAGCAATTTAAGTTTATGCACTATATTGTGATGTAGTGTAAATTTGGTGAAGTTTTATGTGTGAGAAAGTTCTTGATGGATTTTAGGTGTTCTTGAATGAAATAAGGTAAAAACCTAAGTGTTTGGATGTGAGTATATACAAGAGAAGCTATGGCAAAATTTGGAAAAATGTGTAAGAAGTTCTAAGTGTTTTAAATAAGTTTTGGTGAACTAGGAAGTGTTAAAGGTGAACAAGTGTTTTACTAGGGAAGAAAACATGTGCTAAGGTGATTTAGAGTGATACAAGGATTTAGGTTATCTTGGAAGTTCTAGGAATTCAATGTGGTTTTTGAGAATGTATTAAAGTCATGGAGAAGTTTGTTTAAGGTTTAGGAATGTTGATGTACAAGGAAGAAATGATGTTTAGGTAAGATGTGAAAAAAGGAGATTTAGTTAGTAAGAAAAGAAGTTTGAGAGGTGATGAAGGTGTAAGGAAACACCTGGTATAGTGGTCATTATTGGTGAAATAACACTTAGAAATCTTAAGAGGAAAACATTCCAAGTGCTAGGAATTTTGTAAGAAATTTTGTGAATGATAAAATGGTTTTGGTGTGTGATTTAAGGAGTTTAGTACATGGCTAAAGATGCGTTTGAAGTGCCCAAATGAGGTAGGACATAAGGATATATGAGGTGAAGTTTGGAGTTAAATGGGCAATGGAAAATAAGGGTCTGGAGTAGACCGACCTTGCGACCGAACTTGCCAAGGCGGTCGAGCCCAGATTACCCTGCGAGAATTAGTTTCTGGAATGGACCGACCGTGGGGACCGGACTTGCAAGGTCGGTCGGGCTTGTATTTTGTGTACGAATTAAGTTTCTGGAATCGACCGAACATGGGACCGGACTTGGCAAGTTCGGTCGGGCCTGAATTTTCAAAGGGAAGAAACTCTCTGGAATGGACCGAACATGCGACGAACTTACAAGGTCGGTCGGAGTAGAAATTTTTGACGGTAATGTGTTCTGGAATGGACCGACCTTGTGTAAGGTCGGTCGGTAAGTCGGTCGGACCAAAAATGTTGTTTAAGGTTATAAAATGATATGTAATGATGGGGATTGATTAGTAATGATGTTATAAGGTTGTTTAAGACATGTTAGGTGAGTTATAATGACAATTTAGTGGGGGAAAGATGTATTAAATGTAAAAGTAAAAACAAGTTAAAAAGTGAAGTTATGTAACTAAGTTAACGGGAAAGTTATAAGCATTAGACATTAAATAATCATGCTACCCCGATGTTAATAAAAGTACATGTAATGTTATCAGGTTCGAGAATTGCTCGAGGAACATAAGTGGACGTGGTAAAGTGGACTCCGTGACAGGTATGTTTTCTTGTAACCTGTGTCCTACCGGATTACACCGCGTTGTATGCCAATGTGTTTTTCTGTATGTTTGCCACGTTGTAAGATATAAACATGTAATGAGTTCCAGTAATTCATTTATGTGGCGTGTTCAACTCCGGTACCATCTAACCTCGGAAGTGTTAACCTTAGTTAACTGAGTCTAGGATCACATGAGAGTTCGGTATCGGAGTAAACGACCGAACCATGGGACGTTCTAACCACGGCTATGCGTGTGTTAATTGTGTGATATGTGTATGTGAATGTAGGGATCTCCCTTGTGTGTTTAACCCAGTTGTAATACTGTATGGTGCGAAGATGTGATAGACTCCATAGTGGGGTTCTAACTAATATCTAAAAGTAAGTATGTACTAACAGTGGTGAGGAATCCGGTTTGGCCGGTCGCGCGTTGTTTGGGAGTGGGTATCCTTCTTAGCCTTACCCTTCTCTCTGTTATGGTTGTTTCCCTCACGGGTTATGATCTCCCATTAGCTTATTCCAAAGCTTGGCTATTCTGACTTAAGATCGGTTTAGGGGGAAACTGTGTTTATGTGGTGTGTTCGGGCCTCCAAACCCGAACCATCTTAACTTAAGTTACTCGTCCGACTATTAGGACGGTAATGAGTGTTGTTGTTGTTGTATAACGAGCTTACCATGAGGGTGACACCAATCTCTAGGCTCACCAGTGAATTAACTATGTTTGGGTCGGTCCTAAGAGGACCGTTCCCGTTATGTTATGTGATGTTGTTGTAATGCAATTCTATTGCGATGTTGTCATGTGCACGTCGAAACGTGAAAAGTGTGTTATGTTTTGTTATGTGAGGAATGTTATATGTTGTAAGATATGGAGTGTGTGGATCATGGAAATGAATCCCAGTTTGCGATAAGAGGCGTTTAAGGATAACCTGATTAATGGGTAGTTGTCGTCTATTAAGGAAGTAGCTCCATTAGAGGAGAAACACTCTAGGGGAATGAATACCATGAGTGACTATCAAATAAGGATGTATTATCCGTGTTGAGCCCATTGAGGCGAAATGTCATGTGTGTGTGTTTACAGTTGCATGCATGATTTGAATATAATCAACGCATGCTAAGACGACAATTAGTTGTGCGTGGCCCGGTAGCATGTGGGCTGCGGGATTACCATACCAGCAAAGGTGCTGAGCCCCTTGGGGGGCCACCTTTCTCTTCTTTTCCTATTTCAGGTACAGAGAGCTGGAAGCCGTTCGAGAGTAGGACGGGGGTAGTTGTTGTACATGGACAGTCATTTAAATTGTATATGTAATGTAGGAGTAGTAAGACCGGAATTGTTATCAGCATTAGTTTGTGAATACTCGGTACGTTTGGAAGATATGTGTATGTTTGTTGTTAATGGAAAGGGATAATGATGTGTAGTCGCTCGGGAATCTAGTCCATCAGACCGGTACAATGTATATGTAATAGCCTTGTTAGCACGAGGGTGGTTAACGGCGTGTAACACCAACAAGTTAAGTAATGTGAAGAAGTATATTTTCCACTGCAGACTGTTGTTATGTGTTTGTTGTTGGATGGGGTGTTACAAAAAGTGGTATCAGAGCGAAGTATCGCTCTGATGACTGAGTTACCGAGCTTAGGAAGTACGAGTTAGGATTTTAGTACTTTGGGTTAAGGGTTGAGTGATAGCGTGAGAGATACGCTAGTTAGGAATTACCAGCGTGTACTGGAAACCTACAATATCATCCCACCCTCCACAATCCCTGTTTTATAACTTGGGAAGAACGCCAGAGAGATGCGAATCCACTCTTACTCGGGAATACCGATCTGGCTCTTTATAAACACTCTAAAGGTACGGTGACACTGTCATACGGTAGATCTCGAAAACTGGGAATCCCGGAGATGGTTCCATCTAAACAGTGTTACCCGCATTTCATAGCGAGAGTGAAGAATCAGTGTATAGAAGAATAGAATTTCCGGCAACCTGGGTCCACATGCCGAGTAGTCGAGGATAACCAGCTTGCAACGCACCAACCGTGCAACGGTAAGAAGTGGATTAATGAAACCCGAGACGAGTGTCTACGGGACCACAGTTGTTAAATGACACACCGACGGTATACCAACGACAAAGGAACTACACGTAGTGCCCAACAAGAGACAAGTCTCAGCAACCACGACAATGCGTGGAACGGGCTACGAAGAGGAAACAATACAAAAAAATAGGGTCTTCCAGAATGGGAAACACCCTAGTTAGTGATTATCATGTGAAGATAGTGAGAAGTTGAAGTTACCCAGAGGGTTATTGTCAAGACTGTAAGGTCAAGTAAGGGCCAACATGGCCACTGATAATAGTGCGGGTAAGAACAATACCGCAACCGGTGTGTGTGATTAACCGATAGCCAGTTAGCATGGCGCACTTGCCATGGCAAGTGCTGCTATAACAGGGCTTTGGGGAAGTTTTAACAAATACAAAGTACTTGGTAAAGTACCATAAAGTTAAATGTGATCGTCATAACAGTGGAAGGGCTGTTAGCCTAACCTCTGTAATTGTAAATACACCAGTCAGCAAGAGGCTAGACTTGGTTAAGATAAGAAGATGTTGTGAAACCATGAAAATTTCTTTAAACCCAGATTTATTCAAACTCTTTCCTTTTCAAAACCAAATTTTCTTTCAAACCAATACTTCTTTCTAACCTTCTTCTAAACCAAACCAGTAAAACCAAGGGCAGTTGATAAAGATACAACAGTGGATAAACTTTCCCTCGATTAAGTTCGGGAAGCACAGGGTGCATATTGTCACAGGACAATATAAGGGGAGCTGACAACAGAATACTTCACCTAGGCGTGTGACGGACACTACGAGTGTACCAACTGTAATGTGGGACGACCGCACTCCGATAGGAGCTTGTGGGTCTGACAGACCTACTTATGGGTTAGTTGGGTAAGTAGCAATGTATCATCATGGTACCCCACATATGTATACGAGTAGAGTCCAGAACACGGGAAGTAGTCGACTCCGTACTACGGTTAGCAGTATAAAGCAAACAAGAACTAAGGATTACCATGAATGGTTGAAGTAAAGGAACCCAATTAAGATAACTAGACTAAAGGAATTAGTGAATTCATTTCAAGGAAATGTTTAAGAGTCAGGAGGGCGAAGTGCACTAACTGTAATAAAAGACAGTATATGTCTTAAGGATCCTCAGGGATAAACATGATAGCTGGAACGGAGACCCAGCCTGTGCATGGCTAAGCAGATGCCTGATGTGGACACATTAATGTGCAATGAACGGGATGAAACTCCCACAATGAGTACCTACACTACCAGGAAATGTTGATCTTCACAGGAGGAGATAATAAGCCAGTTAAGAATGCAAAACGGCGTGGCTAACTAAATATACCAATAAGTGTGAACCAAATGTAAGGCATAACTAACAACACCCAGGAGCAATCCTTGAAGGGTGTTCGCATCAACATTGTTGAACGAAATGCACGACAGAAACACAAGGGTTGAAACTAACACCCAGTTTAGACATAAGTTGTCAAGAGACGGACTGACAAACCTAAGGGACATCCCATGAAAGGAAACGGAATGCAACGACCTTGTCATGGAGCCAAATATGACATCCGAACCATGTAATGTTGTACAGAGAAGTACATGTGTGTGGACAGCCTACAATGAGCGCAGCTCAAGGCAAACAAGGCTATAGGCCACAAATAAAATGTGTTATGTAAATTAGATTGATTGTAGAAGTTTATGTTATATAAGTGAATAGAGTGGAGAACGAACCACTGCATTAAGAGTGGGGATACCTCTCGATATTGTGAGACCTCAGGAGCGGTAGTTATGTGAATCAAGATCAAGAAATATGTTAAGATGGAGGATATCATTATTGAAAGAGAGCAGTTAGTTTAGTACCATGTGAACACCCAGCTGAATAATGGCAGCTTGTAACTCGAGTGAGCTACGCTCAAGGAGCATTCAGTAGTCATCCAAAGGAATGACGAACCAAATACGAGTGATGTAAGTATATGTGTGGAAGTTAATGTGACAGTAAATACCATATAAGTTGGTGTTATACAATAAGTAAGAGCACGGTACGCAGCAAGCGACCGTTGTATAAGTGTTGTTAAATAATGATATGGCAGATAAGAGCAGTTATGAATTAAATCAGTGGTGATGCAAGGTATGTGATGATAAACAAACTAGGCAGTAAGCCAGTAGCCAGTATTACGAGATCAGAATCTCAATGAAAACAGTGTGGATTCCGTTGCGAATCGCATGAGAGATTTACTGTCAAGAGTTTACGCCTCTGCACTCTGTATGACTGAGTGTTTGGTATTGCATTTGAACAGTAATGATCGAGTGCGATGGAAAGGGTTTTGGGAAATGTTAATTGGTGGAAACAGAAAACGGTTATAACGCCATAGTGATTGATGCATAGGGAAATGCAAAGACATACCATGAAAGGGTACTTGTACATAACCAAATGTGGAGGCATGATTAACATTAAGTGACTACAGTAACACTAACTACCAAATATCGGTATGGAATATACCCCAAATGTTGGAACAGCTGAGAGAGCACTACACACTAGGTAGTAGCTCAATCTCAAACGACAGTAAGTCGGAAGGGAACAAGTCAATCATTGTGAAATACGTAGCAGTTTATGCAGTAGTTATTAGAGAAGTGGATGGAAGTTTGTAATCCACCGAGTTCGCTAACGGTAAGGGATACCACGCGTCGGTTGAGAAACCATTGTTACCAAGTGAAGGTGATAAATGGGAGGTGAACAATACGGTAACAATAACGAGTGGGGCAACTTGAGCCCTACAGTTATTAGAGTTTTGCAGCAGAAACTAGTGAGCCAGTAATTCAATGTTGAATGTGCATGGTGAATACGAGTGAATGGCTAATTATTAACGCCTAAAAGCCTCACAGGCCAGAACCGAAACCAGTTAAGAGTAAAAGCAAACTCCAATGAGAATTCTTGGTTTAGGAACTAAACCGCTAATATGGTTAAGATCCTCTAATCAGAATCCATTTGTGTAAAGACCGCGTAGAAGTTAAAGCACTTCACGACGGTAGAACATTTTAAGCCAATGTTCAGTGACTGATTACGTGGGCGTAATCCCTTTTAAGGGGGGTAGAGCGCAAAACCACTTAGTGTGTATTACCGTACAAGTGTACGTGACTTATGGTGTGCATAGCACAAATAATTTGTTGTGATGATTGGTGTGTGTGTGTTACGTAAACATACGCATTCATTCATGGTTTAATTGTGGTAATTGCGCACGAAAGATGCGAATACCATTGTGATAAGTGTGTGTGTGTATTTGTTAACAGTTGTGTGTGATAGTACAAGCGTGGGGAGTAGAGAAACTCCCGGGAACTAAAACCCCGACATGATATGTTTACATGACACTAAATGTGAAACGGTGTGTTGTATTTTGATAAAATATATGTGTATATATACTATATAGTGATTCATGAAAGGGTATGAAACCGACATAGAACCTAGCGAGAATAAGACTCCCTAGGCAACAGGATTAAGTGAATGGAGGTAACTGATAGACGGAGTTCTATCCCTTGGAGATGTTATGATTATGATTAGAATGATTAAAAAGATAGAAAATTGGAAATGAGTGATTTATTTGATGCTTGAAAATGAAGTGGGAAGTGGAACTTGATTTGCATGCGATCAAGGGAAGCCGAACACAAATTGGGGTGGAAGGATAGTTCGACACTGATGCTGATCACATTAGGGTTGAATGATTCTTGAAGCTCCCCATAAGTGGTCACAATTAACAACGCTAAGAAAAGAAGCGAAGAGCATAAGTTGGACTTGGAGTTGTGTTGTGTTTTCAAAAGGATTTTCAATTTGTGTTTTCAAACAATCGATTAATATTTTGAATAAAGGATTCTCTTATACTTAACTAGTAAAGAATATTTTGTAGTACTTGCTCACGAGCTGAGGACGCATGAGCCTTTGTCTTCGGACGGTGACATGAGAAGTATATATGTTAAAAATTAAGTGAATGTTTTGATCTCCCAAAGGAACGGGGACCAGAAGGTGTCCATCGCGACCGGGTTCTGCGGGATCACAGTGTATATAAAGGATATTTTTATTGTTATACATGCTATGACATGTTGTGTGGTATGTGTAATAAATATTATCTTGACCTTGAGTTCCAAAAGTGTATGTTATCAAGACCTATGAGTCTAAATGTTGTGTGTTACATAGACCTACGTGTCTAAAGGCTGTTATGTTATCAAGACCTATATGTCTAAATGTTGTTATGTTACCCAAGACCAGAGAGTCTAAGGGTTGTTATGTATGTGCAAATATTGTTAAGATACCCGGACCATTGAGTCCGAGGTTATCATGTGAGTATGTAATATTATGTATGGATGTTAATGTGTTACCCGGACCATTAAGTCGAGCTTGTGACGTAAAGTATGTTTGGTTATGGAAGTTTATCTCCCAGTGATTCTGTGTTCTTCTAATCTAATGATGTGTGGGAAGTGTGAACTTCGAGGACGAAGTTCTTTTAAGGGGGTAGATTGAAATACCCCAAACCTTGATATGTTGTTAAACATTTAAACTATGGTATGTAGAGGCTAAAAAGTTCCTTAGAAACATCAGAGTACAATTTAAACCATAGTAAAACACAATTAAGCACTAAGACACAGCTTGAGCAAAAACATGTTCTAAGCTTGGAGTGAACTTGGTTAGGACCCAAAGAGCCTACCAAGACTTAATAATATTCAATTATGATTTAATAAGGCTAATTAAGTCCTTAGGAAACTTTGGTAGACAGTTAAACCAAACAAAGCACGAATAAATACCTTAAAGTCAGTAAGAGCAAAAATGTGCTCTAAGCTTGGGATAAATTTTATAAGACCTAATGGTCATACCTATACCTTATAAATATGTTAATGAACATATTAAATCAATTACCAAAGAAAACCAAGCTGGAAAACAAGTTAAAACACAAAAAGTGCTTTAAGGAGTCTTAAAGCACGTTTTTGAAAAATTGTCTTGTAAATGAGTTTTGAATGGCTAAATGTCCATCATTACTCTTTAATTAACATGTGTACTATATAGTATCACATTTGGAAGTCTATATCAATGGGAAATCAAAATTTGACAACTATGTGCCTTGTTTTAGTGAATAGTAACTTTAATAAGCTAGTTTGTAACATATGTTGTTATAAGTAATTAAATGGTCAACTAAGACTATCATACCCCTAGACTACTAATGGGGGCCGGTTTGTTATGGTGAGTCACCAACATGTAAAAGAAATCAATTAAGGAAAGGAAGGAAAAGTAAGTAAAGGAAGAAAGTTACTTTATAACATAAATATCTTCCAAAAGCAAACTTACCTTCTCATTCTCTTCTTCCTTCTCATTTCACACGGTCTTTATTCTCTCTTCTCTTCTTCAAAACCGATGGGCTATAGTAGCCTCTCTTCTCCATCTTCATTTCCTTGCCAAATCCAACTCCATGCTCCAAATCAAATTCTAAGACCATATTTGTCTTAGTTAGACCAAGCTCTACACTTCTATCTTTTCAAATCTTCAAGAACTCAATTTGGTGCCATGGAGATTCACCATTAAAGGAGCTTGAGCTTACCTTTTCGCACCTTGTTGTTCTCCCTTGCTTCTAGGTAAGGAATCTCAAAGAAAAATAATGTTTCCTCCATGTTTGTATGATGTCCGAAATTCACCTCACCATGGTGTCTTTACCTTGCTTGTTTTAGCTTCATTTGAATCTTCCAAGGGCTAGGAGGAGTCCTCTCTTGATACTTATTCAAGCTCTCTTTCCATTCCAAGGTAAAACAATCATTTAATACCTTAAGATAATATATGTAACTAGGGTTTACAATGAGATGAAGCATAATGCTTGAATACTCATTCTATTACTTGTACATTGTTTAGAAGTTGACAAACAACCAAACATCCTTACCGGTTTTACAAGGATACAAGAAAGAAGTTTGTGAGGAAAAAGAGGTAAATATGCTATCTCAATGTAGTTTAAATCCCTAGGGAAATGAGCTTGATATGCTTAATAAAATACCTAAGGAGCCAATGGTAATGAGCTAGTAAAATGCTCTCAAGGGAACTATTAAAGGGCATATGTGTTGTTGAGTGTATTGGCAGGTTAAAGGCAAATACAATGTGGGAAATTTAGTGTTTATGATTAGCATCTTAAGGGCCTAAGAGCCATGTTATTTAAGGGCCTAAGTGCCAAGCAATTTAAGTTTATGCACTATATTGTGATGTAGTGTAAATTTGGTGAAGTTTTGTGTGTGAGAAAGTTCTTGATGGATTTTAGGTGTTCTTGAATGAAATAAGGTAAAAACATAAGTGTTTAGATGTGAGTATATACAAGAGAAGCTATGGCAAAATTTGGAAAATGTGTAAGAAGTTCTAAGTGTTTTAAATAAGTTTTGGTGAACTAGGAAGTGTTAAAGGTGAACAAGTGTTTTACTAGGGAAGAAAACATGTGCTAAGGTGATTTAGAGTGATACAAGGATTTAGGTATTATCTTGGAAGTTCTAGGAATTCAATGTGTGTTTTTGAGAATGTATTAAAGTCATGGAGAAATTTGTTTAAGGTTTAGGAATGTTGATGTACAAGGAAGAAATGATGTTTAGGTAAGATGTGAAAAAAGGAGATTTAGTTAGTAAGAAAAGAAGTTTGAGAGGTGATGTTAAGGTGTAGAGGAAACACCTTGGTATAGTGGTCATTATTGGTGAAATACCACTTAGAAATCTTAAGAGAAAAATTAAAGAGAGGAAATTTTGTAAGAAATTTTGAATGATAAAATGGTTTTGGTGTGTGATTTAAGGAGTTTAGTACATGGCTAAAGATGCGTTTGAAGTGCCCAAATGAGGTTAGGACATATTAGGATATATGAGGTGAAGTTTGGAGTTAAATGGCAATGGAAAATAAGGGTCTGGAGCAGACCGACCTTGCGACCGAACTTGCCAAGGTCGGTCGAGCCCAGATTACCCTGCGAGAATTAGTTTCTGGAATGGACCGACCTTGGGGACCGGACTTGCAAGGTCGGTCGGGCTTGTATTTTGTGTACGAATTAAGTTTCTGGAATCGACCGAACATGGGACCGGACTTGGCAAGTTCGGTCAGGCCTGAATTTTCAAAGGGAAGAAACTCGGGAATGGACCGAACATGCGACCGAACTTACAAGGTCGGTCGGAGTAGAAATTTTTGACGGTAATGTGTTCTGGAATGGACCGACCTTGTGTAAGGTCGGTCGGTAAGGTCGGTCGGACCAAAAACATTGTTTAAGGTTATAAAATGATATGTAATGATGGGGATTGATTAGTAATGATGTTATAAGGTTGTTTAAGACATGTTAGGTGAGTTATAATGACAATTTAGTGGTGGAAAAGATGTATTAAAATGTAAAAGTAAAACAAGTTAAAAAGTGAAGTTATGTAACTAAGTTAACGGGGAAAAGTTATAAGCATTAGACATTAAATAATCATGCTACCGATGTTAATAAAAGTACATGTAATGTTATCAGTTGTTCGAGAATTGCTCGAGGAACATAAGTGGACGTGGTAAAGTGGACTCCGGTGACAGGTATGGTTTTCTTGCAACCTGTGTCCTACCGGATTTTACCGGCTTGTATGCCAATGTGTTTTTCTGTATGTTTGCCACGTTGTAAGATAAAACATGTAATGAGTTTACAGTAATTCATTTATGTGGCGTGTTCAACTCCGATACCATCTAACCTCGGAAGTGTTAACCTTAGTTAACTGAGTCTAGGATCACATGAGAGTTCGGTATTCGGAGTAAACGACCCGAACCATGGGACGTTCTAACCACGGCTATGCGTGTGTTAATTGTGTGATATGTGTATGTGAATGTAGGGATCTCCCTTGTGTGTTTAACCCAGTTGTAATACTGTATGGTGAGAAGATGTGATAGACTCTATAGTGGGGTTCTAACTAATATCTAAAAGTAAGTATGTACTAACAGTGGTGAGGAATCCGGTTTGGCCGGTCGTGCGTTGTTTGGGAGTGGGTATCCTTCTTAGCCTTACCCTTCTCTCTGTTATGGTTGTTTCCCTCACGGGTTATGATCTCCCATTAGCTTATTCCAAAGCTTGGCTATTCTGACTTAAGATCGGTTTAGGGGGAAACATTGTTTATGTGGTGTGTTCGGGCCTCCAAACCCGAACCATCTTAACTTAAGTTACTCGTCTGACTACTTAGGACGGTAATGAGTGTTGGTTGTTGTGTATAACGAGCTTACCATGAGGGTGACACCAATCTCTAGGCTCACCAGTGAATAACTATGTTTGGGTCGGTTCCTAAGAGGACCGTTCCCGTTATGTTATGTGATGTTGTTGTAATGCAATTCCTATTGCGATGTTGTCATGTGCACGTCGAAACGTGAAAAGTGTTGTTATGTTTTGTTATGTGAGGAATGTTATATGTTGTAAGATATGGAGTGTGTGGATCATGGAAATGAATCCCAGTTTGCGATAAGAGGCGTTAAGGATAACCTGATTAATGGGTAGTTGTCGTCTATTAAGGAAGTAGCTCCATTAGAGGAGAAACACTCTAGGGGTAATGAATACCATGAGTGACTTATCAAATAAGGATGTATTATCCTTTTGTTGAGCCCATTGAGGTGAAATGTCATGTGTTGTGTGTTACAGTTGCATGCATGATTTAATATAATCAACCGCATGCTAAGACGACAATTGTGCGTGGCCCGGTAGCATGTGGGCTGCGGGATTACCATACCAGCAAAGGTGCTGAGCCCCTTGGGGCCACCCTTCTCTTCTTTTCCTATTTCAGGTACAGAGAGCTGGAAGCCGTTCGAGAGTAGGACTGGGTAGTTGTTGTACATGGACAGTCATTTAAATTATATATGTACTGTAGGAGTAGTAAGACCGGAATTGTTATCGGCATTAGTTTGTGAATACTCGGTACAGTTTGGAAGATATGTGTATGTTGTTGTTAATGGAAAGGGATAATGATGTGTAGTCGCTCGGGAATCTAGTCCATCAGACCGGTACAATGTATATGTAATAGCCTTGTTAGCCACGAGGGTGGTTAACGGCGTGTAACACCAACAAGTTAAGTAATGTGAAGAAGTATATTTTTCGCTGCAGACTGTTGTTATGTGTTTGTTGTTGGATGGGGTGTTACATCTTAATACATCAATACTCCATTACACAACAATACTATTACTCATACACTATTTACTTGGCTTCATGGCCTACCATTCACATACTTGCTCACAAATACTAAAACATCCACAACTACACTACTAATACAATAGTTTAGGTTCTTTTATTTGTTTACCCATTCCCTTTACTCTAATGCATTGAAATTAAAAATTAAGAAGGAGCTCTTACCTTGAGCTTATAATTTCCTTCTTTCTTTTCCAATTCTCCTCTTCCTCTCTTTCTTGCAACAATCGGTCAAATGGGAGTGGAGTTATCAAACTCCATCCCAACACCCAAGAAATACAAAAATGCATTTTAATTATTCTTCTAAACCCTTAGAGAATTATAATTCAATAAAAAGGGCTTAGAGCACAAGTTAGGGTTTTACCTTTGGAGATTTTTGAGCGGGGTTCTCACCCTTGAATCAAGAAGGGGGTTACTCCACCATTGGAGGTTGAAACAATGCTCCAAAGCAAGAAGAAAACAAGGTGTTACAAAGAGCAAAATCGGTCAAGAGAGAAAGGTGAAGAAAAATGAATTTTCTTTGGAACTCTTTACCTTAGAAGAAAGAGGAGGCTTCAAGCTACAAGGTGGTGCCCTTTTCTCTTCAAATGGGCAAAACCCACAAAAATGAAACTCATCTTTTCGAATTTTGAAAAGAGAGAAGTGTGGAGCTTGAAGAGGGGAAGAAGAATATGTGTTCGGTTTTTCATTTGGAGCTCTAAAATGACTTGAGCACGGAGATGAATTGAGGCTGCCATGGGAGCTTCCTTTGAAGCTTCAAAATCGCCCAACAAGGGAGAAGAGAGAGACATCACTGGAAGAGAGGAGGAAGCAGTACGTGGGGAAAAGAAATGAGGGAGAGAGAGGTAAAATACTTTTAACTTACTTTTTGCTTTTTGCTTTTTACTTTATTTCTTTCCTTTTTTTCTAGCAAGTTTAAGTGTGTGAGAGAGCTAGTTACTCTCTTAAAAACCGGCCCACTAATATACATGAGCTGGGAGCGTTTTTTGTCTTTTACAGAAAACGCTTGTTAATTTACCCGGTTTAGCACTATTCACTAACCGGGCCCGTTTCCGGAATTTTCTCGTTTCTTTATTTTTATTGGCTATTAAGCTTCCATTAATGCTTAATTATTGTTATATAATGATTTATAATTTTTTACTAGTTCGTTTGACCACTCAAAGTCACGTTTTCGGTTTGTCTTGAAAAACATGCACTAAAGCTCTATTAGCGTTTTAATACATTATTTGGATCTGTTTTCTTCGGGAGTTGTTCCCATACATTATTTTGGTCTTATTAAGCCATAGGATCCATATAATACGCTAACCGAGGTCTCATACCTCCTATGGTTATTTAACGCTTATTTAGCGTTTTTCACTTTTTAAAGCGTTTCTTTATTTCATTTGGATTTATTTTCCTTACCAAAATTACTTAGGCACTATTACGCCCTTAAATACCATATTAGAATAATTTAATCACAATATTTAAGTTTGGGGTATTTCAGGTTAGGTGGCCCATTCTTAGTCCATGTAGCTCCCTTCAGCCCGTTTGCTTCACTTCCAGATTAAGGGTACTCAGGCCCACACATCGTTGTAGTCTAGGAATCGCTCTAGCCCATCCACCTCACTCTCAGTTTGGGGAAAGATTCAGGCCCAGGTACCTCATACATAACTCATAGGCATTCCTAGTTCAGACGTTTCATGAAGCCTACTCGAGGTTCAGAAAGTAGACGATCACGGTAATCTCAATGGCGTCCCGATGGCCGAGAGCTTGAGTCTTCAATACGTTGGGACCAGACAAGTCACCGTCATTAGAGATTGCTATCTTATTATCTCTATTAAGTTTCTTTTCTTGATTAATCTTCTCTTAATTTTTGTAGTAGTTAATTTCCTTAATCATTTTTGAGTTTGTAATTTCCAAAGTTATATTTTCATTCATGAGTAAGAGCATAGTTCATTTTCATAATTTTTGTGCATTCATTTTTTTAAAAGGATCACAAAATTATCATTTTCTAACAACAAAATAGAACTATCTATATTTTGTTTCTAAAAGGGTGAACATGTCTGTCCAAACCCCACAACTTATCATAGAACATCCAAGCAACTCACAAAGTGGTTCAAGTACACACTTGTAAAAATTGTTGTCGTAAACCCTAGATCAATATTGGGGGCAATCTGAGTTAAGGTTCGTCTTTAATCTTTCGTTCAAACGTATGAACAAGTCTCTGAGTGAAAAATTCGTGAGAGTGTCTTAGATGGAAAAACCATGAGTGAACGAGCATGTCATTTCTACACGACTCCGGTGATGCCACATTCAAAGGTAAGGTAAATGACATAACTCCGACCGAAGGAGATAATTTGTAGATTTACACTTAGACTTGTGAAAAGAAACAAAGAATGGGTACGCAACTATCAGGAATGATGAAGCACCTAGGTACATCACCACGTAGCCAAAAGCATGTGGACCTTGACATTAAACCCTAGGCACCCCGCTGAACCTTTCATATATCCATTTTCAATATTACAAAGCTCCACACAAACTAGCCAGCCGTGACGAATATCCAACTCGGTGACCAAAGGAAGCAAGGAGCCTGATTCCCGGATAATGTTTCCATCAGTCCAAAGAAGCAATGCCGCTATCAGCATGACAAAGCGATCCGCAAATGGTCCAAAGTGACACAGGATCCAAAGAGCTAACATCAAAACATCCCTTAAAGCACAAAACTAAGAGACACAAGAACCCCAAAAGGGAAGTAAAAAAAGGTTAAGAAAGGGGCAAACCTGAAACGCCTTGAAGAAATCCGAATGACAAAAAAAAGAAGAGAAATGGTGTAAAGGACAACTTTAAAAGTTCCAAGTCCGAAGCTCGAAAGCAAAGTCCACATGAAGTAGCCAAACAACTTCAAGACTAGGAAGCCCGAATCCAACAGAAGACGCAAGTTGTAGCTTTGGTCACCCCTTTAAGCTCCACATACCTCAAATATCGCTCCACGGTCCTGTTGTCTTTCATCATACCCCATGGCCACGTTATAAGTATTAAAAGACTTTCGACTTGATAGTTGTGTATCTAATCACGTGAAAGTAACACATCGAATGCGTAGATCTATCAAATATAAAATTCAAAGGTCTAGAAGTTTTGACTGAAAACAAGAAACAAGTGCAAATACCAAACATATCGAGTGTAGGTTAGGAAGCACCACATCAAAACATAAGCCTTGACCTCGTGAGGACAAGACTCGTTCTTTGGTCTGCCCCAAATCCGATCGATTGCCATATGCTTTAGAGCTCAGATTGCCTTGAAGAAAATACTGGGGGCAATTGTTGGTTCCAACAATTGCGAGCACAATTGAAACCCAAAGCTCAAGCATTACCACCACCATCCCATCATAGGCACACATAAGCCCTTACCTCCACATCAAACACCACAGGCCCACATAAGCCTTAACCTCCACACAAACACTCTTAGACCCGTCATTGGTCTTACCTCCACAAAACATCAGGCTCGTCATAATCCTGATCACCATCCAAAATCACAACCCAACCTCGGGCTTGTCATAAATCCTGAAAACAAGTGAAAGCTCTTAGTACTACTACAAACACCACACACTCCCACCAGTGGCATGTTCATCTCCTAAGAAACAAATTTCAAGTATGAAGTCTTTAGTCAGGAAATGATGATTTCACTTTCCTTTTCAATATACAAGGTTTTTCTCACACACTGCCATATTTGGCACCCTTTTCAATAGTTTCTTGCTTTAGGCAAGTTTCCAACAAACACTATAATTACATTTTACAACTTCTACACAACACCTTAACATTGCCATGTTCAGCACATTTTCAATGGTTTCTTGTTTTGAACAGGTGACTTACGTACACTTTGATTACATTTTGACATGCACCTTATCATTGCCGGGTTTGGCACTTTCACAATCAACTTTCATCACAATCATTTGCATAAACATAGTTTGCAACATCGCATCAGCAAGTATATCGCATTCTTCAAAATAGCCTGGTCAAGTTTAGAATGGATCTCAGACTCCATAAGCAACTGAGTTAGATAGATCTCAGTCTCCATAAGCAACTGAGTTCGATAGATCTCAGTCTCCATAAGCAACTGAGTTAGATGGATCTCAGTCTCCATAAGCAACTGAGTTCGATAGATCTCAGTCTCCATAAGCAACTGAGTTAGATGGATCTCAGTCTCCATAAGCACTAAGTTAGACGGATCTCAATCTTCATAAGCAACTGAGTTAGATGGATCTGGGTCTCCATAAGCAACTGAGTTAGATGGATCTCAGTCTCCATAAGCAACTGAGTTGGACGGATCTCAGTCTCTATAAGCAACCGAATAGATAGATCTCAGTCTCCATAAACAAATGAGTTTAATGTGTCTCGGTCTCCATAAGACCTATCTTACATTCAATCCTTTCAGGCACAAAAACAACCCCAGGCACCTATAAGACCTATCTTACATTCAATCCTTTTAGGCACCCATAAGACCTACCTTACATTCAATCCTTTCCAGCACCCATAAGAGCCACCTTACATTCAATCCTTTCAGATACCCATAAGTCCTATCTTACAATCAATCCTTTCATGCTCCCATAAGACCTACCTTGCATTCAATCCTTTCAGGCACCCATAAGACCCACCTTACATTCAATCCTTTCAGGAACCCATAAGACCTACCTTACATTCAATCACTTCAGGCATCGATAAGACCTCCTATACATTCATTCACTTTAGGCACACATAAGACCTACCTTACATTCAATCATTTCAAGCACCCATAAGTCCTACCTTGCATTCATTCCCTTCAAGCGCGCATAAGTCCTACCACCCGAAAACACCCAAGGCACACATAAGCCCTGCCCTGCACCTATGTTACCCTGCATTTTTTTCACCTTGCATTCACCCACCTTAGGTACACATAAGCCCTACCACTCACATTGCACTCATCAAACATAACGCATCAATCTCATTGCACACCACACCTTTTTTCATTTGTCACTAGCACACCTTTATGCTCAGCTCAGGTCATTCCCTTCCAGGTTCCCAACACCTCGGATGCTCGGTTTAGCTTATTTCATTATTAGTTCAACTCATTCTCCACGTTCTCAAGTAGTTGGCGCCTCATAATAGCCCAATTCAAGCTTCTCTTTTAGGTAGTTGGCGCCTCATAATAGCCCAATAAACTCAATCTTCTCTCTTAGGTTGTTGCCACCTCATAATAGCCTAATAATCTCATACTTCTCTCCTAGGTAGCTAGCGCCTTATAATAGCTCAACAATCAACAGACTTTCAGTAGAAATTTTGGGGTATCACTCAAGCATCAACTTGCCTTTTCATTTCCATTACAAAGCCTAGTTGCTAGGGGAGAACCTGTTATACCAAAATTTTGAACCTCGGGAAAGGGCTCAAGTGCACAAATGTGAAGACAAGGGTAATCCGGTCAAAATGCACCAAGACGGGATTTTCCATGGACATTCTTGGGACTTTCTATTTTCATATGACTTGTTCAACATCTCTAACATTTTCCAAGTCCCGTAGTCATTTTGAAAGGCATTTCTTAATTTCTTAGATGATATTTATTTAGGAAATTTAGATTTTAATTCATGTTATAAGCTAATTAACACAGGAAATAGCCTCGAAATAGAAATAAAATGTTTCCAAAAATTAAAATAAAATTATCACATTGTTATCATGACTACATACAATCGTAAACCTGAAATTATTTTATTTGGAACCTTACCCAAAAGTTTAAAAGAGAAATTCAATCATTCTTGCAATTTTCTCTCTCCATTGGAAAATACCCAAATCACGTCCAAATGTCTTGAAATTTTAACACAAGATAAAGGATTATTTTTAGAGACTAAGCCCATTCGTATTTTGATTCTCCAATCATAAGTCATGAATTATGGGAGGATCCAGATTGTAATATTTTTATCTAATCGTTATTTATCGAAAAAACTGATTCCAACTCCAAAAATTCCTAAAATTCTTATTTATCTTTGGTTAAAATTTGATAATTTTTATCAACCTGTAGCGTATGTTAAAAATCAGATTCTCTTAGAGCACAAAATCAGGGCTTTAGATAAAAAATTAAATCTATCAATTTGGCCAAGCTCTCTCTATATAAAAGACCTTCTAAAAATGATCTAGGGCAGAGGAGAACATTCCCAAAGTCAGAAAGCATGGCCATAAACCTACTTCCCACATTTTTGCACTCCCGAGCCATGAAACTCTACCGAAATCATCCTAAATTACTAAAAACACATTATTTCTTCTCCCATCGAGCTTCCAGACACCAAAACACCAAAATACATAGCCAAAACGTCCTTAACAACACAAGGAAGAAGGGTCCTTAATCCAAAACTAATCCGAGGAGCCATCGGAAGATTCCCGCCGTGAAGAATCATCTAGAATACAAAGGTAAACCAGCTGGGAATTTTAATTTTATAACTTCCCATGACTTTATTAGCATCCTCTCAAAATTTAGGTTCAAACCAACTCTTTTCGGCTTCTGAATTGTTATTCGTCTTCGTTTCTGTCTTTTTACTTGTATAATATGTTTCTACTTTAATTCTTAATCAAATTGAAAACTTTCAATCACTAACGTACTTAAAATCTTTCAGGATATGTATCCATAAAATTTGAGCTAAAAACACCGCCGGGGACAACCTCAACGCCACCGTCCGAGGGTTGTCCGCACCCATAGACACCATGTCCGGAGTCCCGGACACCCTCGGACGATGGCGGGAATCAATTTTTTCAAATTATCTAGGTTTCTTCTAATTCATGTCTGGGCCCACGGACATCTTGTCTGTGGCCTCGAATGTTTTAAAATTTTGATTTCTGGCAATTTTAATTTCTCTGCATAATTAGCTGAACTTGGGTCCGTAGTGTCGGACATTAGGTCGGTGGCCACAGACAGAAACAAAATTCAACCTAATTCTGCCTCCGAAACCCTTGTTTAGGTATTTTCACTTCAATTTTATGTCAAAAGAAAGTTAAAAAAATTAAAGAAATCAGAAGTTGGCGCACTTAGGTTAAAACAACTAGTAATAAACCGTAATGAACTTAAGTAGAGGAAAAACACTTCGAGGGGTAATGAAAGTAATTGAACCCTAAATAAGACGCGGCACCTCATTTATTACCCATCATCGATTAGTCGTTGAGCATATCCTCAAGTGTCTATAAATTCTTGAGCACTTTACTTACCACTCACGAACATTGCTACACATCTCACTAAATGACACAAACTCCATAAAGTTCGTCGGGCTCAAATGAGCATACAGTCCATTCAACTATTCACAAGCTCATGTTCACACGACATCCCAAGAAATATGTCACACAAATCTATGTCCACCCAGACTCTGAATTCTCTCATAGCTTTGTCTAGAACCTCAAGTGGTACTCCATCTCAGTCTCGAACTCCTCACTGTATGGAGTTCACCGTAGATTCTAATGAGTCAAACACCTCCACCAATGCTGAATGTCTATTATTCAAAGCCTTTTTGGAGGATGAAACCTATGGCTTAGATGTCTCGGAATGGGATACCCAAGACCACCACGCTATCTAGCTTGTCTCAATCATACTTGTAGTTTGTAATCTATGGAATGTTATGGCCTTTTTAATAAATTAAGTTGTATTGTTGCTCCCTATTTTGCTGCGTGGAAAAAGGGGAAAGAAAGATATGTACTTTTGAACTTAATGACTATTTTCCTTATGTTATGTAACTATTTTAGCGAAGAAACTCTCTACTATGGTCATGGTATAAAGCTATTATCTTTTGTTGTTGTTCAAATTAATTTTCTAACCTTTTACAAACTTTGGGGACTCCTTCTTAGGGGGAATCTCTCAAATTTTCAAGTTGCCAAGTACTTATAATTTTGTATTAGTTGCCATCATCAAAAAGGGGGAAATTATAAAGTCAAGATCCATTAGTTTTGATGATAGCAACCTTGTGTTGTATGCTTAATACGTTTGTTAAGCTTTTAGATTCAGATAAAAAGGTAAAGGAGTGGCTTAGCACGCAAGGTTGCAAGCGCACTCAGTTCGTGACATGCGGCCAACCAGTCGGCACCTGTCTAGGAGAGCTCATGATAAATCGTCCAGTACACACAAGAAGTGAAGTATCACACAACTATATCTCTCATGCATCTGAAATACCCCAGACCTTGATATGTTGTTTAAATATTAAACTATGGTATGTAAAGGCTAAAAAGTGCCTTAGAAACATCAGTGAACAATTTAAACCACAGTAAAATGCAACAAAACACTAAGATGCAGTTTGAGCAAAAACATGCTCTAAGCTAGGAGTGAACTTGGTTAGGACCCAAAGAGCCTACCAAGACTTAATAATATTCAATTATGATTTAAAAGGCAAATTAAGTCCTTAGGAAACCTTGGTAGACAGTTAAACCAAATAAAACACAAGAAAATACCTTAAAGTTAATAAGAGCAAAAATGTGCTCTAAGCTTGGGATAAATTTGTATAAGACCTAATGGTCATACCTATACCTTATAAATATGTTAATGAACATATTAAATAAATTACCAAAGAAAACCAATGTAACACTGCAAACGTTATAATCTGAGTGGTTAAACTGGTGTAAAATTAAAAGAAAAGAAATTAAAACTCAAATTAAACGTCGGGCTGCAAACAAATCACGGTCGCAGTAGTATAGTGAAAATGTAAGCAACCGGATGTCGAACCGTGGGACTAATGTACATATAATAGTACCTAAGCGTGTCACAAGAGGGGGGATTAATTGACTTGTAAAATAAATAAAAAGAAAAGATAAAATAAACTAAGTTAATAGATAAATAAAATGGAACTCTGGGTCAGGTTAATATAATCTGCATAATTAAGCTATCTCTACTGGTTTAATAATTTGGCAAGGTTCCTGTAATTATCTTAAGGACTAAGTCATAGCCTCATAAGAACTCGTTCACCTGTAATGCAAGGTTCTAATCAAGGTTCAAGCAAAAGCCTGCGAACGGCAGAGGAGTATTGAGGAATTACATTTGCAACTGAATACTAACTTATTAAATCATAACAAGTTTCCTCCAGTTTTACGTCTTAATTAACCTATCTATTTATCACCGGTCTAATCAAAATAGACTTAGGAAAGCAATTTAATAAACTCATGACATTTATTAAAAAGGTGCGAGATAACCTTTAAAACGTAACAAACTATATATAATTAAAACCAGTAAAAATAATGCATAATTAATACAAACACATAATAACCATTCCCAGAGTATACGTAAACTAGCCTAACATATTAAATAGATAGACAGAGACAAGAGTAATAGAAATCATCCGTAATCACTCCGGCTCACTCTGCTATTTTTTATACGTAGGGCTAGAGGTGGATTTGGTGGACTGTAAAATAAATAAAATGGAGAAGACGGGAGAAGAGAAATGAGATGGCGTGAGGTTTGTGGTGAAGTTGGGTCGTGGATGGGACTTGTTATTTTGAGCAGAAGCTCGTGGCTTTTATAAAGAAAAGAAGTAGAGGAGGAAGAACGCGTGAGGAATTGATTGAGGCGGCAAATTGATTTCACTGTTTGCTCATTTATTATAGGGGACAGACAGCTGAACACAGGCGTGAATTAAGGTAGGCGCAGACAGTGGACGAGTGGGCGAGTTGCAGACAGTCGGTGAAGTTGCAGACGACGACGGGCGAAGAAGATAAGCTCGCGCGACTGACTAGCTGTTGTCCGCCTCCATGTCCGCCTGATAACAGGCGGTTGCATGCCCACTCGTCCGCCCATTTAGAGGCGGTTGTCTCTTGTCACACCGCCTCTTGTCCGCCTGCTTAGGGGCGGTTGCCCCTGTCTCTCGTCCGCCACTTCCTGGGCGGTTGCAGCCTCTCAGGTCCGCCTCCAAGACCGCCAGATAACAGGCGGTTGTCCACTGTCACGTCCGCCTCGGTTGTAGCTTGTGGTCGTGACTTAATTTCTTCTAACTTCGACCGGCTCTAGCTTCTTCGTTTGGACTCCGTTTTCTGAACCGTTTGCGTCTATGCGTTCGTCTCTTTGTCTACTTTACTCCCGGCTTGGTTTTCCTCATGTTAAACCAATAATTTTGTGAGATAAACAATAAAACATAAACTAGAGGAAAACTAACCGAAGTGGAGAACGGGAGAAAATGAGCAAGGAAAAGTACTAATATAATATATGAAATACACCTATAACTCATGCTCATTTGGATGCTTTCCACACCCCCACACTTATCTTTTTGCTTGTCCTCAAGCAAAATCACGTACCCAAGTAAGTAGGGATGCTCAATACTAACAAATATTATTATGAAGAGTAGGATAACATGATCTTTTAAACTTATTGAGGAGTGTGAAAAATAACTGCTGGTGGCATAGGTGTGCTCAGGGTAAAAACAAAATATAGAGTTCCGGGGTATGATCTAAGGTACTTCAATGTTTCTTTTAGGTGACTGAGAACTTTAACCATGGCCAACTTCTCTCAAGAATGGGCATGAGGAGAAAACAAAAGGAAAAATAGATTCATGCATTTGTTTCACTTTGCATAAGGGATGAGAAAATGTAGGCGTCACGCCTTTGTATTTAAGAACACTCAACTCTCTTTGTTGGTTACCAATGGTGTCTCACAAGTCCTTTGTTATTATTCCTTTCTCTTTTTTTTTTAACAGAGAGAAGCACCCCTTAGCAATCCCTAAGAGAGAAGACAGAAAGAAACCCTGAGCAATAAAATCCAACCATTGCAGATTATTTGGTCACACCGTATATAAAATGCTCCTCAAAAGTAATCAAAATTTTAAATTTGTACCATTATCCTACAATTCATAATAGTATTTATTCTTAAAGAGAACAACCTACATAAAAGGGTCCATAATATTTGAATTGGACAAACGCATGATAAGGAGAGAGATTAAACATTTAAGCACAAAATGTCACGAAAAGGGCATACTCCCCACACTTAAATTGAACAATGTCCTCATTGTTCACAGAAAAACAAGGGAAGGTTTCAGAAGACCTTTTCGGTAAGTAGATAAAATAGAGATAACACAAAGATCACAAATAAACATTTAAGCACATAAACGCTCCTCTGCAGTTTTATTTAAATAAAAGCAAAATTAAAGAAACTGGTACTCCCCTGATATATTTTTGCTTGCGTTATAGGAGTTCCCCCACACTTGAGCTTCAGTCTCAAGTAGCGTAGCTTGGTTGCGGTGTCCATATGGAGGTGCACCTGCATAAGACACTAGAAGCATCCATACTAAAACAGGGGTTAAAAGTTAGCAAAAATAAAATTTAAAGAGAACCTGAAAATTAAAGAGCATAAAAGCAAATAAAATAAAAGTACACCCGGGTTGCCTCCCGGGAAGCTGCCCTTCTTTAACGTCTTTGGCTAGACGCCTGCTTCGTTATCCTGGATCAAAACAAAACGTTACCTCGGCATATAAAATAAGAAAATTAATACTCCACAAAATCTGGTATTGAGGAGGTACTGCCGGGAACGTAGTTCTAACAGAAGACCCGGTGGTGATGATTTTCTTCCTTAAATTGGAGGATGTAAACATCCTCCTTGTAGGTGAGGTTTACAGAAAGAACGCTGATCAATTTCATCTTCAGAGAAAGTTAATTCTTCGAAGGTGATAATGGCGTTTTGTTTGGATATATTGGCGGGAGGTGATGGCAATTCCTTCTCTTCATTTTTGAGGATGTAAATATCCTCATCGTCTGGATAGAGCACAGAGAAGGATGGAAACTGGCGGTAGGCGATTGTAGAGGGAAGAGAATAACTTACATCCGTAGTGGGGTGTTCTACCTCATGAATTATTTCGCTCGTTGGTTGCTGTTCTTGTTGAGCGAGTCTCTCCAGGTAGTCTGGTTGATCCTCTAACCAGAGTTGTTCCTGTAATATGAGACAATCCTCATAATCATGAGCTCCCCCACATACGGAGCAGTATAAATACTGTGAATAGCAAAACCCTTGCTCGAACAGCTGTTCCATTTCCATTTTTTTTTGTGTTTTTGTATATAAAACAAAACTACTGAAACAGATTAGACAAATAAATAATTAGAAACAAACATAATAATAATATAAACAAAATATAAAAGATAATTAATATAACAACAAACAAAAATAATATAGACAAAATATTCTAATATAACAAGTGAATAATCCGGGGCTTAGGGACTAGAAAAACTAGTCCCCGGCAACGGCGCCATTTTGCAGACGTTATAATCTGAGTGGTTAAACTGGTGTAAAATTAAAAGAAAAGAAATTAAAACTCAAATTAAACGTCGGGCTGCAAACAAATCCCGATCGCAGTAGTATAGTGAAAATGTAAGCAACCGGATGTCGAACCGTGGGACTAATGTACATATAATAGTACCTAAGCGTGTCACAAGAGGGGGGATTAATTGACTTGTAAAATAAATAAAAAGAAAAGATAAAATAAACTAAGTTAATAGATAATAAAATGGAACTCTGGGTCAGGTTAATATAATCTGCATAATTAAGCTATCTCTACTGGTTTAATAATTTGGCAAGGTTCCTGTAATTATCTTAAGGACTAAGTCATAGCCTCATAAGAACTCGTTCACCTGTAATGCAAGGTTCTAATCAAGGTTCAAGCAAAAGCCTGCGAACGGCAGAGGAGTATTGAGGAATTACATTTGCAACTGAATACTAACTTATTAAATCATAACAAGTTTCCTCCAGTTTTACGTCTTAATTAACCTATCTATTTATCAGGTCTGATCAAAATAGACTTAGGAAAGCAATTTAATAAACTCATGACATTTATTAAAAGGTGCGAGATAACCTTTAAAACGTAACAAACTATATATATTAAAACCAGTAAAAATAATGCATAATTAATACAAACACATAATAACCATTCCCAGAGTATACGTAAACTAGCCTAACATATTAAATAGATAGACAGAGACAAGAGTAATAGAAATCATCCGTAATCACTCCGGCTCACTCTACTATTTTGTATACGTAGGGCTAGAGGTGGATTTGGTGGACTGTAAAATAAATAAAATGGAGAAGACCGGAGAAGAGAAATGAGATGGCGTGAGGTTGTGGTGAAGTTGGGTCGTGGATGGGCTTGTTATTTTTGAGCAGAAGCTCGTGGCTTTTATAGAAGAAAAGAAGAAGAGGAAGGAAGAACGCGTGAGGAATTGATTGAGGCGGCAGATTGATTCACTGTTTGCTCATTATTGCAGGGGACAGACAGCTGAACACAGGCGTGAATTAAGGTAGGCGCAGACAGTGGACGAGTGGGCGAGTTGCAGACAGTCGTGGTGAAGTTGCAGACGACGACGGGCGAAGAAGATAAGCTCGCACGACTGAGTAGCTGCTGTCCGCCTCCATGTCCGCCTGATAACAGGCGGTTGCATGCCACCTGTCCGCCCATTTTAGCGGTTGTCTCTTGTCACACCGCCCTCTTGTCCGCCTGCTTAGGGGCGGTTGCCCCTGTCTCTCGTCCGCCACTTCCTGGGCGGTTGCAGCCTCTCAGGTCCGCCTCCAAGACCGCCAGATAACAGGCGGTTGTCCACTGTCACGTCCGCCTCGGTTGTAGCTTGTGGTCGTGACTTAATTTCTTCTAACTTCGACCGGCTCTAGCTTCTTCGTTTGGACTCCGTTTTCTGAGCCGTTTGCGTCTATGCGTTCGTCTCTTTGTCTACTTTACTCCCGGCTTGGTTTTCCTCATGTTAAACCAATAATTTTGTGAGATAAACAATAAAACATAAACTAGAGGAAAACTAACGAAGTGGAGAAATGAGCAAGAAAAGTACTAATATAATATATGAAATACACCTATAAATCATGCTCATTTGGACGCTTATCACACCCCCACACTTATCTTTTTGCTTGTCCTCAAGCAAAATCACGTACCCAAGTAAGTAGGGAATGCTCAATACTAACAAATATTATTATGAAGGGTAGGATAAACATGATCTTTTAAACTTATTGAGGAGTGTGATAAATTAACTGCTGGTGGCATAGGTGTTCTCAGGTAAAAACAAAATATAGAGTTCCGGGGTATGATCTAAGGTACTTCAATGTTTCTTTTAGGTGACTGAGAACTTTAACCATGGCCAACTTCTCTCAAGAATGGGCATTGAGGAGAAAACAAAAGGAAAAATAGATTCATGCATTTGTTTCACTTTTGCATAAGGGATGAGAAAATGTAGGCGTCACGCCTTTGTATTTAAGAACATCAACTCTCTTTGTTGGTTACCAATGGTGTCTCACAAGTCCCTTGTTATTATTTTCCTTTCTCTTTTTTTTTAACAGAGAAGCACCCCTTAGCAATCTCTAAGAGAGAAGACAGAAAGAAACCCTGAGCAATAAATCCAACCATTTGCAGATTATTTGGTCACACCACATAAAAATGCTCCTCAAAAGTAATCAAAATTTTAAAATTTGTACCATTTATCCTACAATTCATAATAGTATTTATTCTTAAAGAGAACAACCTACATAAAGGGTCCATAATATTGAATTGGACAAACGCATGATAAGGAGAGAGATTAAACATTTAAGCACAAAATGTCACCGAAAAGGGCATACTCCCCCACACTTAAATTGAACAATGTCCTCATTGTTCACTAGAAAAACAAGGGAAGTTTCAGAAGACCTTTTCGGTAAGTAGATAAAATAGAGATAACACAAAGATCACAAATAAACATTTAGCACATAAACGATCCTCTGCAGTTTTTATTTAAATAAAAGCAAAATTAAAGAAACTGGTACTCCCTGATTTTATTTTTGCTTGCGTTTATAGGAGTTCCCCCACACTTGAGCTCAGTCTCAAGTAGTGTAGCTTGGTTGCGGTGTCCATATGGAGGTGCACCTGCATAAGGCACTAGAAGCATTCATACTAAAAACAGGGTTAAAGTTAGCAAAAATAAAATTTAAAGAGAACCTAAAAATTAAAAGAGCATAAAAGCAAATAAAATAAAAGTACACACCCTACGGTTGCCTCCGGGAAGCTGCCCTTCTTTAACGTCTTTGGCTAGACGCCTGCTTCGTTATCCTGGATCAAAAACAAACGTACGCACTCGGCATATAAAATAAGAAATTAATACTCCACAAAATCGGTTATGAGAGGTACTGCCGGGAAACGTAGTCTAACAGAAGACCCGGTGGTGATACTTTTCTTTTTCCTTCCTTAATTGGAGGATTAAACATCCTCCTCTTGTAGGTGAGGTTTACAGAAAGAACGCTGATCAATTTCATCTTCAGAGCAATTAATTCTTCGAAGGTGATAATGGCGTTTTGTTTGGATATATTGGCGCGAGGTGATGGCAATTCCTTCTCTTCATTTTTGAGGATGTAAATATCCTCATCGTCTGGATAGAGCACAGAGAAGGATGGAAACTGCGGTAAGGCGATTGTAGAGGGAAGAGAATAACTTACATCCGTAAGTGGGGTGTTTACCTCATGAATTTTTCGCTCGTTGGTTGCTGTTCTTGTTGAGCGAGTCTCTCCAGGTAGTCTGGTTGATCCTCTAACCAGAGTTTGTTCCTGTAATATGAGACAATCCTCATAATCATGAGCCTCCCACATACGGAGCAGTATAATACTGTGAATAGCAAAACCCTTGCTCGAAACACTTGTTCCATTTCCATTTTTTTTTGTGTTTTTGTATATAAACAAAACTGAAACAGATTAGAAAATAAAATAATTAGAAACAAACATAATAATAATATAAACAAAATATAAAAGATAATTAATATAAACAACAAACAAAAATAATATAGACAAATATTCTAATATAACAAGTGAATAATCCGGGGCTTAGGGACTAGAATAAACTAGTCCCCGGCAACGGCGCCATTTGCAGACGTTATAATCTGAGTGGTTAAACTGGTGTAAATTAAAAGAAAGAAATTAAAACTCAAATTAAACATCGGGCTGCAAACAAATCTGATCGCAGTAGTATAGTGAAAATGTAAGCAACCGGATGTCGAACCGTGGATAATGTACATATAATAGTACCTAAGGTGTCACAAGTGGGGTTAATTGACTTAAAATAAATAAAAAGAAAAGATAAAATAAACTAAGTTAATAGATAAATAAATGGAACTCTGGGTCAGGTTAATATAATCTGCATAATTAATGCTATCTCTACTGTTTTAATAATTGGCAAGGTTCCTGTAATTATCTTAAGGACAAGTCATAAGCCTCATAAGAACTCGTTCACCTGTAATGCAAGGTTCTAATCAAGGTTCAAGCAAAAGAGCCTGCGAACGGCAGAGGAGTATTGAGGAATTACATTCAACTGAATACTAACTTATTAAATCATAACAAGTTTCCTCAAGTTTTACGTCTTAATTAACCTATCTATTTATTCACAGGTCTGATCAAATAGAATTAGGAAAGCAATTAATAAACTCGTGACTCTATTAAAAGGTGCGAGATAACCTTTAAAACGTAACAACTATATATAATTAAAACTAGTTAAAAATACTGCATAATTAATACAAACACATAATAACCATTCCCAGATAACGTACTACTAACATATTAAATAGATATACAGAACAAGAGTAATGAATCATCCGTAATCACTCGGCTCACTCTGCTATTTTGTATACGTAGGGCTAGAGGTGGATTTGTGGACTGTAAAATAAATAAAATGGGAAAACCGGAGAAGAAAATGAGATGGCGTCAGGTTTTGTGGTGAAGTTGGTCGTGGATGGGACTGTTATTTTTGAGCCAAAGGCTCGTGGCTTTTATAGAAGAAAAGAAGAAGAGGAAGGAAGAAACGCGTGAGGAATTGATTGAGGCGGCAGATTGTTTCACTGTTTGCTCATTTATTGCAGGGCAGACAGCTGAACACAGGCGTGAATTAAGGTAGGCGCAGACAGTGGACGAGTGGGCGAGTTGCAGACAGTCGGTGAAGTTGCAGACGACGACGGCGAGAGATAGCTCGCGCGACTGAGTATCTGCTGTCCGCCTCCCATGTCCGCCTGATAACAGGCGGTTTGCATGCCCACTCGTCCGCCCATTTATAGCGGGTTTTTTCTCTCACCGCCCTCTTGTCCGCCTGCTTAGGGGGCGGTTTGCCCCTGTCTCTCGTCCGCGCACTTCCTGGGTGGGTTGCAGCTCTCAGGTCCGCCTCCAAGACCGCCAGATACAGGCGGTTGTCCACTGTCACGTCCGCCTCGGTTGTAGCTTGTGGTCGTGACTTAATTTCTTTCTCTAACTTCGACCGCTCTAGCTTCTTCGTTTGGAACTCCGTTTTCTGAGCCGTTTGCGTCTATTGCGTTCGTTCTTTGGTCTACTTAATCCCGGCTTGGTTTTCCTCATGTAAACCAATAATTTTGTGAGATAAACAATAAAAATAACTAGAGGAAACTAACTGAAGGGGAGGAAATGAGCAAGAAAAGTACTAATATAATATATGAAATACACCTATAAATCATGCTCATTTGGACGCTTATCACACCACCCACAACTTAATCTTTTGCTTGTCCTCAGCAAAATCACGTACCCAAGTAGTAGGGAATGCTCAATACTAACAATATTATGAAGGGTAGGATAAACATGATCTTTAACTTATTGAGGAGTGTTGAAAATAACATGCTGGTGGCATAGGTGTGCTCAGGGTAAAAACAAAATATAGAGTTCCGGGGTATGATCTAAGGTACTTCATGGTTCTTTTAGGTGACTGAGAAATTAACATGGCCAACTTCTCTCCATGGGCTTGAGGAGAAAACAAAAGGAAAAATAGATTCATGCATTTGTTTCACTTTTGCATAAGGGATGAGAAAATGCAAGGCGTCACGCCTTTGTATTTAAGAACACTCAACTCTCTTTGTTGGTTACCAATGGTGTCCTCACAAGTCCCTTGTTATTATTTTCCTTTCTCTTTTTTTTTAACAGAGAAGCACCCCTTAGCAATCCCTAAGAGAGAAGACAGAAAGAAACCTTGAGCAATAAAATCCAACCATTTGCAGATTATTTGGTCACACCGTATATAAAATGCTCCTCAAAAGTAATCAAATTTTTAAAATTTGTACCATTTATCCTACAATTCATAATAGTATTTATTCTTAAAGATAACAACCTACATAAAAGGGTCCATAATATTTGAATTGGACAAGCGCATGATAAGGAGAGAGATTAAACATTTAAGCACAAAATGTCACCGAAAAGGGCATACTCCCCCACACTTAAATTGAACAATGTCCTCATTGTTCACCAGAAAAACAGGGAAGGTTTCAGAAGACCTTTTCGGTAAGTAGATAAAATAGAGATAACACAAAGATCACAAATAAACATTTAAGCACATAAACGCTATTCTGCAGTTTTTTTTTTAAATAAAAGCAAAATTAAAGAAACTGGTACTCCCCTGATATTATTTTTGCTTGCGTTTATAGGAGTTCCCCACACTTGAGCTTCAGTCTCAAGTAGCGTAGCTTGGTTGCGGTGTCCATATGGAGGTGCACCTGCATAAGACACTAGAAGCATCCATACTAAAAACAGGGTTAAAAGTTAGCAAAAATAAAATTTAAAGAGAACCTGAAAATTAAAAGAGCATAAAAGCAAATAAAATAAAAGTACACCCGGGTTGCCTCCCGGGAAGCTGCCCTTCTTTAACGTCTTTGGCTAGACGCCTGCTTCGTTATCCTGGATCAAAACAAAACGTTACCGGCATATAAAATAAGAAAATTAATACTCCACAAAATCTGGTATTTGAGGAGGTACTACTGCCGGGAACGTAGTTCTAACAGAAGACCCGGTGGTGATGATTTTTCTTCCTCAAATTGGAGGATGTAAACATCCTCCTCTTGTAGGTGAGGTTTACAGAAAGAACGCTGATCAATTTCATCTTCAGAGAAAGTTAATTCTTCGAAGATGATAATGGCGTTTTGTTTGGATATTTGGCGGGAGGTGATGGCAATTCCTTCTCTTCATTTTCGAGGATGTAAATATCCTCATCGTCTGGATAGAGCACAGAGAAGGATGGAAAATGGCGGTAGGCGATTGTAGATGGAAGAGAATAACTTACATCCGTAGTGGGATGTTCTACCTCATGAATTATTTCACTCGTTGGTTGCTGTTCTTGTTGAGCGAGTCTCTCCAGGTAGTCTGGTTGATCCTCTAACCAGAGTTGTTCCTGTAATATGAGACAATCCTCATAATCATGAGCTCCCCACATACGAAGCAGTATAAATACTGTGAATAGCAAAACCCTTGCTCGAACACTTGTTCCATTTCCATTTTTTTTTGTGTTTTTGTATATAAAACAAAACTACTGAAACAGATTAGAAAATAAAATAATTAGAAACAAACATAATAATAATATAAACAAATAAAAGATAATTAACAAAAAAAATAATATAACAACAACAAAAATATATACAAAATCTAATATAACAAGTGAATAATCCGGGGCTTAGGGACTAGAATAAACTAGTCCCCGGCGGCGCCATTTTGCAGACGTTATAATCTGAGTGGTTAAACTGGTGTAAAATTAAAAGAAAAGAAATTAAAACTCAAATTAAACGTCGCGCTGCAAACAAATCCCGGTCGCAGTAGTATAGTGAAAATGTAAGCAACCGGATGTCGAACCGTGGGACTAATGTACATATAATAGTACCTAAGCGTGTCACAAGAGGGGGGATTAATTGACTTGTAAAATAAATAAAAAGAAAAGATAAAATAAACTAAGTTAATAGATAAATAAAATGGAACTCTGGGTCAGGTTAATATAATCTGCATAATTAAGCTATCTCTACTGGTTTAATAATTTGGCAAGGTTCCTGTAATTATCTTAAGGACTAAGTCATAGCCTCATAAGAACTCGTTCACCTGTAATGCAAGGTTCTAATCAAGGTTCAAGCAAAAGCCTGCGAACGGCAGAGGAGTATTGAGGAATTACATTTGCAACTGAATACTAACTTATTAAATCATAACAAGTTTCCTCCAGTTTTACGTCTTAATTAACCTATCTATTTATCACCAGTCTGATCAAAATAGACTTAGGAAAGCAATTTAATAAACTCATGACATTTATTAAAAAGGTGCGAGATAACCTTTAAAACGTAACAAACTATATATAATTAAAACCAGTAAAAATAATGCATAATTAATACAAACACATAATAACCATTCCCAGAGTATACGTAAACTAGCCTAACATATTAAATAGATAGACAGAGACAAGAGTAATAGAACATCCGTAATCACTCCGGCTCACTCTACTATTTTGTATACGTAGGGCTAGAGGTGGATTTGGTGGACTGTAAAATAAATAAAATGGAGAAGACCGGAGAAGAGAAATGAGATGGCGTGAGGTTTGTGGTGAAGTTGGGTCGTGGATGGGACTTGTTATTTTTGAGCAGAAGCTCGTGGCTTTTATAGAAGAAAAGAAGAAGAGGAAGGAAGAACGCGTGAGGAATTGATTGAGGCGGCAGATTGATTTCACTGTTTGCTCATTTATTGCAGGGGACAGACAGCTGAACACAGGCGTGAATTAAGGTAGGCGCAGACAGTGGACGAGTGGGCGAGTTGCAGACAGTCGGTGAAGTTGCAGACGACGACGGGCGAAGAAGATAAGCTCGCGCGACTGAGTAGCTGCTGTCCGCCTCCATGTCCGCCTGATAACAGGCGGTTGCATGCCCACTCGTCCGCCCATTTAGAGGCGGTTGTCTCTTGTCACACCGCCCTCTTGTCCGCCTGCTTAGGGGCGGTTGCCCCTGTCTCTCGTCCGCCACTTCCTGGGCGGTTGCAGCCTCTCAGGTCCGCCTCCAAGACCGCCAGATAACAGGCGGTTGTCCACTGTCACGTCCGCCTCGGTTGTAGCTTGTGGTCGTGACTTAATTTCTTCTAACTTCGACCGGCTCTAGCTTCTTCGTTTGGACTCCGTTTTCTGAGCCGTTTGCGTCTATGCGTTCGTCTCTTTGTCTACTTTACTCCCGGCTTGGTTTTCTCATGTTAAACCAATAATTTTGTGAGATAAACAATAAAACATAAACTAGAGGAAAACTAACTGAAGTGGAGAAATGAGCAAGAAAAGTACTAATATAATATATGAAATACACCTATAAATCATGCCATTTGGACGCTTATCACACCCCCCACTTATCTTTTTGCTTGTCCCAAGCAAATCACGTACCAAGTAAGTAGGGAATGCTCAATACTAACAAATATTATTATGAAGGGTAGGATAAACATGATCTTTTAAACTTATTGAGGAGTGTGAAAAATTAACTGCTGGTGGCATAGGTGTGCTCAGGGTAAAAACAAAATATAGAGTTCCGGGGTATGATCTAAGGTACTTCAATGTTTCTTTTAGGTGACTGAGAAATTTAACCATGGCCAACTTCTCTCAAGAATGGGCATTGAGGAGAAACAAAAGGAAAAATAGATTCATGCATTTGTTTCACTTTTGCATAAGGGATGAGAAAATGTAGGCGTCACGCCTTGTATTTAAGAACACTCAACTCTCTTTGTTGGTTACCAATGGTGTCTCACAAGTCCCTTGTTATTATTTTCCTTTCTCTTTTTTTTTTTAACAGAGAGGCACCCCTTAGCAATCCCTAAGAGAGAAGACAGAAAGAAACCTTGAGCAATAAAATCCAACCATTTGCAGATTATTTGGTCACACCGTATATAAAATGCTCCTCAAAAGTAATCAAAATTTTAAAATTTGTACCATTTATCCTACAATTCATAATAGTATTTATTCTTAAAGAGAACAACCTACATAAAAGGGTCCATAATATTTGAATTGGACAAGCGCATGATAAGGAGAGAGATTAAACATTTAAGCACAAAATGTCACCGAAAAGGGCATACTCCCCCACACTTAAATTGAACAATGTCCTCATTGTTCACCAGAAAAACAAGGGAAGGTTTCAGAAGACCTTTTCGGTAAGTAGATAAAATAGAGATAACACAAAGATCACAAATAAACATTTAAGCACATAAACGCTATTCTGCAGTTTTTTTTTAAATAAAAGCAAAATTAAAGAAACTGGTACTCCCCTGATATTATTTTTGCTTGCGTTTATAGGAGTTCCCCCACACTTGAGCTTCAGTCTCAAGTAGCGTAGCTTGGTTGCGGTGTCCATATGGAGGTGCACCTGCATAAGACACTAGAAGCATCCATACTAAAAACAGGGTTAAAAGTTAGCAAAAATAAAATTTAAAGAGAACCTGAAAATTAAAAGAGCATAAAAGCAAATAAAATAAAAGTACACCCGGGTTGCCTCCCGGGAAGCTGCCCTTCTTTAACGTCTTTGGCTAGACGCCTGCTTCGTTATCCTGGATCAAAACAAAACGTTACCTCGGCATATAAAATAAGAAAATTAATACTCCACAAAATCTGGTATTTGAGGAGGTACTGCCGGGAACGTAGTTCTAACAGAAGACCCGGTGGTGATGATTTTTCTTCCTCAAATTGGAGGATGTAAACATCCTCCTCTTGTAGGTGAGGTTTACAGAAAGAACGCTGATCAATTTCATCTTCAGAGAAAGTTAATTCTTCGAAGGTGATAATGGCGTTTTGTTTGGATATATTGGCGGGAGGTGATGGCAATTCCTTCTCTTCATTTTCGAGGATGTAAATATCCTCATCGTCTGGATAGAGCACAGAGAAGGATGGAAAATGGCGGTAGGCGATTGTAGAGGGAAGAGAATAACTTACATCCGTAGTGGGGTGTTCTACCTCATGAATTATTTCACTCGTTGGTTGCTGTTCTTGTTGAGCGAGTCTCTCCAGGTAGTCTGGTTGATCCTCTAACCAGAGTTGTTCCTGTAATATGAGACAATCCTCATAATCATGAGCTCCCCCACATACGAAGCAGTATAAATACTGTGAATAGCAAAACCCTTGCTCGAACACTGTTCCATTTCCATTTTTTTTTTGTGTTTTTGTATATAAAACAAAACTACTGAAACAGATTAGAAAATAAAATAATTAGAAACAAACATAATAATATAAACAAAATATAAAAGATAATTAATATAAACAACAAACAAAAATAATATAGACAAAATATTCTAATATAACAAGTGAATAATCCGGGGCTTAGGGACTAGAATAAACTAGTCCCCGGCAACGACGCCATTTTGCAGACGTTATAATCTGAGTGGTTAAACTGGTGTAAAATTAAAAGAAAAGAAATTAAAACTCAAATTAAACGTCGCGCTGCAAACAAATCCCGGTCGCAGTAGTATAGTGAAAATGTAAGCAACCGGATGTCGAACCGTGGGACTAATGTACATATAATAGTACCTAAGCGTGTCACAAGAGGGGGGATTAATTGACTTGTAAAATAAATAAAAAGAAAAGATAAAATAAACTAAGTTAATAGATAAATAAAATGGAACTCTGGGTCAGGTTAATATAATCTGCATAATTAAGCTATCTCTACTGGTTTAATAATTTGGCAAGGTTCCTGTAATTATCTTAAGGACTAAGTCATAGCCTCATAAGAACTCGTTCACCTGTAATGCAAGGTTCTAATCAAGGTTCAAGCAAAAGCCTGCGAACGGCTGAGGAGTATTGAGGAATTACATTTGCAACTGAATACTAACTTATTAAATCATAACAAGTTTCCTCCAGTTTTACGTCTTAATTAACCTATCTATTTATCACAGGTCTGATCAAAATAGACTTAGGAAAGCAATTTAATAAACTCATGACATTTATTAAAAAGGTGCGAGATAACCTTTAAAACGTAACAAACTATATATAATTAAAACCAGTAAAAATAATGCATAATTAATACAAACACATAATAACCATTCCCAGAGTATACGTAAACTAGCCTAACATATTAAATAGATAGACAGAGACAAGAGTAATAGAAATCATCCGTAATCACTCCGGCTCACTCTGCTATTTTGTATACGTAGGGCTAGAGGTGGATTTGGTGGACTGTAAAATAAATAAAATGGAGAAGACGGGAGAAGAGAAATGAGATGGCGTGAGGTTTGTGGTGAAGTTGGGTCGTGGATGGGACTTGTTATTTTTGAGCAGAAGCTCGTGGCTTTTATAGAAGAAAAGAAGAAGAGGAAGGAAGAACGCGTGAGGAATTGATTGAGGCGGCAGATTAATTTCACTGTTTGCTCATTTATTGCAGGGGACAGACAGCTGAACACAGGCGTGAATTAAGGTAGGTGCAGACAGTGGACGAGTGGGCGAGTTGCAGACAGTCGGTGAAGTTGCAGACGACGACGGGCGAAGAAGATAAGCTCGCGCGACTGACTAGCTGCTGTCCGCCTCCATGTCCGCCTGATAACAGGCGGTTGCATGCCCACTCGTCCGCCCATTTAGAGGCGGTTGTCTCTTGTCACACCGCCCTCTTGTCCGCCTGCTTAGGGGCGGTTGCCCCTGTCTCTCGTCCGCCACTTCTTGGGCGGTTGCAGCCTCTCAGGTCCGCCTCCAAGACCGCCAGATAACAGGTGGTTGTCCACTGTCACGTCCGCCTCGGTTGTAGCTTGTGGTCGTGATTTAATTTCTTCTAACTTCGACCGGCTCTAGCTTCTTCGTTTGGACTCCGTTTTCTGAGCCGTTTGCGTCTATGCGTTCGTCTCTTTGTCTACTTTACTCCCGGCTTGGTTTGCCTCATGTTAAACCTTAATTTTGTGAGATAAACAATAAAACATAAACTAGAGGAAAACTAACCGAAGTGGAGAAATGAGCAAGAAAAGTACTAATATAATATATGAAATACACCTATAAATCATGCTCATTTGGACGCTTATCAAACAGTAACTAAACGAATGGTGCTACAACGCCGTCAACCACCCACGTGGTTAACAAGGCTGAATCAATACAAGTGTACCGGTCTGATGATCAGACTCCCGAGCATAGAACTAATAACCATATATATACATTAACAAAATACCGAGTATTTACATACATCCATCATTGTAAAACATCAGTGTTAACCATCACTGTAAACCGTCATAACCAAATATATATCACGCCACGGGAGCACAGGCGCATCCCGGGCCAACATCCAAAAGTACCCAAAAGTAAACTGCATCCTAGGACCTAGAGCCACTCCGCTTCTTCGATCCTCATCCTGCAGTAAAAGAAATATGGATCCCCCGAGGGGGTCAGCAATCCTTGGCTGGTATGGTTAACGCGCAGCCCATCGGCTACCGGGATGCGCGCAAACTATTTGTCATGATGACATGGCATTCATTTTAAAACACACAACTTATACATATATATCATAACATGGGTATTGTACACAACATCACACACATCACACAAGAACAATTCCTTTTAGGAAGAGAACCAACACAATTAGTCCCCATTGAGAGCCTAGAGAATGTTGCCATGCTCATGCTAAGCTCGTTACATAACTCGTTACCGTCCTGTTAGATTGAACGGATAACTTAACACAAGGTGCCTCGGATATAGTGATCCAAGCCCACCGAAATGACACATAGTATGCCCCTGTGGCCCGACGTGAGTCAGTAAAATAGCCTTGGTTAAGCTAAAGGGAAGGTTGGAAACCAAATTGGAAAACCCATAACATACAATGCATGCGAATCAAACCGGTTATGACATCGACTCCCATACTCACATGCGTGGCCGGAACAGACCGACTCCTCCTCACTTCCCCCGTTAGCACTTGTTAGCAGTTCATCATTGAACTCAATACACAATTCACAACAATAGGTCAAGTCTTGTTAGACACACACAAGGGAAGAGAGAGTCATGCTTAACAACATAATAATATTTAACAACTGTAAACTCTTTACATGGTTTATTCTTACAAGGTCATAAACACACAAAAAACAAACAACACACAAGCCGGTGTAAACCGGTAGGCAACAGACTGCAAGAAAACCATACCTTGGTCCTTGCCTCGATTCGTTTCCACCTTGAGAGAATCCTAAACACATTAGTAACGTCGGTTAATTAACGCACTAATCCATTGTTAACTTGTTACTTCACATATCTATTTTATTTTATTTTCACACTTGTTATAACTCTCATCTTTTAAAATGTCACTATAACACTCCTAACATGTCTTAATTAACCTCATATCATCATTACTAACTAACCACCATTTTTAGACAACATTTCCCAACTTAAAACAACAATTTTTGGTCCATAGAGTGGCCCGTCCGAACTTGTGTCCGAACCTCCAAGTTCGGACTCAAGCCGTGACTTTAGACAGAAAACAGACACTCGTCCGAACTTATGTCCGGACTTCGGAAGTTCGGACGTGAGTCGAGAACAATTCTAGACAGAAATCTATGTGTCCGAACATGTGTCCAGACTTCCCAAGTTCGGACACAGTTCAAGGATAATCCTAAGGAAGAATGGGTACGTCCGAACTAGTGTCCGGACTTCCCAAGTTCGGACACTGTTCGCGAGTGAGAATTCTTTTACCTAACAGAGCCTGTCCGAACTTCCATATCCGGACGGAAGTTCGGACAAGGCATAATACTCAATTTCTAAGCCTTTAAACACTTAACCTAAATTTCTCCAAAGCCTCCAACACTTATAGTATCTTATCCTAAGGTTTCTAAGTGGTATTCCTTGCCTATTCTAATCATTATACCAAGATATATCTTCCACACAACATCATTACTTAAACATCATTTCTTACAACTAAAACTCCTTATGTCCTCCTTGAAATCCCTTTTTCTAAGCTTACACTTTCTCCTTATTTTACCAAAGTTTGCCTAAGTCCTTACCTAAGTCCTTATTACACTCTAGAAACTTCCTAGTTCATCAAAATTCCTTTAAAACATCTTGAACTCCTTATGCATTACCTAAATTTCGACATAGGTTCTCCTAGCATTTTGTTACACCAAAGCGCATTGTTTCCACCATTAAACACCCATGAGCACTAAGAACACCAAGAACACTCTCATACACAAAACTTCACTCAAATCTCACTACATTAAAATATAATGCATAACTTAAATTGCATGGCACTTAGGCCCTTAAAATGCATGGCTCTTAGGCCCTTAAAGTGCTTAAATCATAAACACTGAATTTCCACAATATATATGCCTTTGACCTGCAAATACATACAACAAGACATATGTTCTTTTACTTGTCTCCTTGAGAACATTTACTAGGTCATTCACCTTTTGCTCTTTAGGTAGTTTTAACAAGCATTATAGGCTCATTTCTCCTAAGGCATTAAAACAACATTAGGTTAGTATATTTACCTCTTTTCCAAACAACTTCTTTCTTGTTTCCTTATAAAACCGGTAAGGTATTTGATTCCTTGTCAAGTTCTAAACAATATACAAAATCATAATGAGTATTCAAGCTTTAAGCTTCATCTCATTGTAAACCCTAAGTTTTATATTGTTTCAAAAACATTAATGTAGTTGTTTTACCTTGGTCTTTGAAGAGAGTTTGAATATCTATGAAGAGAGGACTCCACCTTGTCCTTGAAAGGTTGGAATGAAGCTAAAACAAAGCCATATAAAGAGCACCTTCAATGGGTATTTTCGGTCACAACAAAAACATGGAGGAAATGTAGTTTTATTTGAGATTCCTTACCTAGAAGCAAAGGAGATAATAATATGTAGAAATACAAGCTCAAGCTCCTTCAATGGTGGAACTCCATGGCACCGAAATGGTGGTCTTGGAATTTTAAGAAGATAGAAATGAAGAGCTTGAGGAGAGGAAGAAGATGGTGGTCTTAGAATTTGATTTGCTTAAGTGAGCTATGAACTATTGATGGTCAAAGGTGGTGAAATGGTGGTGGTGCTGTAGTACCGTGAGAGAATGAAGAAGAGGGTTGAAGAAGGAGTTTGGAACCGTGTGAAATGAGAAAGAAATGAGAAGGTAAGTTGCTTTTGAAGATATTTGTTAATAAAGTAAAGTAAATAGTACTTAACTTGTCATCTTTATTTAACTAATGAGCTAACAAGAGTGGTGAGTCACCACCCTTAAAAACCGGCCCCCAATAGTAATATGAGGGTATTTTAGACTTTGTTGAGCATTTAATTACTTAATACAACATATGTTACAAAATAGCTTATTAAAATCACTATTCATGAAAACAAGGCACATAAAAGTGAAATTTTTTATTTCCTATTGATATAGCCATCCAAATGTGATATTATATAGTACACACATATATTTAAGAGTAATGATGGACATCTAGCCACTCAAAACTCATTTACAAGACAATTTTTCAAAAATGTGCTTTAAGACTCCTTAAAGCACATTTTGTGTTTAAACTTGTTTTCAAGCTTGGTTTTCTTTGGTAATTGATTTAATATGTTCATTAGTATATAAATGAGGTCTTGGTAAGTTCATTAGGTCTTACCCAAGCTTATTCCAAGCTTAGAGCGCATTTTAGCCCATATTGACCTTAAGGTATTTAATTGTGTTCTTTATGGTTTAAATTGTTTACTAATGTTTCTAAGACTCTTTTTAGTCTTAATATACCATATTTAGGTGTTTAAACAACATAACTAGGTTTGGGGTATTTCAATCTACCCCCCTTAAAAGAACTTTGTCCCCAAAGTTCATACTTCCACATATCCTAAATATTAGAACATGGGAACACATATCAACAACACTTCCATATCACATTAACAACATCTTTACATCACATCGGACACATGGTCCAAACAACAAAACATCACGACATCATTCAGACCCAGCGGTCTGTAACATTAACAACATAACAACACAACACAGACAATGTATCCATATACATCATACACATAACCGAAACGGCTCTACCCCCTTAAATAGGGGTACGCCCCGTACCCTATACATACAAACACTAAGAAGTAAACAATGACGGGTACTTCGCCTTCATCTTATCTTCCAGCTCCCAAGTGGCCTCCTCAACGTCCTGGTTGGACCAGAGAACCTTCACCAGTCTCACTGACATATGGCGAGTGTCTCGAGTCTTAGTGTCCAGAATCCGTACCGGAGTCTCCACTGATCGCATGGTCGGCTCTAAGGTTAGCCTTTCAGGCTGAAGTACATGAGACGGATGAGACATATATTTCTTCAACTGGGACACATGAAATACATCATGTACCTTGCCCAGCTCGGCGGGTAAATCAAGTCTATAAGCTACCGGGCCGATCCGCTCCGTCACAACATAAGGCCCCACATATTTTGGGCTCAACTTGCCTTTCTGGCCAAAACGAAATACTCCCTTCATGGGGGATACTCTCAAAAATACCTGATCGCCCACAGCGAACTCCAGGTCGCGTCGGCGCACATCTGCGTACGACTTCTGTCTATCCTGAGCTGCTTTCATGTTAGCCCGGATCTGACGAACTTCTGCCTGAACTTGCTCAAGATACTCTGGTCCTATAATGACCGTCTCACTCGACTCATCCCAGCATAATGGCGTGCGGCATGGTCTACCGTACAAGGCCTGGAAGGGAGACATCTTGATCGAAGCATGGTAACTGTTGTTGTAGCTAAACTCGATCAGATGTAACTTGTCAATCCAGCTGGTCTGAGAGTCAAGTGCACATGCACGTAGCATATCCTCAAGTGTCTGAATGGTGCGCTCACTCTGACCATCGGTCTGTGGGTGAAACGCTGTACTCAATTTCAGTTCGGTACCCAATGCTTCTCGTGTAGACTTCCAATATCTGGATAAGAATCTGGTATCTCTGTCAGATACAATTGTTTTCGGTACACCATGATGTCTTACAATTTCTCTATCAAAGAGTTCTGCCAGTTTTGCCACTTTGCAGGTGTCCTTCATCGGAATGAATCGGGCCACCTTGGTCAGTTGGTCAACAACAACCCATATCATATTCAGACCTCCCCTTGTAGGCGGAAGCCCTACTACGATGTCCATGGAAATGTCATGGAACTTCCACTCAGGCACTGGCATTGGCTGTACCATACCACCAGGCCGTCGGTGCTCAAACTTGACCTTCTGACAAGTGAGACACCTCAACACATAGTCATTTACATCTTTTTCATTCCAGTCCACCAAAAATATCTTTTCATACCCTTATACATCTTTGAAGCTCCGGGGTGAATCGAAGTAGTAGAACAATGGGATTCACTCAATATGCGCTCCTTCAACTCAGCGCTACTCTCTCGGTATACACAATCGGCCATTAAGCCTAATCAGGTCATCATCGTGGAGTCTGAAGTCGTACTTCTGACCCTCGAATGTGCCATCAGTAAGCTTCTGTCTAATCTCCATCATGTACTGATCCGTCATCTGAGCACTCCGCACCTCTTCAACCAAGCCAGTATGAGAAACTAGCGAATGGAGAGAGTGTGCTCGGCGACTCAATGCGTCAGCTACCACATTTGCCTTACCCTCTTTATATTGCAGATTAATGTCGTAGTCATTCAGAAATTCAACCCACCTTATTTGTCTCATGTTCAACTCCTTCTGAGTGAACAAGTACATTAAACTCTTGTGGTCGGAATAAATCGTCACACTTACCCCATACAAGTGATGTCGCCATATCTTCAGTGCGAAGACAATGGCCCCCAATTCTAAGTCGTGGGTAGAGTAGTTCTCCTCATGCTTCTTCAGCTGTCGGGAGGCGTATGCTATGACCTTCCCGTGTTGCATCAACACACAACCCATACCTCTGCCTGATGCGTCGCAATAGACCTCAAAACCATCTGGACCGTCTGGTAGTGTCAGAACCGGTGCAGATGTCAGAGCATCCTTGAGACTCTTGAAAGAATTCTCACAGTCGACTGTCCACTCGAATGGTGCATCCTTCTTCATTAAGGAAGTCATCGGCTTTGAGACACTAGAGAAGTCCTTCACAAACCTCCTATAATAACCTGCCAGACCGAGGAAGCTCCTGATGTCGGTAACTGTCTTCGGCCTAGGCCAGGTGCGCACTGCATCAATCTTTGCCGGATCAACAGCGATCCCGACCTCAGAAATCACATGTCCAAGAAAGGATACTTGGTTCAACCAAAATTCACACTTTGAAAATTTCGCATACAACTGGTTTTTCCTCAATGTTTGTAACACACTTCTCAGGTGGCTTTCATGCTCACCTCTCGATTTCGAGTATACAAGTATATCGTCGATGAAGACTACCACTGACTTGTCCAACTGATCTTGGAACAAGCGGTTCATTAAGTCCATGAACTTAGCTGGTGCATTTGATAAGCCAAACGGCATAACTGTGAACTCATAGTGCCCATACCTAGTTCTGAATGCTGTCTTTTCGATATCACTATCACGGATGGCAATCTGGTGGTATCCGGATCGTAGGTCTATCTTGGAGAATACTGATGCTCCCCTCAGCTGATCAAATAGATCGTCGATGCGTGGAAAAGGGTAACGGTTCTTCACCGTAACAGCATTCAGCTCCGATAGTCAATACACAGGCGGAGGCTACCGTCCTTCTCTTCACGAAGAGGACCGGCGCTCCCCATGGTGAAACACTAGGGCGGATAAATCCCTTGTCGAGTAGGTCTCTCAGCTGCTCCTTGAGCTCTGTCATCTCTGCTGGAGCCATACGATAAGGTGCCTTCGCAATGGGTCCGGTGCCCGGAACTAAGTCAATCTCAAACTCAACCTCTCGTGCTGGCGGCATGCCCGGCAGTTCCTTAGGAAATACATCAGGAAACTCTGACACTACCGGCACATCAGAACTAAACTCTGGGTCTCTCTCTATGTCCTGGACATAGCAGAGGTATACATCATTCCCTCGTCGTATCTCACGATACATGGCCATGGCGGTGATGATCTGTGTCGAAGGCTCCCTGGGCCTCTGGCGGTATGATATAGTAACCCCAGACGGACTCCGAAGAAGCAGTCGATGCTCGGCACACAGGATTCTGCCCTTGTACCTCTCCAACCAGTTCATCCCGACAATCACATCAAAACCAAGTCCGTCGAACTCTATCAAGTCGATCGGAAACTCTTCACCTCTGATCTCACAACAACATCTCGGTGGTAGCGGGTACACCTGATCCGCTCTTTCGATGGGAGAGTGACCAAGAAGTCTGGCATCTCATCACCATCCAACCCCAGCCTCTTCGCAAAAGATAGCGAAATAAATGTGTGTGAGGCTCCGGAGTCGAACAAGATCGAAGCGTCCACGCCATTGACTGGAAGGTACTGGTGAGGATTGTGCCGCTCTTGCGGCTTCTGCCTCATTGCAGACACTCTATACCTCCCGTTCCGAGTGCACAGCCTAATTCATTGGCAAACTAGTAAGTACTTGGTAACAACACGGTTTATATGCTTCAAACAACTCCACTTTATTCATTAACACACTCTTTTTACAACATTCGTGGGCTCATATTGTCGCCATGATTAACACTTACAACATTCTTAACATACACTGGTTTATCACATCACATAATTATACAAGGCTTAAAACTGTTTGAAGGTCAAATTCAAACGTCCGGGTTTCATGTGTGTGGCATTGATCACTGCCGACGGTGCGGTATTCAGTTTGATCTTTCTGATGCCATGATATAGCATCCTTGACTGCCCACCCATGATTAACACATCTCCCGATTTCAACAGTAGCTTCTTTGCGAGGTCAGGATGCTTCTGCTCGCCATACACAAATACTGTGGTATCACCAATGGACCAAGACACCACAGGTACTCCCTTACTTAGAGACTCGGGTAACTCGTCCTTGTCTTGGTGTAAACCTAACCATCCACCTTTCTAGTAGAAGTTCACAATGCATAGATCTACTTTCACAGTTGGAATTGAATCCGTTTCAACTTGTTGAGCAATTCCCACGGCGTGGTTAACAACCGCAAGGAACTCCTCAGGTATACCTGGTACTGTTGCTCCATCTTCAGCTCGCACTTCTTGATAGGTCTTGGTGTAAGGGTTCCAGTCCTTACCCATGCACATCATCTTCAATTGCATTCTTGATCCGTTCGGGTATTCGGGTGTGTAGAAACCTCCTGGTTTTGCTCCAAGTTCGTCGCATCGTCTGATGATATGGATTTGTGCTTCCGGTGTTAGGTATCCATTTAAGAGTACCATACCTGGTTGGATGACCTGACATTGCTCCATTGGAAAGTCGGTGATGTTGATGGTGGTTTCTTCAGGGTTTGGTGTGGGTGGGATTGGATAACATAATTGAAGGGTTCCTATAAGTTTAGAGTACTATAGATGGCTTTCACACTACACTTCAATCATTTACTCACACTGGTTGTTTACTTAGACTCACTAACATAATGCATGGAATGCGGTATGCAAACTCTATTACATTCAACAGTTTAGGCGGTACCTGGTCTAGAAGAGGCCCTGGCGCCTCAGACCGGTCCACCACATTTACGGTGGCTTGTTGGACCCCGACCCTTCCCATTTGGGCACTGTGTACTATCGGGGGTGGCTGATTCGCCGTTTTGGACACGGTGGTCGCTAGTGGCCTTACCCTTCCATTGCCCCTTGGGGCCTGTAGTTCCTACGTTGGGGCTGCCAGTTCGAGTAGCTGCGGTGACCCATCTTTCACAGTATCGGCACTAACATCATTACCCTTGCAGTCCTGTGCCGGGGTGGTCTCGTTACAACCACTTGCAGAAATAGTGGCGCTCCGGTCAGAGGCCGTGCTAGCTGCTATCACAACACAGAATCAATATTGTCATCACAACTTATCAACATACACTTCAACTTATCACACAGGATTAAATACCCTTAGGTGGGTAAGAACGTAGGGGCTTGGCCGCATACGCATAGGTGAGCTGCGAGGCTCCTCAGTGGTGGTCTGGGTCTGGCCCTTGCCACCCTGTTGCTGTCCTTTCTGGGACTGGGGGTATGACTTCTTCTTCTTCTCTCCCCACTACTGCCCTTGCGTGCCTTGGCCCTCGTTCATAGCCTTGCGCTTGAGCGCACTCTCCTCGTCCCTCAGACGGACGGTGATCTCCACAATTGCAGCGGCATGATAGCACTCCTATATTTAGGGTGTCAGTTATGCCCCGCCAAATAAATTCACAACACATTAACACATTGTACACACTCATTCACATTACACTGTAGTCCCATTACCTGCAAAGTGGTATATCCAGTAGGCCCCATGCCATAGCGTAGGCGATAGTTCAGTCCGTTGTAGAAACGGTTCACAAGGTCCGGTCTGAGTAACCCAGATCCGGTAGCAGGTGGATAAGTCCGATGAAGGCTGAGTAGTACTCATCTACCGTCATCTTATCCCCTTGCCTCAAACTGTCCAGCTCCAGCGCTTGGCCTCTTGCACATGTATTGGGTAGTACTTGGCTCGCAGCAGAGCCGTGTACTCCCTCCACAAAAAGTCGGGTCAGCAACTCTGCCCTCTCGCACTAGCTTCCACCAGCTCTGTGCCGAGCCCTTCAAGTAATATGCAGCAAGTCGAACCTTGACCTGCTCAGGTACTGCTAAGGTTTCGAAGGCGGTCTCCATTTCGGAGATGTACGCCTCGAGCTTACGGGGATCGGTCTCCCCACTGAATGAGGGTGGCCTCAAATCAGCCAACGCCTTGACCCAGTTGGTCTCTCGTGGCGGTGGCGGTGGTGGTAGTTAAACTCCGGGCGTTTGCCCCTGCTGAATCGCAGCTACAAGTTGGGGTACCATTTGGGCTACGACGGCTGCTACTACCTCGGCCATAACCTGAGCCGTAGTGTTCTCGCCCTGGTCACCCGTATCACCAGTACCGCTTCCGCAGCCTCTACCTCGCGGTCTACCTGCCATCTGAATTCACATGAATATTCATTAGAAATATGCTTGCACACTTATCGGTCCAACGGTTGTAACGCTTCCTGATAATAAGGTATCTCCACACTTAGTTAGTGGTTAACCTTTCCATAATGTTCACTGAAGTAACTGTAGTTAGGTTTCCTAACTCGGTATATCCCTAAGCTCGGTATTCTAGTCATTAGAGCGATACTTCGCTCTGATACCACTTTTTGTAACACCCCTACTACACACATAACACTACTTGAAATCGCAGCGGAATTTAAACAGCTAAACAGTAACTAAACGAATGGTGCTACAATGCCGTCAACCACCCACGTGGTTAACAAGGCTGAATAAATACAAGTGTACCGGTCTGATGATCAGACTCCCGAGCATAGAACTAATAACCATATATATACATTAACAAAATACCGAGTATTTACATACATCCATCATTGTAAAACATCACTGAAATACCCCAAACCTTGATATGTGGTTTAAATATTAAACTATGGTATGTAAAGGCTAAAAAGTGCCTTAGAAACATTAGTGAACAATTTAAACCATAGTAAAAATGCAATAAAGCACTAAGATACAGTTTGGGCAAAAACATGCTCTAAGCTAGGAGTGAACTTGGTTAGGACCCAAAGAGCCTAGCAAGACATAATAATATTTAATTATGATTTTATAAGGTGAATCAAGTCCTCAGGAAACCTTGGTAGACAATAAAACCAAACAAAACATAAATAAATACCTTAAAGTTAATATGGGCTAAAATGTGCTCTAAGCTTGGGATAAATTTGTAAAAGACCTAATGGTCATACCTATACCTTATAAATATGTTAATGAACATATTAAATCAATTACCAAAGAAAACCAAGCTTGAAAACATGTTAAAACACAAAATGTGCTTTAAGGAGTCTTAGAGCACGTTTTTGAAAAAGTGTCTTGTAAATGAGTTTTGAATGGCTAAATGTCCATCATTACTCCTTAATTAACATGTGTACTATATAGTATCACATTTGGAAGTCTATATCAATGGGAAATCAAAATTTTCACTTCTATGTGCCTTGTTTTTGGGAATAGTGATTTTATAAGCTAGTTTGTAACATATGTTGTTATAAGTAATTAAATTGGTCAACAAAGACTATAATACCCTTCTAATTAAATGGGGGCCGGGTTTTTTCAAGGTGTGAGTCACCAACTTGTAAAAGAAATCAAATAAGTAAAGTAAAGCTTAAAGTAAAGTACTATTTTGCTTTTTACATAAATATCTTAACAAAAGCAAATTTATCTTCATTCTCTCTTTCCTTCTTGTATTCACACGGTTTCTTCATCTTCTCCTTTCCTCCATTTACGATTGCTATGGCAACATCTCTTCTCCATCTTCATTTCCTTGCCAAATCCAACTCCATGCTCCAAATCAAATTATAAGATATTTGTCTTAGTTAGACCAAGATCTACACTTCTATCTTTTCAAATATTCAAGAGCTCAATTTTGGTGCCATGAAGATTCACCATTGAAGGAGCTTGAGCTCACCTTTCTACATATTATTACTCTCCTTTGCTTCTAGGTAAGGAATCTCAAAGAAAAATCAAGTTTCCTTCATGTTTTTGCCTTAACCGAAATTGCACATTAATGGTGCTCTTGGTGTGACTTTGTTCTAGCTTCACTCCAACCTTTCATGGACTAGGTGGAGTCCTCTCTTCATAGATATTCAAACTCTCTTCAAAGATCAAGGTAAAACAACTAATTGTTTTTGAAACAATGTAAACCTAGGGTTTACAATGAGTTTAAGCTTGAAGCTTGTATACTCATTTCATTGCTTGTATATTGTGTAGTAGTTGACAAGGAATCAAATACCTTACCGGTTTTATAAGGAAACAAGAAAGAAGTTTGAGTGGAAAAGAGGTAAATACTAACCTAATGTGGTATAATGCCTTAGGAGAAATGAGCTTATATTGCTTGTTAAAATGATCTAAGGAGCCAAAGGTGAATGACCTAGTGAAATGCTCTCAAGGAGTTTATTAAGGGCATATGTATTGTTGGGTGTATTTGCAGGTCAAAGGCATTATTTATGTGGGAAATTCAGTGTTTATGGTTTTATGCAATTTAAGGGCCTTAGAGCCATGTTATTTAAGGGCCTAAGTGCCAAGCAATTTAAGTTATGCACTATATTGTGATGTAGTGCTAAATGTGTGAAGTTTGTGTATAAAATGTGGTTGATGGATTTTAGGTGTTTTGAATGAAATAAGGTAAAACCTAAGTGTTTGGATGTGAGTATATACAAGAGGAGCTATGGCCAAATTTGGGAAATGTGTAAGAAGTTCTAAGTGTTTTAAATGGTTCTGGTGAACTAGGAAGTGTTAAAGGATAAATGTTTTACTAAGAAAGAAGACATGTTTTAGGTGATTTAGAGTGATACAAGGATTTAGGTATTATCTTGGAAGTTCTAGGAATCAATGAGTGTTGAGAATGATTCAAGTCTTGAAGAAGTTTGTTCAAGGTTTAGGAATGTTGATGTTTACGTAAGATGTAAAAGGAGATTTAGTTAGTAAGAAAAGAATTTTGAGAGATGATGTTAAGGTGTAGAGGAAACACCTTGGTATAGTGGTCATTATTGGTGAAATACCACTTAGGAATCTTAAGGAGAAAACATTCCAAGTGCTAGGAATTTTGTAAGAAATTTGTGAATGATAAAATGGTTTTGGTGAGTGATTTAAAGAGTTAAGCATATGGCTAAAGGTGTGTTTGATGTGCCAAATGATGTTAGAACACATTAGGAAGCTTGAGGAAAGTTTGGAGAAAATTTGACAAGTTTTGGACAATTCTGGTGTTGTCCGACCCAGTGGTCCGACCCAGGGTGGGTCGGACAGCTCTGTTGTAATCACCGGTTGGAGTCTCTGGAATGGTCCGACCAGAGGTCTTGGGTCGGACATGGGTCGGACAAGCGTATTTAAAAGACGGGAAAGTTTCTGGAATGGTCTGACCCAGTTTGTGGGTCGGACGGTGGGTCGGACGGCCCAAAATTATGCAAAAAAAAAGACAATGTTGTAAGGAGAATCAAAGTGATATTTTGGTATTAGAATGTGCCTAAGTTCATGTATGAAGTTTGGGTAATTAATGGAGGTGGAGAATAGAAGAAACAAGACTTGAAAATGTCAAGTTTGGGAGTTCTGTTACAGTGGTCCGGGACCTAGGTAGTGGATGATGTCCCGGACCATACACAAAAAAGGGCCGAGAGTTTCACCAATGTTCTGGTCCGGGACTTGGGGTCAGTACAAGGTCCCGGACCAGTCTGTAAAATCACCCGAGAGTTTCATTAAGTGTTGGTCCGGGACTTAAAGTAAGGGCCAAGTCCCGGACCACTCTAAAATTGTTATTTTAGGTTATAAAAGATGTCTAATGATGGGGATTTATGGATAATGATGTTATAAGGTTGTGTAAGACATGTTAGGTGAGTTATAGTCACAATTTGGTGGGTGAAAAGTTGAAGTAAAATGAAAGAGTGAAACATGTTAAAAGTGTAAAGTTATTTAACCAAGTTAACGGGGAAAATTATAAGCATTAGACTTTAAACAAACATGTTACCCCAATGTTAATAAAAGTACATGTAATGTTGTCAGTTGTTCGAGAATTGCTCGGTAAACATAAGTGGACGTGGTAAAGTGGACTCCGGTGACAGGTATGGTTTTCTGCAACCTGTGTTCTACCGGATTACACCGGCTTGTATGCCAATGTGTTTTCTGTATGTTTGCCACGTTGTAAGACAAAACATGTAATGAGTTTACAGTAATTCATATATGTGGCGTGTTCAACTCCGATACCATTTAACCTCGGCAGTGTAAACCTTAGTTAACTGAGTCTTGGATCACATGAGAGTTCGGTATTCGGATTAAACGACCCGAACCATGGGGCGTTCTAACCACGGCTATACGTGAGTTGATTATGTGATGTTGTGTAAGTGAATGTAGGGATCTCCCTTGTATGTTTAACCCAGTTCTAATACTGTATGGGTGTAGTTATGATAGACTCCATAGTGGGGTTCTAACTAATATCTAAAAGTAAGTACGTACTAACAGTAGTGAGGAATCCGGTTTGGCCGGTCGCGCGTTGTTTGGGAGAGGGTATCCTTCTTAGCCTTACCCTTCTCTTTGTTATGGTTGTTTCCCTCACGGGTTATGATCTCCCATAGCTCACTCCAAAGCTTAGCTATTCTGACTTATGATCGGTTTAGGGGGAACATGTGTTTGTGTGATGTGTTCGGGCCTCCAAACCCGAACCATCTTAACTTAAGTTACTCGTCCGACTATTAGGACGGTAATGAGTGTTGTTGTTATTGTATAACGAGCTTACCATGAGAGTGACACCATTCTCTAGGCTCACCAGTGAATTAACTATGTTTGGGTCGGTTCCTAAGAGAACCATTCCCGTTATGTTATGTATTTTGTTGTGATGCAATATCTATTGCGGTGTTATGTTGTGCATGTGGAAACGTGCAAAGTGTTGTTATGTGTTGTTATGTAGTGTATGTTATATGTTGTATAATGTGGAGTATGTGGATCATGGATATGAATCCCAGTTTAAGAAAAGAGGCGTTTAAGGATAACCCGATTTAAGGGTAAGTGTCGTCTATTAAGGAAGTAGCTCCATTAGAGGAGGAACACTCTAGGGATAATGAATACCATGAGTGACTTATTAAGTAAGGATATTATCCGTTTGTTGAGCCCGTTGAGGCGAAATGATTATGTGTTGTGTGTTTACAGTTGCATGCATGATTTAAAAATAATCAACCGCATGCTAAGACGACAATTAGTTGTGCGTGGCCCGGTAGCATGTGGCTGCGGGATTACCATACCAGCAAAGGTGCTGAGCCACTTGGGGGCCACCCTTTCTCTTCTTTTCCTATTTCAGGTACAAGGAGCTGGAAGCCGTTCGAGAGTAGGACGGGGTAGACATTGTACATGGGTATTCATTTAAGTGTATACACAGTAGGTGTAGTAAGACCGAAATTGTTATCGGCATCAGTTTATAAATACTCGGTATAGTTGAAAAGAGTATGTTGTTGTTGTTGTTAATGGAAAGGGATAGTAATGTGTAGTTGCTCGGGAGTTTAGCCCATCAGACCGGTACAATGTATATGTATTAGCCTTGTTAGCCACGTGGGTGGTTAACGGCGTAACACCAACGAGTTAAGTTATTTGTTGAGGTGTGTATTCCGTGCAGATTGTTATTATGTGTTTGTTGTTCGATGGGTGTTACAAAAAGTGGTATCGGAGCGAAGTAGCTCTGATGACTGAATTACCGAGCTTAGGAAGTACCGAGTTAGGATTTAAGTACTTTGGGTTAAGGGTTGAGTGATAGCGTGAGATACGCTAGATAGGAATTTCCAGTGTGTACTGGAAACCTACAATATCCATCCCACCCTCCACAATCCCTGTTTTATAACTTGGGCAACAACGCCAGAGAGATGGAAGTCCTCTCTTACTCGGGAATACCCGATCTGGCTGTTATTAAATACCTTTAGGGTACGGAGAACCTGTCATACGGTAGATCCCGAAATTGGGAATCCCGGAGACGGTCTCCATCTGAACAATGTTAACCGCATTAATAGCGAAGAATGAAGGATTTTGTGTATAAGAGAATAGAATTTCCGGCAACCTGGGTCGACATGTAGAGCAGTCAAGAATAACCAACTTGCAACGCACCGACCGTGCAACAGGTAAGAACTGGATTCATGAAACCCGAGACGAGTGTCTACGGGACCACAATTGATAAATAATACACCAACGTATACCAACCGACAAAGGACTACAACGTATGCCCAAACAGAGACAAGTCTCAGTAACCCGACAAGTGCGTGGAACGGGCTACAAAGAGGATACGACTAAGTAAAGGGGGACTCCAAGAGTGGGAGACACCCCAGTTGATAATTACCATATGAATACAGTGAGGAGTTACCCAGAGGGTTATTGTCAATAACAGTAAGATCAGTGAGGGCCAACAAGGCCATTGATGACAGTGTGGGTAAAAACGATACTGCAACCAGTATGTGTGCTTAATCGATAGCCAGTTAGCATGGCGCACTTGCCATAGCAAGTGCTGCTATAACAGGGCTGTTCGGGAATTTATAACCACTACAAAGTACTTAGTAAAGTACTAGAAAGTTAAATGTGATCGTCATAACAGTGGAAGGGCCTGTTAGCCTAACCCCTGTAATTGTAAGTACACCAGTCAGCAGAAGCTAGACTTGGTTAAGGTGAGAAGATGTTTGAAACCATGAAAATTTCTTTCAAACTCAGATTTACTCAAACCTTTTCTTTTCAAACCAGATTTTTCTTTCAAACCAATACTTCCTTCTAACCTTCTTCTAAACCAAACCAGTAAAACCAAGGGCAGTTGATAAGAATTCAACAATGGATACACTTTCCCTCGATTAAGTTCGGGAAGCATGGAATGAATATTGTCACAGGACAATATAAGGGAGTTGACAACAGAATACTTCACCTAGGCGTGTGACGAACACTACGAGTGTACCAACTGAATTGTGGGACGACCGCACTCCGATAGGAGCTTGTGGGCCTGACAGACCTACTTATGGGTTAGTTAGGTAAGTAGCAATGTATCAGTATGGTACCTCACATATGACACGAGTAGAGTCCCGAAACACGGGAAGTAGTCGACTCTGTACTACGTCAGTATATAAGTCAAACAAGACTAATGATTACTATGAATGGTTGAAGATAAGGAACTCAATTAAGTTAACGAGATTAAAAGGATTAGTGAATTCCTTCCAAGGAAATGTTTAAGAGTCAGGAGGTGCGAAGTGCACTAACTGAATGTAAAGACATCGTATATGACTTAAGGATCCTCAGGGATAAACATGATAGCTGGAATGGTGACCCAGCCTGTACATGGCTAAGCAGATGCCTAATGTGGACACATTAATGTGCAATGAACGGGATGAGACTCCCAGAATGAGTACCTACACTATCAGGAACCGTTGATCTTCACAGAAGAATAATGATAATAACCAGTTAAGAACGCAAAAAGGTGGCTAACTGAATGTACCAATAACTGTGAACCAGATGTAAGGGCATGACTTAGCAACACCCAGGAGCAATCCTTAAAGGTGTTCACATCAGTAATTGTTGCACGAAATGCATAACAGAGCATAAGGGTTGAACTAACACCCAGTTTAGACATAAGTTGTCAGGAGACGGACTGACAAACCTAAGGGGCGTCCCATGAAAGGAAACGGAATGTAACAACCTTGTCATGGAGCCAAATATAATATCCAATCATGTAATGTTGCACAGAGAAATAAATGAATGTGGACAGCTTACAACGAGCGCAGCTCAAGATAATAAGGCTTATAAGCCACAAGCAAGACATGTTATGTAAGTTTGATCGATGGCAGGACTTTATGTTATACAAGTAAATAGAGTGGTAAACGAACCACTGCATTAAGAGTGGCGATACCTCTCGATATTGTGAGACCGCAGGAGCGGTAGTTATGTGTATCAAGCCCAAGAAATATGTTAAGGATTGACTATATTGTTATTGAAAGAGAGCAGTTAGCTTAGTAACATGTGTGTATAAAGTGAAACACCGAGCTGAATAATGCCGGCTTGTGACTCGAATGATCGATGCTCAAGGCATTCTAGTCATCCAAATGAGTGATGACCATAATACGATGTGTAAGTATATTGTGTGGAAGTTATTGTGACAATAAATACCATGTAAGTTAGTGTTATACAATAAGCACGGTGCGCAGTAAGCGACCGTTGTATAAGTGTTGTTGAATAATGATGTGGCAGATAAGACCAGTTATGAGTTAAACTCAGTAGAGATGCAAGGTAAGTGATGTTAACAGACTGGGCAATAAGCCAGTGGTAGGTACTATGTGATGATGAACTCAGTGTGAATTCATGGCGAATCGCATAAGGGATTTCTGTCAAGAGTTTACGCCTCTGCACTCTGTATGACTGAGTGTTTTGGTATTGCACTTGCGCAGTAATGATCGTGTGGGATAGCTAGGAATTGGAAACATGTTCATTTGGAGGAATAAGTTTATAAAGGCCGATGCATAGGAAATGCAAGGCCACACCAATAAAGGAGTACTTGTACAAAACCAAATGTGGAGACATGATTAACAGTAAGTGACTACAGTAGCACTAACTGCCAAATATCGGTATGGAATATACCCCAAATGTTTAAATAGCTGAGAGAGCACTACACACTAGGTAGTAGCTCAATCTCAACCGACAGTAAGTCGGAAGGGAACAAGTTAATCATTGTGAAATCATAGCTGTATACACAGTAAATTGTTATAGAAGTGGATAGAAAGTTTATAACTCACCGAATTCGCTAACGGTAAGAGATACCACGCGTCGGTTGAGAAACCATTGTTACCAAGATGAAGGTGACAATTGGGGATGTACAATACAGTAAGAATAACAAATGGAGCAATTAAGCTCTACAGTTATTAGAGTTTCGCAGCAGAAACTAGTGAGCCAATGATTCAAGCGTTGAATGTGCATGGTGAACATGAGTGAATGGCTAATTATTAACGCCTAGAAGCCTAACTGGCCAGAATCGAAACCAACTAAGAGTTTAAACAAACTCCAATGAGAATTCTTGGTTTAGGAACTAAACCGCCAATATGGTTAAGATCCTCTAATCAGAATCCATTGTGTAATAGACCGTGTGGAAGTTAAAACACTTCACGACGGCAGAACATTATAAGCCAATGTTTAGTGATTGATTACGTGGGCGTATTCCCTTTTAAGGGGGGTAGAGCGCAAAACCACTTAGTGTGTATAATCGTACAAGTGTACGTGACCTATGTTGTGCATAGCACAAAATAATTTGTTTTGATGATTGGCGTGTGTGTTACGTAAACATACGCATTCATTCATGGTTTGATTGTGGTAATTGCGCACAGAAGAGGCGAATACCATTGTGATAAGTAGGTGTATTTGTTAACAATTATGTGTGACAGTACAAGTGTGGGGAGTAGAGAAACTCCCGGGGAACAAAACCCCGACAGTGTATAAATGTGAAATGGTGTGTTGTATTTTGATAAAATATATGTGTATATATACTATATAGTGATTCATGAAAGGGTATGAGACCGATATAAAACCTAATGAGAATAAGATTCCATAGGCAACGGGATTAATGTGAATGGAGATAACTGATAGACGGAGTTCTATCCTTGGAGATGTATGATCATGATAGAATGATTTAAAAGATAGAAAATTGGAAATGAGTGATTTAATTGATGCTTGAAAATGAAGTGGGAGGTGGAACTTGATTTGCATGTGATCAAGGGAAGCCGAACACAAATTGGAGTGGAAGGATAGTTCAACACTGATGCTGATCACATCAGGGTAGGATGATTCTTGAAGCTCCCTATAAGCGGTCACAAATAACCACACTAAGAAAAGAAGCAAAGAGCTTAAGTTGGACATGGAGTTGTGTGTGTGTTCAAAAGGTTTTCAATTGGTATTTATAAAAACGTTGATAGATACTTTACATAATTAAAGTTCTCTTACTTAACCTCACAAGGAAATTTTAAATTTAAGTGATTGTTTTGATCTCCCAAAGGCACGGGACGGAAAGTGTCCATCGCGACCGGGTTCTGCGGGATCACAGTGTATATCAAAGATATTTTTGATTGTTATACATGCTATGACATGTTGTTTGGTATGTGTAATAAATGTTATTTTGACCTCGAGTTCTAAAAGTGTTTGCTATCAAGACCTATGAGTCTAAATGTGTGTGTTACATAGACCAATGTGTCTAAAGGCTGTTATGTTATCAAGACCTAGGTGTCTAAATGTTGTTATGTTACCCAAGACCAGAGAGTCTAAGGGTTGTTATGTATGTGTAAGTGTTGTTAAGATACCCAGACCATTGAGTCCGCGGTTATCATGTGAGTATGTTATGTTATGTATGGATGTGAATGTGTTACCCGACCACCATTAAGTCCGAGGTTGTGATGCAAGTGTGTTTGGTTATGGAAGTTTTATTTCCATAAGTAATCCCCGTATTCTAATCCAAGATGTGTGGGAAGTGTAAACTTCGAGGACGAAGTTCTTTTAAGGGGGGTAGATTGAAATACCCCAAACCTTGATATGTGGTTTAAATATTAAACTATGGTATGTAAAGGCTAAAAAGTGCCTTAGAAACATCAGTGAACAATTTAAACCATAGTAAAATGCAATAAAGCACTAAGATACAGTTTGGGCAAAAACATGCTCTAAGCTAGGAGTGAACTTGGTTAGGACCCAAAGAGCCTACCAAGACTTAATAATATTTAATTATGATTTTATAAAGCGAATCAAGTCCTCAGGAAACCTTGGTAGACAATAAAACCAAACAACATAAATAAACCTCAAAGTTAATATGGGCTAAAATGTGCTCTAAGCTTGGGATAAATTTGTAAAAGACCTAATGGTCATACCTATACCTTATAAATATGTTAATGAACATATTAAATCAATTACCAAAGAAAACCAAGCTTGAAAACAAGTTAAAACACAAAATGTGCTTTAAGGAGTCTTAAAGCACGTTTTTGAAAAATTGTCTCGTAAATGAGTTTTGAATGGCTAAATGTCCATCATTACTCCTTAATTAACATGTGTACTATATAGTATCACATTTGGAAGTCTATATCAATGGGAAATCAAAAATTTCACTTCTATGAGCCTTGTTTTTGTGAATAGTGATTTTTATAAGCTAGTTTGTAACATATGTTGTTATAAGTAATTAAATTGGTCAACAAAGACTATAATACCCTTCTAATTAAATGGGGGCCGGTTTTTTCGAGGTGTGAGTCACCAACTTGTAAAAGAAATCAAATAAGTAAAGTAAAGCTTAAAGTAAAGTACTATTTTGCTTTTTACATAAATATCTTAACAAAAGCAAATTTATCTTCATTCTCTCTTTCCTTCTTGTATTCACACGGTTTCTTTATCTTCTCCTTTCCTCCATTTACGATTGCTATGGCAACATCTCTTCTCCATCTTCATTTCCTTGCCAAATCCAACTCCATGCTCCAAATCAAATTATAAGACTATATTTGTCTTAGTTAGACCAAGCTCTACACTTCTATCTTTTCAAATCTTCAAGAGCTCAATTTTGGTGCCATGAAGATTCACCATTGAAGGAGCTTGAGCTCACCTTTCTACATATTATTACTCTCCTTTGCTTCTATGTAAGGAATCTCAAAGAAAAATCAAGTTTCCTTCATGTTTATGCCTTAACCGAAATTGCACATTAATGGTGCTCTTGGTGTGACTTTGTTCTAGCTTCACTCCAACCTTTCATGGAATAGGTGGAGTCCTCTCTTCATAGATATTCAAACTCTCTTCAAAGATCAAGGTAAAACAACTACATTAATGTTTTTGAAACAATGTAAACCTAAGGTTTACAATGAGTTTAAGCTTGAAGCTTGTATACTCATTTCATTGCTTGTATATTGTGTAGTAGTTGACAAGGATTCAAATACCTTACCGGTTTTATAAGGAAACAAGAAAGAAGTTTGAGTGGAAAAGAGGTAAATATACTAACCTAATGTGGTATAATGCCTTAGGAGAAATGAGCTTATATTGCTTGTTAAAATGATCTAAGGAGCCAAAGGTGAATGACCTAGTGAAATGCTCTCAAGGAGTTTATTAAGGGCATATGTATTGTTGGGTGTATTTGCAGGTCAAAGGCATTATTTATGTTGGAAATTCAGTGTTTATGGTTTATGCAATTTAAGGGCCTTAGAGCCATGTTATTTAAGGGCCTAAGTGCCAAGCAATTTAAGTTATGCACTATATTGTGATGTAGTGCTAAATGTGTGAAGTTTGTGTATAAAAATGTGGTTGATGGATTTTAGGTGCTTTGAATGAAATAAGGTAAAAACCTAAGTTTTGGATGTGAGTATATACAAGAGGAGCTATGGCCAAATTTGGGAAAATGTGTAAGAAGCTCTAAGTGTTTTAAATGGTTCTGGTGAACTAGGAAGTGTTAAAGGATAAATGTTTTACTAAGAAAGAAGACATGTTTTAAGGTGATTTAGAGTGATACAAGGATTTAGGTATTATCTTGGAAGTTCTAGGAATTCAATGAGTGTTGAGAATGTATTCAAGTCTTGAAGAAGTTTGTTCAAGGTTTAGGAATGTTGATGTTTACGTAAGATGTCAAAAAGGAGATTTAGTTAGTAAGAAAAGAAGTTTGAGAGATGATGTTAAGGTGTAGAGGAAACACCTTGGTATAGTGGTCATTATTGGTGAAATACCACTTAGGAATCTTAAGGAGAAAACATTCCAAGTGCTAGGAATTTTGTAAGATATTTGTGAATGATAAAATGGTTTTGGTGAGTGATTTAAAGAGTTAAGCATATGGCTAAAGGTGTGTTTGATGTGCCAAATGATGTTAGAACACATTAGGAGGCTTGAGGAAAAGTTTGGAGAAAATTTGACAAGTTTTGGACAACTTCTGGTGTTGTCCGACCCAGTGGTCCGACCCAGGGTGGGTCGGACAGCTCTGTTGTAATCACCGGTTGGAGTCTCTGGAATGGTCCGACCCAGAGGTCTTGGGTCGGACATGGGTCGGACAAGCGTATTTAAAAGACGGGAAAAGTTTCTGGAATGGTCCGACCCAGTTATGGGTCGGACGGTGGGTCGGACGGCCAAAAATTATGCAAAAAAAAAGACAATGTTGTAAGGAGAATCAAAGTGATATTTTGGTATTAGAATGTGCCTAAGTTCATGTATGAAGTTTGGGTAATTAATGGAGGTGGAGAATAGAAGAAACAAGACTTGAAAATGTCAAGTTTGGGAGTTCTGTTACAGTGGTCCGGGACCTAGGTAGTGGATGATGTCCCGGACCATACACAAAAAAAGGGCCGAGAGTTTCACCAATGTTCTAGTCCGGGACTTGGGGTCAGTACAAGGTCCCGGACCAGTCTGTAAAATCACCCGAGAGTTTCATTAAGTGTTGGTCCGGGACTTAAGGTAAGGGCCAAGTCCCGGACCACTCTAAAATTGTTGTTTTAGGTTATTAAAAGATGTCTAATGATGGGGATTTATGGATAATGATGTTATAAGGTTGTGTAGGACATGTTAGGTGAGTTATAGTCACAATTTGGTGGGTGAAAAGTTGAAGTAAAATGAAAGAGTGAAACATGTTAAAAGTGTAAAGTTATTTAACCAAGTTAACGGGGAAAAGTTATAAGCATTAGACTTTAAACAAACATGTTACCCCAATGTTAATAAAAGTACATGTAATGTTGTCAGTTGTTCGAGAATTGCTCGAGGAACATAAGTGGACGTGGTAAAGTGGACTCCGGTGACAGGTATGGTTTTCTTGCAACCTGTGTTCTACCGGATTACACCGGCTTGTATGCCAATGTGTTTTCTGTATGTTTGCCACGTTGTAAGACAAAACATGTAATGAGTTTACAGTAATTCATATATGTGGCGTGTTCAACTCCGATACCATTTAACCTCGGCAGTGTTAACCTTAGTTAACTGAGTCTAGGATCACATGAGAGTTCGGTATTCGGATTAAACGACCCGAACCATGGGGCGTTCTAACCACGGCTATGCGTGAGTTGATTATGTGATGTTGTGTAAGTGAATGTAGGGATCTCCCTTGTATGTTTAACCCAGTTCTAATACTGTATGGGTGTAGTTATGATAGACTCCATAGTGGGGTTCTAACTAATATCTAAAAGTAAGTATGTACTAACAGTAGTGAGGAATCCGGTTTGGCCGGTCGCGCGTTGTTGGGAGAGGGTATCCTTCTTAGCCTTACCCTTCTCTTTGTTATGGTTGTTTCCCTCACGGGTTATGATCTCCCATAGCTCACTCCAAAGCTTAGCTATTCTGACTTATGATCGGTTAGGGGGAACATGTGTTTGTGTGATGTGTTCGGGCCTCCAAACCCGAACCATCTTAACTTAAGTTACTCGTCCGACTATAGGGACGGTAATGAGTGTTGTTGTTATTGTATAACGAGCTTACCATGAGAGTGACACCATTCTCTAGGCTCACCAGTGAATTAACTATGTTTGGGTCGGTTCCTAAGAGAACCATTCCCGTTATGTTATGTATTTTGTTGTGATGCAATATCTATTGCGGTGTTATGTTGTGCACGTGGAAACGTGCAAAGTGTAGTTATGTGTTGTTATGTAGTGTATGTTATATGTTGTATAATGTGGAGTATGCGGATCATGGATATGAATCCCAGTTTGAGAAAAGAGGCGTTTAAGGATAACCCGATTTAAGGGTAAGTGTCGTCTATTAAGGAAGTAGCTCCATTAGAGGAGGAACACTCTAGGGATAATGAATACCATGAGTGACTTATTAAGTAAGGATATATTATCCGTTTGTTGAGCCCGTTGAGGCGAAATGATTATGTGTTGTGTGTTTACAGTTACATGAATGATTTAAAAATAATCAACCGCATGCTAAGACGACAATTAGTTGTGCGTGGCCCGGTAGCATGTGGGCTGCGGGATTACCATACCAGCAAAGGTGCTGAGCCCCTTGGGGGCCACCCTTTCTCTTCTTTTCCTATTTCAGGTACAAGGAGCTGGAAGCCGTTCGAGAGTAGGACGGGGTAGACATTGTACATGGGTATTCATTTAAGTGTATATACACAGTAGGTGTAGTAAGACCGAAATTGTTATCGGCATCAGTTTATAAATACTCGGTATAGTTGAAAAGAGTATGTTGTTGTTGTTAATGGAAAGGGATAGTAATGTGTAGTTGCTCGGGAGTTTAGCCCATCAGACCGGTACAATGTATTTGTATTAGCCTTGTTAGCCACGTGGGTGGTTAATGGCATGTAACACCAACGAGTTAAGTTATTTGTTGAGGTGTGTGTTCCGCTACAGATTGTTATTATGTGTTTGTTGTTAGATGGGGCGTTACAATCACTGTTAACCATCACTGTAAACCGTCATAACCAAATATATATCACGCCACGGGAGCACAGGCGCATCCCGGGCCAACATCCAAAAGTACCCAAAAGTAAACTGCATCCTAGGACCTAGAGCCACTCCGCTTCTTCGATCCTCATCCTGCAGTAAAAGAAATATGGATCCCCCGAGGGGGTCAGCAACCCTTGGCTGGTATGGTTAACGCGCAGCCCATCGGCTACCGGGATGCGCGCAAACTATTTGTCATGATGACATGGCATTCATTTTAAAACACACAACTTATACATATATCATAACATGGGTATTGTACACAACATCACACACATCACACAAGAACAATTCCTTTTAGGAAGAGAACCAACACAGTTAGTCCCCATTGAGAGCCTAGAGAATGTTACCATGCTCATGCTAAGCTCGTTACATAACTCGTTACCGTCCTGTTAGATTGAACGGATAACTTAACACAAGGTGCCTCGGATATAGTGATCCAAGCCCACCGAAATAACACATAGTATGCCCCTGTGGACCGACGTGAGTCAGTAAAATAGCCTTGGTTAAGCTAAAGGGAAGGTTGGAAACCAAATTGGAAAACAACCATAACATACAAAGAGAATCGAACCGGTTATGACATCGACTCCCATACTCACACTGTTATACCCAAAATTTCAACCCCCTGGAAGAGAGTCTCTACTAATAGGCTAGTAGCGAGGGTTCCCAATTCAATCGGCACATTTCAGAGTACTAGGGACAGCTTAGTCATCTCCAGGGGCATTTTTCGTAATTTTTCAAGGCTCCTAAGCCCCCTATAGGCTTTCTCTCTCCTCCAAATAAGGGTCAAATCAATTCAAAATGCTTTGAAATTTTAACCCATGATAGAGGATGACATCTGAAGCATAATGGCGTTGGAATTTTGATTTTTCAAATTTCCAATAATTTTCTAGCAATTTCTGATTGAATCTGACGAGAAATTGAATTTAAAAATATTCCAATGTCCAAAAAATTCGATTCCACTTTAGAAAATTCAGAATATCATCCTTTACCCATGTGTGAAATTTCATAATCAAATTCCTTTTAGAAGCCCTTGAGCTAAAACATCGGTAAATCTCGGTTTTTACCGGATTTTTCTATCTTTAAGAAGCCTATATAAGGAACCTTATCCCATGATCAAAGGAGAACCTCAAGAACCCTAGACTCTCAAAGAAGGCAGCCGTCTCTCTCTCTCCACGTTTTTACACATCCAAGCACCAAAATCACATTGAAAGTCCCCCGAAATCACCATCTGAACACATTTTTCAACTCCCAACACATCAACAATCATCAAACATCAACCAAACCACCTCCAAAACGTGAAGAACAGCAAGAACAACCAACAACCAGAAGCTTGGTTCGAAAACCTTTCGGGTCTGCCATCAACGGAGCACTCGAAGAATCCCGGTGTGAAGAATCGTTGTGAATCTGAAGGTAAAACAGGTAGAAACTCCCCTTCCCTAATTCTTTATGTTATCTGTCTTGCCTCAAATTTTGGGTTCAAACTAACCTTCGTACGCTTCTGTATTCTGTTTGTTTAAGCTTCTGTCCAATAACTTGTTTACCAAGTTTCGTGCTTAATTCGAATTCAAATTGAAAACTTTCAATCACTAACGTCTTGTGCATCTTTCAGGCTACACACCCATAAAATTTGAGCCAGAAACATCTTCGGGAACAGCCTCAACGCCGCCGTCCGAGGGCGGTCCGCACCCACGGACGTCATGTCCGGGTCCCGGACTCCCTGTCCGTAAGCCCGGACGCCCACGGACGGCGGCGGGATTTTAAAATTTTAAAAATTTAGGTTTTGTCAAACTATGTCCGGGCCTACGGACATCCTGTCCGTGGCCCCGGACTTTTCAAATTTTTGTTTTCTGTTTAATTTGACTTTTATTTTCACATAGATTAACTAGGGTTCGTGGTTACGGACATTAGGTCTGTGGCTACGGACGGAAACAAAATTTGACCTAATTCTGCCTTCGAAACGCTAGTTTAGGTAATCTCAACTTTCACTTTTATTTTCAGTAAAAAAATGCTAAAAAACAAAAAAAAAAGAAGCTCGCGCACTTAGGTTAAAACGACTCGTAATAAGCCATAATTAAACTAAGTAGAGGAAAAACGACTTCTAGGGGTAATGAAAGTAATTGAACCCTAATTAAGTCGAATATCAAGCCCCCGAGCCCGAACTCTCCTTTCCTAATTTAATCTAGGTCAAAATTAGGTGGCGACTCATAATAGGTTCCAGTGAGCTAGCTTAGGTTTTAATAATTATTATTATACGACATAGTTATTAATCTTAGGTTATAAGTGGACCTAAAACCCGTTTAGATCCTAATCAACTTTAATCAAAATAGGATAGGGTTGAAAATCGAGGCTCACACACACGCGTGGCCGGAACAGACTGGACTCCTCACTTCCCCCGTTAGCACTTGTTAGCAGTTCATCATTGAACTCAATACACAATTCACAACAATAGGTCAAGTCTTGTTAGACACACACAAGGGAAGAGAGAGTCATGCTTAACAACATAATAATATTTAACAACTGTAAACTCTTTACATGGTTTATTCTTACAAGGTCATAAACACACAGAAAAACAAACAACACACAAGCCGGTGTAAACCGGTAGGCAACAGACTGCAAGAAAACCATACCTTGGTCCTTGCCTCGATTCGTTTCCACCTTGAGAGAATCCTAAACACATTAGTAACGTCGGTTAATTAACGCACTAACCCATTGTTAACTTGTTACTTCATATATCTATTTTATTTTATTTTCACACTTGTTATAACTCTCATCTTTTAAAATGTCACTATAACACTCCTAACATGTCTTAATTAACCTCATATCATCATTACTAACTAACCACCATTTTTAGACAACATTTCCCAACTTAAAACAACAATTTTTGGTCCATACAGTGGCCCGTCCGAACTTGTGTCCGAACCTCCAAGTTCGGACTCAAGCCGTGACTTTAGACAGAAAACAGACACACGTCCGAACTTATGTCCGGACTTCGGAAGTTCGGACGTGAGTCGAGAACAATTCTAGACAGAAATCCATGCGTCCGAACATGTGTCCGGACTTCCCAAGTTCGGACACAGTTCGAGGATAATCCTAAGGAAGAATGGGTACGTCCGAACTAGTGTCCGGACTTCCCAAGTTCGGACACTGTTCGCGAGTGAGAATTCTTTTACCCAACAGAGCCTGTCCGAACTTCCATATCCGGACGGAAGTTCGGACAAGGCATAATACTCAATTTCTAAGCCTTTAAACACTTAACCCAAATTTCTCCAAAGCCTCCAACACTTATAGTATCTTATCCTAAGGTTTCTAAGTGGTATTCCTTGCCTATTCTAATCATTATACCAAGATATATCTTCCACACAACATCATTACTTAAACATCATTTCTTACAACTAAAACTCCTTATGTCCTCCTTGAAATCCCTTTTTCTAAGCTTACACTTTCTCCTTATTTTACCAAAGTTTGCCTAAGTCCTTACCTAAGTCCAAAATGACTTTGGTACATACTAAAACCTCAAGATAATGCCTAAGTCCTTATTACACTCTAGAACACTTCCTAGTTCATCAAAATTCCTTTAAAACATCTTGAACTCCTTATGCATTTCCTAAATTTCGACATAGGTTCTCCTAGCATTTTGTTACACCAAAGCACATTGTTTTCACCATTAAACACCCAAGAGCACTAAGAACACCAAGAACACTCTCATACACAAAACTTCACTCAAATCTCACTACATTAAAATATAATGCATAACTTAAATTGCATGGCACTTAGGCCCTTAAAATGCATGGCTCTTAGGCCCTTAAAGTGCTTAAATCGTAAACACTGAATTTCCACAATATATATGTCTTTGACCTGAAAATACATACAACAAGACATATGTTCTTTTACTAGTCTCCTTGAGAACATTTACTAGGTCATTCACCTTTTGCTCTTTAGGTAGTTTTAACAAGCATTATAAGCTCATTTCTCCTAAGGCATTAAAACAACATTAGGGTAGTATATTTACCTCTTTTCCAAACAACTTCTTTCTTGTTTCCTTATAAAACCGGTAAGGTATTTGATTCCTTGTCAAGTTCTAAACAATATACAAACCTCATAATGAGTATTCAAGCTTTAAGCTTCATCTCATTGTAAACCCTAATTTTTACATTGTTGCAAAAACATTAATGTAGTTGTTTTACCTTGGTCTTTGAAGAGAGTTTGAATATCTATGAAGAGAGGACTCCACCTAGTCCTTGAAAGGTTGGAATGAAGCTAAAACAAAGCCATATAAAGAGCACCTTCAATGGGTATTTTAGGTCACAACAAAAACATGGAGGAAATGTAGTTTTTATTTGAGATTCCTTACCTAGAAGCAAAGGAGAGTAATAATATGTAGAAATACAAGCTCAAGCTCCTTCAATGGTGGAACTCCATGGCACCGAAATGGTGGTCTTGGAATTTTAACCATATTTAGGTGTTTAAACAACATAACTAGGTTTGGGGTATTTCAACCAAGCTTGAAAACAAGTTAAAACACAAAATGTGCTTTAAGGAGTCTTAAAGCACATTTTTGAAAAATTGTCATATGAATGAGTTTTGAATGGCTAAATGTCCATCATTACTCTTTAATTAACATGTGTACTATATAGTATCACATTTGGAAGTCTATATCAATGGGAAATCAAAAATTTCACATCTATGTGCCTTGTTTTAGTGAATAGTAACTTTTATAAGCTAGTTTGTAATATATGTTATTATAAGTAAGTTAATTGGTCAACAAAGACCAAAACACCCTTCTAATTATATAGGGGCCGGTTTTATTATGTGGTGACTCACCACCACGAGCTAGTAAAAATTTAAAGAAAGAAGGAAAAGTAAGTGAAAAGTAGAAGTTACCTTTATAACATGTAAATATCTTCCAAAAGCAATTCCAATCTTCATTCTTTCTTTCCCACTCACACCCACCGTAGCCTTCTTCATCTTCTCCCAAACTCCACCGGTTTTGCTACAGCAAACCATACCATTCTCCATCTTCCTTCACTTGTAACTTCTAGCTCCATGATCCAAATTTAATTTCAAGACCACCTTTCTTCTAGTTAGACCAAGCTCTACATTTCTACCTTTTCAAATCTTCAAGAACTCAATTTTGGTGCCATGGAGATTCACCATTGAAGGAGCTTGAGCTCACCTTTTCACATATTATTGTTCTTCTTTGCTTGAAGGTAATGAAACTCAAAGAAAATCCATGTTTCCTCCATGTTTTCATGTTGACCGAAAATCACCACTAAAGGTGTATTTACCTTGCTTTGTTTTAGCTTCATTTGAATCTTCCAAGGGCTAGGAGGAGTCCTCTCTTGATACTTATTCAAGCTCTCTTCCAATTCCAATGTAAAACAATTACCTTAATGTGTTAAAACAATATATGTAACTAGGGTTTACAATGAGATGAAGCATAATGCTTGAATACTCATTCTATTATGTGTACATTGTTTAGAAGTTGACAAACAACCAAACATCCTACCAGTTTTACAAGGAAACAAGAAAGAAGTGGAGAGGAAAAAGAGGTAAACAAACTATCTCAGTGTAGTTTAAATGCCTTAGGAAAATGAGCTTGATTGCTTAATGAAATACCTAAGGAGCCAATGGTGAATAACCTAGAGAAAAGCTCTCAAGGAGTTTATTAAGGGCATATGTATTGTTGGGTGTATTTGTAGGTCAAAGGCATTATTTATGTGGAAATTCAGTGTTTAAGGTTTATGCAATTTAAGGGCCTAAGAGCCATGTTATTTAAGGGCCTAAGTGCCAAGCAATTTAAGCTTATGCACTATATTGTGATGTAGTGCTAAATATGTGAAGTTTGTCTATAAAAATGTGTTTGATGGATTTTAGGTGTTCTTGAATGAAATAAGGTAAAAACCTAAGTGTTTGGATGTGAGTGTATACAAGAGAAGCTATGGCAAAATTTGGAAAATGTGTAAGAAGTTCTAAGTGTTTTAAGTAAGTTTTGGTGAACTAGGAAGTGTTAAAGGTGAACAAATGTTTTACTTGGGAAGAAAACATGTATTAAGGTGATTTAGAGTGATGCAAGGATTTAGGTGTTATCTTGGAAGTTCTAGGAATTCAATGTGTGTTTTGAGGATGCATTAAAGTCTTGGAGAAGTTTGTTTAAGGTTTAGGAATGTTGATATACAAGGAGGAAATGATGTCTAGGTCAGATGTGAAAAAGGAGATTTAGTTATTAAGAAAAGATGTTTGAGAGATGATGTTAAGGTGTAGAGGAAACACCTTGGTATAGTGGTCATTATTGGTGAAATACCACATAGAAGTCTTAAGGAGAAAACATTCCAAGTGCTAGGAATTTTGTAAGAAATTTGTGAATGATAAGATGGTTTTGGTGAGTGATTTAAAGGGTTTAGCACATGGCTAAGGGTGTGTTTGATGTGCCAAATGATGTTAGAACACATTAGAAGGCTTAAGGAGATGTTAGGAGGAAGTTTGACAAAGTTTGGACAACTTCTGATGTTGTCCGACCCAGTGGTCCGACCCAGGGTGGGTCGGACAGCCTTGTTTAATTCAATCGTTGGAGTTCCTGGAATGGTCCGACCCAGAGGTCTTGGGTCGGACATGGGTCGGACATGTGTGATCTAAGTCTCTGGAATGGTCCGACCCAGATGGTTGGGTCGGACATGGGTCGGACAAGCGTATTTAAAAGACGGGAAAAGTTTCTGGAACGGTCCGACCCAGTTGTGGGTCGGACGGTGGGTCGGACGGCCCAATGTATATAAAAAAACAAAACATTGTTTAAAGTTATAAGATGATGGGGATTATTAAGTAATGACGTTATAAGATTACTAAGGGCATGTTAAGTGAGTTATAATGACAATTTGGTGGGGAAAAGTTGTATTGAAATGTAAAAGTAAAACAAGTTAAAATGTGAAGTTATGTAGCTAAGTCAACGGGGAAAAGTTATAAGCATTAGACATTAAATAATCATGCTACCCCGATGTTAATAAAAGTACATGTTATGTTATCAGTTGTTCGAGAATTGCTCGAGGAACATAAGTGGACGTGGTAAAGTGGACTCCGGTGTCAGGTATGGTTTTCTTGCAACCTGTGTCCTACTGGATTACACCGGCTTGTATGCCAATGTGTTTTTCTGTGTGTTTGCCACGTTATAAGATAAATCATGAAACGAGGTTATAGTCGTTATTGTTGTTGTATGTTTACGTGCCGATACCGGTAACCTCGAATGCGCTTGAAGGGCGAGTTAACCACTATTAGGTAAAACGTAAGAGAACGGTATCCGGTGATAACGTTTCCGACCTAAGGAACGTTCTAACCACGGCTATGCGTGAGTTAGTTATGTGATGTTTATGTGTGATGTTTGTGTGTGAATGTATGACTCTCCCTTCCCTTGTGTGTGTCTAAAAGACTTAACCCTATGTTGTGATTGTTTAATTAAGTTCTATGTTGAACTTCTAACAAGTGCTAATGGGGGAAGTGAGGAGTCCGGTCTGTTCCGGCCACGCGTGTGAGTATGGGGGTCGTTGTCATATCAGGTTCGATCCTCTCCGTATGTTATGGTTGTTTTCCAATTTGGTTTCCAACCTTCCCTTTAGCTTAACCAAGGCTATTGCTGACTCACGTCGGGCGACAGGGGCATACTATGTTATGTTTGTTCGGTGTGCTTGGATCACTATATCCGAGACACCTTGTGTTAAGTTATCCGTTCATTTTACGAGACGGTAACGAGTTATGTAATGAGCTTATCATGAGACTGGCAACATTCTCTAGGCTACAAGTGAACTGACTATGTTTGGGCCGGTTCATAAAGGGAACCGTACCCGTTATGTTATGTATTGTTGTTATGATGCAATATCTATTGCGATGTTATTATGTACACATTGGAACGTGAAAAGTGTTGTTATGTGTTGTTATGTGATGTATGTTATACGTTGTAATTGTGGAGTATGTGGATCATGGATATGAATCCCAGTTTGTGATAAGAGGCGTTAAGGATAACCCAATTAATGGGTAAGTGTCGTCTATTAAGGAAGTAGCTCCATTAGAGGATAAACACTGTAGGGTTAATGAACACCATGAGTGACTTATTAAGTAGGGATGTGTTATCTGTTTGTTGAGCCCATTGAGGCGAAATGTTATGTGTTGTGTGTTTATAGTTACATGCATGATTTAAATATAATCAACCGCATGCTAAGACGACAATTAGTTGTGAGTGGCCCGTTAGCATGTGGGCTGCGGGATTACCATACCAGCAAAGGTGCTGAGCCCCTTGGGGGCCACCCTTTCTCTTCGTTTTCCTATTTCCGGTACAAGGAGCTGGAAGCCGTTCGAGAGTAGGACGGGGTAGTCATTGTACATGGGTAATCGTTTAAGTTGTATATATACAGTAGGTGTAGTAAGACCGAAATTGTTATCGGCATTAGTTTGTGAATACTCGGTACAGTTGGAAGGTGTATGTTGTTCTATTGTTAATGGAAGGGTCAGTAATGTGTAGTCGCTCGGGAATCTAGTCCATCAGACCGGTACAATGTTTATGTAATAGCCTTGTTAGCCATGTGGGTGCTTAACGGCGTGTAACACCAACGAGTTAAGTTATTTGATGAGGTGTGTATTCCGCTGCAGATTGTTGTTAAGTGTTTGTTGTTGGATAGGGTGTTACAAAAAGTGGTATCAGAGCGAAGTATCGCTGTGATGACTGAATTACCGAGCTTAGGAAGTATCGAGTTAGGATTTAAGTACTTTGGGTTAAGGGTTGAGTGATAGCGTGAGAGATATGCTAGATAGGAATTACCATTGTGTACTAGAAACCTACAATATCCATCCCACCCTCCACGATCCCTGTTTTATAACTTGGGAAACAACGCCAGAGAGATGGAAGTCCTCTCTTACTCGGGAATACCCGATCTGGCTGTTATTAAATACCTTTAAAGGTACGGAGACCTGTCATACGGTAGATCCCGAAAACTGGGAATCCCAAGACGGTTCCCTCAGAACAATGTTAACCGCATTTAATAGCGAAGAATGAAGAATACTGTGTATAGAAGAATGGAATTTCCGGCAACCTGGGTCGACATACCGAGCAGTCGAGAATAACCAGCTCGCAATGCACCAATCGTGCAACAGGCAGGAAGTGGATTAGTGAAACCCGAGGCGAGTGTCTACGGGACCACAGTTGATAAATAATACACCAACGGTATACCAACCGACTAAGGAACTACAATGTGGTGCCCAACCTGAGACAAGTCTCAGTAACTACGACAATGCGTGCAACGGGCTACGAAGAGGAAACAATACAAAAAGAAAGGGGACTCCAAGAATGGGAGACACCCCCGTTGATAATTATCATGTGAAGACAGTGAGAAATCACCTAGAGGAGTTATTATCAAGACAGTAAGATCAGTGAGGGCCAACAAGGCCACTGATGACAGTGCGGGTAAAAACAATACCACAACTGGTATGTGTTAAACCGATAGCCAGTTAGCATGGCACACTTGCCATAGCAAGTGCTGCTATAACAGGGCTGTTCGGGAAATTTATAACCACTACAAAGTACTTGGTAAAGTACCATAAAGTTACATGTGATCGTCATAACAGTGGAAGGGCCTGTTAGCCTAACCTCTGTAATTGTAAGTACACGAGTCAGCAAGAAGCCAGACTTGGTTAAGGTAAGAAGATGTTGTGAAACCATGAAAATTTTCTTTCAAACTCGGATTTATTCAAACTCTTTCCTTTCAAAACCAGATTTTCTTTCAAACCAATATTTCTTTCTAACCTTCTTCTAAACCAAACCAGTAAAACCAAAGGCAGTTGATAAAGATACAACATTGGATAAACTTTCCCTCGATTAAGCTCGGGAAGCATGGAATGAATATTGTCACGGGACAATATAAGGGAGTTGACAACAGAATACTTCACCTAGGCGTGTGACGGACACTACGAGTGTACCAACTGAATTGTGGGACGACCGCACTCCGATAGGAGCTTGTGGGCCTGACAGACCTACTTATGGGTTAGTTGGGTAAGTAGTAATGTAGTATGGTACCCCACATATGTATACGAGTAGAGTCCGAAACACGGGAAGTAGTCGACTCCGTTCTACGGTCAACAATATAAGTCAACAACAGCTAAGGATTACCATGAATGGTTGAAGTTAAAGAACTCAGTTAAGTTAACGAGACTAAAAGAATTAGTGAATTCATTTCAAGGATATGTTTAAGAGTCAGGAGGTGCGAAGTGCACTAACTGTAATGTAAAGACATCGCATATGTCTTAAGGATCCCAGGGATAAACATGTTAGCTGGAACGGTGACCCAGCCTGTCCATGGCTAAGCAGATGCCTAATGTGGACACATTAATGTGCAATGAACGGGATGAAACTCCCAGAATGAGTACCTACACTACCAGGAAGTGTTGATCTTCACAGAAGAAGATAATAAACCAGTTAAGAACGCAAACGGCGTGGCTAACGGAATGTACCAATAAGTGTGAACTAGATGTAAAAGCATAACTTAGCAACACCCATGAGCGATCCTTGAAGGGTGTTTGCATCAACGATAATTGAACAAGATAACGTGATAGAAACACGAGGGTTGAAACTAACACCCAGTTTAGACATAAGTTGTCAGGAGACGGACTGTCAATCCTAAGGGGCATCCCATGAAAGGAAACGGAATGCAACGACCTTGTCATGGAGCTCAATATAACATCCAAACCATGTAATGTTGTTCAGAGAAGTACATGTGTGTGGAAAAATGTTAATTGTGGATAGCTAGGAATTGGAAAAATATTAATTGTGGGGAATAATGTTATAATGGCCGATGCATAGGAAAAGCAAGGCCGCACCAATAAAAGAGTACTTGTACAAAACCAAATGTGGAGACATGATTAACTGTAAGTTACTACAGTAGCACTAACTGCCAAATATCGTATGGAATATACCCCAAATGTTGTAAATAGCTGAGAGAGCACTACACACTAGGTAGTAGCTCAATCTCAACGATAGTAAGTCGGAAGGGAACAAGTCAATCATTATGAAATACATAACTGTATACACAGTAAATTACTATGGAAGTGGATAGAAAGTTTATAACTCACCAAATTCGCTAACGGTGAGAGATACCACGCGTCGGTTGAGAAACCATTATTACCAAGATGAAGGTGAGAATTGGGGATGTACAATCCAGTAAGAATAACAAATGGGGCAATTAAGCTCTACAGTTATTAGAGTTTCGCAACAGAAACTAGTGAGCCAGTGATTCAAGTGTTGAATGTACATGGTGAACAAGAGTGAATGGCTAATTATTAACGCCTAGAAGCCTAACAGGCCAGAATCAAAACCAACTAAGAGTTTAAACAAACTCCAATGAGAATTCTTGGTTTAGGAATACACCGCCAATATGGTTACGATCCTCTAATCAGAATCCATTGTGTAATAGACCGCGTGGAAGTTAAAACACTTCACGACGGCAGAACATTTTGAGCCAATGTTTAGTGATTGATTACGTGGGCGTAATCCCTTTCAAGGGGGTAGAGCGCAAACCACTTAGTGTGTATTACCATACAAGTGTACGTGATTTATGTTGTGCATTGCATAAAATAATTTGTTTTGATGATTGGTGTGTGTGTTATTATAAACATACGCATTCATTCATCGTTTAATTGTGGTAATTGCGCACAGAAGATGCGAATACCATTGTGATAAGTGTGTTGATTTATTAACAGTTGTGTGTGATAGTACAAGTGTGGGGAGTAGAGAAACTCCCAGGGAACAAAACCCCGACAGTGTATAAATGTGAAACTGTGTGTTGTATTTTGATAAAATATATGTGTATATATATATTATATAGTGATTCATGAAAGGGCATGATACCGACATAAACCTAGTGAGAATAAGATTCCCTAGGTAACAACATTAAAGTGAATGGAAGTAACTGATAGACGAAGTTCTATCTCTTGGAGATGTATGATCATGACTAGAATGATTTAAAAGATTGAAAATTGGAAATGAGTGATTTATTTGATGCTTGAAAATGAAAGTGGGAAGTGGAACTTGATTTGCATGTGATCAAGGGAAGCCGAACACAAATTGGGGTGGAAGGATAGTTCAACACTGATGCTGATCACATCAGGGTTGGATGATTTTTGAAGCTCCTATAAGTGGTCACAAATAACCACGCTAAGAAAAGAAGCAAAGGCATAAGTTGGACTTGGAGTTATGTGTGTTTTCAAAAAGGATTTTAATTGGTATTTATAAAACGTCGATAGATGCTTTACATAATTAAAGTTCTCCTACTTAACCTCACAAGGAAAATTTTAAATTTAAGTGATTGTTTTGATCTCCCAAAGGCACAGGGACGGAAGGTGTCCATCGCGACCGGGTTTCTGCGGATAACAGTGTATATCAAAGATATTTTTGATTGCTATACATGCTATGACATGTTGTGTGGTATGTGTAATAAATATTATTTTGACCTTGAGTTCCTAAAGTGTATGCTATTAAGACCTACGAGTTAAATGTGTTGTGTTACATAGACCTATGTGTCTAAGGCTGTTATGTTATCAAGACCTATGGGTCTAAATGTTTATGGTACCCAGACCCAAGAGTCTAAGGGTTGTTATGTGTGTAAATGTTTTAAGGACCCGGGCCATTGAGTCCGAGGTTATCAAGTGAATATGTTATGTTAGTATGGATGATGAATGTGTTACCCGGACCATCAAGTCCGAGGGTGGGTTGTAAAATATGTTTGGGTTATGGAAGTTTATTTCCAAGTGATTCTTGTGTTCTAATCTAATGATGTTGGGAAGTGTGAACTTGAGGACGAAGTTCTTTTAAGGGGGGTAGATTGAAATACCCCAGACCTTGATATGTGGTTTAAATATTAAACTATGTATGTAAAGGCTAAAAAGTGCCTTAGAAACATCAGTGAACAATTTAAACCATAGTAAAATGCAATAAGCACTAAGATGCAGTTGAGCAAAAACATGCTCTAAGCTAGGAGTGAACTTGGTAAGGACCCAAAGAGCCTACCAAGACTTAATAATATTCAATTATGATTTAATAAGGCAAATTAAGTCCTTAGGAAACCTTGGTAGACAGTTAAACCAAATAAAACACAAAAAATTCCTTAAAGTTAATAAGAGCAAAAATGTGCTCTAAGCTTGGGATAATTTGTATAAGACCTAATGGTCATACCTATACCTTATAAATATGTTAATGAACCTATTAAATCAATTACCAAAGAAAACCAAGCTTTGAAACAAGTTAAAACACAAAATGTGCTTTAAGGAGTCTTAAAGCACGTTTTTGTAAAATTGTCTTGTGAATGAGTTTGAATGGCTAAATGTCCATCATTACTCTTTAATTAACATGTGTACTATATAGTATCACATTTGGAAGTCTATATCAATGGGAAATCAAAAATTTCACATCTATGTGCCTTGTTTTAGTGAATAGTAACTTTTATAAGCTAGTTTGTAAATATGTTATTTATAAGTTAATTGGTCAACAAAGACCAAAACACCCTTCTAATTATATGGGGGCCGGTTTTATTAGTGTGACTCACCACCATGAGCTAGTAAAATTTAAAGAAAGAAAAAGTAAGTGAAAAGTAGAAGTTACCTTTATAACATGTAAATATCTTCCAAAAGCAAATTCCAATCTTCATTCTTCTTTCCCACTCACACCCACCGTAGGCTTCTTCATCTTCTCCCAAACTCCACCGGTTTTGCTACAGAAAACCTTACCATTCTCCATCTTCCTTCACTTGTAAATTCTAGCTCCATGATCCAAATTTAATTTCAGGACCACCTTTCTTCTAGTTAGACCAAGCTCTACATTTCTACCTTTTCAAATCTTCAAGAACTCAATTTTGGTGCCATGGAGATTCACCATGAAGGAGCTTGATTCTCACCTTTACACATATTATTGTTCTCCTTTGTTTCAAGGTAAGGAAACTCAAAGAAAATCCATGTTTCCTCCATGTTTTCATGTTGACCGAAAATCACCACTAAAGGTGTATTTACCTTGCTTTGTTTTAGCTTCATTTGAATCTTCCAAGGGTTAGGAGGAGTCCTCTCTTTACTTATCAAGCTCTCTTCCAATTCCAAGGTAAAACAATTACTTTATTTAATACCCCGGATCTAAAAATGGCGATTTAATACTCTAATAAATTATTAAGGGCCTAAATGTGCCTAGAGATATTGGTAAAAAGAATAAAACCAAAAGAAAAGAGAAAATGCGTTAAAAGCGAAAAACGCTAAAATGCGCGTTAAATGAGTATAAGAGATATATGATGATCTCGAGAGGGTCCGAGATGGATTCCTAAGGCTTAGCTAGGCCTAATAAGTATACGGGAATGATTCCCGAAGACAACGGATCCAAATAATGGATTAAAACGCTAACGGAGTTTAAAGCACGTTTTTCGAGAAAAAACCCGAAACGTGACTTTAAGTGGTCAAACGGACCCGTAAAAATTATAGTTGATTAAATAACTATAATTAAGTATTAATGGAAGCTTAATAACCATTAAAAATAAAGAACGAGAAAAATCCGAAAAACGGGCCCGGTTAGTGAATAGTGCTAAACCGGGTAAAATAACGAGCGTTTTCTGTAAGAAAACGAAAAACGCTCCAGCTCACTAATAATGTGGGACCAGTTTTATAACTAACACACACACCTATACTTAAGTAATTAGCTAGCTTTTATTAAGTCACAAAAGGACAAGTAATAGTAGAGGAGGGGAATAGTGAAAGAGATAAGTAACTCTCTCACCTTCTCTCATTCTTCTCACTCACGATTATTTCTTTCCCCTCCAAGCTGAGCTTCTTCTTCCTCCTCTGTTAAATGGCGATTTCACAAGTGAGCACACAGCCCTCCTTCTTCTCCATTAGCTCACTCATCTCTTCACCAAACCTCACGAAAATACTACCGTTAGATTCGTATCGACGCAGGGCTACGTTTTCCACCCTTCAAAAGCTTGAACATTCATCTTCATCTCCATGGAAGTAGGCCATTTTAGAGCTTAGAGAAGTGTTTTTGAGTCTCCAACATCTTCTTGATACTCAAAGGTAAAAAGAAAGTTACAAGCTCTTCATTTCTAGCTAACTCTTCCAATTTTGGAAAGAAATTCCCTCACGTTGAATTTTTCCCCATGTTAGCCGTGAGCATCTTGCTCTTGTGGAGGGATGGAAACTCTTCCAATGGATTGCCAAGCTGTCCATTTGGTTATTCTAAGGTAAAACCTAAGCTAAACCTTGAAAACTAGCTCCTTGAAATATTTAGGTTATGTGGAAATATTGAAACTTACTTGTTGATGTGTGTGTGGGGATATGATTGTAGTTGGCAATCTATGCTCCTTGGTATGTTGTGAAAACAAGAAGAGAAAGAGGGAACAAGAGAAAGAAGAGGAAGAGGAGTAAAAACCGAGAATAAACAAGGTAATGGGCTTACCTTGCGTTGGTTTTATTTGCTTGGGAAAACTTATGTTGGTGTTGTATAAACAACCTTGAGCTTGAATGGGTGTAGTTGTGATACTACAATGATGGTAGTTATATGAGAATGTTTAATGTTGTTTAAGTGTGAGAAATAAGTTTGTGAACTAAGCTAGTTTATATGTGTGAACAAGGGGAATTTGAGGTGGTTTTGATGTGTGAACCAAACAGAGGAGAAGAAGTGTTTGTGAGCATGTTTAGTGTGGTGAAAATGCTTAGTAAAGCAAGCAAGTGCTGTCAAACTTTATGTGGAAACCTAAGTGGTTTAAGTGATGTTTTGAGTAGAGGAAAGACCTAGAGAAACTAGGTGTTGGAGGAGATTTAATTGGCTTAGAAAATCACCATGGGAATACTTGTTAAAGGTGAGAGGTTTGTGCAAAATCTGTAGCAAAAGAGGTGGTTTAAATGCTTGAAGAGTTGTAGAAAACAAAGTAGATTTAAGGCCTTAAGAGTGAGTCATGGAACTTGGTAGAGGTGTGCATTATGTTGGAAGTTTTGGAGAATTTGGCTAAGTGTTTAAAGGCTTGGAAAGTGAGGATTTTGCCTTGTCCGAACTTCCGTCCGGACATGGAAGTTCGGACAGGCTCTGTTGGTTAGGAAATTTTTCATCTCGAACTGTGTCCGAACTTGGGAAGTCCGGACACAAGTTCGGACGTACCTATTTCTTCCGTAGAATTATCCTCGAACTGTTCCGACTTGGGAAGTCCGGACACATGTTCGGACGCATGGACTTCTGTAATGAATTTCTCTCGACTCACGTCCGAACTTCCGAAGTCCGGACACAAGTTCGGACGTGTGTCTGTTTTCGGTCTAAAGTCACGGCTTGCGTCCGAACTTGGAGGTTCGGACACAAGTTCGGACAGGCCACCATACGGACCAAAAATGTTGTTTTAAGTTGGGAAATGATGCCTAAAAATGGTAATTACCTAGTAAAGATGGTGTGAGGTTGTTTTAAGACCAGTTAGGTGTGTTGTAAAGGTTTAAATGATGGGGGTTTGAATGCCAATGATGTTATAAGGTGTTAAGTTTTTTTTTTTCGGTGACATGTAAAGGCCTTAAGAAGTGTAAGAAAGTGTTAGAAGTGTTTGAGAAGTGAGAACTCAAATGACAAAGTGAAACCAAGATAACGGATAACGGGGCAACTACGGGAATAACATTTAATTATGTTCCGTATGATCTCAGTATTAATAATAATGTTTGAAAATTATCATAGAGTCGTGCGTGACCCGAGCATGGTGAGATGCCACGGTAAAGTAAAACCCCGGTGAAAGGTATGATTTTCTCATGCCCCGTATGCTAACCGAGTTACTCTGATCTGTGTGTTTGTGTGCCGGCTTAATCAAGACTAAAGCATGAAAATAATCCCTTGTTTGATTATGTATGTCTTGCTGTATGTTGAATGAACTAACATACTTGTATGCCGGTGTGGTCTAACATAGTGTAAAGACGACTCATAGTGAGTACGTTCGGCTAGGGATCCGTAGAACGGATCGATGCGTATGATAACGAAGACATGCAAACACACACAAGCTATCGATTAAAGTATAACGATAACGCGAACATATGAACTCCCTAGAACGTGAGGAGATGTACGGGTTGAGTAAATACCCGATAACGGTTAGAAAACCTTACTGAAACAATCCACGAATAAATATGAGTGGAGAGATAAATGAACCTCCATCGAGAGGATTGAAGTTAATCTAATAATGTGAACTTATAAGGAAGGTAAAAGAGACCTAGGGGATTAGTAACTCCCTAGAGACATGGTCGACCTCCTATAAGAGGGTTACCCGGTATAAGAATATAACCGAAAGTATGATATAGTATTGTAAAGGTAACTCTTAAAACCTAAGATTACCCGAATTTAAGTAAGTTCCCAAAGTCATTAGAAACATCGAGAATGATGCTTCTAGACTAATATACATGATATTATTATAAACTCCGTGAGAGGAGTGTATGGGAACGAGAGTAGTCCGAGAGTAGTCGGACCTAAGTAAAAAAAAATAGGAACTAAGAGAGTTCCGTGAGCTAGTTGAACCTTCCCACCTTGCTAGACCCAGAGTAGGGTCGAAACCGGGGAAGTAAGACTATGCTAGAGAGCCATGAGTTTTGGCTTAAGTATGTAAAGAGAGTAACAAGCGTGACGTAGGAGACCTTAGTGTCTCGGAATCTACAAGAGCTGAGTATGAATAACCCAAAGTGTGGGTGAGATATGAGTATAATAACCCGAGAGAAAGGGTGAGTATATGTATGAGTAACCCGAGAGAATGGGTAAGTATAAGAATGAGTAGCCCAAGAGAATGGGTGTGTATATGAATAAGTAACCCGAGAGAGCGGGTGAGGTATTGATAAGTAAACAAGCATAGTGAGGAATAACCCTCAAGCCTAAGAGTAACCAGTTACCACTAACAACATTGTTATGTTAGTTAGGAATCGTGTTCCGTGATTGGATGTAGATTCCTTGTGTGATGTACATATATATTGTATTGCCATGATGCATGTGTTTGATTAAAATGAACTCCATGTATATCCGACCCAAGTAGTCGGCGTACCGCGGTTAGCACGCGGTATATGCGAATTTCATGCGCAGCGTAAGCTGACCCCCTAGGGGGAACGTTTTTAGTGTGCAGGTACTTGAAGCTGACCACCGTTCGAGAGAGTAGGACGGGGAACTGCTGTGAGCATGGGTAGTTTAGATTGTAATTACTTATGCGTTTGAATGAGGTGTAAGGCCGAGTATGTTTCTCGGCATCCGTATATTGTAGACTCGGTATAGTAAAGAAGTGAATTGAGTATGGTATTTGTATGAATATCGGTGGTTGTTCCATCCATCAGACCCGTTACTATATGTTGAGTCAGGGCCTGTTAGCCACGAGGGTGGCTAACGGCGTTGTATCACACTCTGTTGTATTAGAATTCCGCGCGAGCTTAATGGTAAATTGTAACAGTTTAGAGGTAAATGATGTTTAGCAGTTGGGGTGTTACAAAATGTATCAGAGCGAAGTATCGCTCTGATGACTGGAAATACCGAGCTTAGGAAATACCGAGTTAGGAATTAGAGACTTAGGGCCTATGGGTTGAGTGGTAGCGTGAGAGATGCGCTAGATAGGAACTTCCAGTATGTTCTGGATACCTACAATACCAAACAACCTCCCCTCCAAACCCCCATTAAAAGCTCGAAAAAGAAACGCCAGAAAAGACGGAAACCCGATCTGGCACTTACAAACTATTTCAAAAATGAACTGGAACCTGTCATGCGGTAGATCCTGAGAACCGGAAACCCCTGAGGCGGATCCCGCTGGAACGACAATACCGCACTCAATGACGAAGGTCGAGACATCCTAATCCAAGGAGACCAGAATTTGTGGCAGCCTGGGGCGACATGCTTAGCAGTCCCGAGAACCTAGCTGCCGAGTAGTAGCAAGAAGAAAGCACTAACCGTGACAAGAAGGCGATTAATGAGAAGCAATGATGATAACAAAACCGAGACACATGTCTACGGACCGCCATAAACTAAATAATACCATAACGGTACACTAACCCGACTAAGAATCTAGTCAAGAGTTAGGGCACCCACCCTGCCACACCCAAAGAGATTCAATACTTAACTGATATAGCTTAGACAGCTACGAGCATAACGACGGGATACCCGAATGGGACTACAGAAGTAGTGCCTAAATGACTTTAACCTCGTAACCACAGTAAAGATGTGGGAACGAGCAACGAGGTAGAACAAAGCATTAAGTAATTAGGACTCCGAGAGTGGAGGAGCTCCTAAATGAACGACAGTCATGTCAAGAGGAATGAGAATCAGCTCCAGGAGCAGTTATCCAACTAGGGGATCAAGGAAGAGCCAACGAGGCTACCAATTACAATGTGAACAATACCGTGACCGGTATGAATAACTAAAAACCGCCTGTACCGCGCACTTGCCTCAGTGCAGTAATAAACGGGACCGTTAAGAATCTTAACAAGTGACAAGTACTTAGCAAGTACCAGACGGCAGTGTTGGGCAAAAACTATATAACAAAGTATACAAGTATATTCAAGGATAGGCAAGTGCAACCTAATCGGTGTAGTACAACAAGTGTCGTATCCACAAGGAAATTGGTCCTAACTTCCTAGTTGGTATTTAGTAGTTGTAATGTAAGCAGTAAAATGGGGTTTAGCCGTGGCAAGCTTGATTGTGTTGGTTGAGTATTTCAAGAACAACAAATAAACTAATGTGATAAGTTAATGGATTGGATGGAGAAGTACTTTGGGAATTTGGCAATCCCCAAACTACCTAGATATGCTACAACTCTTCTTATGCCATAGTTTGTCTTTCTAGAACAAAAATAATAACTCTCTAAACCCAAGATGAGTTAATTCTTACTTAGTTAATTTAGCCTTCAAAATCATTAGGACTAAACTCACTAAGCAGCACTAAGCAAGTTCTAGAACAAAGCTCCAAATTATGCTCACTAATCCTAGAAGCATAAACAAGAGTTCTCTCTCAATTTGTCACAAACCCTAACTCAAACCAAATTGTAGTTTGGGTTCACCACAATGCACTCAAGAGATCATTGAGGACATTGAAAGATAATTGAGAGAGAAACAACTATATTAAGGCATAATAAAGATTCACAAGCAAAGTCTAGGGTTTGGGTTCAAAGACCATCCCAAAGCACAATGGAGTACTACTCAGCATAGAGGAAAGAAAAACTAGAAAGAGTAAGAAGAAGCCATTGTTGAAGCTTGGAAGCTTTGGAGAAGGTGAGTTCTTCCTTTCTCTTCTTCTTCTTCTTCCTCTTCTTTCTTCTTCTTTCACGTTCTTTCTCAGCTGCTGTGTGTTGGAAGGTGTAAAAAGCAAAGAATGCCTCAAACCCCTTCTTTTTTCCCGTTTTAAAACGATCGTTCTGGGCAAATTCCGTCGGGACCCGCCCACAGGGCGGTCCACAGGGGCGGTCCCACCAGAGGCAATTCCCGTGTTCTGAAATCGGCTGGACCGCCCCTCAGGGGCGGTCCACAGGGGCGGTCCACACCAGAGAGGCTTTTTCTGCACCGAAATTGGCTCGTTTGGCCCCTCGTCTTTGACACACTCCTCGGGGCATTAAAGCTCAGCTACAAAGTCTTGAGAGTCTCCTAAAAACCATTGCTCAAGTGAGCTTTTACCTAAATTTAAATCAAAACTGCATGAGTTCAATTATATTAACGAAATGCTCTATCAAGTGGTGAAATGAGTCAATAGTTACACGAGATAAAGGTAAATAAAGACCTTATAAATACATCATTTCACCACTTATCAACTCCCCCACACTTATCTATTTGCTTGTCCTCAAGCAAAATTTGCTAGGAACCCATAGCAAGAAGGAACATTTATAGCAAGCAAGTATTTAGATGAATTCTTGAACTTTGGTGAGCAAAATTGTGAAAAATCTCAAGAGGAGTGCAACCAACCTTCTCATGGTGACATGGGTGTGCTTAGGGTAAATAAAAATATAGAGCTTCGGGGTATGATCTAGAGTGTTTCCAAGTGCTTAAAGATCTTTGGACTTGGAGAACTTTTACCATGGCCAACTTCTCTCAAGAATGGGCATTGAGGAAAAACAAAAGGAAAAATAGAGATTTGCATTTGATTTTCTTTTGCACAAGAGATGAGAAGACATAATTTGGAATTGTGCCTTTGGCACTTTGCCTTGCTTTACAGAACACTCAACTCTCATTTGTTGGTTACCAATGGTGCCTCTCAAATCCTTTTAATAATTTCCACGAGGAAACACCCCTTAGCAATCCCTAGATGAGAAGATTAGAAAGGACCCCTAAGCAATAAAAATTCACCAAGAAAGGGATTTATGGAAACACCGCAATTAATTGCTCCTCAAGAGAGAAAATTTGAAAAATTTGGTGGAAAGTTCTAAGCATTCATGGAAAGACTTGCTTAATACAAATGGAACTTCTTCATGGTAGCAATGGACAAGTATAGGGAGATTAAAAAGTGCATCAAAAAGAAAAGGTCGTTTCCCCCACACTTGAGTAGGACAATGTCCTCATTGTCAAAGCCAAAACCCAAAGGGAAATAAACAGAAGACCTTTTCGATGCCCGAAACATAAAGTGCATAAAGTTGTAAAGCATTTGGTAAGTATAAAGCGAACTAGTACTCCCCTGATTAGACGTGAATGTGGGCAGAGTGTTCCCCCACACTGCAGAGTGTCCGGAGTCATTGAAGCGCGTGTCCTAGGAAAATTTTACAAGAGTTCCTCTTGCACGTGTCGCATTCTGCTTTGAATGGGGCTTGCATGCAGTGTGTAAGAAGCTACAAAGCAGAGACAAAAATAAACTAGGCGCCACATAATTCCGAGGAATACGCTGAAAGCCCATTGTTAGAAAGCCAAAAGGGGACTCATAAGTGAGTCCTACAATAAACTGGTTCACAAAGTTATAACTGAAGCGGAAAGTAAAGACAGAGTACGGTAAAGCATAGTGTAAAAACAGATAAAAGACAATAACATCCACAATCTCCAAAAATACATAACAAGTTTCAAATCAGGAGCCCCCAGTCAGCCAAATCCCTGAACAAACTACTGGGTCGGTGGTCCACCTCGCTCGATCATGCGGCGCAGCGCCTCATACTGGGCTGCCAGCTCCTCCACGCGGCGCTGGTGGGCCTCGAACTCCTCCCGGGAAACGGTGGGAGGTGGTGGGGGAGGTAGAGCTAGGAGCGGGGCGGTGGCAGTAGATGGAGCAGATGAGCTGGAGGAGGAGGAGGACTCTGCGCTACCAGCGGGCCGTATCTTCTCCCAACCTCCTGGACCACGGCGAAACCCCATCCGGCGAAGGGCAGCGTGGTCGATGGGAGCCATGGGAGGCTCAAGGATCGCTAAGCACCAAAAACACAAGCCAAAGCAATAATAAAGACTAACAAGTAAAAACACTTAAACGGGTAAAGAAAGAAATCCGGGTTGCCTCCCGAAAAGCCGCCTTTCTTTTTAAGGTCTTTGGCTAGACCATTGTGAGGGTTAGATCAAACCTGGAGGGTGGACGTAAGGAGGACATCCAAAGCATGAAGCGAAGACATTTTTGGGTATCCACTTTGATGCACGTTCACCTTTTTCCTTCCTGCCCCTCTCTTTCTCTTCTTCAAGGATTAATGGTGGTTCATCCTGGATGGTGATCCCTTCGGGTAGAGTGATGAAGAGAGGTGAAGAAGATGAGTGTGGCTGGGCCTCCTTTTCTACAACCTTGACCGTCGCCGTCTTGTTATTTGGGGACCTCCCCGCTGTGAATACCAACTTCTCATCATATGCTTGCAAGGTGATGGTCCTTCTTGCCACAGCAATTTGAGCATTAGCAGTGGCAAGGAAAGGCCGGCCAAGGATAAGGGGTGTAGTGGAGTTTTCTTCAATGTCCAAAATGACAAAATCGCATGGGAAGTATAGATGTTCCACTTTGATGATAACGTCTTCAACCACTCCGCTTGGGTAAACCGTCGACCCATCTGCCAGTTGAAGGACCATCTTGCTCTTTTTCAATTCACCTATACCTAGCCGCTTGAAGGTGGAAAGGGGCATCAAGTTGATGGAGGCACCTAGATCACATAAGGAGTATTGAAAAGAGGTGCTACCGATCATGACCGGGATGGTGAAGCTGCCTGGATCGCTGCATTTCGAAGGTAATGGCTGTTTGAGAATAGCAGAGCAAGCTTCATTGAGCTGGATGGTGCCGTCTTCGGTCAATTTTAATTTGTTGGAGATGAGATGCTTGAGGAATTTGGCATAGTTTGGCATCTTGGCAATGAGGTCTACAAAAGGGATGTTGACATTCATTGCTTAAGCACCGCTAGAAACTTCCTGTACTCTGCATCAAGCTTCTGTTTCTTGAGTCGGTTGGGGAAAGGTACGGGTGGTTCACATGGAGAGGGTTTTTGTGCGGAGAGGTTTGCGGGGACGTCTTGAGGAGTTCCCTCCGTTGGGTGGTCAACCCTTTCTTCGTCACCCTCCTTTGGGTTGCTTGGCTCATGTGGGACTTGGACTTCTTGTGTTTCTCCCACTTCTCAAGGTAACAACTTTTATCCCTTCCTCATCATCCTCCAACTTGGCTTTTTCTCTTGCACAGTTTGTAAGAAGCTTTCCCAAGTGCTCCCTCTCATCTTGAAGTTCATGATCATGAATTCTCGAAGAAGATTCAAGTTGGGCTATCTTTCTTTTGATGCTGCTATGGACATAGCCCATACTTGATGAAGAGGGTGAATTTTTGAAGTCTCAATCACATTTATCTTGCTAACCTCTTCTTCAACATCTTCTCTTACGAATATAGCATTGAGTTGCTCTTTCGGATTAGGCTTGGTTTGGCTTGGGAACGTGCCCGGTTGTCTCTGAGCAAGTTGTTCTGAGATTTGATCAATTTGAGTTTTAAGGCCCTGATTAAATGTCATCTGGTTGGCATTGAAGGCCTCCTGTTCGGTGAACTTAGTTTGGGCGGTAGTCATGAAGTTCATCGTCATATTTTGCATGTTTTGCATCATGGCTTCCATTCTAGCCAAGTTACCATCAGAAGAGGAGGAGGATGATGGTTGTTGTTGTTGTTGTGGTTGTTGCAGTTGTTGTTGTTGTTGTGGTCTGAATCCTGGTGGGCCACCTTGAGGTCTATACCCCATTTGAGAATTATTTGCTTGTGGTGGCCCTTGAGGTTTATAACCCATCGAGTTGTTGGAAATATTACTCGGTCCTCCTTGGGTGGGATCGTTGTTCCTCCATGAGAAATTAGGATGATTTCTCCATGGGGCATTGTTGTTGTTATAGTTGTAGTTGGGGCGGGTTGCTAACAAAGTTGACATCTTCTTGTCCCTCGATGTGACTTTTTCCTTCACAAAATGGGTCTCATGGGGACCCGAGCTTGATTGTGTTGGTTGAGTAATTTCAAGAACAACAAATAAACTAAATGTGATAAGTTAATGGATTGGATGGAGAAGTACTTTGGGAATTTGGCAATCCCCCAAACTACCTAGATATGCTAGCAACTCTTCTTATGCCATAGTTGTCTTTCTAGAACAAAAATAATAACTCTCTAAACCCAAGATGAGTTAATTCTTACTTAGTTAATTTTAGCCTTCAAAATCAATTAGGACTAAACTCACTAAGCAGCACTAAGCAAGTTCTAGAAAAAAGCTCCAAATTATGCTCACTAATCCTAGAAGCATAAATCAAGAGTTCTCTCTCAATTTGGTCACAAACCCTAACTCAAAACCAAATTGTAGTTTGGGTTCACCACAATGCACTCAAGAGATCAATTTGAGGACATTGAAAGATAATTGAGAGAGAAAACAATATATTAAGGCATAATAAAGATTCACAAGCAAAGTCTAGGGTTTGGGTTCAAAGACCCATCCCAAAGCACAATGGAGTACTACTCAAGCATAGAGGAAAGAAAAACTAGAAAAGAGTAAGAAGAAGCCATTGTTGAAGCTTGGAAGCTTTGGAGAAGGTGAGTTCTTCCTTCTTCTTCTTCTTCTTCTTCTTCCTCTTCTTTCTTCTCTTCTTTCACGTTCTTTCTCAGCTGCTGTGTGTGTGGAAGTGTAAAAATGCAAAGAATGCCTCAAACCCCTTCTTTTTTCCCGTTTTAAAACGATCGTTCTGGGCAAATTTCCGTCGGGACCGCCCCACAGGGGCGGTCCACAGGGGCGGTCCACACCAGAGGCAATTCCCGTGTTCTGAAATCGGCTGGACCGCCCCTCAGGGGCGGTCCACAGGGGCGGTCCACACCAGAGAGGCTTTTTCTGCACCGAAATTGGCTCGTTTGGCCCCTCGTCTTTGACACACTCCTCGGGGCATTAAAGCTCAGCTACAAAGTCTTGAGAGTCTCCTAAAAACCATTGCTCAAGTGAGCTTTTACCTAAATTTAAATCAAAACTGCATGAGTTCAATTATATTAACGAAATGCTCTATCAAGTGGTGAAATGAGTCAATAGTTACACGAGATAAAGGTAAATAAAGACCTTAAAAATACATCATTTCACCACTTATCAGCAAGAGAAGCCAATATAGCACCACAAACCCCCCCCCCCCCCCAAAGTTTTAAAACCCAACCAGAGAACCATGGTAAATTATCATAGGACGATATAAGAAGAGTTGGCAACAGAATACTTCACTTAGGCGTGTGACCGACACTACGTGTACTAAACGAGACATGGAACGACCACACTCCAAAGGAGCTTGCGGGCCTGACAGACCAATTATGAGTTAGTTGGGTAAGTGGTAACGTATCAATAAGATACTCCATGTATGTATACTAGTAGAGTACGGTACACGGGAAGTAGCCCACTCTATACTACGGACGAAAGAGCCAATCCAAACCAAGACAGTTGGACACCTCGAATGATCGAAGAACACAAGGAAGCTTACCGAGTTAAGGGAGTCTAGAATCCAGCAAGGTCACGGACCTAAGGATAAGGCGTTAAAAAGTGCGAGAAGCACAGAGTATTAAGTACAGACATTGGAAATGTCTCAGGAAATACCTAATAACTGGGTGAATACCAGTGTGAATAATACGGCGAATGCATAAATGAACTTATTAATGTACGATAAACGGGATAGAATTCCCACTTTATACCTCACTGAAGAGAATAACGACTAGACCTAGAAGGTATTAGAAGGTACCAAGGACCTACACAATAGTGAGAGACATTACAACCCTAAACGGGATAGTCAAGGACATAGCCGCAAGGCGAAGTCACAACTGAACATAACCATGAGTACAAGCCAGATGTAATGGCATTACTCAGTAACACCCAGGAGCAATCCGAGAAGGGTGCCGGAGTCAACAGTAGTTGAACGAAACATCGTGTTGAGAACACAAGTGTTTAAGCAAACACTCGGGTAGAACCCGAAGGGATCCCTCGTAACACGGGATACCCTAAAATGCTAGAGGGCATGAATTAGTATCAAAATACTTTAAGGGTCTTCCATGTTTGGAAGCGTGTTGAAACTACCATATCAAGAGCCCAGAAATACCTCCAAACCATTTAATGGTATACGGAGAAGCGGAAACCTGTATAAACAGCCCGCATGGAGTATGACTCGAGGAAAGGTGGCTTGTAAGCCGATAGAACCAACTACAACTTGTAGATCCAAACGTAGTAAAACATATGCATAGAGGCATAAGAGGAACAGTGGAGAATGAACCACTACCTTAGAGTGGGGATACCACTTGTTATTATGAGGCCTATGGAGCGGCATTTGCGTGAATCCTCCAGAAAAAGGCTACCACCTAGGTATGAAAGGTGAAACCGCTAGTTCGGTGTAGTAAAACTTGAGCATGTGTATATTGCCAATGAGTATATGAACTAAAGTAGAGTGTAAGGAGGAACCTCGATTGCAGCAATTCGAACCGAAGAGTAATCGGCTGAGTAGTAAACACTGTATGTGTGCAATATGAACTGTAGAGTAAGCAGCGCGCAAGTGCGCAGAGAGACTTTAAGAATAACGTATTTCATTGAGCCAAGTGAATGGCAAGCCATAGTATAAATGGCGGGAGTACATGAGCAGAAGCTAAAGTAGTAGCGGATGCCTTATAAACGAATATTGTTAATGAGTAGAACATGGTACGCAGCAAGCAACCATTGTAAGAGTATAGCCAATTCATGATATGAAGTTGATGAGGAAATGTGGTAAGGAGACATAATCATTCCTATCCCATGAGAGATTTACTGCCAAGGGTTTACGCTTCTGCACTCTGTATGACTGAGTGTTTTGGTATTGCACTTGTGCGGTGATGATCGAGGGGAGAGCCAGGAATTGAGAAATGTCAACGAAGCCTGTTGAGTGAGAATTTAGAGAGATAACCGTGCGGCCGTTGGCCAAAGATGCACGAAGAACGTGGGCAGTAACCCACAGGGCCCAGGATCAATATGTGGAAAAATGCAGAGTAGTATGAATGAAGAACTCTGGTACAGAACCAAGAAACAAACATAATCCATGAGCCACTATTAAACGAGGAAGCACTACATAATAAGTAGTAGCTTGACCTCAACCGACAACAAGTCGGGAAAAATAAGTGAATAATCACAAAGGTATACAGTGTTATACGAAGTAGATTCCCAGAGAACTGGTGAGACAATCTAAAATTCATCGAATTCGCATACGGTAAGAGATACCAAGCGACGATTGAAAAACATGGAGAATACCAAAGAGCGAATTAAGCTCTAGTTATCAGGAGAAGCTTGTGGACCGTGATTCAGGGTTAAGTATACCTATGTCATAAACCCCTTGAAGCCTTAGAGGCTAAAACCGAACCCGGTTATGAGTTAATTAACCGTACTGAAGTTAAAACACTTCATAATACTCGAATTAATGAACCAACGTTCAGTGATAACATATGGTTGGTTACGCGGGCGTAACCCCTTTTAAGGGGGGTAGGGCGAGAACCGCTTAGAGTATGTTTTACGTATTGGTGCATAAACTACTATGTGCATAGCACAAAAAGAAATTGTTTTGATGATTGGAACTCATGTTACATAAACATGTCTACCCATTCATCGCGTAAGTATGAGTATGGTGCATGAGAGATGCGAGTAATGTGTATGTAATAAATATGAAAAGAGGAGTAGAGAAACTCCTGGGGAATGAGAATCCCTATAGTATATGTCTAGTGAGATTAGACATGAGATATGATGAGTATGAATCGGCATGAAACCGATGTGTAACCTAAGAGGGAGTGAGTTCCCTAGGTGATTTTATTTGAGAATGATAGATGGAGTGAGTTCCATCCTTTGGAGTTGTATGTTATGTGTTTTAAATTGAGCAATAATTTGAGTAAATGAAGCCATAAGTATGGAATGCCTAGGCAAGGAAATAGAGAATATTGGATGACTTAAGTTCCATGACAAAGATAAATTGAAACAGATTGTTTTATGAATACGACTAGAAAGAGTAAAAGATAGAAAACGAAAATGTTTGACTATCTGATTGTTTGAAACTGACGTGGGAGGTGGAACTTGATCTGCTACCGATCAAGGGAAACCGAACACAAATTGGGGTGGAGGGATAGTTCAACACTGATGCTGATCACATCAGGGTTGGATGATTCTTGAAGCTCCCTATAAGTGGTCACAAGTAATCACGCTAAGAAAAGATACAACTACCATGAACCGGATTTGGAGTTGTGTGATGTTTTAAAAAAAAAGAATTTTCAAACAGATTTTGGAAAAAGAATTTTCTTCAAGTATGAAGATGGAAACGAAAACTGGTTTTGAAACCGCTATCACCCGCCGATGGCTGAGCCTTAAGTCTTGATGACCGGTAGAACGGTGGGCGAGTATTAGTTTTGAAACCATAACACCGTACGTGCGGCGGTCCTAAGTGACCGGTTGGGGCGGTGTCAGTGTGTGATTTTTCCAAAGGCAGCGGGACGGGGAGAGTACCCTGAGATGTTCCTGTGTTGAGTGAGTCAACCAGAGTGCCTGAGGATATGTATATTTGTAACGTTTTGATCAGAACCGAAGGGACCGTGGGCCAGAGAGAGTAAGCGCCCATTTGTCATGAAACGGCCGTGAACCAGAAAGAGTAAGTGTTCAACGTGACCGGTACCTGAGGGATCAGTAGTATATCACTCAACATGGATTCGAGGACTGTAGTGCCTTCTTGTCTTCGGACCGATTCCATGGAGAGAGTAAAAAGAGTATTTTTGATTGCTATACATGCTGTGATATGTGTGTGGTATGTGTAGTATGAAATGAGACTGACTTGTGGAGTCAGTAGGGTTATACATGTACTGTAACCTTGGCATAGTACGCCATGAGAGTAACCATCTAGATTCACCAACTTTGAGGACAAAGTTCCTAAGGGGGGTAGATTTTAATACCCCGGATCTAAAAATGGCGATTTAATTACTCTAATAAAATTATTAAGGGCCTAAATGTGCCTAGAGAGTATTGGTAAAAAGAATAAAACCAAAAGAAAAGAGAAAATGCGTTAAAAGCGAAAAACGCTAAAATGCGCGTTAAATGAGTATAAGAGATATATGATCTCGAGAGGGTCCGAGATGGATTCCTAAGGCTTAGCTAGGCCTAATAAGTATACGGGAATGATTCCCGAAGAAAACGGATCCAAATAATGGATTAAAACGCTAACGGAGTTTAAAGCACGTTTTTCGAGAAAAACCCGAAAACGTGACTTTAAGTGGTCAAACGGACCCGTAAAAATTATAGTTGATTAAATAACTATAATTAAGTATTAATGGAAGCTTAATAACCATTAAAAATAAAGAAACGAGAAAAATCCGAAAAACGGGCCCGGTTAGTGAATAGTGCTAAACCGGGTAAAATAACGAGCGTTTTCTGTAAGAAAACGAAAAACGCTCCAGCTCACTAATAATGTGGGACCAGTTTTATAACTACACACACCTATACTTAAGTAATTAGCTAGCTTTTATTAAGTCACAAAAGGACAAAGTAATAAAGTAGAGGAGGGGAATAGTGAAAGAGATATAAGTAACTCTCTCACCTTCTCTCATTCTTCTCACTCACGATTATTTCTTTCCCCTCCAAGCTGAGCTTCTTCTTCCTCCTCTGTTAAATGGCGATTTCACAAGTGAGCACACAGCCCTCCTTCTTCCTCCATTAGCTCACTCATCTCTTCACCAAACCTCACGAAAATACTACCGTTAGATTCGTATCGACGAGGGCTACGTTTTCCACCCTTCAAAAGCTTGAAACATTCATCTTCATCTCCATGGAAGTAGGCCATTTTAGAGCTTAAAGAAGTGTTTTTGAGTCTCCAACATCTTCTTGATACTCAAAGGTAAAAAGAAAGTTACAAGCTCTTCATTTCTAGCTAACTCTTCCAATTTTGGAAAAAATTCCCTCACGTTGAATTTTTCCCCATGTTAGCCGTGAGCATCTTGCTCTTGTGGAGGGATGGAAACTCTTCCAATGGATTGCCAAGCTGTCCATTTGGTTATTCTAAGGTAAAACCTAAGCTAAACCTTGAAAACTAGCTCCTTGGAATATATTAGGTTATGTGGAAAATATTGAAACTTACTTGTTGATGTGTGTGTGGGGATATGATTGTAGTTGGCAATCTATGCTCCTTGGTATGTTGTGAAAACAAGAAGAGAAAGAGGGAACAAGAGAAAGAAGAGGAAGAGGAGTAAAAACCGAGATAAACAAGGTAATGGGCTTACCTTGCGTTGGTTTTATTTGCTTGGGAAAACTTATGTTGGTGTTGTATAAACAACCTTGAGCTTGAATGGGTGTAGTTGTGATACTACAATGATGGTAGTTATATGAGAATGTTTAATGTTGTTTAAGTGTGAGAAATAAGTTTGTGAACTAAGCTAGTTTATATGTGTGAACAAGGGGAATTGAGGTGGTTTTGATGTGTGAACCAAACAGAGGAGAAGAAGTGTTTGTGAGCATGTTTAGTGTGGTGAAAATGCTTAGTAAAGCAAGCAAGTGCTGTCAAACTTTATGTGGAAACCTAAGTGGTTTAAGTGATGTTTTGAGTAGAGGAAAGACCTAGAGAAACTAGGTGTTGGAGGAGATTTAATTGGCTTAGAAAATCACCATGGGAATACTTGTGTAAAGGTGAGAGGTTTGTGCAAAATCTGTAGCAAAAGAGGTGGTTTAAATGCTTGAAGAGTTGTAGAAAACAAAGTAGATTTAAGGCCTTAAGAGTGAGTCATGGAACTTGGTAAGAGGTGTGCATTATGTTGGAAGTTTTGGAGAAATTTGGCTAAGTGTTTAAAGGCTTGGAAAGTGAGGATTTTGCCTTGTCCGAACTTCCGTCCGGACATGGAAGTTCGGACAGGCTCTGTTGGTTAGGAAATTTTTCATTCTCGAACTGTGTCCGAACTTGGGAAGTCCGGACACAAGTTCGGACGTACCTATTTCTTCCGTAGAATTATCCTCGAACTGTGTCCGAACTTGGGAAGTCCGGACACATGTTCGGACGCATGGACTTCTGTAATGAATTTCTCTCGACTCACGTCCGAACTTCCGAAGTCCGGACACAAGTTCGGACGTGTGTCTGTTTTCTGTCTAAAGTCACGGCTTGCGTCCGAACTTGGAGGTTCGGACACAAGTTCGGACAGGCCACCATACGGACCAAAAATGTTGTTTTAAGTTGGGAAATGATGCCTAAAAATGGTAATTACCTAGTAAGAGAGTGGTGTGAGGTTGTTTAAGACCAGTTAGGTGTGTTGTAAAGGTTGTAAATGATGGGGGTTTGAATGCCAATGATGTTATAAGGTGTTAAGTTTTTTTTTTCGGTGACATGTAAAGGCCCTAAGAAGTGTAAGAAAGTGTTAGAAGTGTTTGAGAAGTGAGAACTCAAATGAACAAGAGTGAAACCAAGATAACGGGATAACGGGGCAACTACGGGAATAACATTTAATTATGTTCCGTATGATCTTAGTATTAATAATAATGTTTGAAACATTATCAGAGAGTCGTGCGTGACCCGAGCATGGTGAGATGCCACGGTAAAGTAAAAAAACCCCGGTGTGAAAGGTATGATTTTCTCATGCCCCGTATGCTAACCGAGTTACTCTGATCGTGTGTTTGTGTGCCGGCTTAATCAAGACTAAAGCATGAAAATAATCCTTGTTTGATATGTTGTCTGTTGTATGTTGAATGAACTAACATACTTGTATGCCGGTGTGGTCTAACATAGTGTAAAGACCGACTCATAGTGAGTAACGTTCGGCAAGGGATCCGTAGAACGGATCGATGCGTATGATAACGAAGACATGCAAACACACACAAGCTATCGATTAAAGTATAACGATAACGCGAACATATGAACTCCCTAGAACGTGAGGAGATGTACGGGTTGAGTAAATACCCGATAACGGTTAGAAAACCTTACTGAAACAATCCACGAAATAAATATGAGTGGAGAGATAAATGAACCTCCATCGAGAGGATTGAAGTTAATCCAATAATGTGAACTTATAAGGAAGGTAAAAGAGACCTAGGGGATTAGTAACTCCCTAGAGACATGGTCGACCTCCTATAAGAGGGTTACCCGGTATAAGAATATAACCGAAAGTATGAGTATATGTATTGTAAAGGTAACTCTTAAAACCTAAGATTACCCGAATTTAAGTAAAGTTCCCAAAGTCATTAGAAACATCGAGAATGATGCTTCTAGACTAATATACATGATATTATTATAACTCCGTGAGAGGAGTGTATGGGAACGAGAGTAGTCCGAGAGTAGTCGGACTAAGTAAAAAAAAATAGGAACTAAGAGAGAGTTCCGTGAGCTAGTTGAACCTTCCCACCATGCTAGACCCAGAGTAGGGTCGAAACCGGGGAAGTAAGACTATGCTAGAGAGCCATGAGTTTTGGCTTAAGTATGTAAAGAGAGTAACAAGCGTGACGTAGGAGACCTGTAGTGTCTCGAGAATCTACAAGAGCTGAGTATGAATAACCCAAGAGTGGGGTGAGATAATGAGATAAATAACCCGAGAGAAAGGGGTGAGTATATGTATGAGTAACCCGAGAGAATGGGTAAGTATAAGAATGAGTAGCCCAAGAGAATGGGTGTGTATATGAATAAGTAACCCGAGAGAGCGGGTGAGGTATTGAATAAGTAAACAAGGCATAGTGAGGAATACCCTCAATGCCTAAGAGTAACCAGTTACCACTAACAACATTGTTATGTTAGTTAGGAATCGTGTTCCGTGTTTGGATGTAGATTCCTTGTGTGATATACATATATATGTATTGCCATGATGCATGTTGTTTGATTAAAATGAACTCCATGTATATCCGACCCAAAGTAGTCGGCGTACCGCGGTTAGCACGCGGTATATGCGAATTTCATGCGCAGCGTAAGCTGACCCCCTAGGGGGAACGTTTTTAGTGTCAGTGGCAGTACTTGAAGCTGACCACCGTTCGAGAGAGTAGGACGGGGACTGCTGTGAGCATGGGTAGTTAGATTGTAATTACTTATGCGTTTGAATGAGGTTGAAATACCCCGAACTTAAATATAGGGATTAAAATAAATCTAATACGTATTTAAGGGCCTAATGGTACCTAATTAATATTGTAAGGAAAAATAAATCCAAAAGAATAAAGTAACGCTTAAAAGGCGAAAAACGCTAAATAAGCGTTAAATAACCATAGGAGGTATGAGACCTCGGTTAGCGTATTATATGGATTCTAAGGTTTAATAAGACCTAAATAATATGGGAACAACTCCCGAAGAAAACGGATCCAAATAAAGTAATAAAACGCTAATAGAACTTTAGAGCACGTTTTCGAGAGAACCCGAAAACGTGACTTTAAGTGGTCAAAGACCCGTAAAAATTATAAATCATTAAATAATAATTATTAAGCACTTATGGAAGCTTAATAACTAATAAAATAATTAAACGAGGAAATTCCGGAAAACGGGCCCGGTTAGTGAACAGTACCTAAACCGGGTAAAATAACGAGCGTTTTCTGTAAAAGACGAAAAACGCTCCAGCTAGTATACTTAAGGGGACCGGTTTTTAATAAGTTAAAGCCCTCACACACACTCACATACTAGCTAGTTAATTAAGAGACAAAAGCAAAAAGTAAAAAGGGTAAAAGTACCCACTTACTCTCTCACCTCACATTTCACTCATCTCTCTCCTATCCTCCTCCCTCCCTCACGATCTCTCTCTCCTTCTCCAAAGGGGGCTGGCGATTTTGAAGCTCCAAGAGAAGCTTCAATGGCTTCTCAACTTTCCATCATACTCCATCCTCATGTAAGCTCCAAATCGAAAATAAATTACATATTTGAACTCCCCTCATTCTCCTCTACACTTCTCTCTTTTCAAAATCCAAAAATGAGGAAGTTCATTTTCGTGGGTATACCCCATTCAAAGAGAAAAGCACACCATTATGGAGCTTGGAGTCTCCTCTTTCCAACAAGGTATAAATCTCCACAAAAGATTCAAGTTTTCTCCATTTTTCTTGGTAGCCGATTTTGGCTTGTTGTAATGCCTTGTTTTTCCTCTCTCTTTTGAGCAAAATATCAACCCTCCAATGGTGGTGAGAACACCTTCTTGAATCAAGGGCTAAAACCCCTCCTAAAAGCTTCAAGAGGTAAACCCTAGAAATTTGTTTAAAACATCTCAATGAACTAGCATTAAATAAGGGTTAGATATTAATTATAGTTGTTTTGTTCATTGTGATGGGAATGGAGTTTGGCAACTCCATTCCCCACATGGCCGATTTGGGCAATGAAGAAAGAGAGGAGAATTGAGAAAGAATTGAAGGAGATACAAGCTCAAGGTAAGAGCTCTTTACTAATGTTAATTTTGATGCATTAGAGTAATGGAATGGGTAAACGAATAAAAGAAACCAAACTAATGTATTAGTATTGAAGTTTATGAAGTTTTGAGTATTTGAGAGTAAGTTTGAGTATTTGTGAAATTAGTAAGTGAATTGTAGGCCTTGGAGCCAAATGATTGGGTATGAGTATTAGTATTGATTTGAAGAAGTATTGGTGAACATATTTATTGATTGCTGGTAGAACCCTTGTAAGGGTGTGGCTAGATAGGTATGAACTTGGTGAGAAAAGTGGTATGGATAAGTAAGAAAAGTAGATGAACTATGGCAAAATTTTGGTAGAATATGTGCACTTGTGGATGACTTGGTGAATGGGAGAACCAAGTATGTATTGAGGATAGTAGAGATGTTTAGACCATGGTATGGTAGTAGTAGTATGAGAAGTAATAAGTGCAAAATCTGTAGCAAAATGTATCAACATGCTTGGAGAAGATAGGAAAGATTAGTGTGCAAGAATTGGTAAGAAGAGTGTTGGACTTGGGTGTAGGTAATGTAATGACTTGGAAATGTATTTGGGATGCTAGGAGTAACATTGGTGGAGGAAATATTGAATGGTAGGAGTTGTAGAAAAATCTGTAGCATTAGAGAATGAAAAACTGTTGTAGGTGTTGAAAGGAAGTGAGGAAATTGTGTAAGTTATGGATTTAGTAATGGTTTGGTGGATGAAATAGGTATTTTAGGAAGCCTAAATGGCATTAAAACATGTGGGATTACATGTAGAAGATTGGGGAAGGAATGGGTAAGAAAGAAAGAAAAACAAAGTCTGTAGCAGTTCTGCTACCGACCGACCCAGAGCTGGGTCGGACCGTGGGTCGGTCGGAGCTTAAGAAACGATAAACCTTTCGGGAATGGACCGACCCAGGAGCCGTGGGTCGGACGTGGGTCGGTCGGACTCGAATTTTCTGTTGTCGAAGTTTCGCACTTCGACCGACCCAGAGGTGGGTCGGTCGGTGGGTCGTCGTCGCTTGGACAACAGACCCGAAACTTCGGCAATGGACCGACCCAGAGGTGTATGGGTCGGTCGGAATAGTTCTGGGTCGGTCGGGGAAATTTCAGAGAACGAAACTTACTGGAATGGACCGACCCAGGGTTGGGTCGGTCGGTGGGTCGGTCGACCCATAACTTACAAAAAAAAAACTAAAACTAAATGAATGTAACTAGTATATATATATATATATATGTATGTATACCCACCTATACATATGTACATGTATATGTAAGTAAGTAAACCATGTAAGTATAAAAGTAAGTAAATAAAATGTAGTATAGGAAAGTAAGGACTTAGTAAGTATAGTTAGGAAACATAGTGAGAGTACAAGTTAGTAATTGTGGATAGTTAATCATTCGATTGTATGTATATCATAGGATTTGATTTGTGAACACCGGAGGAACGTTGGGATACAAGTACAACGGTGAAAGGTATGATTTCTTCATGCCCTGTATCCTAATCTGGTTACCCCGATTTGTGTGCTTATTTGATCACCTAATAAGATAAATGCACGAATCGGATATATTGCACTTACTTGTGCTTGTACATTGTTCTTGATATTTGTCTTGAACAATAGTTTGTATAATTCATGAAATATGAATGATGATGATGTGTATTGTATTTGTAGTGTACTTGTATATTGTATGTATTCGTATGTATGTATATGGGTATTGTATTGTGGCTTGAATGTTGACTTGTGCTAATTCCTAACTAGCTAACTCCTAACTTAAGTGAGTAAATTGGAATGAGTACAAGTCCGATATAGCTTCGGCCACGCGTGAGGATGCGGAGTCACAAGAGGTTGGCTGCAATTCCTGACTCTTAAACTGGTCCGCGGCCCAAATCCCTTAAATGGGTAGCATCCCGGATTAGTGAGTCAAGTAAATCCCGGAGGTGGGACGGTGTAGTCCCCAGGGCCGGAGGTCCCGACGACTTAACTTGAGTAAGAGTAAGAGTAAGTAAGTATGGATCCGTAAGTAAGTATGAGTATGAGTATGTATGCGCATGTATGAGTAATGAGTAAAAGAGTAATCTCCACCCGATTAACCCGGGTGGACCAATGAAGCTAACAAGATTGTATGTGTATATATGCGTATGTGTATTCGGAAAAGGTAAGTATGTATTGGATGATTGTATTGTACCTTGATGCAATGAAATGTATGTGTATGTATGCCTTGTGAAGTAATGTAGTATTGAGTATGAAAGCATGTATGCATGTTGTGTGAAAATGAACCGCATGTATACGACCAAGTGGTCGGCGTACCCTCACTAGTACGCGGGGTATGCGGTTATCATGCTCGGCGAAAGCTGACCCCTTCGGGGGACATTTTTTAGTGTGCAGGTACTGAAGCCGGTGGTCAAGGAAAGAGACCGGTGGCTACATGGATAACTAGAAGTAGAACGTAGAGGTGTGCCAAGTGACACCCTTGTATTTAGTAAGTAAGTAGTTTGTGAGGAATGGGTAGTGTATAAGCTCATGAGGAGTATGTACGAAATTGAAGGAAGTGTTGTAATTGTACTTGGAACCTAGTAAACTCGGTATGTAGATTGTATGGTATTGAACTTGGAGTATTGTAATGAATGGGATGTTTGTATTTGATTCGGTAATTGGAGTAGGTATGATAAGTGTGTAGTACTCGGATATTCCGGTCCATCAGACCGATGCTGTAAGTAGAAGTAGTGGCCTTGTTAGTCACGTGGGTGACTAACGGCATTGTATCACCCAATGTATGTAAGAAATATCCGCTGCGTGTATCTGGTATGTAAGGAGATTGGACGGTAAGTATGTATTAATGGTAGGGGTGTTACAAAAAGTGGTATCAGAGCGAAGTATCGCTCTGATGACTGGAAATACCGAGTTTAGGAATACCGAGTTAGGAATTAGAAGCTTAGGGCTAAGGGCTGAGTGTTAGCATTAGAGATATGCTAGTTAGGAACTACCGGTGAGTACCGGATACCTACAATACCAGTCCCGCCCGCCGCAAACCCCCATTGTATAACTGGGGAAAGGACGCCAGAGAGAAGGAAAGTCCTCTCATACTCGGGGAAACCCGATCTGGCAGTTGTGAAGCAATCACACTGTAAACAAGAACCGACATATAGTATATTCCAAGGATTGGAAGCCCGGAAAGGGATCCCGGTTAAACCACAATACCCGCACTCCATAGCGGTGGAACGAGCACTCCAACCACGAGGAGGCTGCAACTTACAACAGCATGGGGCGACGTGCTTAGCAGTCGCGAGACCTGGCTAGTCAACCAGCAGCAGGAAAGAAGCACTAACGGTACAACGAAATGGAAAAAGGAGTAATAACATAACCCGAGACACAAGTCTGCGGGACAACAGTAAGTCAAGCAGCACCACCAACGGCATGCTAGCTGGCTAAGAACATAATCAGGAACAATTAACTCCAAACTACAACGCCAAAAGATTGCAATATCTGGCCAATATAGCTCAGACAACCATAAGCATAACCATGAGATACAATCACAATAGGACTACGAGGGTAGTGCCTAAACAAGGTAGGTTCCGTAACCACCACAAGTGTGTGGGAACGAGCCACAAGGAACAACTTTAAACCAAGTAAAGGGAATCTCCAAGGATTGGAGAAGTACCCAGATCTACGACAGCCATGTCTAGACCACCGAGAAGCTACCTAAAGGATCGAGTACCAATTGTAGATCAAAGATCAAGGAAAGTCAACAAGACTATCAAAGTGAGTGAAACCATACCGTGATCGATAGGATTACTCCAAAAACCACCAGTACCACACTTGCCACGGCAAGTGCAGTAACAACACGAATATGTAAAGGAACAATAATACGTCACAAGTACATAGTAATGTACGGTGACCGTAATGAAACAACCACAGGATCACACATCCTAACAACCAGACGTATGAAACCTTGGGGAGGCTTAACGACCCGACCACGTACTCAGAACATACCAGTCAGCGGGACGCTAGACTTGGTCAAGACCTCAAACATGGCTATGCCATGAGATACTTCTTTTAACACCGAACCATTGTTTTCAAAACCAAACCCTTCTTTAAAACCTTGGATTTTAAAACCAAACCAACAGAATTTCGGTGAGTATCATAGAGTGATACCAGAGGAGTTGACAATAGAATACTTCACCTAGGCGTGTGACGAACACTACGAGTGTACCCATACGGGATGTGGGACGACTGCACTCCGAAGGAGCTTGCGGGCCTGACATATTTAGGTAAGTGGTAACGTATCAACATGGTACCCCACGTATGTATACATGTAGTGTACGACGCACGGGAAGTAGTCAACTCCGTTCTACGGACCATCAGTAAGTTCAAACCAAAACAGCTAGACACCTCAGACGATCAAGTATAAAGGAACTCAGAGAACCATCTGAAGATGATAAGAACTGGAAAGTGCAAAGAGCACAGACTAGCAAGTATAGACATTGGATATGTCCCAGAAACATCAAGCTAATATGACAGCTGGAGTATACCCAGCCTGACACAGTAAGGCAACTGCCTAACGTGAACACCACAATGCTCAACAAACGGGACAGAGTTCCTAAGAGCAGTCACAAGATTACCATAAAGTATAATCCATCGCTGGACAGGATCTTAAGCCTAGTCGAGAACACTAGGAGGAGTATAAACAGTCTACCCAGGAACGGGAGACGCTATAACCCACGAGGGAATAACTCTAAATACAATACAACAAGGCGGTATAGTAGACACGACATGTTATAAACATTGGCCGGATGTAACGGTATAACTACCAACACCCAGGAGCAATCCTTGAAGGGTGTCTGAAAAACAACAGTTGAACAACACGACATGATAAAAGCACAGAAGCTACAACGAACACTCGGTTAGGACACCGAAGGGATTTCACTTGATAGGAAATACCCTAAATTACCAAAAGACATTGATTAACATCAGAATGCTAGAAAGGGCCTCCTATGAATGGAAGCGTGATGGCACGGCTTGCCATGGAGCCAGTAATACCCCCAACCTATGGGGTACACAAGGAGTGGAAAAAATATAAGCAGCTTGCAAAGAGCATAGCTCGCAGCAATACGGCTTAAGGGCCATCAACCAACTATGTTATGTAAACCTTAATGGTTGCATAACCCATACCATTTGAGAGCAAGACTGCAAAAGATATTGCCTAATACGACGACAGATCATCAACTGAACCACCCAATTTAAACTCAACATAATGAGGGGCCGGAAGTAATGACTACCTCAGTGTCACTGTCACTAGAGCATCAGTCTAGTATGCAGTTGACGGAGTTTAATTACCCTTCATGCCTGCTGTAACAATAATAACACGGAGGCATAAGAATCAGGATAAGGCCGACGTTGGCCTAGTCCACGTTTGGACACTATGAGAACCCAAAGGAAAGTACCCCTCGTTAACCGAAGACCACCAGGGTGGTGAAGATGTGAATCCTGAGAAAGGCTTCCATCTATTTTAACAGTAAAGCCTACGTTTATGGATATTGCCAAGAGGCGAGGAAACAAGGAAAAGACATTCCAAACCATCACAACTTAAAGGAGTAAGTATACTCCATATGCAGTACATAAGCAGGTACTAATATAGTAACCTTGCCATGAGACTTTTGAGTGGATACAAACCCCTCAACAAGAACTTTCACCTATCAATGATAAAATACCCTTCAATTGAAGAACGGGACCGGAAAACCTTTGAAGTTTCTTGGGATGTTCCGGTGATGTACATACAAGTATAACTACACCGCTAAGCCTATAACCAATGCTCAGCACTGAAAGACAATCATCGTCAAAACAATCAACGGGAATACACATTGCACACCATGAAGGATCAACGCTCAAGAGAGCTTGTAACCCGATAAATTACTTCACCCTTTGTCAACCAAGACACTTGGTAAAATGGTATCGTAAATGAGCAAATAATGTGAGGTAGGCTAACCTACACATGAAACCCGAGTTGAGATAAGGCATCTCCACAATGGAAGATAATACCATTACGGTATGCAACAACAATCATCATACATATGAACTAGGAAACTCCTAGTGTACTTACACCATAAGGAAATGGTGCCAATGACAATGGCAATGAGTAAAGAGAAAACTATCACAATAACAGAAACAGTAAGAACAATGTTGTACAATGAGTAAGAATACGGTGCGCAACAAGCGACCGCTATGAGGAAGTAGTTAGATAACGACACGGAGTATAAGTATGGAAGACAGGCGAAATATTCTTTTCTATCACATAAGTGACTTACTGTCAAGCGTTTACGCCTCTGCACTCTGTATGACTGAGTGTTTTGGTATTGCACTTGTGCAGTTAATGATCTAATGGGTGGTAGGATATGGCAAATGTAAACCGTAGTAGACCCTCCTTTTCACCAACAACTATGGCATGAACCAGCTAAGGAAGCTTAGCAACAAACCGTGCGGCCTAAGGCCAAAGAAGCACGAAGAGTGTAAACCCACTAACAATCACAAGATGTGAATTCCATTGGAATAAAAGGTGAAAAGACGTAACAAAGTCACTAGGACCGACGCATAAAAATGCAAGGTCATACAAGTAAAGACACTTGTACTGAACCAGAAGAACTTGTATGATTCAGAAACTATTGACATCAAAGGAAGCACTACAACTAAGTAGTGACTTAACCTCACCCGACAGTAGTCGGAGGAACTTATCAAACAATCGTGAAAGCACGAATAGTAACATAATAGATCACCAGAGAGCTGGTTAAATCTATACTCATTGAGTTCAAACACGGTAAAAGAATACCGCAATTGTTTAGTAGACCTTACTTCCATAACAGACGGAAAAAGGTGATGTATAGCACATAAGGATAACACGAAGGGTGAATAACCCAAGTTATCAGGGTCGCGCAGCAGAAGCTAGTGGGCCCTAGCTAGGAGATAATACCTAGTAAGTATAGTAGAAGGGCTATTAATGCCTTGAAGCCTAATAGGCTAGAACCAAATTGATTTGAGTTAAATAAACTCATAGAGGAATTCTTGGTGCAAAGACTAAACCATTGGTATGGTTAAGACCCTTTGACCAGAGCATGTTGTACAGTAACCGTAGTGAAGCTAAACGCTTCAGATTGCCCAAATTGATTAAACCAATGTTTAATAATAATAACATATGGTAGATTACGTGGGCGTAATCCCTTTTAAGGGGGGTAGAGCGAAAACCGCTTAATGTAAGTTTGTGAATAAAACACATAAACCATAATGTGCATAGCACAAATGAGAATCAAATGATGATTGATACTATGTTAAATAAACATAAGTATTCATTCATATTATAATTATGGTAACTAGGCATTAAATATGCAAATACCATAGGAGGAATGTACCCATCTTGTAACACCAGCGTAAGAGTATTAGTAAGTAAAGAGTAACGAGTAGTGGACGGAGCTCCACAAGTATTGTAGCCCTTGAAGAAGTAGTACGAAGTAAATAAGAATAGTAGATGAATGAATTCTAGAGTAGTGTATTCGTAAGTACATCATTTGATGGGAATTGAGAACAACTGAATTTCATAAATACTGTATTTCTTAGTTAGAATAGTTGAGATGAAGAAGAGTAGTGAATGGAAGTAATGATAGTCGATGAATTGAGCATTTAGGTATTGAACCACGGGGTAAAGCATTTGGGAAGTAGAGTGAGGATGATTGATGGATTGATTCCATCCTTTGGAGATGTATGAATTTGTATCACGACTAGAAAGGGTAAAAAGATAGAAAATGAAAACATTAAATTATTTGGTTGTTTGAAACTGATGTGGGAAGTCGAACTTGATCCTGATCAGATCAAGGGAAACCGAACACAAATTGGGGTGGAAAGATAGTTCAACACTGATGCTGATCACATCAGGGTCGAATGATTCTTGAAGCTCCCCTTAAGTGGTCACAAGAATCACACTTAGGATAGGAGTAATGAATATAAGTTGGAACTTGGAGTTGTATGCTTTAGAAAGATTTCTAATTAGTAGTTGAAAAAGAATTTTCTTAGACTGGAGAGTAAGTAATTGTTGGAAGTTATACCGGAGAGGATAGTAGTGTAGCATATTATATTATTCCAAGGGCAACAGGACATAGAGGAGTCCTGTGTCGATGACTGAGTGCCTACGGGATTGTATGTGTATTGCATTGCTTTGGGATAGCTTTGCACTGTATGTATGTATGAGTGTAATGAGGAACCGGATGGTTGATGGTAATATGGATTGGAGTAGTATTGTACATTGGTATGGTATGATAGGAACCTTGAGTAGATTTGGAATTAAGGAGGAAGGAATGTATGCTTCAGTATAGACAAGTATAAGAGTAAGTATAGTAATCCCATAACCTCGAACAACTTTGAGGACAAAGTTCTTAAGGGGGGTAGATTGAAATACCCCGAACTTAAATATAGGGATTAAAATTAATCTAATACGTATTTAAGGGCCTAATGGTACCTAATTAATATTGTAAGGAAAAATAAATCCAAAAGAAATAAAGAAACGCTTAAAAGGCGAAAAACGCTAAATAAGCGTTAAATAACCATAGGAGGTATGAGACCTCGGTTAGCGTATTATATGGATTCTAAGGTTTAATAAGACCTAAATAATATATGGGAACAACTCCCGAAGAAAACGGATCCAAATAAAGTAATAAAACGCTAATAGAACTTTAGAGCACGTTTTTCGAGAAAACCCGAAAACGTGACTTTAAGTGGTCAAACGACCCGTAAAAATTATAAATCATTAAATAATAATTATTAAGCACTATGGAGCTTAATAGTCAATAAAATTTAAACGAGAAAATTCCGGAAAACGGGCCCGGTTAGTGAACAGTACCTAAACCGGGTAAAATAACGAGCGTTTTCTGTAAAAGACGAAAAACGCTCCAGCTAGTATACTTTAAGGGGACCGGTTTTTAATAAGTTAAAGCCCTCACACACACTCACATACTAGCTAGTTAATTAAGAGACAAAAGCAAAAAGTAAAAAGGGTAAAAAGTACCCACTTACTCTCTCACCTCACATTTCACTCATCTCTCTCCTATCCTCCTCCCTCCCTCACGATCTCTCTCTCCTTCTCCAAAGGGGGCTGGCGATTTTGAAGCTCCAAGAGAAGCTTCAATGGCTTCTCAACTTTCCATCCATACTCCATCCTCATGTAAGCTCCAAATCGAAAATAATTACATATTTGAACTCCCCTCATTCTCCTCTACACTTCTCTTTTCAAAATCCAAAAATGAGGAAGTTCATTTTCGTGGTATACCCCATTCAAAGAGAAAAGCACACCATTATGGAGCTTGGAGTCTCCTCTTTCCAACAAGGTATAAATCTCCACAAAAGATTCAAGTTTTCTCCATTTTTCTTGGTAGCCGATTTTGGCTTGTTGTAATGCCTTGTTTTTCCTCTCTCTTTTGAGCAAAATATCAACCCTCCAATGGTGGTGAGAACACCTTCTTGAATCAAGGGCTAAAACCCCTCCTAAAAGCTTCAAGAGGTAAACCCTAGAAATTTGTTTAAAACATCTCAATGAACTAGCATTAAATAAGGGTTAGATATTAATTATAGTTGTTTTGTGTTCATTGGGTGATGGGAATGGAGTTTGGCAACTCCATTCCCCACATGGCCGATTTGGGCAATGAAGAAAGAGAGAGAATTGAGAAAGAATGAAGGAAAAGCTCAAGGTAAGAGCTCTTTACTAATGTTAATTTTGATGCATTAGAGTAATGGAATGGGTAAACGAATAAAAAAACCAAACTAATGTATTAGTATTGAAGTTTATGAAGTTTTGAGTATTTGAGAGTAAGTTTGAGTATTTGTGCATTAGTAAGTGAATTGTAGGCCTTGGAGCCAAATGATTGGGTATGAGTATTAGTATTGATGTTTGAAGAGTATTGGTGAATGTATTTGTATTGATTGCTGGTAGACCCTTGTAAGGGTGTGGCTAGAATAGGTATGAACTTGGTGAGAAATGTGTGGATAAGTAAGAAAAGTAGATGAACTATGGCAAAATTTTGGTAAGAATTGTGCACTTGTGGATGACTTGGTGAATGGGAGAACCAAGGTATGTATTGAGGATAGTAGAGATGTTTAATGACCATGGTATGGTAGTAGTAGTATGAGAAGTAATAAGTGCAAAATCTGTAGCAAAATGTATCAACATGCTTTGGAGAAGATAGGAAAGATTAGTGTGCAAGAATTGGTAAGAAGAGTGTTGGACTTGGGTGTAGGTAATGTAATGACTTGGAAATGTATTTGGGATGCTAGGAGTAACATTGGTGGAGGAAATATTGAATGGTAGGAGTTGTAGAAAAATCTGTAGCATTAGAGAATGAAAAACTGTTGTAGGTGTTGAAAGGAAGTGAGGAAATTGTGTAAATTGTCTCATGGATTTAGTAATGGATTTGGTGGATGAAACAAGGTGTTTTAGGAAGCCTAAATGGCATTATAATGTGGGATTACATGTAGGAAGATTGGGGAAGGAATGGGTAAGAAAGAAAAGAAAAACAAAGTCTGTAGCAGCTTCTGCTACCGACCGACCCAGAGCCGGGTCGGACCGTGGGTCGGTCGGAGCTTAGAACGAATAAACCTTCGGGAATGGACCGACCCAGGAGCCGTGGGTCGGACGTGGGTCGGTCGGACTCGAATTTTCTGTTGTCGAAGTTTCGCACTTCGACCGACCCAGAGGTGGGTCGGTCGGTGGGTCGGTCGGAGCTTGGACAACAGACCCGAAACTTCGGCAATGGACCGACCCAGAGGTGTATGGGTCGGTCGGAATAGTTCTGGGTCGGTCGGGGGAAATTTCAGTGAACGAAACTTACTGGAATGGACCGACCCAGGGTTGGGTCGGTCGGTGGGTCGGTCGACCCATAACTTACAAAAAAAAAAACTAAAACTAAATGAATGTAACTAGTGTATATATATATATATATATGTATGTATACCCACCTATACATACGTACATGTATATGTAAGTAAGTAAACCAATGTAAGTAATCAAAAGCAAATAAATAAAATGTAGTATAGGAAAGGTAAGGACTTAGTAAATATAGTTAGGGAACATAGTGAGAGTACAAGTAGAGTAATTGTGGATAGTTAATCATTCATTGTATGTACATCATAGGATTTGATTTGTGAACACCGGAGGAACGTTGGGATACAAGTACATCGGTGAAAGGTATGATTTCTTCATGCCCTGTATCCTAATCTGGTTACCCCGATTTGTATGCTTATTTGACCACCTAATAAGATAAACGCACGAATCGGATTATATTGCACTTACTTGTGCTTGTTACATTGTTCTTGATATTTGTCTTGAACAATAGTTTGTATAATTCATGAAATATGAATGATGATGATGGTATTGTATTTGTAGTGTACTTGTATTGTAATGCATCTATGTATGTGTATATGGGTATTGTATATTGTGGCTTGAATGTTGACTTGTGCTAATTCCTAACTAGCTAACTCCTAACTTAAGTGAGTAAATTGGAATGAGTACAAGTCCGATATAGCTTCGGCCACGCGTGAGGATGCGGAGTCACAAGAGGTTGGCTGCAATTCCTGACTCTTAAACTGGTCCGTGGCCCAAATCCCTTAAATGGGTAGCATCCCGGATTAGTGAGTCAAGTAAATCCCGGAGGTGGGACGGTGTAGTCCCCAGGGCCGGAGGTCCCGACGACTTAACTTGAGTAAGAGTAAGAGTAAGTAAGTATGGATCCGTAAGTAAGTATGAGTATGAGTATGTATGCGCATGTATGAAGTAATGAGTAAAGAGTAATCTCCACCCGATTAACCCGGGTGGACCAATGAAGCTAACAATTGTATATTGTGTATATAATGCGTATGTGTATTCGGAAAAGGTAAGTATGTATTGGATGATTGTATTGTTACCTTGATGCAATGAAATGTATGTGTGTATGATGCCTTGTGAAAGTAATGTAGTATTGAGTATGAAAGCATGTATGCATGTTTGTGAAAATGAACCGCATGTATACGACCAAGTGGTCGGCGTACCCTCACTAGTACGCGGGGTATGCGGTTATCATGCTCGGCGAAAGCTGACCCCTTCGGGGGACATTTTTTAGTGTGCAGGTACTGAAGCCGGTGTGGTCAGGGAAAGAGACCGGTGGCTATACATGGATAACTAGAAGTAGGACGTAGAGGTGTGCCAAGTGACACACCCTTGTATTTAGTAAGTAAGTAGTTTGTGAGGAATGGGTAGTGTATAAGCTCATGAGGAGTATGTACGAAATTGAAGGAAGTGTGTAATTGTACTTGGAACCTAATAAACTCGGTATGTAGATTGTATGGTATTGAACTCGGAGTATTGTAATGAATGGGATGTTGTAGTATTTGATTCGGTAATTGGAGTAGGTATGATAAGTGTGTAGTACTCGGATATTCCGGTCCATCAGACCGATGCTGTAAGTAGAAGTAGTGGCCTTGTTAGTCACGTGGGTGACTAACGGCATTGTATCACCCAATGTATGTAAACATATCCGCTGCGTGTATCTGGTATGTAAGGAGATTGGACGGTAAGTATCGTATTAATGGTAGGGGTGTTACAGAGGTGTAAGTCCGAGTATGTTATCGGCATCCGTATATTGTAGACTCGGTATAGTAAAGAAGTGAATTGAGTATGGTATTTGTATGAAGTACTCGGTTGTTCCAGTCCATCAGACCGTTACTGTATGTGAGTCAGGCCTGGTTAGCCACGAGGGTGGCTAATGGCGTTGTATCACCCTCTGTTGTATTAGAATTCCGCTGCGAGCTTAATGGTAAATTGTAACAGTTTAAGAGGTAATGATGAGTTTAGCAGTTGGGGTGTTACATTGTTTGCCGGTTACACTAAATTGAATTGAATTTTTTTGAAATGGTGGTTTGATCATTCAATTTGTATTTAGTTTGAATTTTACTATTGTTGGAATGTTTGTGGTTGCAATGACTTTGGTGAGTGCTTAATAATAAACACGGGATGTGTATAATTATGAAAAGGTCATGCCGAATTTTTTCTAGAAATGTGTTTGTAATTGAAATACCCCAAATTAATAAAACATGGATTAAATATCTAATCACATTAATTAAGGCCTAAACACGCCTTAAAAGTCAACTGAGAACAACAGTGGTCAACACAAAACAAGATGTTGCACCCTTTGACTGTTAAGGGTAAATAAATACCCAAATGAACTTCTTAGGACCTAAAAATTTGTCCTAAGTATATTAACATAATATTAAACATATTATAACCGTTGGACAACACTCCAAAACAAAGAAAAAGCATTTACATGCTTCAAGGTCAAAAAGGGCAAAAAGGTGCTCTAGGAAAACCTTAAAAATCAAATGACCTCTAAATGATATAAAATTGAATTACATGATCAAATATCATGTAAGGAACACAACAAGACCGTTGTCAAAGAAAACAGAGCTCAGAAACACCAGGCAACACAAAATGTGCGCTAAAACTCCTTAAAGCACGTTTTTGTGTAATCGCCTTCTAAATTGGTTTTAAATGAGCTAAAAGGTTATAAATACCTTTAAATATGATAAAATATCATATTATATGATATTAGGAATTTAATTCCAGAAATTTACGAATTTTTACAAATTTAATATTAAAATATTAATAAAACCCTAATGTGGGGCCCGTTTGGGTCAACATTGACTAAGTTGGTCAATGTTGACCATTGACCACGAAATGGACTACATAAAATCAGATAATTAAGTCTCTTAACAGACCAAGAGACAAGAGACATGTGACAATTAAATATATGCTCTTACTTTTACATAAAATAACAAAAAAGACAAACTTTACCTTATAAAACAAAAAAAATGGGTTCCACTTACCTTACCCATGTGAGCCAGCCGAATTGGTGCCTCCACTTGCTCCTCTTCCTCCTTGAATTTCGTTTCTCCAAGCTGGTACAAGACAAGAGATGAGTCACACATTCATTAAATGAGTTAAAGTAACATATTTACTCCATTTTCAATCAAAATTTGAATCAAACACTACCCTACCTTCCCTTATCTTGGACGGCTGCTTCCTCCTCTTGTCTCCACTGATTGAGCTCCAATTATCCAACCCCAATCAGACTTGATGAGTCATCAAAGCAAGGAAATCATAAAAAATGCAAAAAGGTGCTTTAAGGCAATATTAGGTCTTTCCCCTTCATTCCTTCCTCTTCAGCCGAGATGGCTCACTCCTTGAGCTCTCTTTGGCTCCTCTCCACCGTAGGTAAGAGTTCCAAGCACCATTGATGAGGTTTCAAGCTCTAGGTAAGCTCTTAAGGCATAAAAATGCCCATTTTCTTCATCTTTCCTTCCTTTTTCGATTGATATACACTCCAACCTTTTCTATACATCTATGTAGAGTGATTTGAAGGTTATAGGAAGTGTTGGTTTCGTACATAACCAGATCTAAGGAGGGAAGTTCAAGTCTTGACCATTTAAGGTAAAAATATGCTTTAAGCTCATAACTTTTGATTCCCTTCAAGTTCGGCTGTGAAACTTTGGTCATAGCCTCATATTCTTCTCCTTTTCATGTGGAATCTGTTGGTTAGCCATTTGGAGCAAAGGTGGCCGAGATCCAAAGGAAATACCCTCTTTTAAGGCATTTTTCCAAGGTAAAACCTAATAACAAGGTAGCTTGTTGAGATCTAGCTATTTCCTATGTCAATATGGTAGATCTAACACCTTGTGGTGTGCTTGATTCAGGTCGAAACCATCTTGAACTCTCCTTGCATTTTTAAGGTGATTTTGCCTTAAATCTTACATTAAATTACTTCTTATGGTTAGATCTTTCTTGGAGACTAACTAGGCCTTGGTTTCTGTTGAAAACATGTAAAACAAGATGTGGAGAATTTCTCCTTAAGGTGGCGAACTCAAACAAGGCTTTACCTAAGCTAAATCAAGGTATAAATCACTTAAAACCTTAACTTGATACATTAACACAAGTTTAAGTGTGTGTATATTAATTGCCGTGAGTGAAGGAGAAAAACAAGGTCTTGTTTGACCTTAAAATGTTTAAGGAATGGTTTAATAAATTTTATAACTAATTAAACAAGCATAATTGTCAAATTTAAGACATTATGTGGAAGTTTGGTAATTAAATGGAAAGTGTGTGGTGAGGCCGAAATTTATAAGTGTTTTTGGGACATTTATGTGTAATTTATTTTGCAAGCCAATGTTTGTAATAAGGCCATGTATTTTAGGCCATTTTATTTATGCATTACAAGATTTTAATTAAGTTTAAGTAGTATAAATGCATTACCGAAAATAATGGGGTATTAGGTGTAATTAAATTAAATTTGGGGGCTTTAGAATAATAAGGCCGAAAATTAGAGTTAAAAAGGAGTTAAAATAAAGTTTATAAGATTTTATAAAGTTTTGGGGTTAAATGGTAATATTTTCATAACATATGTGGTAAATATGTTATTACCGAAAATAAAGGGTGTAAAATGGTATTTTAAACACCCATGGGCTATTAGGAATTTTTAGGAATTTATTTGGTGGATTTTGGAATTAAATAAACTATATATGTATAATATATAGTTATTATGTCATTATGACACTTTGGAGAAAAATAGATGGTGGAATGGTAAATACCAAGAGTATATGGGTTAATAAGGATATTTATAACCCTTTGGTAAAATTTGGAGATTTTTAGAATTATATAAGAGTATTTGTTAAGATATGTGTATAAGATATGGTTTTAATGATATGGTAAGACTATATGCTATAAATAGGGCCAAATGGCAATTATAGAATAGCACAAGGGCTGTTCGGAATTTACAAAAAATAACCATAGGTTATACTCTTTTATAAGTTAGAAATGTTATATTAAATGGAATATATAACATGGTATGATTTAAGGGGTGATTTTGTAAATTAAGGAAACTATGGTTTATGGAAAAGAATAAGATTTTCTTATGGTGCCTAAGAGGCAATATAAAATAGTTTTGTATAAAAACTATGGGTTATAAGTTGAGGGGAATAAAAAAATATCACATAGTATGATATTAGTATATGGTATAACATTAAATAATGTTATGTGGTCAAAAGGGATTTAAATGAAGTTAAGGGCTATACCGAGTTAATAAGAGTTGGAAAATGAATTTTAGACTAAGGTCTATGATGTTATAAATGTTATAACAATTATATGGTTTAGATGGAATTAATATAAGGAAGGGTACTCACATAAAATAATGTGACAAACTATAAATGAATGGGATCTATAAACTAAGGTATTTATGGAATAAACCTTAGGAGTTGTAAATGTACAACATAAAATGTTACATAATATTAGGATAACAATCTTAATATAAGTTGTATAATGTAATACAACTAACGGGAATAATCATCTAATAAAAGATGATAAAATGTAACATAAAATATAAGAGTCTATGGAACTCTTGAGAATTACCTACGTGGTAAAAACATATATATATACACAAGAATAATGTATATAAGGTGGATATATGTATTTTGGTTGAAAACCATATGATTTAATGGTGGTGGTTATTTAAAAAAATAATAAATAAATATAGTTACGAACTATGAGTCATGAATTTTAGAATGCAATATAATACAAGAATGCATGCATACATGCAACTATAGGTTACGTACCTAAACTGGATGTGGATAAGATTTAAAAGAAATACAACGAATTGAACTTAACAGTTGAATGTTTTGACGTACGCGTTTAAGTAACAAAACCGACTGTTTTAGAGAAACCCGTAACGAACAACTGTAGAAAACAGGGGTGAACTGTCGGGGTTACTTATTATTCGGAAATATCGGATGTAGTTAGTCATGGAGACTGACTTATAGTTTATTACCGTTTAGATTGTACTTCTGACAAGACGCTCGACGAGCTAGCGGACTACACGGAGCATAGGATCTTGCTGATTCATACTCCACCGTAATACAATCAGGGTGAACGGTATGTAAAGGGGTTTGATCCGAGTTGTCCTAAGGTTGCTCCTTGGGCTCGGATTTGGTTGATATAACTTGTATGTTGTTATGTGTCTCTGAGGGCTTCCTCAGTTCAGACTTCTGTGTGATCTGCGATAAGATTGTTTGTCTGAATGTGATAATTAATATGCATGAACTGTATATTTATAGCTGCTTATTATTTACTGTTGTTGAGTTAACAGTATGGGTTCGTATATATGAACTTATATATATAAAACGAACTAGCGGCTGTGGTGCTATCTTATATGAAATATAAGGAACGTAAGTAAAACGTTGTAGCACTATGATAATAACATATACATATTATCTGAGACTTTTATACGGAGCATTGGCCTTTCTATACGCCGCTCTTGTATCTAGCACTGGATCCCGAGTTTACAAACCCCGGATTGGACTAATGACCTTAGTCTGTTGTGTTAGAAAATTTGGTAATGCGATGCGATGGTATAATTAATTAATTAATGGAATGGAAGTAAAGCCAAGAGGATGTGGCTCTTGGTGCGCGCTGTGATCACAAAAACGATACCAGGATGTCCGCGTACGGGTCCGTAAGTATCAAGAAAATTTCCCGTGAGCTAGAATGACTCGTTGGTCGGAGACTCTACCGTTGGAGTGGCTACTGCCGTGGGTGACCCGCCATAATATATGGGTAACTAGAGACATGTCGTTTTAACGAGACATTGTCACTAGGTATAACTGAACAACTAAAACAACTGAGACTTATACAGTGGCGAACAATACCATAGATGAGACTTAATACTTGTTTATTACCCTCGTTGTTTCGCTTTGTTGTTCATTGGTTATACTTGTGGTTATTTTATTGTGTGTTGATGGTTAGATGGAGCCTACAAGGCTAAGGTAAATTAAATATGAAAACTGTACGCTACGGCGAATGTACATTGTACATTATATTGTTATTTCTCGATACGTTCGATATATAAATGTTGCATGGAATATTAAATGAATGTTTGGATTGGATGGATGGTTAAATGTTTATGGATATTTGGATGGTTGATTATGTATATTATACATTTATGCTTCAGTTTTGATTATAACTGTAAAAAGGAAAAGCATGAAACCAATCTAATAATAAGATGGTTAAAATGACAAGTGACCATTAGGGTCCAGGCCCGGCATACTCAGCGTCTATCGCTGATACTACACCATTACAGGTTGTTGATCATGGGCGGAGCTGAAGAGCAGGAACAGGGTAATTGGAGTGTTACTTTTATCACCACACTTGGAGATGTTGTATAGCAATGAAGATGGTGAATTGTATTATGGTAAGGTTGTGTATTCTGGATTGGGTAGACGCTCACTTGTCGATGTTTATGGTTTATAGACTTAGTATGATGTATAGGAGTTTCTCGTTATCACTGCGGTTAGCAGTTTATTGGTATTGGAAGTTGGTTGTAGTTTGGCTGCGTTGCTTGCATGGGCGAGTAACGGCCGGTGACACCCGAGTGAGTTTTGTAATGGTTATTTGTTTTCTCGCTGCGAGACGTTTTATTTATTGCTACGTGAGAGATTATATCGTGATTATTGAGAGGGGTGTTACAGTAATATTGTATTTTGTGTCAACATTTAACACCGGTTTATGTTTTAAAAGTGATACGATTTGTTAAAATTAAAATGCTAGTTTATTTTGTGTTTGGAACCTTAGAGTTATGTTATACTACTTGATAATCATCCCAGTCTTGCTCCATTAGGAAATAAACATGTGCAACTAAATACAAACCATATTACATAAACACTTTAGTTTTACGTAGGATAACTCACACCTGTGATCTGTTGCACATATAGTATGGAGCATGGCTGGATGTATGGTGATCGAGGGGAACACTTTGACAAGATGCTGAAAGAGTTTTGCAAAGCTGCAGTGCAACACAAGGACAGGACAAAGCCGGTGAAAATTCCATGTCCTTGTGTTGATTGTGGTGTGGTCAGAAAATATTCAAGCATCGACGTCATACAATTCCATCTAAAGATGTAACACCCCTATTTAACATAATTGCAGCGGAAATAAAATACTAAAGGCGTTAATAGACCATCGGGTTCCAAACATCCGGTACCAACCTCACCAATTACAACCATTACAATTATCTAAGTTACGGTCTGAACTCAAGAAAACAACGTAAACAAAACTGAACGTAAAACAAAATAACTCTCCACAGTTCCTAATTCCCATCCTAATCACTCATGCTCTTCGTGGCCACCTGTATAAACAATTTCGTACCTACAAGATGAAGCCAAGTAGCCCACCCCGAGAGGGGTGAGTCAGTTCCCTGGAATGGAACTGGTACAATTCTCTAAAACGATAAATTAAAACATAGTTCTTCAAATAAGACAGTAACATGAAAACAAACTCTTAAAAGTAAACAGAGAAAAAGCACTTCAAAACAATCAAGTTATAGAGAAAAGAGAACAAGGCGAAGATAGAGACAAAGAACTTTAAAACCAAGTCAACCACTTAAGAAGTCACACCATATAGTTAGTAAGCATCCATTATTGATGTTAGAACCAATTCTGGTTAAGTAGAGAAAGACTCAGATAGTCACAAAGGACTAGGAATGAAAAGATAGATCCAAGAACCAATAACTCAAGAGTGGAATAAAACCAATTGGGAGAGATGACCCCCACAGCCAGTTATAAATGTCCATATGGACGAGGGATATACAGCCCACTGCTGTCAGATATAAATGTCCTTGCGGACGAGGGATATACAGCCCCCTGCTGTCAGATATAAATGTCCTTGTGGACGAGGGATATACAACCCCCTGTTGTTACCGACCCGTTCTCAATCATCGGTGAAGACGCGCGCACGTCACAACAAAACTCAGCTCATGGATGAAACAATATCCAGAGTCAAAGGAAGAATTACCAAGATGTCCTTTTCCATACTTCCACGAGATCACTAACTACACCATAGCAATACCAAAACACTCAGTCCTACAGAGTGCAGAAGCGTAAACCCTAGGCAGTTAATGTCTAATGAAATAACCCAATAGAAGGAACCACAAACCATGTAAGTTTCACATTCAAGGCTCAGTTAGTCACATCCAAGGGTACATATCAGGTTAATCCAACGTCTGACAGCCAGCAGTTCCCTTTGGAATCCATTCAAGCTCAGTTCGTGTTTTCCAAAACATTCCATAAAGTCCGTTAGCAAAAGTATCTGAGTACGAGAAATCGTACCTGATTAACGCTGTAGCAGTTCTACTAGATTCGTGCAAACAATCAACAACACTCTGAGGAACATTAAAGATAGTCTATTATCAATAACTTATACCCTAAGTTAAACTTAAATAAATTCTTCACTCTTATTTCTAAATCTCGATTATCTTGTAAGCCCTTGCTTAAATGTTATGTATAACCTTCGACCTATCTTAGAATGTTGTATAACTCAAGGTTGTAAGACTAGGGAATGTATGTTATTAACACTTGTTAATTGTTACACTCTTATCCACTTTACTCATACTTAACCCTAATTCTCAATTCAAGACTCTTGAGACCCTTATGTCATAAATGCATTTTATGTTATTCAATAACCATTAGAATTTCAAAAACAGTTCTTAAGCTCAATACTTTTATTCTTAATTTAGAATAAACATCGTATTATGACCTATGATAGGTTTATCTTAGAATACTATACTATTATTTCACAATGTAATGATTATGTATTTTACCAATATCTACTAGATAATACATTATGATTAAGTTTTCCCTTTAACTTAATTAAGATCTACATCCTGTATATTGGAATCATAGTGTTGTAGATGCATTTTATTATAACCTAATTGAGTTACTAAACTCATTTATCTTATGTTTAGTTCAGAATGACTTTTATTACAACAATCTAATAATCTTATCATAAGATGTTAAATTGCTTCTCATCTTGAAAACTATATTATAGTTAACTTAGATTTATCGAACTCTTACATTTAGTATTCCCAAGGTATATTATTTACTTTATCATTAACTATATAATAAGGCGTTTTAAGATAACCTTTTATGTATCCTTGCTTACATTTAATTTCCTAAATGTTTTATTTTAACACACATTCCCTCCATTGTAACCCCCCATCCAAACAATACATACTTACAAACAAATTGCAGCGGAATTACAACATCACACATTACTTACTCCCTGGTGTTACACGCCGTTAGCCACCCACGTGGCTAACAAGGCTAATCCTTATTCATTGTACCGGTCTGATGGGCTAAATTCCCGAGCGACTATACATTGTTATTCCTTTACATTAGCAACAACAACCACAACATACATCTTAACAACATACCGAGTATATAAACTGGTGCCGACGACAACATCGGTCTACTACACCTACTGTATACATACACTTAAAAGTTTACCCATGTACAAAGACTACCCGTCCTACTCTCGAACGGCTTCCAGCACTTCGTACCTGAAATAGGAAAAGAAGAGAAAGGGGTGGCCCCAAGGGGCTCAGCACCTTTGCTGGTATGGTAATCCCGCAGCCCAATGCTACCGGGCCCGCACGCAACTAATTGTCTTAGCATGCAGTTGATTAAATTTAAATCATGCATGTGACAATAACACACAACACTTAACATTTCGCCTCAATGGGCTCACAATTTGGATATTACATCCTACTTAACAAGTCACCCATGGTATTCATCATCCCTAGAGTAGAGTGTTCTCCTCCAACGGAGCTCACTTCCTTAATAGACGACACATACCCTTAAATCGGGGTATCCTTAAACGTCTCCCATCACAAGCGGGGAATCATATCCATGATCCACACACCACATTATACAACACACTTCACATTATACAACACACTTCACATTATACAACACACTTCACATTATACAACACACTTCACATTATACAACCTACAACATACACTAAACAACACTTAGCAACACTTTGCACGTTTCTACGTACACAACATACACGCAATAGATATTGTCACCACAAACATACATAACATAACGGGTGCGGTTCTCTTAGGAACCAACCCAAACATCGTTTACACACTGGTGAGCTAGAGAATGTTGCCAGTCTCATGATAAGCTCGTTATACAATAACAACAACACTCATTACCGTCCTAATAGTTGGACGAGTAACTTAAGTTAAGGCGGTTCGGGTTTGGAGGCCCTAACAACCACACAAACACAGGTTCCCACTAAACCGATCATAAGTCAGAATAGGTAAGCTTTGGAGTAAGCTATTGGGAGATCATAACCCGTGAGGGAAACAACCATACAAAGAGAAGGGTAAAGCTAGGAAGGATACCCTCTCCCAAACAACGCGCGACCGGCCAAACCGGATTCCTCACTACGTTAGTACATACTTACTTTAGACAATACTTAGAACCCACTATGGAGCCTGTCACATAACAACTCATACAGTTTACAACTGGGTTAAATATACAAGGGAGATCCCTACATTCACATACACATATCACACATTTAACACACGCATAGCCGTGGTTAGTACGTCCATGGTACGGGTCGTTACTCCGAATACCGAACTCTCATGTGATCCTAGACTCAGTTAACTAAGGTTAACACTACGTGCGAGGTTAAATGGTATCGGAGTCGAACACGCCACATATATGAATTACTGTAACTCATTACATGTTTAATCTTACAACGTGGCAAACATACAGAAAACACATTGGCATACAAGCCGGTGTAATCCGTTAGGACACAGGTTGCAAGAAAACCATACCTGTCACCGGAGTCCACTTATCCTGCCCATTTATTTCCTCGTGCAATTCTCGAACAACTGTTAACATCACACGTGTTTTTTCATTAACATCGGGGTTCGCTTGATCATTTAATGTCAATGCTTAAATTTTTCCCCGTTAACTTACTTACATACTTAAACATTTTTAATTTGTTTTACTCTCACATTTTAATACAACTTTTAACCCACTTAGGTGTCATTAAAACTCCCCTAACATGTCCCTTAACATCCTTATAAATCATTACCTACTAATCCCCATCATCACATATCATTTCATAACCTTCAACCCTTGTTTTTGGTCCGACCGACCCACCGACCGACCCACACTGGGTCGGTCCATTACAGACCCCTTTTACTTCCTTACAGACATGCCCGTCCGCCCACGACCGTCCGACCCACCATTCTGGGTCGGTCCATGTGCGAACATTTTCCCTCCTTTGTACTTGACCGACCGACCCATGTCCGACCCAACCTTCTGGGTCGGTCCATTACCGAACACATTCCTAACATTTTACAGAGGCTCGACCGACCCACAAACTGGGTCGGCCCCTGGGTTCGGTCGCCTCCTAACTTGCCCAAACTTGTCAAATCTTCACCAAACTTCTCCTAAGGCCTCTTAATGTGTTCTAACATCATTTGACACTTCAAACACACCCTTAGGATATTCTTAAACACTCACAAAACTATTTTTTCCTAATTCCTTAAACCTTTACTTTATCTCCACAAATTCCTAACACTTACAATGTTTTTCTCTTATGATTCCTAGTGGCATTTCACCTATAATGACCACAATACCAAGGTGTTTCCTCCTCTCACCTTATCATCATCCCTCAACTTCTTTTCTTACTAACTAAATCTCCTTTTCACATCATACCCAAACATCACTTGTTCCTTGAATCAACATTACCTAAACCTTAACAAACTCCTCCAAGACTTAAACACATCCACTAAACACACATTGAATTCCTAGAACTTCCAAACAACACCTAAATCCTTGCATCACTCCCAAATCACTACTTTGATACATGTTTTCTTCTCAAGTAACATTGATTCACCTTTAACCCTTTCTAGTTCACACAAAACTCACTTACAACACTTAGACTTCTTACACATTTTTTCCCAAATTTGGCCATAGTTTTCTCTTGTATATACTCACATCCAAACACCTAGGTTTTTAACCTTATTTCGCTCAAGAACACCTAAAATCCATCAAACACACTTTTATCACAAACTTCACACATTAAGCACCACATCAACAATATATGCATAACTTAAATTGCTTGGCACTTAGGCCCTTAAATAACATGGCTCTTAGGCCCTTAATTGCATAAACCTTAAACACTGAATTTCCCACATATTAATGCCTTTGACCTGCAAATACATACACCAAAACATATGTTCTTTTACTAGTCTCCTTGAGAACACTTTGCTAGGTCACTCACCATTGGCTCCTTAGGTATTTTATCAAGCAAATCAAGCTCATGTTCCTAAGGCATTTAAACTACATTGAGATAGTTTGTTACCTCTTTTCCTCACAAATTCTTTCTTGGTTCCTTGTAAACCGGTGGGGTGTTTGGTTGTTTGTCAACTTCTAAACATTATACAAACAACATAATGAGTATTCAAGCATTATGCTTCATCTCATTGTAAACCCTAGTTACACATATTGTTTTAACACATTAAGGTAATTGTTTTCCTTGGAATTGGAAGAGAACTTGAACAAGTATCAAGAGAGGACTCCTCCTAGCCCTTGGGAAATTCAAATGAAGCTAGAACAAGGCAATATAAGAGCTCCATTAATGGTGAATTTTCGGACAACAACAAAACATGGAGGAAACATGGATTTTCTTTGAGTTTCCTTACCTTGAAGCAAAGGAGAACAAGAATATGTGAAAAGATGAGCTCAAGCTCCTTCAATGTGAATCTTCATGGCACCAAAATTGAGTTCTTGAAGATTTGAAAGAGGGAAGTGTAGAGCTTGACCTAACTAAGACAATATGGTCTTGGAATTTGATTTGGCCAAGGGAATCACAAGTTACAAGTGAAAGAAGATGAAGAATGAGTGGGGCTGTTTGGAACCGATGGAGAGAGGAGGAAGAAGAAGACCATCGTGGGAAATGAAGGAAGGAATAAGAGAATGAAGATAACCTTGCTTTGGAGATATTTATGTACTAAAGTAACTTTCTTCTTTTTACTTTCTTTTCCTTCCTTCCTTTAATTGATTTTACATGGTGGTGACTCACCTCACTCAAAACCGGCCACCATTATCATAGAAGGGTATATAGTCTTTATTGACTCATTTAATTACTTATAACATTATATGTTACATACTAGCTTGTAAAAATTACTATTCACAAATACAAGGCACATAGAAGTGAAATTTTGATTTCCCACTAATATGGCCACCCAAATGTGATTATATATAGTACACATGTTAATTAAAGAGTAATGATGGACATTTAGCCATTCAAAACTCATTTACAAGACAATTCTTCAAAAACGTGCTTTAAGACTCCTTAAAGCACATTTTTGTTTTAACTTGTTTCAAGCTTGGTTTTCTTTGGTAATTGATTTAATATGTTCATTAACATATTTATAGATATAAGTATGACCATTAGGTCTTATACAAATTTATCCAAGCTTAGAGCACATTTTTGCTCTTATTGACTTTAAGGTATTACCTTGTGTTTTGTTTGGTTTCATTGTCTGCCAAAGTTTCCTAAGGACTTATTTAGCCTTATTAATCATAATTAAATGTTTCAAGTCTTGGTAGGCTCTTTGGGTCCTAACCAAGTTCACTCATAGCTTAGAGCATGTTTTTGCTCAAACTGTGTCTTAATGCTTTATTGCATTTCTTATGGTTTAAATTGTTCACTGATGTTACTAAGGCACTTTTTAGCCTTTACATACCATAATTTGATATTTAAACCACATATCAAGGTTTGGGGTATTTCAATCTACCCCCCTTAAAAGAGCTTCGTCCTCGAAGTTCACACTTTTCACACATCATTAGTTAGAACACAGGAATCACTTGGAAATAGACTTCCATAACCAAACACACTTTACATCACAACCTCGGACTTGATGGTCCGGGCAACACATTCACATCCACACATAACATAACATATCCACATGATAACCTCGGACTCTATGGTCCGGGTATCTTAACAACACTTACACATACATAACAACCCCTTTGACTCACTGGTCTTGGGTACATAACCACATTTGGACACATAGGTCCTGGTAACATAACAGTCTTTAGACACATAGGCTATGTGACACCACACATTTAGACTCATAGCCTTGATAGTATACACTTTAAGAATCCAAGTCAAAACAACATTCATTACACATACCACACAACTGTCAGAGCATGTATAGCATCAAAAATATCCTTGATATACACTGTGATCCCGTAGAACACGGTCGCGATGGACACCTTCCGTCCCCGTGCCTTTAGGAGATTAAAACAATCACATAAGTTTTAAATTTCCTTGTGAGGTTTAAGTAAGAGAACTTTAATTATGTAAAGTATCCATCAACGTTTTATAAATACCAATTGAAATCCTTTTGAAAACACACACAACTCCAAGTCCAACTTAAGCTCTTTGCTTCTTTTATTAGCGTGGTTATTTGTGACCACTTATAGGGAGCTTCAAGAATCCTCCAACCCTGATGTGGATCAGCATCAGTGTAGAACTATCCTTCCACTCCAATTGTGTTCGGCTTCCCTTGATCACATGCAAATCAAGTTCCACTCCCACTTCATTTTCAAGCATCAAGTAAATCACTCATTTCCAATTTCTATCTTTCGAATCATTCTAATCATGATCATAACATCTCCAAAGATAGAACTTCGTCTATCAGTTACCTCCATTCACTTTTAATCCTGTTGCCTAGGGAATCTTATTCTCACTAGGTTCTATGTCGGTATCATGCCCTTTCATGCATCGCTATTAAGTATACATATATATACATATACACATATATTTTATCCAAAATACAACACCTGGTTTTACATTTATACACTTTCGGGGCTTTTGTTCCCCCGGGAGTTTATCTACTCCCCACACTTGTACAATCACACACAACTGTTAACAAACACACACACTTATCACAATGGTATTCGCATCTTCTGTGCGCAATTACCACAATTAAACCATGAATGAATGTGTATGTTTACGTAACACACACACCAATCATCAAAACAAACCATAATTTGTGCTATGCACAATATGAGTCACATACACTACGTACACTTGTACGGTAATATACACCAAGTGGTTTTGCGCTCTACCCCCCTTAAAAGGGATTACGCCCACGTAATCAATCACTAAACATTAACTTAAAATGTTTGCCGTCGTGAGTATCTTAACTTCCACGCGGTCTATTACACAATGGATTCTGATTAGAGGATCTTAACCATATTAGCGGTTTAGTCCCTAAACCAAGAATTCGCATTGGAGTTATAACTCATAACCGGTTTCGGTCCTGGCCTGTGAGGCTTTTAGGCATTAACAATTAGCCATTCACTCATGTTCACCATGTACATTCAACACTTGAATCACTGGCTCACTAGTTTCTGCTGCGAAACTCAAACTGTAGAGCTTAATTGCTCCATTTGTTATCTTACTGTATTGTACATCCCCAATTATCACCTTCATCTTGGTAACAATGGTTTCGCAACCGACGCACCGGTCTCTTTTACCGTTAGCGAATTCGGCGAGTTATAAACTTTCTATCCACTTCCATAACCATTTACGTGTTATACGTTATGTATTTCACAATGATTGACTTGTTCCCTTCCGGCTTGTCGGTTGAGATTGAGCTACTACCTAGTGTGTAGTGCTCTCTCAGCTATTTCCAACATTTGGGTTATATTCCATACCGATATTTGGCAGTTAGTGCTACGTATCACTTACTATTAATCATGTCACCACATTTGATTTTGTACAAGTACTCTTTCATTGGTGTGGTCTTGCATTTCCTATGCATCGGCCATTATAACATTATTTGTCCACAATCAACATGTTTCCAATTCCTAGCTATCTCATTCGATCATTACTGCTGCGCAAGAGCAATACCAAAACACTCAGTCATACAGAGTGCAGAGGCGTAAACTCTCGACAGTAAATCCCTTATGCATTCGCCATGGAATTCACACTGAGTTCCTCATCACACAATACCTACCACTGGCTTATTGCTCAGTTTGTTTAATATCACTTATCTGGCATCTCCACTGAGTTTAACTCATAACTGGTCTTATCTGTTACATCATTATTTAACAACACTTATACAAACGGTCGCTTACTGCGCACCGTACTTATTGTATAACACTAACTCACATCGTATTTACTGTCCATTAACTTCCACACATAAATTTACATTTTCACATGATGGTTCATCCTCATTGGATGACCACTGAATGCTCCGAGCATCGATCATTCGAGTCACAAGCCGGCATTATTCTCTCGGTGTTTCCTTTACACACACATGTTATCAAGCTAACTGCTCTTTTTCAGTAATAGCGTCGTCCATCCTTAACATATTTCTTGAACTTGATTCACAAACTACTACCTCTCCTGCGGTGTCACAATGTCGAGAGGTATCCCCACTCTTAATGCAGTGGTTTGTGTACCACTCTATTCACTTATACAACATAAACTTCTAACCATCAATCGAATTTATAGCATATCTACTTATGGCTTATGACCTTGTTTGCCTTGAGCTGGGCTCATTGTAGGCTGTCCACACCATGTACTTCTTTGTACAACATTACAAGGTCGTTGTATCACGTTTCCCTTTCATGGGATGCCCCTTAGGTTTGTCAGTCCGTCTCCTGACAACTTATGTCTAAACTGTGTGTTAGTTTCAACCCTTGTGCTTCTGTCATGCATTTCATTCAACAATTGTTGATGTGAACACCCTTCAAGGATTGCTCCTGGGTGTTGTTAAGTTATGCCTTTACATTTGGTTCACACTTATTGGTACATTCCGTTAGCTACGCCTTTCGCGTTCTTTACTGGTTATTACTCTTCTGTGAAGATTAACATTTCCTGGTAGTGTAGTAGTACTCATTCTGGGAATTTATCCCGTTCATTGCACATTAATGTGTCCACTTAGGCATCGCTTGCCATGTACAGGCTGGGTCACCATTCCAGCTATAATGTTTATCCCTAAGGATCCTTAAGACATACGTGTGTCTTTACATAACAGTTTGTGCCCTTCGCACTTCCTAACTCTTAAACATTTCCTTGAAAGGAGTTCACTAATCCTTTTAGTCTTGCTAACTTAACTGAATTCCTTAACTTCCACTATTCCTTGTAATCCTTAGCTCTCGTTTGATTATACGCTGACCGTAGACGGAGTCGACTACTTCCCGTGTTTCGGACTCTACTCGTATACATATATGGGGTATCATACTGATACATTACTACTTACCCACTAACCTATAGGTAGTCTGTCAGGCCCACATGCCCTATCGGAGTGCGGTCGTCCCACAACACAGTTGGTACACTTGTAGTGTCCGTCACACGCTAGGTGAGTATTCTGTTGTCAACTCCTCTTATAATTGTCCGTGACAATATTCATTCCCTGCTTCCCGAACTTAATCGAGGGAAAGTTTATCCATTGTTGTATCCTTGTCAATTGTCCTTGGTTTTAACTGGTTTGGTTAAAGGAGGTTGGAAAGAAGTGTTGTTTGAAAGAAAATTTGGTTTGAAAAGAAAGGGTTTGAATAAATCGGGTTGAAAGAAAAATTTTCATGGTTTCACAACATCTTCTTACCTTAACCAAGTCTAGCTTCTTGCTGACTGGTGTACTTACAATTACAGAGTTCTATTAAGCCCTTCATGGTTATAATGTTCACACTTAACTTCGTGGTGCTTTACCAAATACTTCGTAGTGGTTTATAAATTCCCAACAGCCCCTATTAATAGCAGCACTTGCTATGGCAAGTGCGCCATGCTAATTGACAATCGGTTTAACACATACCGGTTGTGGTATTGTTTTTACCCGTACTGTCATCAGTGGCCTTGTTGGCCCTCACTGATCTTAATGTCTTGATAATAACTTGTCTAGTGACTTCTCACTGTATTCACATAATAATCATTAACTAGGGTATTTCCCCTTCTGGGAGACCCCCTTTTTTTGTGTCGCATTCTCCTTTAGCCCGTTCCACGCACTTGTCGTGGTTACTGAGACTTGTCTCTTGTTTGGGCACACTTTGTAGTTCCTTTAGCGGTTGGTATACGTTGGTGTTTTATTATTAACTGTTGGTCCCGTAGACACTCGTCTCGGGTTTCACTAATCCACTTCTTGCCTGTTGCACGGTAGGTGCGTTGCAAGCTGGTTATTCTCGACTGCTCTGCACGTCGACCCATGTTGTCCCGGAAATTCTATTCTCCAATAACAAGATCCTTCATTCATTGCTATGAAATGCGGTTAACATTGTTTAGATGGAGACCGTCTCCGGGATTCCCAGTTTCCGGGATCTACCGTATGACAGGTTCTCCGTACCCGAAAGGTATATAATAACAGCCAGATCGGGTATTCCCGAGTATGAGAGTGGACTTCCATCTCTCTGGCATTGTTTCCCAAGTTAAAACAGGGATTGTGGAGTGGGAAGGATATTGTAGGTTTCCAGTATTCACTGGTAGTTCCATACTAGCGTATCTCTCACGCTATACTCAACCCTTAACCCAGAGTACTTAAATCCTAACTCGTACTTCCAAGCTAGGTAACTCAGTCCATCAGAGCGATACTTCGCTCTGATACCACTTTTTGTAACACCCCTCCAACAATAACAACTTACAACAAATTGCAGCGGAATTACAACCTCATCACATTACTTACTCCCTTTGGTGTTACACGCCGTTAGCCACCCACGTGGCTAACAAGGCTAATCCTTATTCATTGTACCGGTCTGATGGGCTAAATTCCCGAGCGACTATACATTGTTATTCCTTTACATTAGCAACAACAACCACAACATACATCTTAACAACTATACCGAGTATTATAAACTGGTGCGACGACAACATCGGTCTTACTACACCTACTGTATACATACACTTAAAAGTTTACCCCATGTACAAGACTACCCGTCCTACTCTCGAACGGCTTCCAGCACTTCGTACCTGAAATAGGAAAAGAAGAGAAAGGGTGGCCCCAAGGGCTCAGCACCTTTGCTGGTATGGTAATCCCGCAGCCCACATGCTACCGGGCCCGCACAACTAATTGTCGTCTTACATGCAGTTGATTAAATTTAAATCATGCATGTGACAATAAACACACAACACTTAACATTTCGCCTCAATGGGCTCACAATTGGATATTACATCCTACTTAACAAGTCACCCATGGTATTCATCATCCCTAGAGTAGAGTGTTCTCCTCCAACGGAGCTACTTCCTTAATAGACGACACATACCCTTAAATCGGGTTATATCCTTAAACGTCTCCCATCACAAGCGGGGAATCATATCCATGATCCACACACTCCACATTATACAACACACTTCACATTATACAACACACTTCACATTATACAACACACTTCACATTATACAACACACTTCACATTATACAACCTACAACATACACTACATACAGCACTTAACAACACTTTGCACGTTTCTACGTACACAACATAATACCGCAATAGATATTGCATCACCACAAACATACATAACATAACGGGTGCGGTTCTCTTAGGAACCAACCCAACATCGTTACACACTGGTGAGCCTAGAGAATGTTGCCAGTCTCATGATAAGCTCGTTATACAATAACAACAACACTCATTACCGTCCTAATAGTTGGACGAGTAACTTAAGTTAAGGCGGTTCGGGTTTGGAGGCCCTAACACACCACACAAACACAGGTTCCCACTAAACCGATCATAAGTCGGAATAGGTAAGCTTTGGAGTAAGCTATTGGGAGATCATAACCCGTGAGGGAAACAACCATAACAAAGAAAGGGTAAAGCTAGGAAGGATACCCTCTCCCAAACAACGCGCGACCGGCCAAACCGGATTCCTCACTACTTTAGTACATACTTACTTTAGACAATACTTAGAACCCCACTATGGAGCCTGTCACATATCAACTCATACAGTATTACAACTGGGTTAAACATACAAGGGAGATCCCTACATTCACATACACATATCACACATTTAACACACGCATAGCCGTGGTTAGTACGTCCCATGGTACGGGTCGTTTACTCCGAATACCGAACTCTCATGTGATCCTAGACTCAGTTAACTAGGTTAACACTGCCGAGGTTAAATGGTATCGGAGTCGAACACGCCACATATATGAATTACTGTAAACTCATTACATGTTTAATCTTACAACGTGGCAACATACAGAAAAACACATTGGCATACAAGCCGGTGTAATCCGTTAGGACACAGGTTGCAAGAAAACCATACCTGTCACCGGAGTCCACTTATCCTGCCCATTTATGTTCCTCGTGCAATTCTCGAACAACTGTTAACATCACACTGTTTTCATTAACATCGGGGTTCGCTTGATCATTAATGTCAATGCTTAAATTTTTCCCCGTTAACTTACTTACATACTTAACATTTTTAATTTGTTTTACTCTCACATTTTAATACAACTTTTAACCCACTTAGGTGTCATTAAAACTCCCCTAACATGTCCTTAACATCCTTATAACATCATTACCTACTAATCCCCATCATCACATATCATTTCATAACCTTCAACCTTGTTTTTGGTCCGACCGACCCACCGACCGACCCACAACTGGGTCGGTCCATTACAGACCCCTTTTACTTCCTTACAGACATGCCCGTCCGACCCACGTCCGACCCACCATTCTGGGTCGGTCCATGTGCGAACATTTTCCCTCCTTTGTAACTTGACCGACCGACCCATGTCCGACCCAACCTTCTGGGTCGGTCCATTACCGAACACATTCCTAACATTTTACAGAGGCTCGACCGACCCACAACTGGGTCGGCCCCTGGGTCGGTCGCCTCCTAAACTTGCCCAAACTTTGTCAAATCTTCACCAAACTTCTCCTAAGGCCTCTTAATGTGTTCTAACATCATTTGACACTTCAAACACACCCTTAGGATATTCTTAAACACTCACAAAACTATTTTTTCCTAATTCCTTAAACCTTTACTTATATCTCCACAAATTCCTAACACTTACAATGTTTTCTCCTTATGATTCCTAGGTGGCATTTCACCTATAATGACCACAATACCAAGGTGTTTCCTCTACACCTTATCATCATCCCTCAACTTCTTTTCTTACTAACTAAATCTCCTTTTCACATCATACCCAAACATCACTTGTTCCTTGAATATCAACATTACCTAAACCTTAAACAAACTCCTCCAAGACTTAAACACATCCACTAAACACACATTGAATTCCTAGAACTTCCAAGACAACACCTAAATCCTTGCATCACTCCAAATCACTTTAATACATGTTTTCTTCTCAAGTAACATTGATTCACCTTTAACCCTTTCTAGTTCACCAAAACTCACTTACAACACACATTAGAACTTCTTACACATTTTTCCCAAATTTGGCCATAGTTTCTCTTGTATATACCACATCCAAACACCTAGGTTTTTACCTTATTTCATGCAAGAACACCTAAAATCCATCAAACACACTTTATACACAAACTTCACACATTAAGCACCACATCACAATATAGTGCATAACTTAAATTGCTTGGCACTTAGGCCCTTAAATAACATGGCTCTTAGGCCCTTAAATTGCATAAACCTTAAACACTGAATTTCCCACATATTAATGCCTTTGACCTGCAAATACATACACCAAAACATATGTTCTTTTACTAGTCTCCTTGAGAACACTTTACTAGGTCACTCACCATTGGCTCCTTAGGTATTTTATCAAGCAAATCAAGCTCATGTTCCTAAGGCATTTAAACTACATTGAGATAGTTTGTTTACCTCTTTTTCCTCACAAATTCTTTCTTGGTTCCTTGTAAACCGGTGGGGTGTTTGGTTGTTTGTCAACTTCTAAACATTATACAAACAACATAATGAGTATTCAAGCATTATGCTTCATCTCATTGTAAACCCTAGTTACACATATTGTTTTAACACATTAAGGTAATTGTTTTACCTTGGAATTGGAAGAGAACTTGAACAAGTATCAAGAGAGGACTCCTCCTAGCCCTTGGAAGATTCAAATGAAGCTAGAACAAGGCAATATAAGAGCTCCATTAATGGTGAATTTTCGGACAACAACAAAACATGGAGGAAACATGGATTTTCTTTGAGTTTCCTTACCTTGAAGCAAAGGAGAACAAGAATATGTGAAAAGATGAGCTCAAGCTCCTTCAATGGTGAATCTTCATGGCACCAAAATTGAGTTCTTGAAGATTTGAAAAGAGGGAAGTGTAGAGCTTGACCTAACTAAGACAAATATGGTCTTGGAATTTGATTTGGCCAAGGGAATCACAAGTTACAAGTGAAAGAAGATGAAGAATGAGTGTGGGCTGTTTGGAAACCGATGGAGAGAGGAGGAAGAAGAAGACCATCGTGGGAAATGAAGGAAGGAATAAGAGAATGAAGATAACACTTGCTTTTGGAGATATTTATGTACTAAAGTAACTTTCTCTTTTTTACTTTCTTTTCCTTCCTTCCTTTAATTGATTTTACATGGTGGTGACTCACCTCACTACAAAAACCGGCCACCATTATCATAGAAGGGTAATATAGTCTTTATTGACTCATTTAATTACTTATAACATTATTGTTACATACTAGCTTGTAAAAATTACTATTCACAAATACAAGGCACATAGAAGTGAAATTTTTGATTTCCCACTAATATGGCCACCCAAATGTGATACTATATAGTACACATGTTTTAAAGAGTAATGATGGACATTTAGCCATTCAAAACTCATTTACAAGACAATTCTTCAAAAACGTGCTTTAAGCTCCTTAAAGCACATTTGTGTTTTAACTTGTTTTCAAGCTTGGTTTTCTTTGGTAATTGATTTAATATGTTCATTAACATATTTATAAGATATAAGTATGACCATTAGGTCTTATACAAATTTATCCCAAGCTTAGAGCACATTTTTGCTCTTATTGACTTTAAGGTATTACCTTGTGTTTTGTTTGGTTTCATTGTCTGCCAAAGTTTCCTAAGGACTTATTAGCCTTATTAAATCATAATTAAATGTTATCAAGTCTTGGTAGGCTCTTTGGGTCCTAACCAAGTTCACTCATAGCTTAGAGCATGTTTTTGCTCAAACTGTGTCTTAATGCTTTATTGCATTTCTTATGGTTTAAATTGTTCACTGATGTTACTAAGGCACTTTTTAGCCTTTACATACCATAATTTGATATTTAAACCACATATCAAGGTTTGGGGTATTTCATCCATAGACTATGTATAATCATTTTATACTAAACTTCAAAAAAGTTAAGTCTTAAATACGTCTTAAGTTGTTTACAAAACCTAAGGTTTCAAAGGAATAACTTAATAAATTAATTTCCTTTATTGTATTTAGGATGGACAATATATCTTAACATAAGGTAGAATTCATTTAAGAATCAAATTCTTATTCGTAAGTGAAATTGTCAATTATTTAATAAAATCATCTATTCCGAAAAATCATCATACCTTATATTCAAATGACATATTAATATGTTCCAGTGTCAAAAGGTAAATCAATATAATCTCTTATGTAACTTAGTTTCCTCTAAATAAAGGTTCAAAGGTTTTAAGTATCTAATTCCTATTTATAAACCTTTTTATAAATTCTAACTACTAAACACATCACTTAATTATAAACTCACATCCTAAGTATTGGTAATTAATGTTATAAATGTATTTCATATGGCTTATCAAATGCCAAGACACTTAAGGATTATTATTTAGATTAATTTCCTAATCATAGTTTAATATAGTTTTATATCATAATCCTTTTAATTATTTTATCTTAAAACATTAAGTTATCGTTCAATACTATAAATGTTATGAAATTACTAAATCTAGACTCATTAATCCACTTCACATTTAGATGTAAAAGTATTTCATCTATTTTATTACTGATTGTGTAATATTTTATGTAATCTAATTACAATTTTTCCTAAGTCTCAATTTATCAATTACCTAACCCAATTATAGATTTACATTCTGGTCATTGACAAATAATATTATACATGTATTCTAATATGGTTTATATAAATCTTAGAAATTCAAAGGTGACTCTCTAAGCTTAATTTCATAATCATAATTTAATACCACCTCATACAATATTCTTTTAATAGTATTAAGTATAGGTTTAGTTTAACTTATTAATTCCTTCTTATTCTATTTCCTATAAGGTATTTTATTTCTTTTATTTATTTATTGTATATATATACTAGGATTTACTCAAGACATTCTTTATGTAGTTTTATTGTATTTAATTATTTTTATTAACTCTTACACATATCTGCATCCAATATATGGTTTATAAAATAAAGTATTTTCCTTAGTTCAATTAAGTATATTAACTTCTATATTCTATAATTAATATAAATGTAGATTAATTTAATTCCTTGATTTAACCTAAGTTACTATTTTATTTCTTTTTTTATATATATGTATATATATTTTTTTACTTCACTTAAAAGTTGATACCTAAAGATATTTATTAACATTCTGTATTAAATGTTAGTTTAGTCTTCTTATATTATTCTCAACCTATAAAGTTTATTAATAAGTCATACTTTAATTTTCGTTACATTAAAAACGTTATATTATAAGGTAACTTACGAAAAATTTCAGAAATACAATTTTTAGACCTATTTTCTCTTGTCTAAAAAATTCTCAAATTTAATATATAGTAACTATGCTATTTTAGACATATTTCAAAAATTTTATTTCATAAAAATATCTTATAAAATTATCTAAATAATTCCATATTTCTCAGAACTTACAAAAATTATAATTTGCGTTTAAAAACTCAAAACCCATATTAATTTACATCCAAATAAACTAGATTTTATAAGGAATCTATGGTTAAAATTTCAAGTCAAAATACATTCGGGAAGGCCCTTAAATAAATTCAACAAGTTAGGATATTATTCTGGATTTATAATAACTTATTATACTTTTAATTATCCACGATATAATATGGGCCGTCCGTTTCTTTAAATCACGATCGGACGGCTGCTGAAACTCGAGTTCTTCAGCGAACTCCCAATACCCGCGACAGAGATTTGATGATTTCTCTCAACTCACAGAACCAAATCGACTGATTCTTGTTTCTTTGGATTCGAAATTCAATTGTGGTCACAATGGTACCATGTAAAATCCCAGAGAACTCGCACAAGATTGCTCGGGAAACAAGACCAAGAAACAGAAGAACGAAGAACGGAATCAGACACTCTATAATATTAAGAATACGAAAAACCCTGAGAAGTATATTTCTATCCCCGTTAAAACACACCAGGGGACTAATCACCCACTAGACTATATACAAACTAGAGACAAAAGGTCTAAACAGACCCGGTCCACACCAGGACACAGAACCGGACCCAGACTTCTCTAATACACCCCCGCAAAACAACACGGTGATGATAGTGTTGTTTTGAAACAATCTAGCACTAACCCAAGTCTGTTGCACCAAACTGCTCCAGAAGGAAAGGATAGTCTCTTCCCGGCAGAACCTTGGTGAGCAAATCAGCAAGCTGGGAACTGGATGGCACAAATTCAACAGCGATTAGTCCTTCCTGCACCTTCTGCCTCACGAAATGTATATCAACCTCCACATGCTTTGTCCTTTCGTGCAAGACCGGGTTCCGAGCGATGTAAATAGCAGACTGGCTATCCGACTTGACTGGAACTGGTCCCACTCCTTCGACTCCTAGTTCAGCAGCAGCCTTGTTATCCAAGCAATCTCAGCTGTTACTTGCCTCATTGAACGATACTCAGATTCTGCTGACGAAAGCGCCACCGTTGTCTGCTTCTTCGTCTTCCAAGAGAGAGGGCTTCCTCCTAGCTGAATGAAGTAACCACTCACCGATCTTCTTGTGTTTGGGCAGCTTGCCCAGTCTGCGTCACAAAAAGCAACCAGATCAAAGCATTCCCTATTATTAAACAATAAACCAAAATTCAAGGTTCTGTTAACATATTTCAAAGTGTGCAGTGCTGCTTCATAGTGGATGTCTGTCGGTTTTTCCAAAAACTGGCTAAGAACTTGTATTGAAAAACATAAATCAGGTCGGCTGTGAGCCAAATAATTAAGTTTTCCTACCAGCCTTCTGTAAACTGTAGGATCAGTGATAAGTTTTCCCTGGTTTCTATATAGCTTCTTATTCAATTCCAAAGGACCTGCAACAGTCCCTTTGTTCATACAATCAAATTCTCTGACTAGATCCTCTGCATAACTTCTCTGAGTTAGAATAACTCCCTGAGAAGTGTGCAGAAACTGCATTCCAAGAAACTGGGACAAACTACCTAGATCTTTTATCCTAAATTCAGTATTTAGGTATTTTTTGACTCCTTCAATCAGATCCAAATCATCTCCAGTTAACAAAATATCATCCACGTAGACTATGAGAAAACAGACCCTGTTATCAGTTTTCTTTGTAAACAGAGAATAATCGTTGACAGATTGTGTAAAACCAAGTTTTCTAAGGAAAAAGCTTAATTTCTGATGCCATTGCCTTGAGGCTTGCTTCAGGCCATAAATTGATTTTTTTAACAAACAGACCTTATCAGGTTGACCAGAACTGTAGCCTTTCGGTAAGTCCATAAATACCTCTTCCTCTAGGTCACCATGCAGAAACGCATTGTTGACATCAAGTTGACTAATGTTCCAGCCTCTTTTTACAGCAATAATTACTAGAGCTCTAATGGTTGTGAATTTAACTACTAGTGAGAAAGTTTCTTGATAATCAACCCCATATCTCTGGGTGAAACCCTTGGCTACTAGTCTCGCCTTGCACCTTTCTAAAGTACCATCTGCCCTATATTTAAATTTGTATACCCATTTACATTTGACCGTTCTTTTGCCCTTTGGTAGATCAACCAGAATCCAAGTTTTATTCCTGTCCAGTGCCTCAAATTCTTCCCTCATTGCCTCTCTCCACCTATCCTCTCTCACTGCCTGCTCGAAAGTCAATGGTTCTACTTCTCTACTTTGGTTATATTTGTGACTGCGACTATTTGTTCTATTGCTAAGTAGGCAAACAGCTTGCAAGGGATGAGTGCATGAAATCAAGCTGTCCCTATCATCAGTTAACACTATGTTTGAGTCATCCAGAAACTCACAATTATTACAATCAGATACAGCAGAAACAACATGATCACCACAGCTATCACAATCAATCACAGCAGAGGCAGCTTTTATTCTATCATTCAGTATATCAGAAAAGATGTCACAAGAAAACTTCCCTTTCTTATTCCTTGTTGCTTGTCCCACCTCGTAGTCTTTTAGATAAGCTGGGGTGTGCCTTTCCCTCTGTGACCTTCTGACATACACTTCTTCCAGTTGCTCTTCACCTTGCATTGATGTTTCTGCTGCTTCCTGCTGAAGTTCACTCAGGCCTTCTCTGTCATTGGCTGTATCATGCTCGTCTTCCTGCTGAAGTTCTCTCAGGCCTTCTCTGTCATTGGCTGTATCATGCCCCCTCCTTTGGTGTTGCTGGGGAACACTTCTCTGCTGAAAAACTTCCTCAAAATCCTCAGGCAAAGTGGTTAGATCAATTGGTTTTTGAGAATCAGGTGGTGAAATATAAAGGTCTATGTTATCAAAATTACAACCTTCAGATTTATCAACCCTTTTGAAGGGAAAAATGCTCTCATGAAAAACCACATCTCTATTGTAAATAATCTTACGGTTGTCCAGGTCATAGATTTTGTATCCCTTATTTCCCTGGGCATACCCAATTAAAACGCCCTTAATACATCTAGATTTGAATTTATCATGCTGATCATAGTTAATCTTAGCAAAACAGAGGCATCCAAAAGGTTTAAGGGAGTTATAATCAGGTTTTTCATTAAAGATAATCTCAAAGGGAGTTTTGCCCTCCAATGGACTAAGTGGCATTCTATTTATCAAGAAAGTGGTTGTCAAAACACTATCTGTCCAGAACCTAATTGGGAGACCTGAGTGAAACATCAAGGCTCTTGCTGTCTCTATAATATGCCTGTGCTTACGCTCCACAACGCCATTTTGTTGTGGAGTGTGAGGACAGGTTGTTTGATGTTTCACCCCCTTTTTCTTTAGGAAATCAGCCCCAACTCTAGAGCTCCCTAATTCATAAGCGTTGTCCGTTCTGATGCACTTGACCTTTTTATTGAATTGTCTTTCTGTCATTTCGAGAAACTCAACAATAATGCGAAAAGAATCAGATTTGTTTGCACACAAGTGCACCCAAGTAGCTCTACTTCTATCATCCACAATTGTGAGAAAGAATTGAAAGCCATCATAGGACTTGTGCGAGTATGGCCCCCACAAGTCCACATGTATTAGGTCAAAAACTTCCTTTGATTTGCTACTACTGTTTTCAAACGGTAATCTATGCCCTTTGGCTCTATGACATGGTTCACAAACGAAATCATCAGCCCCCTCTCCTTCTTTTACAAGGCCAAGGCCCAACAATTTCTTCTTAGACAGATGACCTTGCCTAAAATGCCAAAGCAAGAACGTATTTTCAGAAACAAAAGTGGGAGTCAAATTCTCATCAACTGTAGACAGAGCTACCCCTTTATCCACACAATTCCTAGGTATGCATTTATCACAGTTATTGTCAAGCAAGTACAGTCCCTTGTGATGATGCCCAATTCGCACTTCTTTCTTCAGGTCACAATCCTGATATACACAGCATTCAGAATTAAAATAAAACCTTCCATTCAGATCACTTGTTAACTTACTAATAGAGATAAGGTTAAATCTAAAACTAGGGACAAACAAAACTTGATTTAAGGTAATCAGAGAATTGATTCTAACAGAGCCAACAATTCTAACAAACTGCGGATGGCCATCTGGCATCCCAATGCTATGGGGTCTGTCTAAGACATGATATTTGCAGAAAAGAGACAAGTCACAACACATGTGGTCAGAGGCTCCTGAATCAATAATCCAAGTAACATTATTCAAGTTTCTATCCGACTGATTCATTGAGTCAGCATTATTAACCAGATTCATATACTTAAAAGCACGGTCATTAAGAATTAATGGAGTGATAGTACCTACGAAACCGCAATTACCCATCTCTTGACCTTGCGCAGCTACTGTCTCGTTGCTTGGGGCTTGTGATCTACTTATGTAGGCTAGCAGCTGGGAGACTTGATCTTTGGTAAGAGTACCACCAAACGGGTCTTGAGGGACAGATTCTAGCTTGGAATCGTCTGCACAGGCATTGGCTGTAGGTTTTCTTGCCTTGTTGTTTCTCCAACCTTGGGGAAACCCATTTTTCTGGTAGCATCTATCTTCAAGATGACCAGTCTTCCCGCAGTAGGTGTAGGTCATGGTCGGACGCCTAACTCCAGTTGTGGGCTGATTTCTAGGGTTTTGCCGTCTCCTTTGATCAATCGCGAAAGACATAGAGGCTCCGTCGGTGGATGCTTGCGTCTGATTTACCACTCCGGTGATATTCTTCTGTCGTTCCTCTTGTATAAGGATGGCGAAGACTTTCTCGATATCAGGCAAGGGTGCTATCATCAAAATATTTCCTCTCGCTACCGCATATCTATCGTTTAAGCCCATTAAAAATTTTATCACCTGTCGCTGCCTCACATACTCCTTGAATGATTCAGAATTTTCACAACTGCAGGTGGGTACGATTTCGGTCGAATCAAGTTCATCCCACAAACTTCGGATGCGGGTGAAATATTCTCCGATAGTGGTGTTGCCTTGTGAAACGACACTCAATTGCTGCTCGAGTTCGTATATGCGAGTGGGGTCACTATTGCCGTACCGCCTGGTGAGATCTTTCCACATCAGAGTCGCAGTGGTCCGAAAGATGACGCTCTCTGCGATCGACTTCTCTAAACTTGACAAGAGCCACGACATTACCATTTTGTTGCATCGGTCCCAGGCTTCGATCTTGCTTTCTGGGCCGGTAGGTCGAGGAAGAGAACCGTCAAGGAAGCACATCTTGTTCTTGGCGCCGAGAGCGATGTCGACCTGTCGTCTCCACGCTGGAAACCCAGGGCCACTAAACTTTGAAGCGATGGCGGTTCCAGGTTGATCGGCGTTGCTAAGGTAAAGGCGGCTCCCTGGTTTAATCTCGTCGGTGCTGTCATCGCCATCATTCCCACCAGAGGTCGAAGTCTCAATCTTAGGGTTTTCGTCATCAATCTTTTCTTTGTCTACCGCACTCATTCTCGATCAGTCTCACGCAACCAGTTTCTTCAATTCGAACCCTTGGACGAGCAAATCAAACGATGCGAGTAACCTCTTGGCTCTGATACCATGTAAAATCCCAGAGAACTCGCACAAGATTGCTCGGGTAACAAGACCAAGAAACAGAAGAACGAAGAACGGAATCAGACACTCTGTAATATTAAGAATACGAAAAACCCTGAGAAGTATATTTCTATCCCCGTTAAAACACACCAGGGGACTAATCACCCACTAGACTATATACAAACTAGAGACAAAAGGTCTAAACAGACCCGGTCCACACCTGGACACAGAACCGGACCCAGACTTCTCTAATATACCAATTTCGCTAGCTATAATGCAAGGATTAGAGATTTTGATTATGGGTAATTTGAATAGGGTTCATATGGGTTACGAATTGAATTTCACCAAATTCTCTCACTGTAATGCGTTATATGTTAAATTGATAGAGGGGTATGACCGATAATGCAATAACAAAGGACAATAACGGAGGAATTGAATGGAAAACTCACCGGAGAAGCTCCAACGAAGGAAATTGTAATCGCGTTTCTAGAAAAATATTCGAACTTGGCTGTTTCGAGGAGCTAACTTTGGAGATCTATAAAATAAGTTCAAGTTCGAATTAGGCCATGTTCTTGGGCTTAATCTAAATAGGAAACATAGCTCTACACATTGATAGCAAGAACTCACTCTAATTTGCAATACACATAAAGAAATCTAAGCCGAAAGTTACGAGTTTATACCTTACATTTTCTGGAAAAATCTATGATTTTATGTGATGACAAATCTGAAACTTTAGACACCTCTCTCTTCCAAACGGTTGGGAATTGGCTTTGGTCATCAACATGAAAGTTGTAGAGGGATTAGAGATCTTCAAAACAAGCTAAAGAACATGAAATTTGGCTGAGAAACGAAGAAGTTATGGTGAGACGAAAGTACCTTACCGATCACGTTTTCTGGGAATCTGGGTTATGGTTTTGCAAGGATGCAACTTTGGATCAATTTTCTGGTGGATGTAGGAAGAGTTAGGTTATGTGTGAGCTATGGTTGTAAAGAGGAGATTAAGGAGAAGAGAATGAAGAAGACGACACTCAAAAATTCGAAAGGATGAGTGAGATACGGCCGTCACAAGTTAAGGCAAAATACTGGCGAGAATGAGAATACTTAGCCGGTTTTTGTGCTAAGTACCGGCGACCCGTGTGGTCTTGACACGTGGCAATTTTCAAAATTTTGGCTCTAAACTTCATTCTATCATAACTTTGGCTAGGATGATCCGTTTTTGACGTTCTTTTTATCGATCTTCATGGTTTTCCATCACCTATTTATTGGTATAGGTTTCATGGGATGGTTTTACCATTCTCAAAAAGTCAACCCTAGCAAGGCTTAATAAGCTTTAGGGTTTTCATGATTTTATATTGACTTTTATGATTCAATTTAGTGTTCCAACTCTTTCTAAAATCTTTATAATATACTTGGAGTGTTTAGAAATTTTTCCAAGATTTATTGACTTATAAATCTTGTTATTAAATTCATAATACCATATAATAAATTAATTTAAACTGTATTATTATTTAGGATTCAATCAAAGAAATACCCCAAATAATTTTTAAATAATACCATATAATAATTTGATGTTTAATAATATTATTAAGGGTTTTAACAAAAGAAATCCCCCTTAAAAGAAACTTCGACCCGAAGTTTAGAATTAACTAATAGTTACTCACACTGCTTCGGGTGTGCTGGCTGGATTTCCAATAAACATATAAACATTCCCATTTGCAATTTCCATACCAATCCTTTATTTCATACATTTCCATTTCCAAATTCCACGAGTTTTAATAAAAGAAATCGCCTAAATTAATTTAGATTAATTTAGGGGTATTTCAGTAGATCCCCCTTAAAAGAAACTTTGTCCCGAAGTTTAAGATTATCTACCAACTACACACCCTTTCAGGTGTGCGGGTAAACTAAGCGCCAAGTTATATTACCAGCTCTAAAATGCATATCAAACAATCAAACCACTCAAGGATATTCATCCCATAACAATTCCAAACCATAATTTCCATTTCATCATTCCCCATCCTTAAATAAGGATCCATTCCACTCAAGATCAACCATTAACCAAACCAAAATGCCTCATAATTACATCCAGTTGGTGCAAGATGTAAATGTCGTGAACTACCACTCAGAATAAATTATCCAACAAGGTGGTTTCAAAAACCAATCACAACAATATGCATGGGGCATACTAAACTTCCAAACATTTAGTTTCCGTTTTCTTTAATTACTTGATGTTTATTTCAAACACCACATTCCAGGAATTCAACACCTTATTATCGAGCTTTGTTGTGACTTTAATTGCATTGTTGATTTTATCCAAGATCGTTGTATATGTATGTATTTCTTGATTGTTATGTGTCTGCATTTGTGTACACATGGTTTAACCATTATCCCAAAATTCAGTTGGTCACTCTTGTTAAATATACTTTACGGGTCAATTGACTAGATAGTCAACATAGTATTTATTTCAATCATGGTCATTTTATTGGACATAACCTTTTTGGTTTAGCACTCACCATAAAAAGTTTATTGTTTGTTACTCATAATTTTCTTTATTTAAGACATTACGTGAGGTTTGAATTTCTACTTTTGGTTCATTATCTGGTGCACAATATCACTCGTTGTTATTCTGGCTTGATTGTAATTAAATTTTTTAGTGTTCCCAACACATTTTCCTAACTCACTTTGCATCTCTTACGGTCATTGGCAAAAACAAAGTTTAGAATTCATTATTCATATAGTTGGTTAAGTTTTGAAAACGAAACATAGGTTATACTTAGATATTACTAAAATAACATTTTAGTTCACTCTTTCTTCATTTAAGTATTGGGTGTAATAGGTATCAAAATCTTAAATCATGTGATTTGGAAACTATTAATTCATAAAAGAAAAATTCCATTATAATGTAATGTAATTATTCAAATGCTATCTCTAGAAGCATTTTATAACCTAAAGTCCCGTAGTTGTCATGTCTTGAAAATTCATGAACTTTTAAAATAGTATCATACTGTATATAAATTTTCTTTTCAACGTAATTTAATTTTTTTTAAACCTTGTACCGAATTTATAACCTAAGGTACGTAAATATGCCATTTATGTTATCTTAACATATCAATTATATTAATCAAGCTATGAATCAGGTGTAACATATTTGAGTAATTTAAAATAAATTCCAGATCATATAATAATCGTAGATAATCTTTCAAAATTATATTCAAAGGTTTATTAGCCAACCATATGTTAAAAAATTCATATTATATACCTTTTAAGTTAGTTTCATGAGATTCCTTTATATAAAAATATATTTTGTGTGACTTTTCCAGTTTCAAATTGTTTTCTTTTTTTTTATAATCAACCATAGTATTTTAGACGGTCATTAAGTATTTACTTCATAAAATTTACTTATTATATATTTATATAATTTCCCATGTGGTAGAGTTTTAGAATGTTCTTATTAATTAAAATGTAGCTCCAAAAGCTGATTTCTTTATCTTAAAATTGATTTTTTTTCCAGGTAGGAACTCTATATATAAATTTTTAAGTCAAATGAATTAGTCTAGTGAAAACTCCCTCACTCTTGATAATTATTTTTCTTAAGGTTTGTTCTATGTAAGTATTCCTCTGATCATTTAGTACTCTCTTAGATAATGGTGGCTTTTCTTTAATATCACTCTTAGTGTGACTTCAAAAATTTTATATAGGTATAACGTTAGACTTCCAAATAAACATGAATTCCCAATCTTTAAGTAACTCTCAATTTTTTTCATTAGATGCTCAATATTCTAAGTATTTAAGAATCAATGATATTTAGTTTAGTACTATTCTTTTCTTCACTCAGTCTTTAAGTAACTTCTTTTTTAATGGTTTTTATATTCAACAAGGGGTAGATGTTCTACTTTGGAGTACCCAAATTTAATCTCCTTCCTCCATATATTGGTATGTTTCACCACTTCCTCCAACATTCATATTGTTGTTGTAGGGTTATTCCAAGCTTCTCATAAAGTTTATGTGCCAAATAAATCAACCTTAACTCGAGTTTCAACATCATCACTCTTGTGTTTTCACTCCACATGTAAGTATTTTTCACCAGAGATTTAACCCCATAAACTTTTTACATGTATGAATTTAATACTGGATCTTAAGCCATAAGTTTTGAATTGTCCATCGTGGCTAGAAATGAAATATGCCTAGCTCAAGATTTCATGATGGTAACGTCTTACCACCAATCCTCCTCAAGTTCAACACAATGCACCACTTACGTAGAAGATTATTTACGGTTAGATGACAAGGCTTGTCTAGCCCCTAAACTTCCAGAAGTGTGTGTGCACCCCCACTACTCTCAGCCTAGGAGTTCGTCGCACCAGGCACTTTCCGTAAGGTGTTAGGTTTAGGTATTTTCTTTCTAAAGTTAACATAGAGTTTTTGTGTGGTTTACGGGTTTGGATGTATGCTACTAGTGTTTGTTAGCTTAATAATTTTCTAGACTTAAGATTTATCCTAACATTATCTTTAGGTAATAATTTGTACCAAGTAGTTCTTGAGATTTATTTTCAAGCTTTAAAGAAATTGAAGTACTTATCACTCAGTTATTCAAAGCTCCATTTGTATACTATTTTCAACCAAAGGTATTCTTTAAAGTTCTAGGAACATGTGTACTAGCTTTTAAAGGAATGCATTTTTAGCAATGTATTCTCCATAAGTAGGCTTTCAAAAAATAACTCAATGTATGATTTATCCCAACCAAAATGTTATCGTACTCAATATACGATGTTCCAAACTTACATTTTTACTGTAGTTTAATGTTTGAACGGTATAACAGCACACCATTCTCAACAAACATTCAAAGAAAGAAAGAAAAAAATGTATAAAGGAATCATTCACAATTCCAAGAAGGGTTAGGAGTCGTGCCTTACAGGAATCCTCACTTCCCAATTCTACCCCAATTCCCAAGTTTTAAGTGCACCTATATTCTAAGTGTTTCACTCGGCTTGTTTTCTCGAGTCCAGAGCGTAACTACGCTCTGATACCAATTTCTGTAACGCCCCTATTTAACATAATTGCAGCGGAAATAAAATACTAAAGGCGTTAACAGACCACCGGGTTCCAAACACCCGGTACCAACCTCACCAATTACAACCATTACAATTATCTAAGTTACGGTCTGAACTCAAGAAAACAACGTAAACAAAACTGAATGTAAAACAAAATAACTCTCCACAGTTCCTAATTCCCATCACAATCACTCATGCTCTTCGTGGCCGACTGTATAAACAATTTCGTACCTGCAAGATGAAACCAAGCAGCCCACCCCGAGAGGGGTGAGTCAGTTCCCTGGAATGGAACTGGTACAATTCTCTAAAACGATAAATTAAAACATAGTTCTTCAAATAAGACAGTAACATGAAAACAAACTCTTAAAAGTAAACAGAGAAAAATCACTTCAAAACAATCAAGTTATAGAGAAAAGAGAACAAGGCGAAGATGGAGACAAAGAACTTTAAAACCAAGTCAACTACTTAAGAAGTCACACCATATAGTTAGTAAGCATCCATTATTGATGTTAGAACCAATTCTGGTTAAGAAGAGAAAGACTCAGATAGTCACAAAGGACTAGGAATGAAAAGATAGATTCAATAACCAATAACTCAAGAGTGGAATAAAACCAATTGGGAGAGATGGCCCCCACCGCCAGTTATAAATGTCTATATGGATGAGGGATATACAGCTCCCTGCTGTTAGATATAAATGTCCTTGCGGACGAGGGATATACAGCCCCCTGTTGTCAGATATAAATGTCCTTGTGGACGAGGGATATACAACCCCCTGCTGTTACCGACCCGTTCTCAATCATCGGTGAAGACGCGCGCACGTCACAACAAAAGACTCAGCTCATGGATGAAACAATATCCAGAGTCAAAGGAAGAATTACCAAGATTGTCCTTTTCCATACTTTCACTAGATCACTAACTACACCAGAGCAATACCAAAACACTCAGTCCTACAGAGTGCAGAAGCGTAAACCCTAGGAAGTTAATGTCTAATGAAATAACCCAATAGAAGGAACCAAAAACCATGTAAGTTTCACATTCAAGGCTCAGTTAGTCACATCAAGCTGAGTTAGCCACACAAATAGTTCCCTTTGGAATCCATTCAAGCTCAGTTCGTGTTTTCCAAAACATTCCATAAAGTTCGTTAGCAAAAGTATCTGAGTACGAGAAATCGTACCTGATTAACGCTGTAGCAGTTCTAGTAGATTCGTGCAAACAATCAACAACACTCTGAGGAACATTAAAGATAGTCTATTATCAATAACTTATACCCTAAGTTAAACTTAAATAAATTCCTCACTCTTATTTCTAAATCTCGATTATCTTGTAAGCCCTTGCTTAAATGTTATGTATAACCTTCGACCTATCTTAGAATGTTGTATAACTCAAGGTTGTAAGACTAGGGAATGTATGTTATTAACACTTGTTAATTGTTACACTCTTATCCACTTTACTCATACTTAACCCTAATTCTCAATTCAAGACTCTTGAGAGCCTTATGTCATAAATGCATTTTATGTTATTCAATAACCCTTAGAATTTCAAAAACAGTTCTTAAGCTCAATACTTTTATTCTTAATTTAGAATAAACATCGTATTATGACCTATGATAGGTTTATCTTAGAATACTATACTATTATTTCATAATGTAATGATTATGTATTTTACCAATATCTACTAGATAATCCATTATGATTAAGTTTTCCCCTTAACTTAATTAAGATCTACATCCTATATATTGGAATCATAGTGTTGTAGATGTATTTTATTATAACCTAATTGAGTTACTAAACTCATTTATCTTATGTTTAGTTCAGAATGACTTTTATTACAACCATCTAATAATCTTATTATAAGATGTTAAATTGCTTCTCATCTTGAATAACTATATTATAGTTAACTTAGATTTATCGAACTCTTACATTTAGTATTCCCAAGGTATATTATTTACTTTATCATTAACTATATAATAAGGCGTTTTAAGATAACCTTTTATGTATCCTTGCTTACATTTAATTTCCTAAATGTTTTATTTTAATACACATTCCCTCTATAGACTATGTATAATCATTTTATACTAAATTTCAAAAAAGTTAAGTCTTAAATACGTCTTAAGTTGTTTACAAAACCTAAGGTTTCAAAGGAATAACTTAATAAATTAATTTCCTTTCTTGTATTTAGGATGGACAATATATCTTAACATAAGGTAGAATTCATCTAAGAATCAAATTCTTATTCGTAAGTGAAATTGTCAATTATTTAATAAGATCATCTATTCCGAAAAATCATCATACCTTTTATTCAAATGACATATTAATATGTTCCAGTGTCAAAAGGTAAATCAATATAATCTCTTATGTAACTTAGTTTCCTCTAAATAAAGGTTCAAAGGTTTTAAGTATCTAATTCCTATTTATAAACCTTTTTATAAATTCTAACTACTAAACACATCACTTAATTATAAACTCACATCCTAAGTATTGGTAATTAATGTTATAAATGTATTTCATATGGCTTATCTAATGCCAAGACACTTAAGGATTATTATTTAGATTAATTTCCTAATCATAGTTTTATATAGTTTTATATCATAATCCTTTTAATGATTTTATCTTAAAACATTAAGTTATCATTCAATAATATAAATGTTATGAAATTACTAAATCTAGACTCATTAATCCACTTCACATTTAGATGTAAAAGTATTTCATCTATTTTATTATTGATTATATAATAAGATCTGTTTGTGTAATATTTTATGTAATCTAATTACAATTTTTCCTAAGTCTCAATTTATCAATTACCTAACCCAATTATAGATTTACATTCTGGTCATTGACAAATAATATTATACATGTATTCTAATATGGTTTATATAAATCTTAGAAATTCAAAGGTGACTCTCTAAGCTTAATTTCGTAATCATAATTTAATACCACCTCATACAATATTCTTTTAATAGTATTAAGTATAGGTTTAGTTTAACTTATTAATTCCTTCTTATTCTATTTCCTATAAGGTATTTTATTTCTTTTATTTATTTATTGTATATATATACTTGGATTTATTCAAGACATTCTTTATGTAGTTTTATTGTATTTAATTATTTTTATTAACTCTTACACATATCTACAACCAATATATGGTTTATAAAATAAAGTATTTTCCTTAGTTCAATTAAGTATATTAACTTCTATATTCTATAATTAATATAAATGTAGATTAATTTAATTCCTTGATTTAACCTAAGTTACTATTTTATTTCTGTTATATATATTTTTTTACTTCACTTAAAAGTTGATACCTAAAGATATTTATTAACATTCTGTATTAAATGTTAGTTTAGTCTTCTTATATTATTCTCAACCTATAAAGTTTATTAATAAGTCATACTTTAATTTTCGTTACATTAAACACCTTATATTATAAGGTAACTTACGAAAAATTTCAGAAATACAATTTTTAGACCTATTTCCTCTTGTCTAAAAAATTCTCAAATTTAATATATAGTAACTATGCTATTTTAGACATATTATAAATTTTTATTTCATAAAAATATCTTATAAAATTATCTAAATAATTCCATAATTCTCAGAAGTTACAAAAATTATAATTTGCGTTTAAAAACTCAAAACCCATATTAATTTACATCAAAATAAACTAGATTTTATAAGGAATCTATGGTTAAAATTTCAAGTCAAAATACATTCGGGAAGGCCCTTAAATAAATTCAACAAGTTAGGATATTATTCTGGATTTATAATAACTTATTATACTTTTAATTACCCACGATATAATCTGGGCCGTCCGTTTCTTTAAATCACGATCGGACGGGTGCTGAAACTCGAGTTCTTCAGCGAACTCCCAATACCCGCGACAGAGATTTGATGATTTCTCTCAACTCACAGAACCAAATCGGTTGAATCTTGTTTCTTTGGATTCGAAATTCAACTGTGGTCACAATGGTACCAATTTCGCTAGCTATAATGCAAGGACTAGAGATTTTGATTCTGGGTAATTCGAATAGGGTTCATATGGGTTACGAATTGAATTTCACCAAATTCTCTCACTGTAATGCGTTATATGTTAAATTGATAGAGGGGTATGACCGATAATGCAATAACAAAGGACAATAACAGAGGAATTGAACGGAAAACTCACCGGAGAAGCTCCAACGAAGGAAATTGTAATCGCGTTTCTGGAAAAATATTCGAACTTGGTTGTTTCGAGGAGCTAACTTTGGAGATCTATAAAATAAGTTCAAGTTCGAATTAGGCCATGTTCTTGGGCTTAATCTAAATAGGAAACATAGCTCTACACATTGATAGCAAAAACTCACTCTAATTTGCAATACACATAATGAAATCTAAGCCGAAAGTTACGAGTTTATACCTTACGTTTTCTGGAAAAATCTATGATTTTATGTGATGACAAATCCGAAACTTTAGACACCTCTCTCTTCCAAACGGTTGGGAATTGGCTTTGGTCATCAACACGAAAGTTGTAGAGGGATTAGAGATCTTCAAAACAAGCTAAAGAACATGAAATTTGGCTGAGAAACGAAGAAGTTATGGTGAGACGAAAGTACCTTACCGATCACGTTTTCTGGGAATCTGGGTTATGGTTTTGCAAGGACGCAACTTTGGATCAATTTTCTGATGGATGTAGGAAGAGTTAGGTTATGTGTGAGCTATGGTTGTAAAGAGGAGATTAAGGAGATGAGAATGAAGAAGACGACACTCAAAAATTTGAAAGGATGAGTGAGATACGGTCATCACAAGTTAGGGCAAAATACTGGCGAGAATGAGAATACTTAGCCGGTTTTTGTGCTAAGTACCGGCTACCCGTGTGGTCTTGACACGTGGCAATTTTCAAAATTTTGGCTCTAAACTTCATTCTATCATAATTTTGGCTAGGATGATCCGTTTTTGACGTTCTTTTTATCGATCTTCATGGTTTTCCATAACCTATTTATTGGTATAGGTTTCATGGGATGGTTTGACCATTCTCAAAAAGTCAACCCTAGCAAGGCTTAATAAGCTTTAGGGTTTCCATGATTTTATATTGACTTTTATGATTCAATTTAATGTTCCAACTCTTTATAATATACTTGGAGTGTTTAGAAATTTTTCCAAGATTTATTGACTTATAAATCTTGTTATTAAATTCATAATACCATATAATAAATTAATTTAAATTGTATTATTATTTAGGATTCAATCAAAGAAATACCCCAAATAATTTTTAAATAATACCATATAATAATTTGATGTTTAATAATATTATTAAGGGTTTTAACAAAAGAAATCCCCTAAATTAGTTTAGATTAATTTTGGGGTATTTCAAATGACCTGTGGTTTCATGCCACATTACAGAAGATGGACTTTCCATGGAGAATCTGTTGAAGATAATGCTTCAACATCCTACAGCCATGATCGGTGTCACTCAAGAACCGAGCAGACATTCGATACTACCAACGAGTCGGATCAATTCACAACTAATTCAGGAGTTAATGTTGACAGTGAGATGACTTACCACGATGATCAAATGGATGATATGCTTGATAATGTCGAGGACAATTTCGTCGACAGGCCGGAGGAGTATCAAAGGTTGTTGGTTGCGTCCAAGACAGCCTTATACCCTACATGCATTAAGTATACAAAATTGACGACTGTTCTGAATTTGTTCAACTTGAAGGGGAGATATGGATGAAGTGACAAGAGTTTCACAGCATTTCTCGAGTTGGTTCATGATATGCTTCCAGATGGGAACGGTCTCCCTACCACCACTTATGAGGCGAAGAAATGGATGTGTCCAATGGGGATTGAGTATAAGAAGATACATGCATGCCCCAACAATTGTGTGTTGTATAGGGGTGACTACGAACACCTAGACAACTGTCTGAAATGCTCATTGTCTCAATACAAGCTCAAGGATGGTGACTCCTCATCCCCTCAGAACAAAAGTCCCCCGGTGCTAACAGAGAAATTGTAGGAAAAACTATATACAAAACAATAAAATAAATAACTAAACCTACAACTCTACTACGGGTAGCAAAATAAAACCCGGTCGGAGTATAGTGTAAATATATTACGACCGAGAGTATCGTACCCAAGGGACTTATAGAAAATTAGTCCTAATCCGGTAATAACCTATTCTAAGACAAGGGGGGAATTGAAATATTTTCTAATCCTAATTAAAACTAACTAAACTAAGTGGTAATTACAATGAAATTATCCTTGATCCAGGGTGTAAAACCATCTAGGTATCAATATGAACTCGAAACATAAACACAAGCCTTCGAATTAACCAACAATTGAATGCGCCGGGTGTCCTGCCGGATACCACGTGCACGACATATTCAAAGACATTGAATATGCCGGACATTGGCCACCCGGCAGGGCATCCGGCATAGTCAATATGCGTATTCTTATTCCAGTTTCCGAGAAGAAAACAGAAGACTCACTACCTATTAACAATTCGAACATATATCATGCCACGAAATGAACAAAGTAATGGGAAAGATGGGTTAATTCTCACTCTTACTACTAACTCTTAATTCTTAAGAAGAGAGTAGGAAGATCATTAAGAGAGTCTAACCTATTCTACTTGGGATTTCCTTCCACAAGTAAAAATTGCATGAAGAGAAAAAGAGATCAACCAATTCTCCTTCATTAAGAACCTTACTCTTAATAAACTTGAAAATTATATTAAGAAGAACACATTGGTTTACAAAGAGAGTTTCATTCCCTAACCAAAGAATAAACAAGGAATTCCTACTCCACCATCCACACAATCGAGAGAGAGAATACACAGGAGATAAGAAGATTGGATGTAGCCTTAACCCGCCATGGATTCTTCTCTTCGCGTGGAAAGTTGCATAGAACTTCCTTGGACACCAACACCTGGAGGGCGGAAATGGAGTAATGAATGGAGTGTAATATGATGTTGAAGTGTGTTGAAAAGTGTAGCCCCTTGTCCTATTTATAGGCATCACATTCTTCTGTGCCGGATGTCATGCCGTGCAAGTTATCCGGCATATAATAACCACGTGCCCAACTGCTAACGGTCGAAACCGCCAAATCTGCGCGAAAAGGTACCTGTGCCGGACAGGATATGTCCGGCACCATACCCGGCATAGGTTGGTTTGGCAACCGTCATTAACTGCCATCGTCTGGTCAACCGAGGCGACTTTTCTCATGTATGCCGGATTGGATATACCCGGCACCGTATCCGGCATAGAGTGCTTTTCTGCTCCATGCTTCTGCCGTGCAGGTATGATCCGGCCTTATGTCCGGCATTTTGGTCAGAAATGTCTCCTTGTATGGAAAAACATATAAAAACATCAATCTGAACAAATAAAACTTAATACATAATATAGCATAAATATTAATTATTCTAACCTTAATTTGGCTAATAATCTTATAATTAAGTACACTAAAACATGATAAGTCTGAGGCTTATCAAGGCCCTACACTTACCTTTTGCTAGTCCTCGAGCAAAACAAGATTAGAAAGGAATAAATACTTATGCACAAAACAGATAAACTTTAGAATGACAATTAGATAAATATTCCTAACCATATGACTCTAATTCATAAGTATCACTTAATCATCCTTATTCCACCAGAAACATACTAATGGGTATAAAATAAACAATTTCAAAACCGATCAAAAACTTTCGGGCTATTTTGCATAAGGGATTTTGTAATCTCTCCTTTTTCCGGTTTCCATCATTCAGCTCTATTTTTCAAGAGTTTCTGAATGTGGCCAAGACACTCATCGATGGTTTTTATATGTTCAGCCCTATTTTTCAAGGGTTTCTGAATCAACCATGATTTCTTTTGCTTTGAAGAACGGGGAATTTAGGAGAAAAACAAAAGGAAAAACTCTCGTTTGTTTCTTTTATTTTGAGGCAATTTTTGCAACCTCATAATGCTTCTTTTTTCCGAAAGAAGATTCTTCTTTTTTTTTCTTCTTCTTTTTTTCTTTTTGAAGCTTCTTTTTTTCCTCTTTTTTTTTACATAATCCCTATTTGAGATATTCACCCAAAAGAATTCTCACCATTTTGAAAAAGAAAAGAAAATATTACCCATAAGTAAATCTGAGATAGAAATAGGAGTAAGGTCATATACTCATGTTAATAAAGAGAATCAAGAAGTTAAAAACATGAATCTACAAGTCATTAGAAAGTTTACCTCTTGAGAGAACAAGCTTTCATCCTTTTCTACTCTTACTATGCCAACGACATGCAAAAGTTTAGTAGAACATTGATAAAATCTCAGCTTATTATTTAGATAGCAAAAATAATTTTTTTTTAAGGGGGGACCCCTGCCCTACACTTGGCAGGAACACTGTCCCCAGTGTTACGGAAAGAATAAAGAATAAAAAATTCAAAGAATTAAAGAATGGCTATTAAAAATACGATGAATTAACAAAATAAAAAAATACTCCCCCTTTGGAAGAATGAGGGCACAAATGCCCTACACTTGTGGTGAGCCGCGAAGTCAGAATTGTCACAGCGTGAGCCAACGAAAATAAAGGCACTGTAACCAAAAACTCACTAAATATAACACTTCCATAATATGAAGAGAGAGTTAACTGAGAATTCATTAGTCATACATTAGTCATACAAGAATAATAAAAGCAATTAAAACTAAAAGAAAGCAAAAGGATAATAAAAGAAAAATGGAAGGAAAATAAAATAAAATAAATAGAGAAAGAGATAAGAACTAATGAACTGCTGCCTGCATGGAGGATGGTGGTGGAGAGTTTGAAGAAGAATCAGGTGAAGCGTCTGGAACATCAGAAAGGCTAGAAGAGCTAGGGGTAGGAAGTCCCTTCTTCGCCTCTCGACGCGCCTTCCTCTTCTCCTTGTCCCGACGTAGAAGACTCTTAACCAAAGCTATGGAACAAGATACCCTCTTCTTCATCTCCTTTCTCGCCTTCTTCTGTCGGCCGCCATGGACTTGTTCATCTCAGCTACAGCCAACATGAGACGATCATCAACCCGTCTCTCCTGCTCATCCTGGCGCTGAGATATACGCTCCTCAAACGCCTCCTGTCGCTGCCCAACCTCAGCCTGCTGCTGCACAACAGAGTACTCTGGTAGTCAAATCTGTGCGCATACCCTCATAACTCTGCCGGAAGGAATCAAATCACCCCACGCGGCCTGCTGAGCGGCCTGAAGGCCTCCATAGAGTGTCGCTGCTGCTGGAGCTCCTGACGGAAGTGATCGAGCTCTGCAGCCACTCTAGGGTCTGCATCTGAAGTAGAGGTAGGAGGTGGTGCGGTGGCGATCGGAGGTGGTGGAGGCAATAATAGCTGATCACCCTCCCCCTGATAACTGGGGTAGTCCTGAGCAGTAGGGGTCCGGGACCTCCGATCTGGGGGAACATAAAGGAACTCCCCTGAGGGTGACTCTCTGAACCACCAGCGTCGAATGAGAGCACGATCAATAGGGGCAGACTCGGGCTGAAAATGTAGGCCTCGAGGGATCTGAGTCTCCCCTATCGTCTGCATAATATGCTGGTGAATGAGCATGGGGAAGATGGGGCGCTGTCCCTCTCGGTGCATGATGGCGCGGACCAACTGCGCGAACATCAATCTCTGGACCGGGAAACGCGAGTCAACTGCTCCCTGAGCTGGTCCGAGAAGATACTGTAGCAGAGCGCAGTCCATATCATTCAGCTCGTCATGCTTGCACGGCCGAATGTTATGGCGGATAATCTCCATGGCCACACGCAACTGGAGATCGGTGATGTAGGTCAAGGGGATCACCTCGCGATCCTTAGTATGAGCTCTATCCATGTAGCGAGTGCGTGATCCGAACCGAGCGCGGATAGCGGCATGAGCATCTGCGAGAGTCTGTCGACTGAAGGATCGCTGTCGAGGGTCAGTGTCGATGCCCAAGATCTGTGCGATGCTCTCTGGTGTAATGATGATACAACGTGTAGAGACAAAAGAGCGTATCAGAACTCCTGACGTCTGGGGGACCCCACGGTACTCGGAGTTGGCGTAAAACTCACGCACCAACCCGGGGTAGAAGTGTCCATGGCCAATGTCTAGGATCCCCAACCAACCATGTCGCTCGAAGAGCTCTGAAATCGCAGATAGTATGCAGACCTCGGGATGCACTCGCCTCTCCCGTACCCACTTACCTTTCATCTTGGACTGATGAAAGTACTGAGCAGCAGAAGGATTCACGAATCCTTCCTCATCAAAAGTAGGTACATCAGGAATGCGAGGAGGGAGAGGGAGAGGTGTACCAAAATCATCATGCTCTGGAGCAGAAGAAGTGGAACCAGGGCCGCTCTGAGTCTCTGGAGAAGTCCTCTTCTTCCTCTTGCCAGCCCTTGTCTTCTTGGCTGGAGGCGGCGCGGCACTGCTGGAAGCTGGCTCCTTGCCTGCCCGTCTGGTAGATCGACGAGGTGGCGCAGCTGCAGGAGGAGCCTCCTCCTCCTCTGTGGTGGCATCAGCGAAGGCTGCCTCAGCCTGGTCAAACAGCTCATCCTCCTCGGAATCAAAGCATGAAGCGCGTGGAGGGGTAGTGGCTCTTCTGCGAGTCATCTATAAGAAAATAACAAAGGAAGATAACAAAGACAACCCGAAAATTGTTAGCTCATTAGTTCATAAGAATTTTTAAATCCTGAAAAATCTGGAACTAAAGAGGTGCCATATCCCTGTAATTCAGATGTACAATCGCAAAAATTATCACACCATATTATCCCAAGCATCAGTTCAGAAGTCAGTTGAAATGAGCAAAGAAGAGTTACTCAGACAGGCGTGCCGGACGGTATGCCGGACAGGATCTACCCGGCATATGAATCAAACGAATGCCGGATAAGATGCCGGACAGCTTGCATCCGGCATATTCAAACTTTGAACCCAGAATTTTTCAGAAACTTACAGAATCACTCCAGATCTCATAACTTAACTACATAAGGTTCCGAAATCCCTAATTCACCATACTAAGCTTCGAATCTAAAAAAGAAACGTCACATTGAACTAACAGCAGTAAAAAAACGAATTCGAAAATATGGGATAGAGGAACCTGTTCTTTTCGATTGTCTGGAGTTGATTCTTTTGGGCCACTGAGCTTTGGTGTTGCTGGGCGTTGCTGGGCGACGATTGGTGGAAATCTCCTTGGAGCTTAGGGCGGCGACTGAGCTTTGGCGTTGGGGTGCGGGTGCGGCGTGTTTTTGGTGGGGTAAAAAGTGGGTCTGTAAAACCCAACTTACCCGCTGTTATTTTTTTCAGAACCCGCGACATGCCGGGTAGTTTGCCGGGTTAGTTCTAACCGGCATAATGAACATTTTACAATGCCGGGTAACGCATACCCGGCCATGATCACGGCATGTCTCACTGGGGCGCCTCTTCTGAATTCGCTAAGTGCCGGGTTACATGCCGAATATCACGCATCCGGCATACGTTTTTTTTAGTAGGCCGGGTAAGCATAACCGGCATAGTTCACGGCACACACATATAAAATAAGGATTAGGTTAATCAATTGAATAAAATTAATGAATAAAATTAATGAATCAAATATCTATAAAACAATTAGAAGAATAAAGAATGTATTAAGTGAAAATCTAACATTTTACAGAAATAAAATAAAAGAAGAAAGAAAATGAAATTGCACATGCCGGATACTGTGCCGGCTCATTGACATCCGGCATTTAATATTTTCTGCAATTGCCGGGCTTACAATGCCCGGCCTTGTATCCGGCATACACAATTAGTAAAAAAAACAATGAACGTATTAATTTAAAGAATAAAGAATAAGAAAAGAAGGAGTAAAGAATAGGGCGATTACCAATTTTAGGACTTGGACTAATTCCAAGTCCCCGGCAACGGCGCCAATTTGCTAACAAGAAATTGTAGGAAAAACTATATACAAAACAATAAAATAAATAACTAAACCTACAACTCTACTACGGGTAGCAAAATAAAACCCGGTCGGAGTATAGTGTAAATATATTACGACCGAGAGTATCGACCCAAGGGACTTATAGAAAATTAGTCCTAATCCGGTAATAACCTATTCTAAGACAAGGGGGGAATTGAAATATTTTCTAATCCTAATTAAAACTAACTAAACTAAGTGGTAATTACAATGAAATTATCCTTGATCCAGGGTGTAAACCATCTAGGTATCAATATGAACTCGAAACATAAACACAAGCCTTCGAATTAACCAACAATTGAATGCGCCGGGTGTCCTGCCGGATACCACTGCACGGCATATTCAAAGACATTGAATATGCCGGACATTGGCCACCCGGCAGTGGCATCCGGCATAGTCAATATGCATATTCTTATTCCAGTTTCCGAGAGAAAACAGAAGACTCACTACCTATTAACAATTCGAGCATATATCATGCCACAAATGAACAAAGTAATGGGAAAGATGGGTTAATTCTCACTCTTACTACTAACTCTTAATTCTAAGAAGAGAGTAGGAAATCATTAAGAGAGTCTAACCTATTCTACTTGGGATTTCCTTCCACAAGTAAAAATTGCATGAAGAGAAAAAGATCAACCAATTCTCCTTCATTAAGAACCTTACTCTTAATAAACTTGAAAATTATATTAAGAAGAACACATTGGTTTACAAAGAGGTTTCATTCCCTAACCAAAGAATAAACAAGGAATTCCTACTCCACCATCCACACAATCGAGAGAGAGAATACACAGGAGATAAGAAGATTGGATGTAGCCTTAACCCGCCATGGATTCTTCTCTTCGCGTGGAAAGTTGCATAGAACTTCCTTGGACACCAACACCATGGAGGAGTGCAGAAATGGAGTAATGAATGGAGTGTAATATGATGTTGAAATGTGTTGAAAAGTGTAGCCCCTTGTCCTATTTATAGGCATCACATTCTTCTCGTGTCGGATGTCATGCCGTGCAAGTTATATCCGGCATATAATAACCACGTGCCCAACTGCTAACGGTCGAAACCGCCAAATCTGCGCGAAAAGGTACCTGTGCCGGACAGGATATGTCCGGCACCATACCCGGCATAGGTTGGTTTGGCAACGGTCATTAACTGCCATCGTCTGGTCAATCGAGGCGACTTTTCTCATGTATGCCGGATTGGATATACCCGGCACCGTACCCGGCATAGAATGCTTTTCTGCTCCATGCTTGTGCCGTGCAGGTATGATCCGGCCTTATGTCCGGCATTGTGGTCAGAAATGTCTCCTTGTATGGAAAAACATATAAAAACATCAATGTGAACAAATAAAAGACTTAATACATAATATAGCATAAATATTCATTATTCTAACCTTAATTTGGCTAATAATCTTATAATTAAGTACACTAAAACATGATAAGTCTGAGGCTTATCACCCGGCTAAACTTTTGTGGTATTTACCGATCATACCTAGGTTCAAAAGGTTGTTTGCCAATCCAAAAGATGCAAAGAACTTACGGTGGCACGCAGAGGGCAGAAAAAGTGATGAGAAACTAAGACATCCAGCAGATGGGCCTCAGTGGAGAAACATCAATAGCCGGTACAAAGAACATTTCAGACATGAAGATAAGAATCTGAGGCTTGGGTTATGTACTGATGGAATGAACTCGTACGACACGCTGAGTAGTCAACACAGTACATGGCTTATTTTGCTAGTGATCTACAATTTGCCCTCGTGGTTGTGTATGAAACGAAAGTACATCATCTTATCGCTCCTGATATCTGGTCCCAAACAGCCAGATAATAACATTGATGTGTATCTTGCTCCTCTGATTGATGATCTGAAGCTATTATGGAATGAGGAGACCGTGGTATATGATGCTTATGCAAGAGAAAATTTCACGCTCAAGGCTTTGTTGTTCTGTACTGTCAACGACTTCCCTGCATATGGGAACTTGTCCGGTTACATGGTGAAAGGAACATTTGCATGTCCTGTATGCGAGGAAGACACTTGTTCGGACCGTTTAAAACATTGTGGAAAGAATGTTTATATGTGTCATCGACGTCTTCTGCCTGAAGATCACCCTTATCGAGCAACGAAAAGAAAGTTGTTCAATGGTCAGGCCGAAACTCATGTGGCCCGTCTACCTTTAAGCTCTGAGGAAGTGTACGAAAAGGTTAAGGACATTGTAAATGTATTTGGAAACACATCAAACCCGGCGAAGAACATTTGGAAAAAGTGTTCTATCTTTTGGGATCTACCTTATTGGTGTCATCTTCCCGTGAGACACTGCTTAGACATCATGCACATTGTGAAGAACGTTGGTGAGGCAGTGAGTGGGACTTTGCTCAACATACCCGGTAAAACAAAAGACGGATTGAAAGTCAGAAAAGACATGCAAACCATGGGTATACGAAAGGAGTTACACCCACAAGAGAATGGGAAACAAATATACCTACCTCCTGCATGCTACACACTCTCAAAGGCTGAAAAGATTAGTTTCTGCAAATGTCTGCACTCGGTAAAAGTACCATCTGGGTACTCTTCAAACTGGAAGAACATTGTATCGATGAAGGATTTGAAACTTTTAGGCATGAAATCTCACGATTATCATGTACTAATGTTACATCTTCTTCCAGTTGCAATCTAAGGGATATTGCCATCTGATGTCAGAAATGCTTTAACTCGGTTATGTTTCTTTTTCAACGCTGTTTTCTCCAAGGCAATTGACGTAACCTCTCTAGATGATCTACAGCGTGAAATTGTTGTCACATTATGTCAACTTGAGATGTGTTTTCCACCATCTTTATTTGACATAATGGTGCATCTAATTGTGCACATCGTTCGAGAGATACAATTCTGTGGTCCGGTATACTTACGGTACATGTACCCTTTTGAACGGTACATAGGAATTCTGAAAAGTAGAATGAAGAATAGGTATCGACCAGAGGGGAGCATTATTGAAGCAACAATGATTGAGGAAGTCACAGAATTTGTGACTGATTATTTGAGTGAGGTTGAGTCAATTGGTATCCCAAAACCACTACACTACGGCAGGTTTAAGGGTAAAGGTGTCATTGGTAGAAAAAATTATGCAAGTTCCACGTAATCTTATTCATCAAGCACATTTGTTTGTCTTACAACACCTTGAGGTTGTCGAACCTTATTTTGAAACCCATATGGTTGAGTTAAGGCATCAAAATCCAATGAAAGACCACATTTGGCTGACAAAGGAACAAAACCGAGTTTTTATCCAATGATTCAAAGATCATGTGTTGACATTATCGTGATCAGATCCTGAAGCTGTAAGTGAAGAGATTAGATGTTTGACAATTGGACCTGAAACTAATATCTTTTGAGGGGTATGATATTAGTGGGTATACATACTACACTGCACGCTAAGATGCCAAATCGATAAACCAGACACTAGTACAAAAAACATCTATTTCGGCGCCCCTATTTCGGCGGTTGTAGATAAAACCGCCGTAATAGGGGCCCGAGATGTATACCGCATGTAAAGAAGGGGTCTATTTCGGCGGTTCCTTGTTAGGAACCGCCGAAATAGGCCATTTTTAATTATTAAAAAATTAAAGAGACCTATTTCGGCGGTTTCTTACACGAAACCGCCGAAATAGGTATTTCTATTTTTCTTTTTTTTAAAATTTAATCATCTATTTCGGCGGTTCTTTGTTAGGAACCGCCGAATAGGTCTCTTTAATTTTTTAATAATTAAAAAGGGCCTATTTCGGCGGTTCCTAACAAGGAACCGCCGAAATAGGTCCTTTTAATTAACCCCCAACCCCGTTTCGAAACAATTACGATTTTCATTAGCCTAATCCCCTTCTCCTCTCTCTGTTCACGGCGACTGCGAACGAACTCCGCCACCACAGCCCTATTCCGGCCGCCCTCCTCCTCCTCTCGCTGTCGCCGGTGTCGCGCCGTCGGTGGTGGTCTTCGTGTGGCGTCGCCGCCCTCATCCGCCATTTAACAGAGGCGAACAGAGGTGAGCAAAACCCTAAGTTTGTTTTCGATTTTGTTTTAAATTGTTAATTTGTTGTTAAAAGTGATAGATTGTTGTCACATTATGATTGTGGATGATGATATTTATGTGTGTGTGAAATTTTTGCAAGATTTGGTTGTTAAACTATTAAATTTATGTATGCACACAAGGTGTTCGACGAAATGTCCGAGTGAATTTTTGTGCTGTTTTTGGCCCTTCTTTTAAGTATAGTTAGGTTAGCTTATTTGGGCTAGATTTATTAAGCTTATAAACGTATGAATGAGTGTTGTAATATGTGCAGTAAATATAATATAGTGATTGCGAGTAAAAGATATGTTGTTAATTAAGATGAGCATTAAGTATGAGTAGTTTGTTTCTTATATATTTAAAAGTATTGCGTGTGTGGAGAATTAGAGAAGTGTTAAGTGGTAAAAATTATATGTGCAGCACATGAAAGATGTAATGTAAGTGTAGAACGTTTCGTAGTGTATTTGAATAAGAGCGTGAACAAGCAGTCATAGTATAGAAAAATATTGTAGTAGGTGAGGTATTAGCCGTTTTAGTAGCGGTTTGAAGTAGAGGTGTGAGAATGTATTTATATTATATATATATATGAGTATTGTATAGTCGTTAAGTTTAATAAAAATTATTCTAATTGATCTGAATGTTGTTCAATCTTTATGCGTTGCCTCTGTAGAGATTGGCGTTGCTACACAAGTCTCGCACGCCCGATTGAGAAGAGGGGCTGAAAACAATTCATTATGAACAGGTATTTTTTTTTAATTTAACTCTTCATTCTCTTCATTCTCTTCACTCACTGTAATATAATCTAACTTATCATTTTCTCTTTGTGTCTCTACAGATAAATACTGAAGGAGCTTCTTTACCATTTGATGGTAGATTGAAAGCGGAGCGGAGAGCAATTCATTTTCGAACCGGTAATATAATCTCATTTAATCAATTTTTTCTCTTTTGTTACTTTGTATTTGAATTTCCACAAATTATTGAAGTTCGTTGATGAATGAATTTGGTATATATTAGTTTGGTTTATGATTGAAATTTGTGTTGTTGAATGGTTTGTGTAATGAATGCTTAATAATAGGCATAGTTGTGTCTTTATTTTACTTTGTATTTGATTTCCACAAATTATTAAAATTTGGTTTGATGGATAAAGTTGGTATTAGTTTTGATTTGTAATGGAAATTTGTGTTGATGAATGGTTGGTGAATGCTTAATAATAAGCATGGGATAGGTAAAATTATGCAAAAGTCATGCCGTTTTTTTTTTAAAATCTCTTCGTAATTAATATTGTTTGATGTATGTGTATATGTCTAACAATATCTAATTGTTGTTTTATCAGGTCCGTGAATCACCTCTCTTGTTTCCCGCCTTCTTCCATTACTGTTCCTCTTTCCTCCTCTGTGCCAAGTAAGTAACTAAACCTTATTTTTTGTTTAATAAATGCAATTATGTATTTAAATATAAGTGCTAGTACATAATTTAGCTTCATTCCCTATTTGTTGATGCATTTCTTTTTTAATTTATTTTTGTTGCTCCCTTGCAGAGACATATCAGAAGTGGTATTGCTGCATCTCTCGCACAGAAGCCTACCTCTCAGGCACCAGTCTCCCCTGTCCATAAATCCTTAAAAAACAAGTACGTATTCTAACTCTCGATTCTTTGGTAATCTCTAAACCGGTTTGAGCTTATACAGTGGAGAATTGAAAGCGTTGATTTGATGATCTGAATTTGCAATTGGTTTTCAGCTAGCTAGTAAAGAATTGATTTATTTTAATTGTTGGTTGCTGCCATTGTTGGAATGTTTGTGGTTGTGATGACTTTGGTGAGTGCTGATAATAAGCACGGGATGTGTACAATTATGCAAAGGTCATGCCAAATTTTTTGTAGAAAAAGTATTCGTAATATTGTTTTAAACACCGGTTTCTGTTTTAGAAGTGCAACAATTTCTTAAATTGAAAATGGTAGTTTATTTTGTGTTTGCAACCTTAGAGTTAGGCTAGACTAATTGACAATCATCCCAGTCATGCTCCATTAGGAATAAACATGTGCAACTTAATACAGGCCATATTCTACAAAGGATCTAACTCACACCTGTGATCTGTTGCACATGTAGTGGAGCGTGACTGGATGTATGGTGATAGAGGCGAACATTTTGACAAAATGCTGAAAGAGTTTTGCAAGCTGCAGTGCAACACAAGGACAGGACAAAGGCGGAGAAAATTCCATGTCCTTGTGTTGATTGTGGTGTGGTTAGACATTATTCAAGCATCAACCTCGTACAACTCCATGTGAAGACCCGTGGTTTCATGCCACATTATACAAAATGGATTTTTCATGGAGAACGTGTTGAAGATAATGCTTCATCTTCCTACAGTCACGATCGGTGTAACTCAAGAACCGAGCAGACATTCGATACTACTAACGAGTCAGAACTCCCAAGCGCTTCCGGAGTCAATGTTGACAGTGATTCGACTTATCATGATGAACAAATTGACGAGATGCTTGGTAACGTTGAGGATAACTTTGTCGACCGCCGGATGAGTATCAAAGGTTGTTGGACGCATCCAAAACGGCGTTGTATCCTACTTGCACTAAGTACACGAAATTGACAGCTATATTGAATTTGTTCAACCTGAAGGGAAGATATGGATTGAGTGACAAAGGTTTCACGGCATTCCTCGAGCTGATTCATGATATGCTACCGGATGAGAACGGTCTCCCTACGACCACGTATGAGGCAAAGAAATGGGTGTGTCCAATGGGAGTAGAGTACAAAAAAATTCACGCGTGTCCAAACACTGTGTGTTGTACAGGGGTGAATACGAAAATCTGGACAATTGCCCGAAATGTTCGTTGTCCCGGTATAAGCATAAAGATGGTGAGTACTCCTCCGTTCAGAAAAAAAGCCCTCCAGCAAAACTTGTTTGGTATTTGCCGATTATACCCAGATTCAAACGGTTGTTTGCGAATCCGAAAGATGCAAAGAACTTACGATGGCATGCCGAGGTAGAAAGAGTGATGAGAAACTAAGACATCCAGCAGATGGCCCTCAGTGGGAGAAACATCAATAGACGGTTCAAAGAACATTTCGGACATGAAGATAGGAATCTGAGGCTTGGGTTATGTACTGATGGAATGAACCCGTACGGCACTTGAGTAGTCAACACAGTACATTGATTCCTTTCTGTTGTTCCGGTGCAAGTGGGGTGACAACCGACGCGGGTACCAAAATGATGGAGGGCTTACCATGGTTGATCTTTCACGGTTACACGGTTATAATGATGATCAATTTGTTCTGGGAAAGGATTGCGAGCAAGTGTGGTATGTTGAGGATCCGAAAGACTGCAGATGGTCTGTTGTTCTTCCAGGAAGAAGGCCGGTTGTAATGGAAAATGAAAATGAGGATAACGATGAAAATGGGACTGTAGAGGAAACATCCTTGTTTCCTACTGGATTACCGGATTCGATTGATGATACTGAAAACGATTTGCTCTACGCACGATCAGACCATGATGAGGTGTTTTGGGTAGAAAATATGAAATGATTTATGTTTTTGTACGTGTCAGGTAATGTTGTTAGTAGAATGTAGGCTGTAATATCATCTTAACTGTTATTGTTATGCATCATAGTATTTATGTTATGAGTTTAACTGATGAAAATGCTTTATGATTTTTTTTTGCAGTGGATGATCACCCTATAGATGACCCCATTGGACGGCTTATCTCCACTGGAGAACCTGAGCCACAGCCGAATAGACCAAGTAAGCGGGTCACGAGAGGAGGAAAGAAGAAGAAGGACCAGGTAGCAGTACACGAGACTGAGGCTGGCCCTTCACAGCAGACCGAAGAGGAGTCGGTTGTACCACCAGAGGCGAAGAAGCAGAAGAAAAGAGGTGCAACACGTGGGCTGAAGGCTAACAAGGGCCCTCCTACAAACCGGTCGACTTCAATCAATTCAACCAGCCCCATGGAAATTGGAAGAATGACTTCACCGCTTACGGTAGCCATTTGGTGAAGTCATATTGCGACATAAACCACACCTGGAAGCAAGTGCCTCAATCATTGAAGGATACTATGTTTCAGCGTCTTCAGGTAAATCTCTACATTATTACTATGATCTTTTGTGAAATAATAGAACATTTATGTTTACTTTACTAACTGAATGATCATGTACGTAGTCTCGTTTCTCCGTGGATCCCGCACTTAAAAACGATGTGCTATCAGCGATGTCGAAACAGTTCCGGGACCACAAGAATAAGTTGGCTGACAAGTACATCTACAAGATGCCTACTCCAGAAGATCCAGATGAGCCAGATCATGGTGGAGACGGTGTGAGACCACCATGGGAGGTTTACGAGGGCATAACAGAAGAGCAATGGCTACAATTTGTTGAGAGGCGTCACACACCTGAGTTCCAGGTGCACTTTATTGTCATACATACATAAATTAATCTTAATTTCTTATGTTTTTTTGTGTTCAATTTCACTTAACATGATCCCATTAATTTATGCAGGCTCTCCGTGCGAAACAACAAGCAAATGCTAAGAAGAATCTGTACCCTCACCACTTAGGTGGAAAAAGTATTGCTCAAAGGGTACCAGAATGGGAGCAAAAGGGATATCTGCCCACGGATGGCTCATTGGATGCCAGTGGCAGAAGAATGAAAGTGTGGGAGTTAAGCCACATTCCGAAGAACTCTACTCCCGAAAATCCTCAATATGATGAAGCCACGAGAGCAGTTATTGCTCAAATGGTAAGTGATATCATTTCATTTTCAGTCAAACTGTTCATTTCCTTTGTATATGAACTTATGTTAAACTAATAACTGTATTTGTGTGTTATATTAGGGTGAATTAAGCTCTCAGCTCACCCAGGGCACCTGGACCTCACAGAGGAATGATGATCCTCTTACACGCGCTCTTGGTAAGAAGGATCATCCAGGTCGTGCCATTGGGTTGGTGGGCACGTTGGTATCCGCCAGGCATTTGGCGCACCCGGGTCCAGAATCAGCCGGGGACAGTCGATTAGCTACGAGGAGCACCTGAGAGCGATGGCTGAGATGGAGCAGAGGATTACTCAGAACGTCGACGAGAGGATCGCTCAGGCTATATCAAGGATTCAGCCACAGCAGCATGAAAGCCAAGAGGTTTCTCGACCACCAGTTGATCAGTCACCCATTCAGCAGCAGAATGCACGGTAGTGAGAAGTAGTGTCCACTCGGCTGATCCGTTTCCCTATGCATCTCTACAGGTTAGACTTACATTTCAATTGAGTACATGACGATTATGATTTTTAACTTGATCACTAATATCATCATAGAAGAATTCTCAATTTTTATCTAAACAAGTTCCACATAACACTCAGGCACCCACTGAGTGCCATCTGTTTTTACAAATTGGAGTACAAGAGGTCATGGTTGCATGGGGAAAACTTTTCCCCTCTCGTCCAAGTGATATTGTGCACGGTGAACCACTCCGACATTACCATGCACGAGTGCTTGTAGACGAATTTGTTGCAGAGCATGCTGACGTCGGTTTACCGGTGCCGGTCCCACAAAGACCTACCGTGCGTTCTGCACAAACTGCGACAGTGCAGTGGCCTGCACGATTGGTCAGACTCCCTGGGCAGGTATTACTCTTAACCGTTGCTATAAAACTATTGGTGTACCACCTTGCATCCATATACTTAATTAGACTAATATCATAGGATATGACCCCACCGAAGACTGATAAGGGCAAAGGAAAAAGAATTGCCACACCTGTGCAATCAAAGGCATCCACAAATTTTGTGCTTAGACCTGCTTTGGTGGAGAAGAGAATATTGGCCGGCTTGTCGACCAATATGCAGATTCTGCATTCCTCGTTGTTGGTGCTACCACCGGATAGTGATTCCCTCATTGTGGAAGATCCCGAGCGGATATTTCACTATATAGTTCAAGGAGAAGATATACATCGATTTGAGATGTATATGTCCGACTTCGAGGAGTGCTTCAGGAGGGATTGGTTGAATGTGTCGATTATCAAGTCGGCCGCCATGTGAGTGACTTCTACCTTTTATATTTTGAATTCATTAATTGGTGATGAATTAGATGTTTGAATATAAAGTTAATGACTAATGATATTGCCTCATAGGTGGGTGCATGATAAGGCGATCAATGTCTATCAAGATCAAAGATTTGGATTCCTGTGTCCTGCTATGTGCAATGAAGTCCAGATGACAAGTGATCCGCAAGGCCTTATGCAATATATGACGAATGCCCTCTATGAATGTTCGAAAAAGTCATTTATTATGCTGCCATATCATTCAGGGTATGATATTTGACTATTTCTATTAGTATTATCTAAAACATATAGTTTGTGTTAGTTGCTTAATGATTTCAACACATTGTGTAATTTGTGGACAGTCGACATTGGTCATTGCTTGTGCTGGTGATGGGGAAGCACCCACGAATCTTGCAATTTGACTCACTTGGTGCGGGTGCCAAGAGACCGAAGATCACCACCGCAATACTGGGGTAATTATTTTGTTATCGTAAACAACAATTATTTTACATAACATTAACTGTTTCATAATTTGCTACTGATGCTTAAAACTATATATATTGCTGATGTATATAGTTCCATGAAAGCTGCATTAAGACTCCAGGGTATAACAATGAAGAATAACATCCCTTGGAACACTGTCAAGGTACTCTATTAATTGATAAATTTGTGTGATAATGTTTAACTTGTTTATAACTGTCAATATGTGTGTTTGTATAGTGTCCGATGCAGCCTGGGGGGTCAGAATGTGGATACTATGTCATGAGATTCATGAGTGACATAGTAGGAGCGGCGAGCCTTTTACCAGAGCACTCGTTAGACATGGTAACATTCTTTGAAAGTTTCAGTTATGCTCTTTACATGTTGTTAGACTTGTACGTTTTAGATTAATGTTCATTTTTTCAAGGCTTACGAACAAGTGTTCAAAGATGGTCAGTATGATGATGCTCAAATTGTTGAGATGCTTGAGGAATGGTCGGAGTTCGTCTGCACAAGTTTAATGAATTGATGATCATGAAGATGTTTTGCTAACTTTTTCGAGTATGTAAATATAACTCTGTACACTTGTGGATGGTGTAATGGTAGATTTGAATTGTAATGGTGTTTTTTATTTGTATTGAAAGTGTGAAAGTAAGTGTAATTGCATTGGTTTTGTTAACTCTCAAATTGTGGTGCGTCGTTGGTATTAATTGGGAGCTTTTATAACTTTTTAAATGTGTGCTGGAGCTCCCTGTATAGATGAAGCATTATTACAGGTCTGATTGAATCAAATGTGGTGAATATATATATATATAAGCTGGGATGGAAAAAAACAAAAAAAAATATACCTATCTCGGCGGTTCTTAGAGAACAACCGCCGAGATAGGCCCCTGGGATTGACCGTGTGTGAGATTGACCATGGGTCAATCTCGGCGGTTGTTCTCTAAGAACCGCCGAGATAGACTCATGGTCAATCTCACACACGGTCAATCCCAGGGGCCTATCTCGGCGGTTGTTCTCTAAGAACCGCCGAGATAGGTACATCTAGTTCGGCGGTTTACAACCGCCGAAATAGGTGCTCACACCTATTTCGGCGGTGCTCATTTCGGCGGTTCACAACCGCCGAAATAGGCCCATTGGAACCGCCGAAATAGGCCTTTTTCTACTAGTGAGAATAGTGGAGTGAAAATTGAGCTGCACCGCGGTAACCGATCTCAACCAGTTAGGAACTCTAGCTGGTATTATGGTGTCAGCGAGGACATTGGAAACTAGACTACCACATTGATTCCTTTCTGTTGTTCCAATGCAAGTGGGTGGACAACCAACGTGGATACCAAAATGATGGAAGGCATACCTTGGTTGATCTTTCACGTGTCGGTTATAAGGATGATCAATTTGTTCTGGGAAAGGATTGCGAACAAGTGTAGTACGTTGAGGATCCGAAAGACTGCAGATGGTCTGTTGTTCTTCTAGGAAGAAGGCTGGTTGTAATCGAAAATGAAAAAGAGGATAACGATGACAATGAAACGGTAGAGGAAACACCCTTGTTTCCTACTGGATTACCGGATTCGATTGATGTTACCGAAAACGATCTGCTTTACGCACGATCAGACCATGATGAGGGTGTTTGGGTAGAAAATATGAAATAATTAAATTATGTTTTCATGTCAGGTAATGTTGTTAGTAGAATGTAGGCTGTAATGTCATCTTAACTGTTATTGTTATTATTGTTATGCTTCATAGTATTTATGTTAATTTGTATAATGACTTTATCTGATGAGAATGCTTAATTAATTTTTTGCAGTGGATGATCACCCTATGGATGACCCCGTTGGACAGTTTCTCATGACTGGAGAAGCTGAGCCACAGCAGAAAATGATCTGCTTTACGCACGATCAGACCATGATGAGGGTGTTTGGGTTGAAAATATGAAATGATTAAATTATGTATTAATGTCAGGTAATGTTGTTAGTAGAATGTAGGTTGTAATGTCATCTTAACTATTATTGTTATTATTGTTATGCTTCATAGTATTTATGTTAATTTGTATAATGATTTTATCTGATGAGAATGTTTTATTAATTTTTTTGCAGTGGATGATTTCCCTATGGATGACCCCGTTGGACAGTTTCTCATGACTGGAGAAGCTGATCCACAACAGAATAGACCAAGTAAGCGGGTTACAAGAGGCGGAAAGAAAAAGAAGAGCGACCAGCTAGCTGCACATGAGACTGTGGTTGGCCCTTCACAGCAAACTGAAGAGCCGCCAGTTCACCCACCAGAGGCCAAGAAGCAAAAGAAGAGAGGTCCCACGCGTGGACTGAAGGCTAACAAGGGTCCTCCTACAAAATCGGTGTAGTTCAATGAGTACAACCAACCTCATGGCAATTGGAAGAATGACTTCACCGCTTACAGTAGCCATTTGGTGAAGTTGTACTGTAACATAAACCACAACTGGAAGCAAGTGCCTCATGCGTTGAAGGATAACATGTTTGAGCGTCTTCAGGTAAATCTCTACATTATTAGTATGATCTTGTAAAATAATAGAATATTTATGTTCATTTTACTAACTGACTAATCATGCATGTAGCTCGTTTCTCCCTAGATCCCGTACTTAAAAAGGATGTGCTGTTATCGATGTCAAAACAATTCCGGGACCACAAGAATAAGTTAGCTGACAAGTTCATTTACAAGATGCCTGCTTCAGAAGATCCAGATGCTTCAGATCATGATCTCGGCGGTGAGAGGTCACCATGGGAGATTTACGAAGGCATCACCGAAGAGCAATGGATACAATTTGTTGAGTCACGTCACACACCGGAGTTCCAGGTGCGTTTTATTGTCATACATACATATGTTACGCTGTCTTATGTCTTTTTTGTGTTTAATTTCACTAAACATGATCATATTAATTTATGCAGGCTCTCCGTGAGAAACAGGAAGCAAATGCTAAGAAGAATTTGTACCCTCACCACTTAGGTGGAAAAAGTATTGCTCAAAGGGTACCAGAATGAGAGCAAAAGGGATATCTGTCCACAAATGCCTCATTGGATATCAGTGGCAGAAGAATGAAAGTTTGGGAGTTAAGCCACATTCTAAAGAACTCTACTCCCAAAAATCCTCAATACGACGAAGCCACGAGAGCATAAGTGATATCATTTCATTTTTAGTCGAAGTGTTCATTTCATTTGTATATGAACTTATGATAAACTAATAACTGTATTTGTGTGTTGTATTAGGGTGACTTAAGCTCTCAGCTCACCCAGGGCACCTGAACCTCACATAGAAATGATGATCCTCTTACACACACTCTTGGTAAGAAGGATCATCTAAGTCGTGCCATTAGGTTTGGTAGGCACGTTGGTATCCGCCAGACATTTGGCGTACCCGGGTCCAGAAGTGCACATGGGAGGACGATCAGCTACGAGGAGCACCTGAGAGTGATGGCTGAGATGGAGTAGATGATTAATCAGAGCGTCGACAAGAGGATCTCTCAGGCTATGTCAAGGTTTCAATCATAGATGCATAGCAGCCAAGAGGTTTCTCGACCACAAGCTGAGTCACCCATTCAGTAGTAGAGTGCACCAGTATTGGGAAGTAGTGCCCACTCGGTTGAGCCATTTCCCCATTCATCTCTAAAGGTTAGACCAACATTTAAATTGAGTACATGACGATTAAGATTTTCACTTGATCACTAATATCATCATAGAACTAGGATTTCACAATTTTCATCTAAACAAGTTCCACATAACATTCAGGCACCCATTGAGTGCACGTTGTTTTTACAAACTGGAGAAGAGGTCATGGTGGCATGGGCTAAACTTTTCCCTTCAAATGCAAGTGATGTTGTAGGCGGTGAACCACTCCGACCGTACCATGCACTAGTGCTTCTAGATGACTTTGTTGCAGAGTATGGTGACGTCTGTTTACCGGTGCCAATCCCACAAAGACCTACACTGCGTTCTGCACAAACTGCGACAGTGCAGTGGCCAGTATGATTGGTCAAACTCTTTGGGCAGGTAATTACTCTAAATTGTTGCTCTAAAACTAATGATATACCACCTTGCATCCATATACTTAATTAGTTAATATCATTGGAAATGAGTCGACCAAAGACTGATAAGGAAAAGGAAAAAATTGTTGCACCTGTTCGATCAAAGGCATCCACCAATTTCAAGATTAGACCTGATTTGGTTGAGCAAAGAATATTTGCTGGCTTGTCATCGTTGCTGCTGCTGCCACCTCAATGTGATTCCATCACTGCGGAAGATCACGAGAGGATATTTCACCATCAAGTTGAAGCAGGAGATACACATCGATTTGAGATACATATGTCTGACTTCAAGGAATGTTTCACGAGGTATTGGTTGAATGTGTCAATTATCAAGTCAGCCGTCATGTGAGTGACTTCTACCTTTTATATTTTGAATGCATTGATTGGTGATGAATTAGATGTTTGAATAAAAAGTAAATAACTAATGATATTGTCTTCATGGTGCAGGCATGTGCATAATAAGGCGATCGACGTCTACCAAGATCACAAATTCAGATTCATGTGTTCTGCTATGTGCTGTAAAACCCATATGACAAGTGACATGCAATGCCTTATGCAATATCTGACAAATGCCATATTTGAATGTGCAGACAAGTCATTTATTATTCTTCCATATCATCAAGGGTATGATATTATATTTGATTATTCTCTTAGTATAATCTATTTATTTTTTATTTAATTGTTTAATGATTTCAACGCATTGTGTAATTTGTGAACAGTCGATATTGGTCATTGCTTGTGCTGGTGATGCAGTACCCACGAGTCTTGTAATTTGACTCACTTGCTTCATTATCAAATTCCAAGGTAATCATCCATTTAGTGCATTAAGCAATTCTAGTAAACTTAGGAATGATTTCCATGAGTCTAGGTATATTCCTTAGCACTCATTACCTTATTTGAATGTTGATTAGAAGCTTAGCAAGGGAACTAAAAGTCCTTGCCGAAAATTAGTCAAGAAAACCAAAGGAAAGGAGAAAAGAAAAGGCTTGGAAACATAAGGTAAATGACTTACCTTGATATGGGTTAATGTCTTAAGAGAATGGTGTTTAGAAAGGTACCAAATGTAGCCTAGAGCTTACATTATAATATAGTTCATAAAACTTAGGAAAAGAATAAGAACAAGCTTAAGAACTTGTGAACTTGTGACTAAGGAGCCAATGGAAAATGAGTTAGTGAATAAGCATAAGGTGGATTATAAGAGCATTTATAAATTACTATGAGATTGAGTGTTGTGTAAATGCAAGTTGAAAGCTATAAATGTGGGAAATTTAGTGTTTAAATTCATGTCATTTAAGGGCCTAAGAGCCATGTCATTTAAGAGCCTTAGTGCTACGCAATTTAAGATTATTACACCATATTGAGTTTGTTATGAATGGTTTGAATTGGGTGAGAAATATCATGGAAAAGGATTTGGTTTGTGTTAGTTGATTGAATGGGAAAGACTATACATATAGGCATGATAATATACTAGAGAGGCTATGGCAAAATTTGGGTAGAAACCAAGTGTTTTAGTTGTAGATGTGAGCTTTTATGACCTAGGTTAAACTAGGAATCATTAAAGGAGATTTGAGTAGAAATGAGGTAGCAAAGGTGTTTGTGGGAGTTAGGATGACTTAGTGTTGATTAGGAGGAGTCTGAGGTGAATGGGTAAATTAAACACACCGAAATTGAGGTATGAGGTATGCATTGTATTGTGCAAGAGTTTGTGGGAGAATTTTGTAAAATGTCTTGAGGAGGTTTAGCTATGAACTAGTGTGTGTAACCTTGATGGTAGTGGGAGGACTTGGATGATGAAGATGAAAGTGTTTAAGAGGAATTTAGAATGGTCAAGATGAAGGAGAAATGATGTAAGGTGTTAAGAGTGTGATTAAAGATGCATATATACGTGCAAGTTTAAGAGTGGTGAGTAGAAAATGTAAGGAGAGGAAATTATGCATGGGGATGCAATATAATCTTGAGAACTTTGAGTAGCTTGGGTAAAAGAGATAAGGATGGATAATGATGCATTAGGTGTGGTCAAAGTGGTTGTAAGGAAACAACTGGGATAGTTGAAGTGTAAGCAAAGATATACATCTTAAGAACCTCGCAAGAACTAACTTTCAAGTGTTAGGAATTTAGCAAGAATTTGAGTAAATAAGGAAGGAGTTGAGTGATGAAGTAGAAGGGTTTTAAAGTGTTAAAATGATGTTAAAACATGTCATTATACATGTGGAAAGCATAGGAAAAAATTAGGTGAGAATGGAGGTTGGAAAGAGCTTAAAAACTAGTAAATATGACATATTTTGTGTGGTCCGGGTTTGTAAATCGGTACACAAACCCAGACCACACTAAAAACATGGTAGAAACTTAAATCCGTGTCTGGTCCGGGTTTATATCCCGGTACACAAACCCGGACCAGTGCATTTTCATGGCAGAATGTTTAACCGAGAGATGGCCCGGGTTTACAACCTCGGACACAAACCCGGACCACTCTAAAAAGGCTCCATAAAGTTGAAAATGGGGTTTTAAGGTAGGGGCTTGTTTAGTAATGATGTTATAAGATTGTTAGGACTTAATTAATGACATATAATGGTCATTAGGGGCATAAACAAGCTTAAGAAATAATGAGAAGTAAATGACTTATAAGATTAAGATTAAACTACAATGACTTAGTGGTTATTAGTCGGAAGTCATTAGTGATTAAATGAGCTAGGTTAATTACAAGGAATTAACCACCCGATTCGATGAATATTATAGGACTTGAGTATTTGGATTCCGGGAGGAGTAGACAACCAACGTCAACGGTGAATGGTATGGTTTTCTTGTAGCCCGCTTGCTAACAAGGTGTCCCTCGGCTAGTGTGCTATTTGTTTATGTGTTCCGACTAAACAAGATAAAGCATGCAACCGGTTTATTGTATTGTTGTGTGCTGTATGAACTAACACAACATACCTTGAGAACATACTAACAATGTTTAGCAAAGAACTATGTGAGAATAAGGAACACTCCCTAATATTGGTTTATTAGTAACCGAAAGAGGTTAACTAACAAACATCGTCGTTGAGACTTTCACTAACTGGAACTTGGGGGAAGTGAGGAATCTGGGACTGACTCCGGTCATGCATGTTGAGTTAGGAGGTCGGTATCCTTATCAGGTCCATCCTCCATTGAGACTTGGCTTGGGACTTGTCGCCTAGAGTCAAAAATAGACTCGGCCACCTAGGACTGCGGTTCAAGGTGGGAGGCAATATTAAGATGGTGTGGTGGGATCTCCTAAATCCCAAATTTAAGAAATGATGTTTATTTAACCAATGAAGTTGATAGCTCATTGGCTAGGGTTACCTTCGACCCGACAAGGATAAACATTGAGTTAAGAAACAACAAATTCTAATTAAAGAACGGTTGGTACAATGAGACTAAGATAAGACTTGAGATGAGGTAAGACTTGGACTGAGAATAAGAAAAATCATAATATAAGGAGTTAAAAGCTAACTTACTTACTTAAGGAACACTTTTAAGTCATTCATTGTGTTTGAACTATAATTGTTCATATGTGGTGTGGTGTTTATTGTACTTCTTATTTATGTTGTATTAATAATCAACCGCATGCTATCGACAAGTAGTCGTGTAACCCCGTTAACTTGGGGGCTATAAGTTAATCGTACCAGCAAAGGTGCTGAGCCCCTAGGGCCATCCATATTTATTTTGCAGGTGAATGACAGAATACGACCATCCTGAGAGTAGGATCGGGTAGAAGTACTTTGGGTTGTTTTCCTTTTGTTACACGAGTTATGCATGTACACTCGTTTAGTAAATGGTATGAGATGTTAGTAAGTTGTATTGGGATATGAAATACTTTGTACCAAGGATATGAAATTGGTTAAGATTTAGTATACTAATGTTCGGTATATTCGGGTCCATCAGACCGTAGCTAGATCTTGGAGAATTTAGTACGCCTAGTTACTCACGTGGGTGACTAACGGCGGTAACACCAATCGTTGTAAAAATTCCGCTATGTTGTTAATATAATTGGTTGAAGGTTTATGAGATGATCCCGATTTTAAGAGTTGGGGTGTTACAGATCATAAACCCCTAAGGTTATTATGGGAGCATTTGATGTGAAGGTAAAATAGGGATATTAACAATATAATATGTGAGGCTTTGAATAAAGGGGTATCTCGTAATGAAATTGAAACCTCAGGGATATCTCGTAATGAAAATGAAACCTTAATGGTATATCACAAAGAAAATGAAACCTTAATGGTATCTCCTAAAGAAAATGAAACCTTAAGGGTATCTCGTATGAAAATAAAACATTAGGGGTGAGGAGGGTGATCTTTCGGTATGAGGGGATCTATTAAAATATGGTCTAACTAAGAAGTCTAGATCCTGGGAATTTGCCATTCTGTGGAGGGTGAAAACCTGTTACTCTTGGCATCCCTCAAATACCTACTAAATCTTCCGTCTTTCACAGAAAGCATAATGGGGAGTGCAAGTGTGCACTACACCCGCTCTCAATGGGCTCCACGCGGACTTATGCCCTAAGGGCAGAAATTGACTAGAGTCGCCACCTAGTTTGACCTAAGATACTAGGAAGGAAAGGAAGGAGGGTTCTAAGAACCGTTGGTTGACTCTAAATTTATTGCCTATGGATGGGGCTTATCCGGTCATACTAGAGATTTTGTGTGGGTTCGCGCTGGGTTACACCCCTTAGAAGTGGCAACGACCACGACTTTGGATTGGTGCCTGAGGAAATCTCGGTCTCCAATTGTCGGGATTGCCTTCTTTCAAAACCTTATTAGAGAGATTCAATTAAAGCCAAAGGATAGGATTGAGTGTGGGTTGAGGAGTAGATGATTTTGAAGAGTTTGAAGAAATAGGCTGGTCTTGAAGTATCGGTTCGTGGGATTGGTCAAAGTGTTGAGAGGTTTTGTTTATTTTGGAGGGGTTTGAGCTTGTCTCGGTTTTTGTGGAGCTAAGGGCATTTTGGTCATTCTTGTGGAGTTGAGGGGTGTTTTGGATCATTTGTTGGAGTTGAAGAGCTTCCCGGGTTTGTTAGGTTCAAATTTCGATGTGGTTAGCTTTTTGAGGCGTTTTGTGAAGCCCAAGGTGTTAAAGAAGAGTTCGGGTTTTCGGGATGATTGAGTGCAGAAGAGGGTATTCGGTTTGCAGGTGCTCGGATTTTGAAGATGTTTCAGGTTTCAGATGACTAAGGTTGTTCGGGAGTATCCGGGAATTGGAGGTCCTATGTGACTTGGAGTTGGTTCAGGGAAGGATTAAAAAGTGTTTGTAATACCCTTGAGGTTTACCTCCCACATCGATTGGAGGGGAGAACGAACCACTCCTTATATGGGGGGGATACCTCTCCTTGTTGTGAGGCCTTTTGGGGCTAGGACACCCCAGGAACAAAACCGTGCGGCCTGCGTCCCAAAGTGGACAATATCACAACAGTGGGATACGGGGCTGTTACAGCTGGTATCAGAGCCAGACCCAGGTCGGTGTGCCAGTGGGCTCGCGAGGGCGCTTGGGCTCCCAAGGGGGGTGGAGTGTAATACCCTTGAGGTTTACCTCCCACATCGATTGGAGGGGAGAACGAACCACTCCTTATATGGGTGGGGATACCTCTCCTTGTTGTGAGGCCTTTTGGGGCTAGGACACCCCAGGAACAAAACCGTGTGGTCTGCGTGCCAAAGCGGACAATATCACAACAGTGGGATACGGGGCTGTTACAGTGTTTATGTGTCCTGAAGCTCTAATGGAAGGGTTAGATTGGTTTATTCAGAATTGTCTCTCTTAAAGTTTTTTTTAAACCGAGAAAGTCATTTTTGTTGTAAGAGGGCGGATAATCCCGAGGGATTACCCTATGTACCCCCTCGAACACGACACTTAATTAATGGTAAGTGCCGAGGCTCGAAAGATGGGGCAATGAATTTATGTCGAAAAATAGGATTTAGAGAGAAACACCATGAATGAGATGTTCTCGGTCAAACCCTAATAACGTCTCTACCTCCCGGGTTTAAAACGTTAAAAACCGAAAACATTGAAATCGAGTGGAAGGGAGTTAGACAATTCTAAAATCCCAGCTGCAACTAGAAAGGCCGTTACTTCCCTAGCACCCCGCCTTGTAAAAATCTAGGCTACAATTAGGGGAGGTTTGTCACCCTAATGCCCCGCCTAAAGAGATCCAGACTGCGACAAGGGAGGTTATGACCCCAGCGCCCGCCTCGGATTTTTATTTTGGAAGGGAGACAAGCGATGTCTAACTAGGAAGAAAGCGTATTGAAAGTGTTAGACATTTCCGGTTCCCCGAAAACGGTTTATTTTTTAATTTCAAAGCTGAGTTTTGAAAAGAGTTTGAAGTCGTTCGGAATTCTTGATGAAGAAACACTAATTTTGAGAAATGTTTTTAGGAGAAAACTTTCTGTATATGTGAGAAGAACTTTCTGCGTTTTGAGAAGAGTTTTCTGTGATGTGAGAAGAGTTTTTCCTTTAAAATTCCACAAAATGGTTTCTTTTGAAAACTTGATGAAGTTTGAATAAAAAGATTGTAAGGAATTTGAGAAAAAAAGATTTTTGATTCTTTGAATTAAACTGAACGAGGAATGTTTTGGATTTTTGAAGTGTGAATGGAATTTACAAGATAAGTTGGAACTGGATGAATTGAATTTGGGATTGAATTGAGTTGGGTTAAGTTGAATTTGGGTCAGGATTGGGAAACGGGCCGGGTCAAAGTTCAGAATGATTGAGGTAGGGTCGGTCCAAGTCGGGGTCAAGGTCAAAGTTCAGGTCAAGGTCAAAGTGGGGTCAAGGTCAAAGTTCGGTCAAGGTCAAAGTTCGGTCAAGGTCAACATTCGGATTGGTCAAAGCTAGATCAAGGTCAATATTTAGTCAAGGTCAACATTCGGATTGGTCAAAGCTAGGTCAAGGTCAACATTCGGTTGGTCAAAGTTTGGGTTTGGTCAAACTTGGACTTCATTTGGGCTTTTGGGCCAAAATGGGCTTGGGCCTCGAAATGGGCATGGGCCTTGAAGTGGGTTTGGGCCTCGAAATGAGTTTGGGCCTCGAAATGGGCTTGGATTTGGATTTTGGGCCATGACATTGGATTTTTGATTTTGGGCCTAGTTCAAATTTTGAGACTTATTTGGAATTTGGCCTGATTAGGCCTTGTGAATTGAATTTGAACATTGGAAATTGGGCCGCATTCGAGCCTTGTTTGGACTGAAGGTGAAATTGATTTTGGACTGAATTTGAATTTATCCTTGTTTCTTTTTTTGGTAAAGTTTTTTAATGAAATTAAGGGATGGTTTGGGATAGGCTTTATAAGTTTGGAAGGTATTATTCCCCACAAAGTAGATCAGAAATAAGCTAGTTGTGGGTACCTTCAAAGGCTTAAGAGAGATCTTCAAAGTTTTGGAAGGTATTGTTCCCCACAAAGCAAATCAGAAATAAGCTAGCTGTGGGGTACCTTCCAAGACTCTGATCATAAAAAAATGGGTGACCTAGAAGGCTATCTAGGGCTTAAATAAAATAAAATATTGTACAAGGAATGAAGCAAAATGTAACAAACTAAATATACAATATGTACATGTATGGTACGAACGAAATCAGAGAGAGAATCCCATAGTAGATAACAGATTAGAATAAAAAGGAAGACAACCCTATAGCTAGGTGAACACTCTGCATTAAAACACAATGTTCTGGAGCCTAGTGAGTATTTCAAATGTCAACAAAATTTACCAAGTTGCTAAACACTTCATTTTCTTTTCTATCATGAATTTAACCGTTGATCTCAAGTTTACCACCTAGCTAAATGGCGCATAACAGTACCAAGACACACTGAACAGTTGAGACCAACTAGAGTATCTTTAAGCAAGATTGATGACCTAATGTTGATATCAGTTTCCACACATAGTCTGAGAATTAAGATAAGCCGTCATTTTTATTTTCAAAAACTGTAAGTGCAGGAGACCAGTGCTGCCATGCGTAGGATGAAAAACAAAGAAGCAAGAGACAAGAAAAAAATACATGTGCGTACAAGTAGAGTAACCATTAACAAACATGATATTTGTGTAGCTAAAATTTAGCTAAAATGACAAAGTTCCAAACAGGCAACATGATTTATTTAGCACACAGACATGCTTCGAATGAAACCAAGTGAAGACCAGCTTTGGTTAGGACAAAATACCAGCACATATGTGATGAATATTGCCTGCAGGGGGAAAAATAAACACAAGACAACCAAGAACATTAGTTTTACAATACATCGAATTGACAGAGGCAAATGATAAGAAATCGGCACAGGTTCAGATGCGCCTATACCGTTCAAGACCAAAATCTGAGCTCCAAGACATGGATAGTAGTTCAATGCTTGCTATGGCAGCCAAATAAGGTCGGTCTTAGGATTGGGAATGTAATACCCCAACCCGAAATCCAATAAACTGAACGGCGATCACTCCCAAATAAAATACAACTGCAGCGGAAATAAATACAACAACCGGGCGGTATTACAATGCCGTTGGCCACCCTTGTGACCAACAAGGCTAAGTCCAAATACAATCCTCAAATGTCACGGTCTGGAATACAGATACAACCCGAGATACTAGGAATCAAACTCAAAGTAAAATACTGAAATAAAAAAATAACTAATAGTAGACTCCCAAAGCTTGGTCTACCCCACCTACACTCAGTGTGGTGATTCTCAACTTCAGGTACCTGAAAAATGGGGGTGCCCCCAAAGGGGCTCAGCAAACAATGCTGGTATGGAAAACGTGCAGCCCATCGTCTACCGGGCCACACCAACTACTTTGTCGAACACATGCAGTTCATTTTTATAAAGCTGTAAACAAGCATAGACTATAATAATAATGTCACATAGAACAAGACACAGAAGGTCGAGTTAGCTGAACTGAAATTCTTTACTGATAGTCGGTCCACACAATGGGACTGACGTTATAACTGAATATCTGAAATAGTGGAGGTATAGTGACCTCGTTATAGAGAAAGGTTGGGTATAAAAACCCCAGGAGATAACGTAGTTAAACCCTGAACTGAATGGCGTGGGAAATAAGAACCCACTAGAGGAATAAAGTCTTCCTCGAACTGAAGGGCATTTGAATCCCGGAAGGAATAGAGTCTTCCTCCCAACTGAATGTTCCGTCGCGACGTAGTAGGAGACGACCTGAGACAGGTACAACTCCCGTAGCATGCATGGCCAGATCCAACTGGGCTCCTCATTCTCGAAGTATATATTGTTAAGTGTCATATAAAGACGTTAAACAAGAACACAATGTGTATTGTCAATTATCACGTTTAGGATAATGACGTTTGTTATAAACTGAAGTTAGTGAGAGACTTGAGTACAAGTCCTCGGTATACTGAAACGCAGGTATTTAATCCACTGGTATAGTAGTGTTTGTATGCGTGGGACATACACGATGTAGTCAGCAACATCACGCACATAAAATAATACCACAGTGTGCAAGAGTAAAACAACAGTTTACATTAATTATCTTGGTCGTTATTTCAAACAACAGATAGCACACAAGCCGGTGTAATCCGTTAGAAAACAGGTTGCAAGAATCCCATACCGTTCACCGTAGACTGTACTTGTAAATTCCCGGTCAACGTCTGGTCAAACAAAGTCCTAGAATAGGATTAACTGAGAGGGTTAATTTATGTTACCCTATATAATAATTCTATTGGATCTTTTAACAAATCTCGTATTGTTATTTCATGTGAGGTTTATTTCTTTTAATACCTCATGATTTAATGTATAACTTATTTGTTATTCCTTTTGATTTATTTATAAATCCTTTAATGCACATATGTGTTTATTGCATTTGTTGTTTATTTTATTTGTCTAGGTGACATAACAACTTATAATCTTAACTATATTTATATGTCATACATAGACATAAAATTCTTATAGTTTTATTATTCTCCTTTTAACCATAAATAATATTTATTGTTTATCTTTTAATTCCTTATAACCATGTAAGCCATAGTTTAATTCCATAATTCCTTTAATCAAAATTCTTTCTTCTAAATCCTCCAAATATCCATAGGACCTATATTATTTAAATCTAAATTCTTACTTATATTTCGGTTATTTACAAAACAACCACATAATTCATAAACTTTATATTAAATTCTAATCTCTTTATATTATAGAGTTTTAACTTCTTATTTAGCTAAATTACAAAGCCATCCCTAATATTTTGGTATATAGCTTTTAAATATTATAACTCTCAAAAATTACAACTTAGCCCCTTAAATTCTCGGCTTTAATAATTTATTTCTATAATTACAATCTAACCACAAAATCTTATAACTTTTACATAATGTCATGTAAACTATAGTTTTAATTTTAATTCTCCATAAATGCCATATATATATATATAAATTCTAAATTACCAAACTAACCCCAAAGAATTCGGCTTTGGTCTTGAACTTTCCATTAATTACATTTTCACCCCAAAACTTTCTATAGTTACTTAATAACTTATAAACTATAGTCTAAATATTTAATTCCTTAAAATTTCGAAAGTGAACCTAATAATTCTCTTAATTATGAATTCGCCCACTAATAAATTCTAAACTTTCATAACAACTTTTATAAATTACATAATAGCCCAAAACTTTATAAAAAGTTATTTAAAGCTTGTTTAAATTATCTAAAATTCTTAAACTTAATTCCTAACCTTATATTATATTATAATTACACCAAACCCCTTTAGCTCTCGGTTTTAATAAGTACACAAACTTTGTAAAAATTACATTTAAGCCACATAACTTATTAATTAGTCATTTAAGCTAATAAAATATTTTTAACTCACCAAACTTTATGATATAATTTATATACCTAAGTAGTCATTAATACCTATTTACATAGTAATTCGGCCATTATTTAGTGACCATATAGTATATAAAAGTGGATTTATATGTCTAATAATGTAATAAATTCATAGGAGTCATATAACTCATGTAAAATTATTGTAATGTCTTATATTTCTTAGCTCAAAATAAAGCATTTTTGCCCTAGACTTTTCGGCCTAATTAATTTGTAACATAAAAAATTTGTGACACAAAAATGTGTCTTAAGGTAAATATTTTCTATATATGTTATAGATTATTTTTGGCATATAAAACCATATAGTTTCGGTATTATTTACCTAGGAGTGTACATAATTTTTGTACAATTTTTAGAAGCTTAACAAAGCTTATAACATAAAGATTTACTTAGTAAACTTACTTCTTAACAAAGGTGGTTAAGTGCTTGAACTTCTTCTTGAATCTCCAAGCTTTCTCCTAGGTAAACTTGATGCTCCTCTTCGGTTTTATGCAAGAGGTGAAGGTGTTTAGGAGTTAGATCTTCAATAAAGATCTTAAGTAGATTTGTAAGTAGTTTTTCAAGATTTACCTTAGCTTTTCTCCTTATATTTCGGCACCAAAGGTAGATGAAGAACAACTTTCCTTCATGAAAATGAAGAAGAAAAGAGTCTTAGAAGAAGTAGAACTTGGTTACACATAAAAATGTGCTTTAAGGATTTACAAGCATTAAAACTACCTTAAGATAACCTTGAGATGCTCCTTGGTTTAATGTTGGTTTGGACAACCTCCTTGGAGAACTAATTGATGTCGAACACTTGTTGTTAAGCTAGGAAGAGTTTTGCTTCAAGGCTTGACAAGAATGCTAAGAAATTACCTTAAAGATGAAGATAGAAGTTACATCTCCATTAATGGACTTAAGAGCTTCAAAGGAAGAAGATGAAGCTTAGAAGAGAGAGGAGAGAGCTTACCAAATTCGTAGGTGTGGAGTGCAAGAGGGGAAATGACACTAAACTTACGTATAAGGTAAGAGAGTGCCTTAGAATTTGATTTTGTTTTGTTAATTTTTAATGTCAAATGACTATACTTTTTCCTTAGTTTATTACATGGTTTATTGGCTCAATAAATGCCCATGTTCTCTGCATAATTTCGGACATGTGGTGTGTGACAAGGCAAGAGTTGGAAAGAAGATGATTGTGAGCTAGAAGACAAGGTAATTTAGGTAAGTTATTCTTTTGATTTTTCTAAGTTAGGCTTGTCTTCTTCCTCCCTTGTAGAGTCACGAATTCAAGGGTCAAATGGGGTGTCTTAATTGACATTGAAGAGCCAAGGACAAGCATGTTAGGTCACATGGAAAAGAAGGAATCTAGAAAAGTGAATTCTAGATCCACTTTTTACTTTTTCTCATTTGTTTTTGTTCTAGCTCACATGGCCTTATTCCATGGCCTAATTTCGACAGCTTGCTGGTCAAATGAGACCTACATACTTAGACATTAAGTAATATAACACATGGGAAGGTGAGTCACCATGTTCTATGCTTTTTATAAACTTTTAATGCAATTTTTATACTAGTTTTTGCTCTCAAAATCGGCCCCTATAGAGAGTCTTGTTGACTAGTCACACCAACTGATTTAGAAGGTCATTTTAACCCTTTTTAATATTACCAATTCGTGGTATGTCAAAAACTACAAGGCAATTGCGTAAAACGCGTTTTCGTGACACCCGAAGGTGTGTTTTTGTGCTCTAAGGAAATTTTGGGAAACAAATTGTTTTTATGAGTTCCAAGTGTTTGTAAACACTTATTATAGTAATTAAACATATATTAAGATGTTACATTGGGTTATATGAGGTTATATCAACCCATGACATAATTTACGGGCCATCGGGACACACCCGGGCAAAAAGGAGCGTTAAGAAATCCTCCTGTGGTTTTTGTGAATTTTGATGAACCACTTCGTGGGTTATCTTTAGAATGGTAAATAATGATATTAGGAACTCTAGGAATTAATTTTATAGGAGTTCGTGCCACCTCGGCACTCCTCCGAGCTTTTCTTGCTTTAAGGGGCGGCGTGAGCACTCCCGAGCGTTTTGCGTATTTGACTGAATATAGCTTAGGGAATATATTTATATATTCATATGATGAGTGTATGACCATTTGGTTTGAGTTTTAGAAGGTCATACAAGGTCATGCTTGATCACATGTTTCTAAGGCGTTTTAGCGTTTATGGTGAAACGACTATTTTTACGTAACGTTTTCATGCATGGGTTTGCATGCGTACGTGAACTGATTTATGTTTGGATTATATTCCAATAAATATTGATTTAATAATATTATTTAGATTTGGGGTATTTCAAAAGCATGAAACCAATCTAATAATAAGATGGTTAAAATGACTAAGTGACCATTAGGGTCCAGGCCCGGCATACTCAGCGTCTATCGCTGATACTACACCATTGCAGGTTGTTGATTATTGTCGAAGCCGAAGTGCGGGAACATGGTAATTAGAGTTTATTTTGATTACCGCACAGGGAGTTTATTTGTATAACAATGAAGATGGTGAATTGTATTATGGTACAGTTATGTATATTGGGATTTGGGTAGACGCTCATTGTCGACGTTTATGGTTTATGGACTAGTATGATGTATAGGATTTATCTCTTTATCACAGCGGTTAGCAGTTTGTTTATGTTGGAAGTTGGATGTAGTTTAGCGTTGCTCGCATGGGCGAGTAATGGCGGTGACACCCGAGTGAGTATTGTTATTGTTATTAATTCTTCCGCTGTAAGACGTTTTATTTATTGCTACGAGAGAGATATTACGTGATTATGGATAGGGGTGTTACATGGGTAGTTAGATTCTAATTACTTATGTATTTGTAAGAGGTGAAGACCGAATTTGTTACCGACATCCATGTGTTGTAGACTCGGTATAGTAAGAATGGAATTGAGAATTGCATACGTGACTCGGTTAGAAATGAATGAGTAATGTATTTGCTATATGAGTACTCGGTTGTTCCAGTCCATCAGACCGTTACGTGTAATTGAGTTAGGCCTGGTTAGCCACGAGGGTGGCTAACGGTGTTGTATCACCGTCGTTGTATTTAGAGTTCGCTGCGAGTTTAATGGTAAATTGTGACAGTTTAAGAGGTAACGACGAGTTTAGCGGTTGGGGGTTACAACTTATATGCATGGGGAGCGGCCATGCTAGCTTACCTCTACCGGCAGCTCAGGATCGCTTCTCGTGCCGACACACGTCAGCTGGTTGGTTGTCTGACGTTGTTTCATGTAAGAACTTTTAAAACGATGGTGGAGTTCTTAATTTGAAGTGATTTTCTAGGGGTGTCATTTAATGGTTACATATGATTACTGTAGGGTGGATATACGAGCACTTCCCCATGTTCAGGCCGAGAGCAAACTTACGGATAGGGATGACACCACACCGGCAGCGTGAAGTGGCCTCGTCTGTAGAGGAATGAGACGGACGACGAGAGGCTGTGTTACGTCAGGGGGCGGCTGGACACAATGTCCTCCACTAAGGTAAGACATAATGAGTTGATGCAGTCCTAAAAGGTTGTGTTGTTGTGTCGTATTGTTAAACAGAACTTAAAATTAATTGTCTTTTTCTTTTTTTGTTTCGAACAACATAGGTTGACTGTATGTCGTTTGGCCTCATGGGTACTAGCATATCCGACGGGCGGTCACGATGGTATGGCACCCTGCAGTACTTGGACATCATCGAGCCTACATTCCCGACCGGTGGCTTAGACAGTTTGGATTCATGCAGACCATCTCTCCCAAGCCTATCAGACACCTCACTGCTACCACCCCCGACATGGCAAAAAACTATGCTACCACCTACGACTACGGGATGTTCGTGTGGTACAACAACAACTAGGCCCACCACGTGATGATTTCCTTTGACTCATGCATGCGTGCCTTGGGAGGTGGCTCGGATTACATCCATTGGTTCCAGCCTCGTTCCACCCACAAGTGCGTCCCCTAGGCCCGGATTGTGGCCTTATGCACGGTCGGAGGATCAGCCAGTTTTTTTGTTTGATTAATTGACTTAAAGTTTTCATCAATTTTTGTTAGATTTAACTAATTACTAACTTGCAATTGTTACTAAAATGCAGTACTGGGATGAGATGGCTCCGAGGATAATGAGCCTGGCGCCGAGAACAAATTCAGCTGGTCTGACGGTGTCGCCCCCTGGATGGATGACGTGTTGGAGAAGTGTTGCGACCTCGCCAGACTTCATGTCAGCAGCACCCCGGCCACCGCCTAGCCAGCCTACAAACACGAACCAAGCTCGAGCAGGCATGAAGTGGTACACCGCAAGGCGGTGCACTAAAGGACTCAGGCCCAGAGGGGAGGGTGGCATCGTAAGCATAGGGATGTTGCCGTCACCGGGGGATGAGAGGGGTGTGTTGAGGATGGTCATGGGTTTTAGACCTGTTGTTGTATCTACTATGAACTTTCTTTGAATTAGTTGTCGAACTCTTTTTTTTTAAATGGTCACAATTATAAACTTATTTGTTTGTTTTTGTATAATATTTGTTAACTTGTTTAAATCCTGTTAAACATATCCTTGTGTGCATGAAATAGGATGTCAATTCGTGTTACAATACACGTGAACCATGTGACCAAAATTACGCAATATGGTGGGCGGGGTTCCAGCGTGGTCTGGTTTGAGCAGTGATCAATGCAGACATTCAGTATCCAACAACTATAAATAAGTTGAAATCAACAGTAAACACGCAGTGCAGAACATTTTGATAACGTTGAAATTCACGTGTATTCCATGGTGAAAGATGGATCCGATGTGTACAACTATACACTTACGGATATTCAGACCGATGCAGAGTGCTTCAAATGATACTGAAATACCCCTGACTTAAATATGATGATTAATTATTCTAATATGATGTTTTAAGAGGCCTAATGATGCCTAAAGAACATTGGTGAAGAAAGTACAAACCAAAAGAACGACGAGAAACACGCTTAAAAAAACACAAACATAAAAACGTTGTTACGCACCATAGGAGGCATATGACCTCAACTAGGGTACTATATGGATTCCTAGATTAGTTACACACTAAGAACATGTGGAAAAATTCCCGAAGAAGAAAATGAATCCATATAGTTGTTGTTAAAAACGCAAATGATTGCCTTAAAGCGCATTTTTCGGGAAAACCCGGAAATGTGCTTTGAGCGGTTTATTGGACTTGTATAAATTATAGTTGATTCATATAACTATAAATAAACAATGAAGGTTAAGAACCATTAAAATTAACAAACGAAAAAAAATCCAGAAGAAAGAAAACGGCCCCGGTTATGAATAGTGCCAAACGGGGACTTAGGGTGTTATTTGCTAAAAGACCAAAATGTCCCTCATTTTCATTCTTTAAAAAAACTGGTGCTATCTCCTGCATACACCCAACGTTCCCCCCACCCCTCTATCCAATTAACTCTCTATTAGTAGAAGAAACAAAAAAGAAATAAAGGGGGAAAAAGTACATATTTGCTTTTGGACTTTCTCTCTCCCATATCCCTCCTTTTCTCATTTTTTTCTTCTTCCCAAAGACCCAATGTTCTCTTTTCCTCCTGGTGATTCTGAAACCCTCCACCCAAGCTTGAGCTCTCCCTCCATGTAAAGGCTTAAACAAAGCCAATCATCACAAAAATTACATATTCCATGCCTCTAGTCTTGGAGATTCTTTTCCACCTCTCAAATCTCCAAGACCTTGAAGTTGAAACTCCATGGGTGGACTCTATTTGAAGGAAGAATCAGCACATCGAGCCAGAATATCCTGTTGGTTAAGTTAAGGAAAAACCTTAAAAACACTCATTTTCCTAGCTTCCCTTGTGACCGAAAATTTCCAGCTTTTGAACTTCATTGTTTCTTCTGTTTAGCTCTGCTTTATCTTCAAGAAAGTGCTGGAGCCTTGCTTGTTTAGTTGTCAAAACATTCATTTAGAAGCTAGAAGGTAATCCTCCTTTTTAGTGCTTTAAGCACTTCCTTTTCATTCTAGGGTTGTTCCAAAGCTTAAGTGCTTACTTAATGCTTATTGTATTCCCTTGGGCATTGGTCTATAGCTTGGAAGAGAAACCCCACCTTGATCGATTTTTAAACAAGACCAATAGAAGAGAAAAGGAGAAGAGAAAAGAAAGTACTTGAGAAACTTAAGGTAAATAATCTACCTTAATGCTTATGTTTAAGTCTTAAGAAAATTATATCTAGGTTGATATAATGGGGACTGAAAATGAATTGAGAAAATGCAAGTGAATGGCATTGAACTAATGTTAGTTGAGTTGTTTAAATTATGTTCTTTAAGGGCCTAAGTGCCATGCAATTTAAGATTATTGCACCTTGACATTATGGTAGTGAATGTGCTGAATTTGGTGCGTTGTTAGTGTCCAGGCTGGACATGGTTATTGAATTGATTTAGGTGAACTAAATAATACATTTGGGCATGCTAGAATAGTAGAGGAGCTATGGCAAAATTTCTGTAGAAATCAAGTGGTGTAGGTGATGTTATGAGTTTGAAGAACCTAAGGTTAACTAGGAGTTATTGGGGACTAATGTGGTTAGTTAATCACCCTAAATTGTTAGTTGGAGGGTTAAGATGAGTTGAGCAAAAATACGTAGCAAATATGATGTAGGAATGTCTTGGATTGCCTAGAGATGAACTAGGGTGTATGACTTGGAAAGTAATGAGTGGACTTGGGTAATAGAGATGAAAATGTCTAAGAAGAATTTATATGGTCAAAATGGTTGAGAGTGAGATTTAACTGTCATGGGAATGTTGGTAATGCACTAGTGTGCATAATGTGCAGAAAATGAGAATGAAAAATTGTTTAATTGAGTAAGGATTGAGTAATGGGTTTGATCAATGGATTAAGGAGGTTTAATGTGTAATTATGGTGTTAGAACATGTTTGGATGCATGTGGAAAGATGGGAAAATAATGAGTAAGAATTGGGATTAGAATTGTAAAATCAAATTGTCAAATGTAATAGATGATAGTAGGGTCCGGGACCTAACTCTTGTATGAGGTCCCGAACCACAAGTTAAAAAGCGCCAAGAATTGAAAATTGAGATTGGTCTGGGTCTTAGGACCAGAATGAGGTCCCGGACCACCCCCTAAAATACAACCAGAGAATTGACATGACTTGGTCCGGGACTTAAGACCTGTACAAAGTCCCGGACAAATGTAAAAATCTTCCCGAGAGTTGCTGCAACGGTCTGGTCCAGGAGTTAGGACCCGGACCAGTTGAATTTTACAACCATGAGTTAGAAAATGAAATAAGAGAAGGGGGATTGAATGGTATTGGTATTAGATGATGATTAGGGCTTGTTAGGTGACATGGAAAGGTCATTACAAGTGTGAACAAGGGAAAGATAGAATGTGGAGTTTAGAATTATAAGTTTAATGTTAATGACAACTTTAGGAACTTATAACCACAAGTGGTAATGAATGAGAAACCTTGAGATAAGAAAGGTTGATAATTGGGAGATTAAAGAAATATAAGAAACAACAAGAGAGTGTCCTAAGTAAAAACAAATAGTCGAGGTTAGTAAAGAAAATTAACCGTTTGACTGAATGAATGATAGGAACGAGAATTAGACGAAACAGAAGCCGGGCTAAGAGATCGTGATATTAGGCTAGCCATCATCAAGGTGACAGGTATGGTTTTCTTGCAATCTGTGTCCTACCGAGTTACACTAGGCTTGTGTGCTACTTGTTTATGTGTACCGACCTAACTGATAAGTGGTGAAATGATGTAATTATAAGGTCTTTATTTACCTTTATTTCATGCAACTACTGACCTATTTCACCACTTTATAGAGCATTTCGTTAATATAGTTGAACTCATACAATTTTGATTAAAATAGGTAAAAGCTCACTAGAGCAATGATTTTTGGGAGACTCTCAAGACTTTGTGGCCGAGCTTTAATGCCCTGAGGAGTGTGTCAAAGGCAAGGGTCAAACGGGACGATTTCGATGTAGAAGAAGCACTTCTGGTGTGGACCGCCCCAGGAGGACCGCCCCTGTGGGGCGGTCTGCACTAGTACAAAAAACGTCTATTTCGGCGCCCCTATTTCGGCGGTTGTAGATAAAACCGCCGAAATAGGGGCCCGAATATACCGTATGTAAAGAAGGGGTCTATTTCGGCGGTTCCTAACAAAGAACCGCCGAAATAGGCCCTTTTTAATAATAAAAAAAATTAAATAGACCTATTTCGGCGGTTCCTTACACGAAACCGCCGAAATAGGTGTTTCTATTTTTCTTTTTTTTTAATTTAATCATCTATTTCGGCGGTTCTTGTCAGGAACCGCCGAAATAGGTCTCTTTAATTTATTTAATAATTAAAAAGGGCCTATTTCGGCGGTTCTTTGTTAGGAACCGCCGAAATAGGTCCTTTTAATTAGCCCCCCAGCCCGATTCGAAACAATTACAGATCATTAGGTCTAATTAACCCCCTCTTCTCCTCTCTGTTCAGCGGCGATTTCGAACCCACCACCGCCACCACAGCCGTCGACCGCCCGCCCTCCTCCTCCTCTTGCTTTCGCCGGTGTCGCGCCGTCGGTGTGGTCTTCGGTTGGTGTCGCCGGCCTCAATCCGCCACTCAACAGAGGCGAACAGAGGTGAGAACAAACACTCACGATTGTTTCGATTTTGTTTTATTAATTGTTAATTTGTTGTTAAAATTGATAAATTGTTGTTAAATTGTGATTGTGGATGATGATATTTATTGTGTGTGTGAAATCTTTGCTAGATTTGGTTGTTAAACTATTAAATTTATGTATGCACACAAGGTGTTCGATGAAATGTCCGAGTGAATTTTTGTGCTGTTTTTTGCCCTTCTTTTAAGTATAGTTAGGTTAGCTTATTTGGGCTAGATTTTTTATGCTTATATATGGGGTGGAACAATGTTTGAGCATTATTTGTTTAAGTATAGTTAGGTTAGCTTATTTGTCCACTTAAAATTACTTGTTAATTCACAATTCATAAGTAAATATACATTGTAAATATACATTGTTAAAGTATAGTTAGGTTAGCTTATTTCCAGAAGCGTTATACTAAAAAAAATTCTTATTGTGCTTGTTTGAATGAGCTAACGATAATGTTTATAATTTACATATTTGATTATGATATTATATTATCGTTAATACAAGAGTGTGATGCATAAGTGGTATATTGAAAATTATGGATAACATGTTAAACATGAAAAATACAATTTAGGTTGTTATGTAAGTTATAGTTTGATCTTGTCATTTATGAGTTGTTATGAACAACTTCATTCATTGGTAAAAATACTAATAAACATTCGGTAGTGTATATATATATGAGTATTGTATATTCGTTAAGTTTAATATAAATTATTATAATTGATCTGAATGTTGTTCAATCTTTATGCGTTGCCTCTGTAGAGATTGGTGTTGCTACACGCGTCTCGCACGCCCGATTGAGAAGAGGGGCTGAAAACAATTCATTTATGAACCGGTATTTTTTTTTAATTTAACTCTTCATTCTCTTCATTCACTGTAATATAATCTAACTTATCATTTTTCTCTTTTGTGTCTCTACAGATAAATACTTAAGGAGCTTCTTTACCATTTGATGGTAGATTGAAAGCGGAGCGGAGAGCAATTCATTTTCGAACCGGTAATATAATCTAACGTATCATTTTTCTCTTTTGTACTTTGTATTTGATTTCCACAAATTATTGGAATTTCGTTTGATGAATGAATTTGGTATATATTAGTTTGGTTTATGATTGAAATTTGTGTTGTTGAATAATTGGTGAATGCTTAATAATAGGCATAGTTGTGTCTTTATTTTACTTTGTATTTTATTTCCACAAATTATTAAAATTTTGTTTGATGGATAAAGTTGGTATTAGTTTGATTTGTGATGGAAATTTGTGTTGATGAATGGTTGGTGAATGCTTAATAATAAGCATGGGATAGGTAAAATTATGCAAAAGTCATGCCGTTTTTTTTTAAATCTCTTCGTAATTAATTGTTTGATGTATGTGTATATGTCTAACAATATCTAATTTTTTTTATCAGGTCCGTTATTCACCTCTCTTGTTTCCCGCCTTCTTCCATTACTTTTCCTCTTTCCTCCTCTGTGCACAAGTAAGTAACTAAACCTTATTTTTTGTTTAATAAATGCAATTATGTATTTAAATATAAGTGCTAGTACATAATTTAGCTTCATTCCCTATTTGTTGATGCATTTCTTTTTTAATTTATTTTTTGTTGCTCCCTTGCAGAGACATATCAGAAGTGGTATTGCTGCATCTCTCGCACAGAAGCCTACCTCTCAGGCACCAGTCTCCCCTGTCCATAAATCCTTAAAAAACAAGTACGTATTCTAACTCTCGATTCTTTGTTAATCTGTAAACCGGTTTGAACTTATACAGTGGAGAATTGAAAGCGTTGATTTGATGATCTGAATTTGCAATTGGTTTTCAGTTAGCTAGTAAAGAATTGATTTATTTTAATTGTTGGTTGCTGCCATTGTTGGAATGTTTGTGGTTGTGATGACTTTGGTGAGTGCTGAATAATAAGCACGGGATGTGTACAATTATGCAAAGGTCATGCCAAATTTTTTGTAGAAGTGCAACAATTTCTTAAATTTAAAATGGTAGTTTATTTTGTGTTTGCAACCTTAGAGTTAGGCTAGACTAATTGTCAATCATCCCAGTCATGCTCCATTAGGAAATAAACATGTGCAACTTAATATAGGCCATATTCTACAAAGGATCTAACTCACACCTGTGATATGTTGCACATGTAGTATGGAGCGTGACTGGATGTATGGTGATAGAGGCGAACATTTTGACAAAATGCTGAAAGAGTTTTGCAAAGCTGCAGTGCAACACAAGGACAGGACAAAGGCGGAGAAAATTCCATGTCCTTGTGTTGATTGTGGTGTGGTTAGACATTATTCAAGCATCAACCTCGTACAACTCCATGTGAAGACCCGTGGTTTCATGCCACATTATACAAAATGGATTTTTCATGGAGAACGTGTTGAAGATAATGCTTCATCTTCCTACAGTCACGATCGGTGTAACTCAAGAACCGAGCAGACATTCGATACTACTAACGAGTCAGAACTCCCAAGCGCTTCCGGAGTCAATGTTGACAGTGAGTCGACTTATCATGATGAACAAATTGACGAGATGCTTGGTAACGTTGAGGATAACTTTGTCGACCGGCCGGATGAGTATCAAAGGTTGTTGGACGCATCCAAAACGGCGTTGTATCCTACTTGCACTAAGTACACGAAATTGACAGCTATATTGAATTTGTTCAACCTGAAGGGAAGATATGGATTGAGTGACAAAGGTTTCACGGCATTCCTCGAGCTGATTCATGATATGCTACCGGATGAGAACGGTCTCCCTACGACCACGTATGAGGCAAAGAAATGGGTGTGTCCAATGGGAGTAGAGTACAAAAAAATTCACGCGTGTCCAAACAACTGTGTGTTGTACAGGGGTGAATACGAACATCTGGACAATTGCCCAAAATGTTCGTTGTCCCGGTATAAGCATAAAGATGGTGAGTACTCCTCCGTTCAGAAAAAAAGCCCTCCAGCAAAACTTGTTTGGTATTTGCCGATTATACCCAGATTCAAACGGTTGTTTGCGAATCCGAAAGATGCAAAGAACTTACGATGGCATGCGGAGGGTAGAAAGAGTGATGAGAAACTAAGACATCCAGCAGATGGGCCTCAGTGGAGAAACATCAATAGACGGTTCAAAGAACATTTCGGACATGAAGATAGGAATCTGAGGCTTGGGTTATGTACTGATGGAATGAACCCGTACGGCACATTGAGTAGTCAACACAGTACATGGCCTGTTCTGCTAGTGATCTACAATTTGCCCTCATGGTTGTGTATGAAACGAAAGTACATCATGTTATCGCTCCTGATATCTGGTCCCAAGCAGCCAGGTAATAGCATTGATGTGTACCTTGCCCCTCTGATCGACGATCTGAAGCTATTGTGGAATGAGGGGACCGTGGTATATGATGCTTATGCAAGAGAGAATTTCACGCTCAAGGCTTTGTTGTTCTGTACCGTCAATGACTTCCCTGCGTATGGGAACTTGTCCGGTTACACGGTTAAAGGAACATTTGCATGTCCCATATGCGAGGAAGACACTTGTTCGGACCGTTTAAAACATTGTGGGAAGAATGTTTATATGTGTCATCGACGTCTTCTCCCCGAAGATCACCCTTATCGAGTAACGAAGAGAAAGTTGTTCAATGGTCAAGCCGAAACTCGTGTGGCCCGTCTACCTCTGACCTCTGAGGAAGTGTACGAAAAGGTTAAGGACATTGTAAATGTATTTGGAAACACATCAAAACCGACGAAAAACATTTGGAAAAAGTGTTCTATCTTTTGGGAACTACCTTATTGGCGTCATCTTTCTGTGAGGCACTGCTTAGACATCATGCACATTGTGAAGAACGTTGGTGAGGCAGTGAGTGGGACTTTACTCAATATACCCGGCAAAACAAAAGACGGATTGAAAATCAGAAAGGACATGCAAACCATGGGTATACGAAAGGAGTTACACCCACAAGAGAATGGGAAACGAATCTACCTACCTCCTGCATGCTACACGCTCTCAAAGGCTGAAAAGATTAGTTTCTGCAAATGTCTGTACTCGGTAAAAGTACCGTCTGGATACTCTTCAAACTGGAAGAACATTGTATCGATGAAGGATTTAAAACTTTTAGGCATGAAATCTCACGATTATCATGTACTGATGTTACATCTTCTTCCGGTCGCAATTCGAGGGATATTGCCATCTGATGTCAGAAATGCTTTAACTCGGTTATGTTTCTTTTTCAACGCTGTGTGCTCCAAGGCAATTGACGTAACCTCTCTAGATGATCTACAACGTGAAATTGTTATCACTTTATGTCAACTTGAGATGTATTTCCCACCATCTTTCTTTGATATAATGGTACATCTAATTGTGCACATCGTTCGAGAGATACAGTTCTGCGGTCCGGTATACTTACGGTACATGTACCCTTTTGAACGGTACATGGGTATTCTGAAAAGTAGAATGAAGAATAGGTATCGACCAGAGGGGAGCATTGTTGAAGCAACAGTGACTGAGGAAGTCACGGAGTTTGTGACCGATTATTTGAGTGAGGCAGAGTCTATTGGTATCCCAAAACCACGACACTATGGCAGGTTTAAGGGTAAAGGTGTTATTGGTAGAAAGATCGTGCAAGTTTCGCGTCTACTTATTCATCAAGCACATTTGTTTGTCTTACAACATCTTGAGGTTGTTGAACCTTATTTGGAAACCCATATGGTTGAGTTAAGGCATCAAAATCCTTTGAAAAACCACATTTGGCTGACAAAAGAACAAAACCGAGTTTTTATCCAATGGTTCAAAGATCATGTGTTGACATTAGCATCATCAGATCCAGAAGCTGTAAGCGAAGAGATCAGATGTTTGGCAATCGGACCTGAAACTAATATTACATCTTTTGAGGGGTATGATATTAGTGGGTATACATACTACACTGCACGCCAAGATGCCAAATCGATAAACCAGAATAGTGGGGTAAAAATTGAAGCTGCTGCCACTGAGTACCACAGCGGTAACCGATCTCAACCAGTTAGTAATTGGTATTATGGTGTCATCGAGGACATCTGGGAACTAGACTATGACATTGATTCCTTTCTGTTGTTCCGGTGCAAGTGGGTGGACAACCGACGCGGGTACCAAAATGATGGAGGGCTTACCATGGTTGATCTTTCACGGTTACACGGTTATAATGATGATCAATTTGTTCTGGGAAAGGATTGCGAGCAAGTGTGGTATGTTGAGGATCCGAAAGACTGCAGATGGTCTGTTGTTCTTCCAGGAAGAAGGCCGGTTGTAATGGAAAATGAAAATGAGGATAACGATGAAAATGGGACTGTAGAGGAAACATCCTTGTTTCCTACTGGATTACCGGATTCGATTGATGATACTGAAAACGATTTGCTCTACGCACGATCAGACCATGATGAGGGTGTTTGGGTAGAAAATATGAAATGATTTATGTTTTTGTACGTGTCAGGTAATGTTGTTAGTAGAATGTAGACTGTAATATCATCTTAACTGTTATTGTTATGCATCATAGTATTTATGTTATGAGTTTAACTGATGAAAATGCTTTATGATTTTTTTTTGCAGTGGATGATCACCCTATAGATGACCCCATTGGACGGCTTATCTCGACTGGAGAACCTGAGCCACAGCCGAATAGACCAAGTAAGCGGGTCACGAGAGGAGGAAAGAAGAAGAAGGACCAGGTAGCAGTACACGAGACTGAGGCTGGCCCTTCACAGCAGACCGAAGAGGAGTCGGTTGTGCCACCAGAGGCGAAGAAGCAGAAGAAAAGAGGTGCAACACGTGGGCTGAAGGCTAACAAGGGCCCTCCTACAAAACCGGTCGACTTCAATCAATTCAACCAGCCCCATGGAAATTGGAAGAATGACTTCACCGCTTACGGTAGCCATTTGGTGAAGTCATATTGCGACATAAACCACACCTGGAAGCAAGTGCCTCAATCATTGAAGGATACTATGTTTCAGCGTCTTCAGGTAAATCTCTACATTATTACTATGATCTTTTGTGAAATAATAGAACATTTATGTTTACTTTACTAACTGAATGATCATGTACGTAGTCTCGTTTCTCCGTGGATCCCGCACTTAAAAACGATGTGCTATCAGCGATGTCGAAACAGTTCCGGGACCACAAGAATAAGTTGGCTGACAAGTACATCTACAAGATGCCTACTCCAGAAGATCCAGATGAGCCAGATCATGGTGGAGACGGTGTGAGACCACCATGGGAGGTTTACGAGGGCATAACAGAAGAGCAATGGCTACAATTTGTTGAGAGGCGTCACACACCTGAGTTCCAGGTGCACTTTATTGTCATACATACATAAATTAATCTTAATTTCTTATGTTTTTTTGTGTTCAATTTCACTTAACATGATCCCATTAATTTATGCAGGCTCTCCGTGCGAAACAACAAGCAAATGCTAAGAAGAATCTGTACCCTCACCACTTAGGTGGAAAAAGTATTGCTCAAAGGGTACCAGAATGGGAGCAAAAGGGATATCTGCCCACGGATGGCTCATTGGATGCCAGTGGCAGAAGAATGAAAGTGTGGGAGTTAAGCCACATTCCGAAGAACTCTACTCCCGAAAATCCTCAATATGATGAAGCCACGAGAGCAGTTATTGCTCAAATGGTAAGTGATATCATTTCATTTTCAGTCAAACTGTTCATTTCCTTTGTATATGAACTTATGTTAAACTAATAACTGTATTTGTGTGTTATATTAGGGTGAATTAAGCTCTCAGCTCACCCAGGGCACCTGGACCTCACAGAGGAATGATGATCCTCTTACACGCGCTCTTGGTAAGAAGGATCATCCAGGTCGTGCCATTGGGTTTGGTGGGCACGTTGGTATCCGCCAGGCATTTGGCGCACCCGGGTCCAGAATCAGCCGGGGACAGTCGATTAGCTACGAGGAGCACCTGAGAGCGATGGCTGAGATGGAGCAGAGGATTACTCAGAACGTCGACGAGAGGATCGCTCAGGCTATATCAAGGATTCAGCCACAGCAGCATGAAAGCCAAGAGGTTTCTCGACCACCAGTTGATCAGTCACCCATTCAGCAGCAGAATGCACCGGTAGTGAGAAGTAGTGTCCACTCGGCTGATCCGTTTCCCTATGCATCTCTACAGGTTAGACTTACATTTCAATTGAGTACATGACGATTATGATTTTTAACTTGATCACTAATATCATCATAGAAGAATTCTCAATTTTTATCTAAACAAGTTCCACATAACACTCAGGCACCCACTGAGTGCCATCTGTTTTTACAAATTGGAGTAGAAGAGGTCATGGTTGCATGGGGAAAACTTTTCCCCTCTCGTCCAAGTGATATTGTGCACGGTGAACCACTCCGACATTACCATGCACGAGTGCTTGTAGACGAATTTGTTGCAGAGCATGCTGACGTCGGTTTACCGGTGCCGGTCCCACAAAGACCTACCGTGCGTTCTGCACAAACTGCGACAGTGCAGTGGCCTGCACGATTGGTCAGACTCCCTGGGCAGGTATTACTCTTAACCGTTGCTATAAAACTATTGGTGTACCACCTTGCATCCATATACTTAATTAGACTAATATCATAGGATATGACCCCACCGAAGACTGATAAGGGCAAAGGAAAAAGAATTGCCACACCTGTGCAATCAAAGGCATCCACAAATTTTGTGCTTAGACCTGCTTTGGTGGAGAAGAGAATATTGGCCGGCTTGTCGACCAATATGCAGATTCTGCATTCCTCGTTGTTGGTGCTACCACCGGATAGTGATTCCCTCATTGTGGAAGATCCCGAGCGGATATTTCACTATATAGTTCAAGGAGAAGATATACATCGATTTGAGATGTATATGTCCGACTTCGAGGAGTGCTTCAGGAGGGATTGGTTGAATGTGTCGATTATCAAGTCGGCCGCCATGTGAGTGACTTCTACCTTTTATATTTGAATTCATTAATTGGTGATGAATTAGATGTTTGAATATAAAGTTAATGACTAATGATATTGCCTCATAGGTGGGTGCATGATAAGGCGATCAATGTCTATCAAGATCAAAGATTTGGATTCCTGTGTCCTGCTATGTGCAATGAATCCAGAATGACAGTGATCGCGCAAGGCCTTATGCAATATATGACGAATGCCCTCTATGAATGTTCGAAAAAGTCATTTATTATGCTGCCATATCATTCAGGGTATGATATTTGACTATTTCTATTAGTATTATCTAAAACATATAGTTTGTGTTAGTTGCTTAATGATTTCAACACATTGTGTAATTTGTGGACAGTCGACATTGGTCATTGCTTGTGCTGGTGATGGGGAAGCACCCACGAATCTTGCAATTTGACTCACTTGGTGCGGGTGCCAAGAGACCGAAGATCGCCACCGCAATACTGGGGTAATTATTTTGTTATCGTAAACAACAATTATTTTACATAACATTAACTGTTTCATAATTTGCTACTGATGCTTAAAACTATATATATTGCTGATGTATATAGTTCCATGAAAGCTGCATTAAGACTCCAGGGTATAACAATGAAGAATAACATCCCTTGGAACACTGTCAAGGTACTCTATTAATTGATAAATTTGTGTGATAATGTTTAAACTTGTTTATAACTGTCAATATGTGTGTTTGTATAGTGTCCGATGCAGCCTGGGGGGTCAGAATGTGGATACTATGTCATGAGATTCATGAGTGACATAGTAGGAGCGGCGAACCTTTTACCAGAGCACTCGTTAGACATGGTAACATTCTTTGAAAGTTTCAGTTATGCTCTTTACATGTTGTTAGACTTGTACGTTTTAGATTAATGTTCATTTTTTTTCAAGGCTTACGAACAAGTGTTCAAAGATGGTCAGTATGATGATGCTCAAATTGTTGAGATGCTTGAGGAATGGTCGGAGTTCGTCTGCACAAGTTTAATGAATTGATGATCATGAAGATGTTTTGCTAACTTTTTCGAGTATGTAAATATAACTCTGTACACTTGTGGATGGTGTATGTGGTAATGGTAGATTGAATTGTAATGGTGTTTTTATTTGTATTGAAAGTGTGAAAGTAAGTGTAATTGCATTGGTTTTGTTAACTCTCAAATTGTGGTGCGTCGTTGGTATTAATTGGGAGCTTTTATAACTTTTTAAATGTGTGCTGGAGCTCCCTGTATGGATGAAGCATTATTACAGGTCTGATTGAATCAAATGTGGTGAATATATATATATAAGCTGGGATGGAAAAAAACAAAAAAAAATATACCTATCTCGGCGGTTCTTAGAGAACAACCGCCGAGATAGGCCCCTGGGATTGACCGTGTGTGAGATTGACCATGGGTCTATCTCGGCGGTTGTTCTCTAAGAACCGCCGAGATAGACTCATGGTCAATCTCACACACGGTCAATCCCAGGGGCCTATCTCGGCGGTTGTTCTCTAAGAACCGCCGAGATAGGTACATCTAGTTCGGCGGTTTACACCGCGGTGCTCACACTATTCGGCGGTGCTCATTGGTTCACAACCGCCGAAATAGGCCCATTGGAACCGCCGAAATAGGCCTTTTTTCTACTAGTGTTCTAACACCAGCTAAATGGTTTTGCTACCTCTGCTGTCCATGTGTACCGCAGACCAATCCCCATCAACTTAGTGCAACATATGAATTTCCTTTTCTTACCGCTCATTTCCTTTTCCTAAATTTCCACGAATTTATCCTCAACCCACGGCATAGTTTATCCAGATGACACGGAATCTCCCATGTCAATGTCCCTTTATCCCTATATATCCGGTCTGAATCGGGAAAATTTCCTGAAGCGGGTGTTATCCTAATTCATTTCCTCATCGTGGGTACTTTTATCAGTATTTCCAGAAAACGTGTTTTTTTTTTTAATATTTGTACAGAAACCGATAATAAGGTTATTGGTTTCTGTACACTGATAATAGAATTATCGGCTTCTATAAATGTAAAAGTAACCATTCTATAGTTTGTAAAGAAGTTGATAATGACATTATTGGCCATAAAATGAGTAAAATCAATATATAATTAATTAAACTAATCTTACTATTCAATAAAAATGGACAATTAATTAAACTAATCTTACTTTAACAACTATTACCTAAATTATTATAGGTTAACATATGTGTTTAATATCCGAATAGTATATTTAGTAGTTAATTATAATCCCGTTAATATATTTAGTAATTAATTAATTTTACAATAATATATCTATTTAACACATATTTTAACGTATAATAATAGTTGTTAAATTAACGGTTAGTTTAATTAGCAATCTAATGTAGTTAAATTAAATTAGTTTTTTTACCGTATGTTTTAATTGTAAACTAATTAATTATATTAAAGTGATTTATTTAGGTCATAGTTATTAAAATAAGATTAGTTTAATTAATTGTTCATTTGTATTGATTAGTAGATAGTTAGTTAATTAATTATTAATTTTAGCCATTTTATGGTAACCGCTGTGGGGAAATGAAGTGAGATAACACCACTAGGGGGAATTTTTCCGTCTGAATCGTCATTGATATATCCCTATGTTTAATTTTCTTCGGCCGCCGCTTCACCGACTTGGTCAGTTTCTCATGATGCAATCAAGTGGTTCCATCCACTCGTGCCCCCTTTTCACCCTTCCAGTAGGTCCTATCACCTTCCTCCTCTTTCCTGCTGTGTTTCTTCACTCGGTACAAGCACAATCCAACTCCGGCACGGACAATTCGCATCCGCCCATCAGCGACTACAGAGGCCAGGTCAATCCAACGACTGCGATCATAGTGCTGGTACTCGTCTTGGCACTCCTCCTAGCAACTATACTCTCCCTTATCTTCCGCGTGTGCGCCTGCCCTACATCAATCACGTCATCCTCCTCCCGTGGTGCTGATAGTAGAAACAACCATTATCGACTTCCGATCACCATCCTCTCCGGTTCACGACACAGGCCACCGGCTGAACAAGGGCTCAACGGGTGGGAGATTGACGGACTACCCACGTGCGTTTTCTCTGAGATCAAGCAACGGAAAAACGAAATAGGTTGCGCCGTTTGCCTGAGCGGAGGGTTCCGGGATGATGAGAGGCTGCGCATACTCCCAAACTGCGGTCATGCGTTTCACATGGGTTGCATAGATCCCTGGCTGAAAGTGCGGTCCACTTGTCCTGTTTGCAGAGTCAATATTCTAGGTTTTCCATCCGAAACTAACATCCGAGTTTCCCGCCGTGGTGAGTGCCGCCGGTGAAGATGATCAGGTCAGTCATTCGAACTGAAACGGATTGAACGTAGGATCCGATGAGAAAGTACGAGTATCGGCATCGGAGTGTGTAGTAGCTGCAGCCTGCAAAGGATGTAGTGGACGAGATCAACCGGTGTCATCGGCGGACATAGATGATGATATGATATGATAAGACGGGAAATCTTTTGAAAAGCTAAAACGTTCAACATTCAGGCTCCGTTTCCTCATGGTTGTTTTTTTTGTTGTTCTGATCGGATATTTGGTTTTTATACGTGGCAGTATTCGAAGCGGCTCTGGTGACTTCGCAGGAGATCGAAGGCACGGTACCTTCGCTTTTTTTAGCCTTTCGATCAACTTTTTTCTTAATCTAATGGTCTGTATCTAACATGGAATATCTAGGGTATATGTGTAAAGTGCTCAATCTGTCAGGGGTATCCAGGGATAGATTCGTAAACTTACGAAATAACTCTTTTTGTTTTCCCTCAATTTCTTAATATACGTTCATTCTCCCCCAAATGAGAACAATATTGATTTTCTCTCTCCTAAAGTTTTCCGTAGTGTCAAAACAACTTTGCACATACCTCTTCGCCTCTCAATCTCTAATCTCCCTTTCACCAACTGCTCGGATGAATCTCCATAACCACCTGCATATCTCCCTCTATAAGATAGGGATTCTGTGGCGAGGAAAGAGATCCAATAGGACAACAATTTCACTTGACGGGAACGATAGATAGACAGCACAAGGAAACAGAGAGAAAGAAAACAAGAAGAGAAAAAACTTAACATAAGTGTTAGGCGGCGGTCTTCAAGGCAGCCGCTTTTGATTTAGCTAGTATAATTTTCAACTCAACAAATTCAAGGTAAGCAAAAACATTTCTTTCAGTTCTGATTTTGGTCTGTTTATCCAATTTTGAGAAGCTACGTCCTCGTATCAACTTAAGGGGGTCACCAGTGCCGGACGTGAATAAACCACCACAGCGAACAACTTCGATCGTTGTATCCCTGGTTTGAAGATTTTGTCGCTTTGCTTTGAAAGATCTTTCATCTATTTTCCAGCAAAGAGGAATAGAGATAAAAGATGAACACTCTCGGCGGTCTGAAGAACTCACTGGAGGCAGCAGTGGTGGAAGGGGTGGGGTTACAGAGGCAACCGTGATAACTGCTGTTGATCCTCTTGTCATGGAATAACACAAGAGAAAGAGTAATTCTCTAGTATTCTTTTGCATCATTTCTTCGCTGAACTGTCACTAACTAGTTGTTTAATTTTCCTAACTATCTCCTATTGGTTGGATGTTTAGTTGCACAGCTGTTGTTAGTGAAAACATGATAATTGCTATTGAAATGTGTTGATCAGAGATGCATCTATGGCCGAAGAGAAGATAAGAAGGTCGTTTAAGGGAGAATACTTGAAAATGGAACGGAATATACAACTAATGAACAGCGAGAAGAGGAAGTCACCGCTCTCGCAGCAACGACGATGCCGAGGAACAATTACCTTGTTCTCTGCTGTCAAGATGTGTTGTTATTGATATTATTCTGCTCTTGCTTCGGAGGTAATTTTACCCCAAAACCCACCGCCTTTTGATACGGTTTTGATATATTGTTGGCCGGTTTCATGACATCTTTTTCATACTTAAAGTTTCTGGTTGATAGACTTGCTGCTTTTGGTATGATGAATTGTGCATCAACTTTCATATGGATGGGAATCAAATTAATAGAACAAAGTGAGTTACATGGATCGTCAGTGAATTTCTATGAACTGGTGTAATTCATCAGAATTTGATGTGAAATTCCCCGTCTCTGAATACTAAGCCACAGCAAAGATTTTCCTTCTTTTTATAGAATTGTCTGTCTGGATAGCTAGGCATATTTGAAACTTATATGAATTGTCTATCTATCGTTTGATTAAACGAATTTCACCAGACTTGAAATTGTCTGCAACCAATTTCTTAATTTATGGCAAATAGCTGATGTTGCTAGGCATGACGACATATGAATCATCCATTACTATGTTGAACAAACATATCCGAGAACATCTTCACGCTTTGCTTATAATTGTTTTTTTTTTTGTATTTGTAAATTAAAGGCACTAATAACAACTGCAAACAAGATTTCATATCATAGGATAAATGCAAATTCAACTTAAAGTTAAAGGGCTTGTTTTTGAAGATAGTCATGTACCTACCTACCTGTTTATTTGTATTTAAAGAATCTATGTGGAGTATTTCCTGCTTGCTTGCCAGATTAATTAACAAGAGACATTCTTACAATATTGGAGCTCAGAAAGGGATCATGAAGTTTAGTAATCAAGAGAAAAAATCCATCTTTTCCTTAAAACAGTGTTGTAAGAAATTTGTTATATTTAATTCAAGGCTTGTTGTTGTCGTTCTGAGCTCTGCAAGTGCTTAGCCATCATTTTCAGGGTAGCCATCATCTTTCCGTACTTGTTTTTTTAATTTTATGTCATTCGTTGAACAAGTATTCTTATGTAACTAGTTCTTCTTCGAGGAGAGTTCGAACCGATCTTGGTGTAAACCCTCGTTAAATTTTATATTGATTTAGGGAATGCTGAAAAGGGTTTATGGATTTTTTAACTATATATCCTTGTAGGAATGAAGTTTATCTTCCACTCCACTACTCACCCTTGAATCTGTTTTTGTTTTTGGTTGTGATTCTCTCCGAATTCTTAGCATCTTCACAATTCTGAAAGTAGTAGAGGACTGTGTAAAGATGGCATCAATATTAACAACATCAACTGATTGACTGATTGATTGATGTGTCTAACGACACATGTTTTTGGTTGTGAAAGTATGTTTTAGTTAAAGTAAAGGCATGTTTAATCATAGGCTAGCATGTTTTAACAACGTGTCCAACTTTCGGTCTGTCTCTTTTTGTTTCATCTATGGCCCGGTCAGATAATGGATGTGAATGCGCTTCCTGTGATAGCTTGCCTTCACCAAGATCCGAAGTACCCATTTAGCTCCTTGCTAGAGATGATGCAATCGTATGAGTTCCTATATGTATTTGTTCTTCGTCCGTTCAGAGTTTTCCTCCTTTGCCTTATATTTACATTGTCTTATATCTAAAATTTGTTGTTGAGTAGTAATGACATAGATCTGACAGACAATATTTTGTGGCCAGTTGGGCTGTGTTTAACTATTTAATGTATGTGCTTGTCTGTTGACTGTTTCTGTTGGCTTGAATTAGTACTATAAAGATGATGTGTTTAATTGTAGCGGTCCTGTTGGTGACATATATTTTTTGAATAGAAATCTGACAAGTCTAACCACAGTGTGCTGAAGGAGTCGGTTCTCATGAAGTTATTAGGTGCTTACAAATTTGTTGGCTAATATGTTAAATGTTTCATTGTCGTGATGTTCTCTTTTTTTTCTGGGGATATTGTGAATTTTCTTGTTTTATCTTGCCTTGCGGCGTGTATCTTAGTTCATATTTTCAAACTTTTTTTTACCTATTGTTTCAGTGCTCATCCACGATACTACGATTCCTGTCAAACAGGAAGGTGCAGATGCGGTTGAATTATTGCCAGCTGAATCATCAAGTGATTCTCCAAGAGTTGAGGAGTTGCTGTCTATGGACATTGACACTCACAAATGCTGATGTTTGTGAGATAGACAACGGGTGGTGAGCTTTACGATGCTGCTGGTGTATAGTTTTAACTCTCGAAAATGGTGACCAATACAACAGAGGGAGTGGCTCCTTAGATTTATAGAGGCCCTTCACTTTTTACATTTGACATTTATTTTGTTTGTTTTGACAATTAGAATAATACACACTATCAATATTTGATCTATTGGAATGAATATACAGCACGGCATCTAGCATACGACTCAAGATTTTTATGACGATGATAGTAGTATAGTACTGTAGTGGTAGGATTTTACTTTGTTCATGGAAAATCAAAGTTGGAGTATTCAAGGATATGGTAGCGGCCCGACCCTCTTGATATCTGACTTATAGGCGAGTTTTACTCTCATCTTGTCATAAAAATCTACCATGTGGTCATAAAAAAGTATGATCCAGTCACGGAATTTGTAGGCATCGGGTCCTTTTTTTAGACAACATATATAATAGTATACCCTACAGGGCTACCTGACCGTACACCATTGAGCTACCTTCCCGTCCTGTGATACAGCTACCTGAATCCTCCCAGGCCAAACTTTTTTTACCAGACTATCTCGATACCTCACTTATAGGTGAGTTTTTACCACAATCTTGTCATAAAAATCTACCATGTGGTCATAAAAAAGTATGATCCAGTCACGAAATATGCAGACATCAGGTACTTCTTTTGGCCATCATATACAATAGTATACCCTTGTAGGGCTACCCGACTGCACAATATTGAGCTACCTGCCCGTCCTGTGATGCATCTACTTGAATCCTCTCCAACCAAGCTTTTTTACCAGACCATCTCAAAACCTGACTTACATGCAAGTTTTACCACCATCTTGTCATAAAAATCTACCATGTGGTCATAAAAATATATGATCCAGTCACGGACCTGATGGTCTGACCATACTTTTATGACTTTCTCCATAGTTTCCAACCGCATGGTAGATTTTTATGACAAGATGGTGGTAAAACTCACTTGTAAGTCAGGTATCAAGATGGTCTGGTCAAAAAACTTGACCGGAGAGGATTCAAGTAGCTGCATCACAGGACGAACAGGTAGTTCAATGTTGTGCGATCTGGTAGCCCTGTAGGTGTATAGAAATATATTTACCCGCGTTGTATTTTGTTCAAACTCCTCAAGGCTACCTGTCACACAACAATGATTTACGTGCACAGCCAGAAATACATTTATCTGCGGTGCATTTTGTTAAAGAAAAGTTTACCTAATGTTTTCTTTATTTTATTTGTCAACAAAAGGTATATATCTAATATTTAAACTATCTTTGACACCTAAATTTATCTAACTTATATTTTTTATTAACATATTTTTCCCAATAACATTTACTAGTTCTTAAATATTTAGTAAATATCTTTATTTTTAATTTAGTCGTTTAGATCGAGTTAGCTTTCTTTTATGCTTTTTTATATAAAATATAACAAACTAATTTTTTATGCTTTTCCCTTACCCTCCTCACTTCTTGCGCCAAAAGAGAATCTTTTATTTAGAACAATATGTTTTATCCAAAGTTTGTTTAACTTGAAATTTGCCTGAAAAAGAAAAGTATCAAAAGACAATAAAGCTGCCAAAAGAAAAAAAATATTCCTTAGCATCTCTATTCTACAATACCTTGGATGTCAAAAGCCTGGACTCAAAGAGTCGCTAGACCATCTAGGTCAAGTTTAATTGAATGGTTAGAGATCTTAGTTCTACAAATCATATAAGTGAAAACTTTACATCATACTACCATCCCAGTCCAAACATCTAAAGCAAAAACAACAGTCCTCTTTCGTCCAGTATAAGGGGCAATTGATCTCAGCCAAGCACTGGTAGAACATTGATTAGTCACATTGCACTCAGGTACCACTGATAAAATATCATGATGATCGCATGACCTGAAATCAGAGATGAGCAGTAATGAGAATACAAGCCCGCATGAAGGGTACGGGTTTCAGGTTGCAGAAATAAAATCATTATAAGATCTTTTATCACTGTTCCTATCAGATTTATAACAACAAACAACAATACTAAATTTTTTCTGGTGAACCTCCATTCTAACCGATAAAAAAAGATACAACAAAAAATATTTTACAGGGTATTTGATCTTTGAAACACGAACCTTTTTTTAAGGACATATCAAGGTGAATTAAAATATAGATATGGACTGGATTGAGTCTAATGGCTCTCAAAAGTAATTTGCAATCCCAACTCAACTAATATTATCAATTCATTGTAGAAAATTGAAAAGTGAATGTTAAAAGTCCCTTTCTCCATAGTTTCTTATAGTTTATGCACTCCTTTTATTCTTTCTGAAGACTGACTGCTCAACTGGCGGTGGTATCTGAAGACAAACATCAGATAATGGAAACCTTGACATATCACTGAAACATGGTAAGTATATCATTAGCCAATATAGATCATTATATGTATATCGCAAGTACTGGAATGCCAATTAAAAACCAAAGAATGACAATAGTCACTTGTTAAGTGATTATCAAACATTTATTAAAAGAAACAAAATATCCATAAAACACAAAAGCTACACTAGAGGTAATCAGAATTATAGTTCAAGAAAATCAATGTTTTACTTTAGCTGAACAAAAAACAATTCCGCAGGGCTATGTTCCTGATTGTACACTCGAGAAGGAATCTTGTTAGCAGAAGCATTTGATGAGTCTGGTTTCACATTCGTTGTATCGTTGTTTGGCTGCAAGCAAAACAGACATAAATATTAGAAAATTTGGACCAAAAAAGGGACAATGTAGGATAATTGAGCGCATAATAGATTGAGCTGCTGAGATGAAAACAACTCTCTGCAATAATACCTTCACTTTCTCAATGAGACCGGCCATGCAACAGGTGCATGTCGACCTTGTTTTCTCACTAGTGCCAAACCTCTTATACACAACATTACTAGCAGATCCCTTAACCTGGAATGATAAGGTCTTTCTTCAGGTCAAATTAAAGGTGCAGAGACCCAGATGATAACATCAATTCATACAAATGAACTCAAAATTAGTGCAGATACATCAGCATGTGTCTGTACTACAAGTTAAAATTACAAGCACGAGGCTATCATAAACACAATCCATATCTTAACTAAAATAGCATCATGTACCCGCTATTACATTGAACACTGCTCTTTCAGTGGGGCACTCAGAAATAACAACGTGAATGGGGGATCCAAACGGAGGGTTTGCATTAGTGTTACAATATAAACACACCATATGACAATTAGATCATAATAAACAGTCACAAAGTAATATAATTTGCATGGAACCAAAGTTCAATGTAAATTAGTTGCAGAGAATCTATGCGGTGTAAGAATCATATTTCATAAATAATAACTCTACAACAGCCTAGACATATCATTTTACTGGATTGCACAAATTGGCATCTAAAATTATCATAGATGAAAACCAGTACAATAAAATGAACGAATGCTTCAAACATACGTACAAACAGAAATGGAGAAGAGTTGCCTACCCCGATGTCATTGTAACTCGGTTTCTGCCCAAGAAATATATAGAGGAGTACGTCCAGGATGTTAAGAAGTGTCTTGCCTGTATCACAAATGGGGAAGGATATGAACTCAGTATAACTCCAATGAGTAAGAGAAGCTTGATTCTTACTTATCACCAAATGGAGAAGTAAACACCAACTTATATTGCACTCAAATACTCACATTTTTTTAACAAATAGTAGAAGATGACCCCATCAACATACGTATAAACAGAAACAAGAGTTGATGTCTGTAAGGCTTTCTGTCCAAGAAATCTGTAGAGGAGTAAGTATAGGATGTTAAGAAGTGTCTTGCCTGTATCACAAATGGGGAAGGATATGCAGTATGTATAACAACTCCAATAAGTAAGAGAAGCTTGATCCTTACTTATCACCAGATAGAGAAGCAAACACCAACTTATATTGCACTCAAATACTCACATTTTTAACAAATAGCAGATTCCCTACGCATTATAAATATCTACTTTAGTTCTTCCGTATATTTCTTGAGCAGACATATGATGGTTGACATCATCAGACCATTTAATCTTCTTTATAAGATCAGCATCACAGAAGAAACATCATAATTGGATTTCACCACCATAGATGATGAAGTTTGAAATTATTAAAAATATATAACGAAGAGAAACTCTGCTAATGCAACTAAAGCATCAGTTCTCTACTTCTTCTACCCACCAGAGACATCTTTCATCCACTACTCAAGAGAAGGGATAAACATCTAGCACGTTATATATAAATGCAAGGAAATACTAATTATACAAAGTATGGACAACAATGTATAGAAAGAGTGAGGAAAAAAATTGAATGTTATAAGCCTGACCAAAGAAAAATTCAAACGTCTCCCAAAGATCTTAGCGCAATACCATGACAGAGATCAGCAACTTCATCTAGACCAATCTGTCAAAGAAGTGTTATTATCACACAAACAGACAACATAAAGATGAGTGTTGAGGAAATGGAATACTATATGAACAGTGAAGATATGAAGTAGAAATATATAAGTGATCATGACATTTTAACACAAGCCATGTTTAGAATGACAAGGTAGTGTGTATTCAGCAGTGAGATAGAGAATTTGATCTAACAAGGTTGTCACATGTAAAAATTGAACATTAAACCTTGTCATGTCTACTCTTGAAGAATGATATATGTAGTTGCACTGAGTCTGTGTACCCTTACCCGTCACATATTAACCAATCATCCACTCCAACAAGCTTCGCGTTAAGAGCCCTCTGAACATCTTTCTTATTCAAATATGTTAAGCCCCTTTGCACAGAGCATGGGTCAGGTGACTCATTTTCTTCCTTGCATGGTATCCTTTTCCTGTTTACATGTTAGTTATTTTACAATGAAACAGACAAAAGGAAATGTCCTTTGGCAGCTAAATACGAAGTGTAAAAAGGATATACATCCTTACAAGTTGGGATTCAGCAGTAATATTGATTAAGCAAATGTTAGCTGAAATGTCTAGATTACTGATGTAAATTCTGAATTCCTTGTAGACTGAAGCATTCACTTGTGAACATGATAGTTCTCTCTGATCTGTTGTCCAACCAACTTTGAAAGATGATTGTTTAAGCGAGTAATAAGTAGAATTGATATCAATCCGTGTGACCAAAAATAGCCACTTTGAAGTCCAAGTCAGACTGTAGAAGTGGACTTGCTAGCTGTACAAATATTCAACATAGATTATTAAAGGTTTATTCACATTAATAAATGTCTAACAAGCAATAATCCACATTCTAGAATACAATGTCACAGAGCACCAAACTCATTTAGCTAGTCATATGGTAGTCGTCGGAGAAAATTTTGAGCTTCCACATATAAAAGGTCACCTACAACAACAGTTATATTTGATAGAAGGAAGCAATCAAATCAATCCTCAGAAAATTAGTGATGAAGAAAAAAAAACAAGTGAAAGCAGTTAGGGCTATCTCCACCTCACTCGCACTTAATGGCCATACCGCAACAGCCACTGCAGAGAAAGGGGATGAGAAATCGAGACAATCACCAGCAACAACCTCCACTATCTACACACCCGACTGTTTGATAGTGTGTCATACGGGCACTACCACTAACAACGCCACCAGCCCCGCCGCTGCAAATATCGCCATCAGCACCTGCTCCTTCATTCTCAGTGAATGTAATTCTCGATGAGAAGCCACTACCAAGTCTACTAGATTGGCGACTAATTTCTCCAAAACTTGATTTTTTTGTTGAAGATCTGAAAACTGATTTTGATTACATGAATCTGTATGGGAATAGTGGGGATGTTGAGTAACCTGATCGATCGATAGGTGAACTGTTTGTGTAGGAGAAACGAGAGCAAGATCGAAAAGAACGGGAAAACCACCATGAGAGTGGCCGAGGGTTAGAAGAAACGAGAGAGTAAAGTTGAGAGGAACGTACCGGAAAAATTGAGGGTTTTTTCCCCTAATATTAAGTGGCGCTCAATTTCTGCTCTAATTTTGGTTTCCCGCTTATAAAATTTTGGACAAATTTCTATGATTAAACACAGGACGGGATATATATTATAATGACAAGTGTATATAATTTACTAATAATATTTATTAATATATACTATATAATAATATTTATTTGAATTGTAAATAAATAAATCAATTTTTATATAAATTATATATAGAATATAATAATATATTTATATTTTATGGTATTTAAATTTTGAATAATATTATTCAAAAATATTAAATTAAATTGTAAATAATATGTATATTTTTTATATATTATATAAATATTTATTTAAATTTATATAATATATATAAGTATATTTTAATATTTATAGTTTTTGAACTATAAATAATATTTATTAATATTAATATATATAATATTTATTCAAAATATAACTAATATGGATAGATGATTATATGTATGTATTCAAATTCATTTAAAATATATAATATTATTTCAGAATATTATAGTAGTTACATTATAGATAATATTTATATGTATTATATATAGAATTTGTTTATTTTTTTCAAATATCAATAATACATATTTATATTTGTATTATACTCAAGTGAACTTTAGGGTAAAGTGGGAATATATATTGGGAGTTTATTACACTCAATATTCTACGCTCGACCCCTGGTCTACCTGCCATGCCTCACTGCGCTTCTCGCCTCTTAGTTCATGTAATGACATGGTACATGTTACACCAACTTTCTTAGTTGATCTCTCCTTTTTAGTCCAATATTTTATGTAAGGTTTAATAACCTTTTTGGACTATATGTGTAACACCCCAACTCATAAATTCATACTCATCTCATAAACCTCCATTTACTTATATTAACATTGCAGCGGAGTTCTTACAACAATTGGTGTTACCGCCATTAGTCACCCACATGACTAACTAGGCATACTAAATACTCCAAGATCTAGCTACGGTCTGATGGACCCGAATATACCTAACATTAGTGTACACACATTCTTAACTAAAATACAAGTCTCAAATACAAGTATCCCTCACATCCTAATACATCTTACTACAACTTATACCATCTAAAGACGAGTGTACATGCGCATCTCGTTTAACAAAGGAGAACAACCCGAAGCACTTCTACCCGCTCCTACAAGTGTAAAACCATATATTATACCTTTTTATAAGTTAAAAATGTTATATTATATGATATATATATATATAACATGGTATAAATTATGGGGTGATTTTGTAAATAAAGAAAACTATGGGTTATGGAAAAGAATAAGGGTTAAATGTATATGCCTATGCGACATTAAATAAAGTTTTGTATAAAAACTATAGGTTATAAGTTAAAGGAAATAAAAATATCATATTATATGATATTAGTATATGGTATAACATTACATAATGTTATGGGGTTAAAATGAAATTAAAAGAAAATATAGTGTTGTACCGAATTTAAATAGGTTGGAAAATGAATTTTAGACTATGGTCTACAATGTTATAAATGTTATAACAATTATATGGTATTAATGTGGTTTTAATGGAATTAATATAAGTAAGGATATTCACATTAAATAATGTGACAAACTATAAATAAATAAGATTTATAAACTAAGGTATATAATGAATAAACCTTAGGAGTTGTAATTATACAACATAAAGATGTTACATAATATTAGGATAATAATCTTAATATAAGTTGTATAGTATAATACAATTAATGGGGATTATCATCTAAATAAGATGATAAAATGTAACATATAATATAAGAGTTTTACAACTCATGGAACTTACCTATATTGGTAAATATATACATATGCGAAAATAATGTATATAAGGATGGATATATTATTATGGTTGGAAACTATATAATATAATGGTGGAGGTTATTACATGAATATAGTTTACAAAGTATAAGTTATAAGTTTTGAATTCAAATATAGTTTACTAAAAGATTAATGAATTATAATACAATGTATTATAATGGATGGTGGAAAATAATACTATATAATAAATAATGCATGCATTCATGCAACAATAGGTTATATACCTAAGTTCAATGATGGATAAGATTAAATAAATATAATGAATTAAACTTAACAGTCGAAACATTTCGACCTACGAGTTTTAGTAACAAAGCCGACTAGTTTAGAGAAACCCGTAACAATTAACTATAGAAATTCGGGGATGAACTGTCGGGGTTACTTGTTATTCGGAGATACAGGATTTAGTTAGTCAAGGAGACTGACTTATAGTTCTATTACCGTTTAGATCGTACTTCAGACGAAGGCGCCTGAAGAGCTAGTGGTCTACACTGCACATCCTTGGTCTAAGGTGTACGGTATGTAAAGGGGTTTGATCCGGGTTATCCTGAGGAATTCCTTGGGCTCGTATTTGGTTGATATAACTTGTATGTTATGTGTGTGGATATGTGTATGTGATTATGTGTGTTACTGCATTAATTATTTATGCACGAGCGTCCTACGGATTAACACTACGTCGACTATAGATCGACTTATATAAACATACATTTGCGTTTAATGTGATGACATGACGGTTACTTAATATAATACCCTTAGTATTAATATTAAGTATATGGTAACCTAAGTAAAACACTTAGGTACGAGTCACGACATTGTCGGTCTCTAGAGCATGGATCTCGAACATGAATATAACCTAGATTAATTATAGGTATGCGTGAGACCCATTGGGCAGCTAATTAATAATTATATTTTCCATACAACTAAGAGTTTATCTTAAACATTATGAGAGAGTTGGTATGAGTTGAGGGGAGGAATCCCGGTAGTTTACGAACTACTTGGTTACGCATTTGTGATCACTGAGGGGTACCCGATCGGGTTCCGCTCTAGGTATTTACCCAACGAGCCCTATTTGGATCGTGGGTCAGGTGGCTACGACCTTTATATGAACGCCTTACGAGGCAAAGTGAATAGTCAGGGGCCTCCGGACCTTTGGCGAATTGAACACCGTTGTGTGTACGGGAGGACTACTGTCCATTGGTGTTGTTATCGGGTTGTCCCAACATGACGCCCAACTGGTATTAATTAAACATGGTTTGGATGGATGGGGCCTTGAAGCCCGCCTTGAAGGCCAAGGTAGATTAACATGGAAAACGTTCGCTACGGCGATTTTGCACAGTACTATAATTATTCGATATATTCGATTATACAACTGTTGTTTGTAATATGTAATGACTATTTGGATGGATGGTTATGTATTTATGAATGTTTATTATAGTATTGATTATAACTGTAAAATGGTAAAGCATGAAACCAATCTAATATTAATATGGTTAAAATGACTAAGTGACCAATAGGGTCCAGGCCCGGCATACTCAGCGTTTATAGCTGAGACTACACTCATTGTGCAGGTTGTTGATCATTGTCGAAGCCGAAGTGCAGGAACATGGTAGTTATGGATTATTTTAATTACCGCACATAGAGTTCATCTGTATAACGATGTTAGACTGTGGATTGTATTATGGTACAGTTGTATATAATCAGGATTGGGTAGACGCTCACTTGTCGACGTTTATGGTTCATGGACTTAGTACGATGTATAAGAGTTATCTCGTTATCACAGCGGTTAGTAGTGTTATTTATTTTGGTTGTGGGATATAGTTATGCTTCGTTACTCGCATGGGCGAGTAATGGCAGGTGACACCCGAGTGAGTATTAATGTTGTTATTTATCTTCCACTGTAAGACGTTTTATTTATTGCTACGTGAGGGATAATTACGTGTTTATGGGGAGGGGTGTTACACAGATAATCTCTTTCTTTTTCCTCTCGTTTAGGCTTACTTACATATGAAATAGATGCAAGTATATATACGGTCTAGTTAGGATGTAACTATCGTCCTATAAGTTCCTAGACTTCTAGGAGTCAACTACAACTTCAATTATTCACATAACAACCACACTAGACTTGCAGAGAGTCTTCAACTTGATCTGGAGGCATTTGAACTACGTGTCGCCTCATGGTGGTCACGTTGGCGGCAACCTTCTTGATTGGTCGAGCACCACTTGTATGCCCCACTTGCCTGATTCTGTTTGGTTCATTAAATGCTCATAAATGCCATCTTCTGAATTTATTGCAGCTATGTAATGATGTTCATTAATAACCTTTGTTATCTTGTGCATTAATGAACTACTCCTTTTGTCGTGAGCTAGTTGATTATGTGAGCATATGAGTCTGTCTGAATATGTCGATCCTTTTGTAGTCTTTTGTCTTGATTTCTTCTTAAGCATGAGAGATATCTTCGTGCTGTGTCTGACTTGTTTGTATGTGCTAGAAGTTCTACGGAGCTCTCGCAGACAGGTGCCCGACTGGTGGGCACATGTCGTAGGGTGAGTGCGCTTGCAACCTTGCATGCTAAGCCACTCATGACTTAAGTGCGCTTGCAACATGCGTGCTAAGCCACTATTCACCTGTTTATCTGAATGAGAAGCTTGACAAACATGTTAGATAAACACCGCAGGTTTGCTATCATCAAAACTAGGTCCTTGAATTAACAGATGGTACCTGCTATTGGTACATGGCTCCAGCCGCTTAAGGACGCCTTATTAGGCAGAGATGAAGTCTCGGGATCTCCGGATCCTTGGCAATATGGGCGCCCCTATGGTGCAGTTAGGATGACTGTCCAATTAGATAAATATTATGAATTATAAATGGGATTGTCCTAACATGACATCCACTATCTGATAAGAGTAAAGGTAAAATGACTAAGACTACGAGTATGCGACATACCGTAGTACGAGACTTCAGTATCTCTTGTAACATGGGTTAACAAAACCACGGCCTCAAAGGCCGCATAACGAGTTACCGATCGTAGAAATTGACTTTTGTTTTTGATACCGCACTTTAGACTCTGATTGTATTACATATTATGGTTGTAAATATTTGGGATGGTTAGATGCTCATAGGTCTTTCTATTTGGATTATGGATTTAATCATGTTTATGTTAGTTGTTGAATATCTCGGATCATCACAGCGGTTATAAGTTAGAAGTATTTGGTAAGTGGTAGCCTGTTACTCACAAGGGTGAGTGACGGTGTGTAGCAACCCGAATTAAAGGAATTACATTTATTTTCCGTTGTGAGCCGTTTTTAATTATGCTACGAGCTTTCGATTATTACGAGATTAGGAGTAGAGGTGTTACAGTATGAGACTCCAATACTCTCGTAAAGCTGGATAACGAACAAAGGGCCTTGAAGGCCGGATAACGAGAACAGTTAGAAAGAAAACTACCCTCGTATCGTTATTACCCTAATTACGATTCAAATTTGTTTTAACAATTTTTGAATTTGCTTTATATTAGATTTTTAAAAAATTTATCTTTTCTCAACCAATGTTAATATAATTTCTTCATAAATCATTTTTAATGATTTTATGATATGACATTTTAAAAATTTATATTCTATTTTACAATAATTAATTTTAAATATTTATTAATTACTATCAACATTGTTTTTGATATCTTTAATAAATCATGTTTTATAACGTTTATAATTTGTTTCAATATGTTTTTAAAGAGATATTTTTATAGTATTTTTTTATTTTTTTAACATCTGGATAAATGAAAGTAAAGGGTCAAGCTAATTTCTTAACTTGTATATTTGATTTTGGCTTTTTATCTCAACGATTTTTTCTTTTATATCAGTTAATTTCATTTTTTTAACCTGGTTCTCTTTCCCCCCTCTTTTTTCACTGAAATTTGATACAACCGCGGGCATCGTTTTCTCTCTCGCTGGTATTGAGCTCTCACTCTTTTCTTCTTCACCACACTCTCCATCAAACAGTTTCAACCCAGAAAACAAAACAGCTACCATTTTCTTTCATCGATCAACCCTAACTTAGAACCGGTAGCCATTGTTCAATGTTCACCCCTCTGATGGGATCGAAACACACCAAAAAAAACAAAAAAAACCCTAGCCACATCCCTCCGGTCGTTCTTCATCCTTTCTCATCCTCCCTTTACGAAATCAAAAACACCAACAGACCCAAAATGCAGCCTCTTACCTTCATCCTCACCTCCCCGACATCCTCTCCTCAGTTAATTCAACCATCTCTCTGGAGCTACATTTCATCTGAAATCTTCATCTCCACTTGAGACCCATGCGCGTCACAAACCTATAACCGGGGTAAAACACGAGCCGTTTTTCGTTCCTGGTTTTCATTATTGGACAACATTCATAAAAAGGCACAAAATCTAATGTAAGTGCGGTACTAAGACGAATCTCACTCACCCTTTGGCTTTCGTTTTAAAACCGCTTCATAGCCACTGCTATCAGTTTGTGGTTCAGTATTCATTAAAAAAAAGAAGACAGAGAAATGGAGAGTCGATCAACTCTTCTACTCTCTGCTTATGTTTCGTCATGAACAATGCCTCCGTAGGATACTGTGTAAAATTTGGTTGTTATCCGGTTTGTCATTTGTTTTGGTTCAATGGCACTGACGAACAATTTATGTCGTAAATTGTTTGATTTCTGTAATGTTGATGCTCTCCTCAGGATCGATCAGGAAAGGGCAGTATCTACTAATGGTAAAAGTTTGGCGCATGTTCCTCTATTCATATGATTGTCCTTATTATCTAGGCCCTTCTATTTATTATGTTTGTTCTAACCAGTAACCTCTATTTGTTTGGTTTCTCTTTCCGTTTCTTTCTTTTCTTTGATAATGGCAGGTTGATTTGCTACTCTTCAATTGGTACAGACACCAACACTATACACTCTTGTTGTTTCGTTCGATTTCCTTATTTTAGTTTTGTGAATATGACCGCAGATTGGTTCGGATAAGTTTGTGTTTCTTTAGTACGTCATTGATTTCATCAGATCAGATGTGAGACCAACTAGAGTGGTCTTTAGCTTGTCTACTTGGTTGATTCCATAGTGATTGATAAGTTCTTATTTCTAAACCTACTGTTTGGATTTAGGTTCCGCTCCCACTTTAAATCATCTCTGTACTATGCTGCTGTACTTATTATGCTCTTTTTTACATTTGACAGCTTTAATAGTCTTGATAATACCTGAAATTTGACCTCATTTGTTTCAGATAATTACTCTCAATTGTTGGAATGTGTCATAGATAAATGATACCAAATTCTAGTGCATTGTCATTATTGTTGACTAACTATATTGCCGAGTTATGATATCCAATCTGTTAGGCAATGTTTCAATCTGAAAAAGTAGTTCATAGTGAAGATTAAACTGCCATAAATACTCAATCTTGTTACAGCAATTTGTGAATGCTTAAATCTGTTCCTGTTTTCAGTTCCTTTATATGTTTTAAGCTCTGTTCTTCCAGCATTTCTTCTTTCAGCATGTCATTGTTTCTCTCGGTCTATCAAAGTATACAAATATAAGCATACTGTTCATTTTATATGATATATGGCATTAGCTTATTGAAGGTAATTGGAATAAGCCTTTTGTAGTTAGATAGTTTATTTTGGGTAAATGTAGGTAGACAACGTATCTTTGATGGAAACCATAGATTATGAAGATCCACTTAATCGTCTGTACATCTAGAAGAGGCCTAATTCTGTGTTAGCATCAGATTTTTCATATCTCCATCAGATTTACATGCATATGAGAGGGATGTTTGATTAAACCCAGGGATGTTTGATTTGACCTGAAGAAAGACCTTATCATTCCAGGTTAAGGGATCTGCCAGTAATGTTGTGTATAAGAGGTTTGGCACTAGTGAGAAAACAAGGTCGACATGCACCTGTTGCATGGCCGATCTCATTGAGAAAGTGAAGGTATTATTGCAGAGAGTTGTTTTCATCTCAGCAGCTCAATCTATTATGCGCTCAATTATCCTACATTGTCCCTTTTTTGGTCCAACTTTTCTAATATTTATGTCTGCAGACTCTCCCGCGACTCGGTTCAATTTACTGAATGGTCCCCTCCTTATCCACATGCATTACTAATTGAGAGTAACTAGCAGGACTCAGCCTTCTCAAGTAAGTAAGCCTTTCCAGTTATAGACAGCCTTTTACTGCTCTGTTCACATGATATCTATTTTTGGATTACTCAGCCTATTCAGGTTCTCCAGTGCATGTACCACAATTAGTCTTTCTATAGAAAGTTCCTTATTTGCTTAAACAGCTTAATGTTGGTTTTGCCTGGGGCACTGCTAATGTTGTTCGAGTGGCATCGTGAGCATGAATGGAGGCAGAAACTTTCTTGAAAGGAACTGTTCTTTCTAGTCTTTTTTTTAAAAAAAGGTTTGCTTGCTGGTTTGTTTTTGTCATGAAAGGAATCTTTCTGATGGGGAGAAAGCTCTTTGTTGCACCTATCAAGCGGAAAAAGATCCATTATCAAAAAGTCTTAGAAAATAATCATCATAATTGTTTCCAATTCCACTCCCCTACTGAGATGGACATATTACCGTGTTTCCCATAAAATGAATATACTTATTAGAGATTGATTTTACTAGAAAAACTTATAGATTTGTTGAAGAAAATTTTAAGTGTTTTCTTTACAACAAAACAGTGCAACTTATCAAACTTAGTATTTAGGAGGTTACATCATACCATTGAACATTGTTTTCCAGGCTGATCATTACATATTTATATATCTGCATGGAGCAGATAGGCAATTTCATAGTTCCTAAGTCGTTCACTGTTCGTGCAAGTTCCCATTGTCCCGGAATCATATTTGTTCAAGCAGTATTAATTTCATTATATTCAAGTTGAATAGGATGCCATATTTTCTGTAATAATTTATGTTTTAGTGTTGTGAAGAATGGACTGCAAAGTTTTTGCCGTGAATCAGTTGATTTTTGTTCCTGCTTATACATCGGTACTTATATCTTATAATTTATTTAATGTAAGTTTTTAATGTGTATTCAGGGTCACTGGGTTGCTCCCAAAGGGGAGGCCTTCACGGCCATGGTTATTCATTGATTCGTCCACAATAGATGTACAAATATCAAGGAAGGTTCTCATATTGTCTCTGAGAAAGACTTTGAAAGAAAACACAGGTAGCCCCTCAAAATGTTTTATCATCCAATACTTCTAGTATATCCAGCTATAGACAAAACATACCTTGTCTTGTGAGGATGCTGTGGATTGCTGCTTCTTGAATTGTTCATGCAGGTGAGTGGGAGCACACTATTATGTTAGACGCTTCTGGTGCTGGTGGAATTCTGGCTGCAGAGGCTGGAACATTAACCTTTATGGTAAGCTTCATAATTTTCTTTCATCATGACTACTGTGATTCTCTGGTACAATGGTCCTTATGTGGTGATTGCGTTTGAAGTGGTAACTTGTTGAACCAGCTCTGATGCCCTTACATGCCTTAGTGAATTCAGTCTTCGTGGTCAATTAGTGTTACTATGGCAAATGATGACGAGATTGAAGATGTTTGTGAATTGACCAGCTTTGATGATGCCCTTGCATGCCTTTGTGAAAGACTGAGGTAAGGATAGGAAAGGCTCTCAGCTTGTTTCTATCTCAGATTGTGCAGCAAAAATACAAAGCATGGGACAAATTATAAATGAGCTTGTGGAGAGTTCTTGAATTTTCTTATTGTTTTGTTATGGAGTTTGTTATCTACAAAGCAGATGACATAGGATATGTTTCTGCTGGACATTATGTTCCTTGGATAATTGATTTAGAGTTATGTAAACAGGGTTCATGGAGGCAACTTGGACATGGAAGGTTCATGGAGACAAGTTGCTTATCAGGAGCTGCTGTGGATGTGTTGACAAATCTTCATTTCTAAAAATTGAATTAGGTCTTGATGACTTATTGTTGATGATGGGAGAGAAAAAAAAGATGTATATACTGATTTGAATCACTCACTCACCTCATTTGTGGTCAAGTGTAAAAGTGGTATTTATCATACTTCAACATTACATATGCTATTCTATGTATTGTAACTGTAGCAGTATGTAAGTATATTTTAGCATATTGTAAAACTCCAAACTAGATCCAAGCAGTGATGAATCAAGTGAAAACTTTGTTGAGTTTTGCACAACATTAAAAGATTCTAGTGTTACATTTTTATATTGTGTTTCCAGATTTAGACTAGGGGTATTCCTGATGAGTTTGGACAAAATATTACGTGAGGTGAATTCTGATGAAAATGGTTGAAAGCGTGATTTGATATAAACAAAACTGACCACTACAAGGCTACCTGATCGCACACTAATGAGCTACCTGCCCGTCCTGTGATGTAGCTACCTGAATCCTCTCTGGCCAAACTTTTTTGACCAAACCCTCTTGATACATGACTTATAGCCAAGGTTTACCACCATCTAGTCATAAAAATCGACTATGTGGTCATAACAAAGTATGATCTAGTCATGTTACAATCACAAATCAATTTTTGGCTAACATATCGAATTCTATACCCCTACAGGGCAACCCGACCACACACCAATGAGTTACCTGCCCGTTCTATGATGCAGCTACCTGAATCCCCTCCGGCCAAGCTTTTTTGATCAGACCCTATCGATACCTGACTTATAGCTGAAGTTTACCACCATCTAGTCATAAAATCTACTCGGTGGTCATAAAAAAGTATGATCTAATCACGTTGCACACAGATCCGTTTTATGCTGGAATTACAAAACATATATATAATATATATATATATATATTATAATCAGATTTTTCCCAATAATACTTATATAAATCGTGACAAGTAGATTTAGTCTTAATTTTCAAAAAATATTAACTAAATATACTATTAAATAGGAGAAAGGAAAAAAGTAACAAACATTACATAGTGGGGTAGGTTAATATACTAAAAGTACTAGTTTTAAATATTTTGCAAGTGTTTTTATTTTTAGTTAAGCCCTTTGGATTGAGTTAATTCTTTTTTATGCTTTTATAAGAAAAATAATAAACTAATTTTTAAAAGGTTAAGAAAGTAGTAGTTATCCTATATGACAAGTCATTTTAAAACTTGTTGGGGGTATTATTTTTATCTGTGGTCAAATTTGTAAAAAAAATAATTCATACGTAATATTAATTATTTATATAAAATGCTTTGAACTATAATATTGTACTTATCCGTTACTCATAAATGTTCATCCATTACCAAATAAAACCCACAGCCCTCATTAAGAACCTTGATGTTAAAAATTGTATCAATTAAATGCACTAAAATTGTATTAACTAGTATAAAATAGGAGAAAGGAACTGTAAAAAAAAAAAATAGGAGAAACACGTTAATATACTTTACGTTACTAGTTTTTAAATATTTTATAAGTCTTTTTGTTTTTTAATTAAGTTCTTTAGATTAAGGTTATCAGTTTTACGCTTTTTTATATGAAAATAATAAATAAATTTTTTGAAGGTTAAGAAAGTAGTAGTTTTCTATATGTCAAGCCTTTTTAAAACTTATTTGTTGTATTATTTTTATCCACGGTCAAAATTGTAAAAGAAAATAATTAATTATTTACATAATTTAATTTTTGTTATTTATATAGCTAATGCTATTTCTAAAATTCTAAATATTAATATATATATATATATATATATATAATAATAAATGATTGAATAATAGTCTAATTATAATTATTTTATTTAAGTACATATAAACCGTTATCAATTTACTCATAATTATTTGGTTTATATGTTGTTATGTACAGGGCTACCTGCCACTATATCGGGGAGCTACCTGCACATCTCCAGATTCAGCTACCTGCGACACCAAGGTGGGTTACCTGCACTTTTGTGCTATAGCTACCTACTTCTTTTTTCTCGAACAGTTGACCAAACCCTGTCCTTGTGTGACTATAGTCAAATATTGCGATCCTTTAGTCACGATTTTATAGTATGTAGTCATTTCACTGTATGATTTTGTGAGTGAATATGCATTAGAGGTTTTAATTAAGGTGATTAATGTTTTGTGATATTTCATCTAATGCTATTTTCAAAATATTAAATACTAATATATATATATATAATAAAATACTTTGAATAACATAATAATTATATATATATATATATATTATACTTAAATACATACAAAAATTTGTCTATTTCCTCTTAATTATACTGTTTATTTGTAAGTTGTGATCCCTTTTTATTGGATTACCGATTAGTGACTTAAACATATTTGAGAATGACGAATTAGGCTGATATTAAATGATAAAAACAAATATAGATTGAGTAGAATAAATCCTCTGATTTATACTGTTTAAATTATTGTTTTTGATATTCACGATCTCTCCACTCGTAACTAATAGTACAAATAATAGAAATTAGCATTATTTTCCAAAATTGAGTAGAAAAATCCTATTAATTAGGAAAAAAAAGATGATAAAAGCAAATATAGATTGATTTTACAAGAAAAACTTTTAGATTTACTTATTTGTTAATATCCAATATTTTAACTATCTTTTACACTGAAATTTATTTAACATATATTTTTTATAAACATATTTTTCCTAATAAAATATCTATAAATATTGAATTGCAAATTTAGTATTAATTTTCTAAGAATTGTATTAAGCTAAATGTATTATTAACAGGAGAAAGGAAAAAAGTAACATTACTAGTTTTAAAATACTATTTATTAAGTGTTAATATTTACTATTATTTAGTCCCTTAGATTTGACTTGTTTGTATGATTTTTTATATGATTTTTTTCTAAAGGTTAAAAACATAGCCGTTATCCTATATATCAAACTTTTTTTTATAACTTATTGATAGTATTATTTAATTAGCAAACTTCAACCTTTAATCATCAAAACATAGCTTTTATTTGATCATACTTTGGTACGACCACGTAGTAGATTTTATGACTAAATGTTGATAAACCTCGACTATAAGTCAGGTATCGAGAGGGTCTGGTAAAAAAGCTTGGCTGGAGAGGATTCAGGTAGCTGCCACAAGACGGGCAGGTAGCTCATCGTTTTGGGATCGGGTAACCGTGTAGGGGTATATATTTAATATTTAAACCATCTTTTACGATTATAATCAGATTTTTCCCAATAATACTTATATAAATCGTGACAAGTAGATTTAGTCTTAATTTCAAAAAATTATATTAACTAAATATACTATTAAATAGGAGAAAGGAAAAAAGTAACAAACATTACATAGTGGGGTAGGTAATATACTAAAAGTTACTAGTTTTAAATATTTTGCAAGTGTTTTATTTTTAGTTAAGCCCTTTGGATTGAGTTAATTCTTTTTTATGCTTTTATAAGAAAAATAATAAACTAATTTTAAAAGGTTAAGAAAGTAGTAGTTATCTTATATGACAAGTCATTTTAAAACTTGTTGGGGCTATTATTTACCCGTGGTCAAATTTGTAAAAGGAAATAATTCATATGTAATATTAATTATTTATATTGCTAATGCTATTTCCAATATATATTATATATATCATAAAAATCTTTGAATAATAGAATAATTATTAATATTGTATTTAAGTACAAATACAGACCTGATGTGTGCAACAAAATACACCGCAGGTAAATATATTTCTATACCCTACAGTGCTATTCGACCGCACACCAATGAGCTACCAGCTCGTCCTATGATGTAGCTACCTGAATCTTCTCCGACCGAGCTGTTTTGACCCGACCCTTTTGATATCTGACTTATAGCTGAGGTTTACCACCATATAGTCATAAAAATCTACTCGGTGGTCAAGTATGGTCTAGTCACATTGCACACAGATCCGTTTTTTGGCCAACGTATAGAATTTTATACCTCTACAGGGCTACCCGACAACACACCAAGGAGCTATCTACCCGTGCTGTGATGCAGCTACCTGAATCCCCTCTGGGAAAGCTTTTTTGACCATACCCTCTCGATACCTGACTTATGGCTGAGGTTTATCACCATATAGTCATGAAAATCTACTCAGTGGTCATAAAAAAGTATGATCTTAGTCACGTTGCATTCTATACCCCTACAGGGCTACCCGATAGCACATCAGTGAGCTACTTGCCCGTCCTGTGATGCAGTTACCTGAATATTCTCCAGCCAAACTATTTTGACCAGACCCTTTCAATACCTGATTAATAGTCGAAGTTTACCACCATCTAGTCATAAAAATATACTCCGTGGTTATAAAAAAGTATGATCTAGTCACGTGATCCATTTTTGGCCAATACTACTACATGACAAAAGTTGCGTCTTTTACTTTCTTAAGATTTTTTCTTCAAGTATAAATTCTTATTATAATCTATGGAAACAGGCTAATCCGCGAACATAGGTCGTACCTTACAAGGAGGAACCGCTCATTAACTTGGTTATCTTACTTTTTACCATATTTACTAAATTTTTTGAAAGCATCTTGTAACAGTTCTCCTTGGAAGCTCTTTTGTAGGGAAAACTAACACATGCTTCTCAAATCACTGATACTACTACGAATTGATTAGCACACCCTCTATACAACAACACGAGTAAAGAACAAAACAAATGCTCTCGTAAACACCCTACTTCCTACTTCTACCACTCACTCTAACAACATATAACTAAAGTCTAAATGAAGAAGAGCAAACCGGGGTGACGTGAGTCTTGAATGGATCTTAAGTGTTTCAAAGATGTCGGTGTTGAAGTCTCCTGGTATATCTTTGACGATGAGATCGTCTGCCCATCAAACTCCAGCTGATGCTTGCTTTCCCTTTTTGCCACCTCCATTCCTCATTACACTACTACAAAAAGTGCCAACGACAACTGATAAAAACATTTAAGACAACTGTCATTAACAGTTGTATCAGAACCAGTTTTCTTAGGGGGTTACAGCTTTAGACAACTGTTATAGACCAGTTGTATAATCCAATAAAAAGACAACTGTTAATGTCACTATACACAACTGTTTCTAACAGTTTTAGTAGAATCGGAATAGATAACTGGTAAAAACAGTTGTCCTTGATCATAATGCAACTCGTGTATGTCCTATTGACAACTGCTTTTAACAGTTGTCTTTGTCTAATTATAAATAAATTTTCAATACTCTTTCACAATGGTTCTGACGATGGTCTTTGATCAAATTTTACTCTTGCACAATCGTGTTTCAAAGTTCCCTTTCATCATTAACTAAATATTATACGCAAGGTTTACAATCTAGTATAGAAGGTTTTAGACTATAAACATATACAATCCATAAACATTTAAATCTAATATCAAATGTAGTATCAATGGTAGACTATAAACATATACACAACAATTACAATGTAGTATCAAAGGTTCACAGTGTCAGATCTAATATTTCGTCATCTTTCTTCAGCTTTCTTTATCTGTAATAAGAAGCAAACAACCCCTGCAACCACATTACAAAGAGCCAAGTTAGACTCGTCATCAAATGTTTTGAAACAATTTACAAGTTAACTCTGTTCAGCTCTTACAATAACCACATGAATAGCTATCAAAGTCTATAACTTGCAGCAGTAACCACTTGTAGCCTACAAATTCAAAAAAGCCTAGAAGGATATCACATCTCTGTTCTACAAGCTCTCTTATCCACCTTTCTAAGTAACACATCGATTTTTAAATCTTTAATCAACAAGGCCAATTAAGGAATAACTAAACACGTAAAGATGAACCAAGTAACTGAGTTGATAAGACATGACAAATAAGATATTGAATGGGCATTGCTAGTAATAGATTCAACCCTCCCACATCAATAAGATGTGTGTACAATAAAGATTTTGACCCACTGCCGCTGAACTTATGCATCTCCCAGAAAGTCACAATGTGCACACTACTTCATACACAAATGAAGAGGAGGAGATCAATAATACGCTTGATCAGTTCCTCTTCATCACCAGGCAAATTCATACAGAAAAGATGTATGGTACATAGCTAATTATACACCTAACATACTGTGGGTTCATGTAAAAATACATGACTTGCAAAACTAAAAAACCTACTTCTTTCCCGTCATCCGTTGAAAATGCAAAAATTTAGCATAGCAACAAGAATCAATGTTGGTATTGGTCTAGCAAGCACAAATGGTAGATTGTTATCTTTTTCTTTGCAGGGACAAACCACAAGTCTCATCAGAAAAAATATCAAAAACTTCTATTGTTATAATCACCAGAGAGTAGAAGATAAGTCAACTATATATAATTACAGGTTCTGGAATGAACTACAATGCCGTTTCAATCTTGTGTGCAGCAAGCAACAGTTCCATATTTATCTGTGCTGAGGCACAAGCAAACAGAAAGAAGAGAATGAAATGGCATCGAGTATGTTTCTTATAGCCAGTTAGGGTTGCAATCTTCAGCGTGACAAAAAAAATCACAAACTTTTATTGTGATAAATACTACAGAGTATAAGATAAGTTTGATTATATTACCGGTTCCAGAAAGAACTGCAACATTCTTGTTCAATTGTTAGGCATTACTTCTCAAGGTTCTCTGAATACTGCACAAAACTCTAAAATTCATCTCGGTAAGATACTCTCTCGATCTGCAAGCACATACAAAACAGTAGAAAATGTGTTTTATTAACAATCTGTAGTGCACGACTCATGATACTATAAAACATGTCTGTTTGGCAGCGGTCCCTCAAGCTTGAGGATGAGAAGACCATCCCGTAGACCACTCATAGATTAACCATGTAATAGTCCACATTTATAACCAAAAGCCTTGGAAGGATTGTTATAACAACAAATATGATTGAAAAACTTGATACCATCTGTTAAATAATAGGTCTTGCATCAAGTTGCTCAGTGACAAAATGACTAGTAGCACCTGTCAATTTCACACCAGCGTCAAATGCAGCCAAGAAAGCAGCTTGCAAGTTAGAAGATGTATTATATCAACTTACAGAAAGAAAAGTAATAATGCATATTAAATCTGCATATAACATAACCAAATCAACCTGTCTAGAAGGATTTCCACTCTTAAAAGATGGTAGAAGAACTTGATGAATGTTGATGATGTCCTTACCATAACTTCTCAAAAACTCTCCCGATAATATCTGAAAATTACAACAAAAATTAGATGATATTTTCTATGAAAATGCTAATTGTGGGCATTAGTGAATTATGAATGTCTATAACTTCAATACCCTTCTGGGTTGTGGTGCAGTCTGATATTCTTTCAACAAGAGAAACACACCATTACTCAGTAGGGAAAAAAGAGAATTGTGAATCAGAAAAACAACAATATTCAACACGTATGCAAAGTGAGCTTTAGTTTAATTTATAAAACTAAACATGGCTCATTACCAAGAACTAGGATGAGATATCTCATAACATATAGCGTATATAACCAGCAGTATAAATTACCGAGGCAAAGCTAGACTGAATAATAAAATTTTTGTAAAAACGGTGATGATAATGCATAGCAGGAGCCACAAGATGTTTTCTCTAATCGTATGATTGTCAAAGTAATTATCAGAACTTCACATGATTTCTTACCTTTTCATCTATATTATCTGGAAAACTCTAGGTAAAGCAGCAGGAGGCTTATGATGCAATCTTTGTTGATTCAAAACAGCCAGGATGTTAGATGTTTTAGTAGCGAATTACTTCTATTAAAAAATAGTACAAAGATTAAAGCAAAGTTTTCATAAAAAGGCCTGAGCAATGAGTGCTGCAAATTTCAGTCCAAAATTTATGTAAACGTTTGGTATGCAGCAGCTTTACGGATACTAGTTTTCCATGTGTAGATTTAAAAAACAGCAGCATGGAGCAACAAAACAGATGGGAGTCAGAAAGCTATATTGTCTATATTGTGCAATCAGAACAGTCTGAACAAAGCTACTGTCAAATATACCTCATTATCCTACTCTTATGCTGTAACAGACCAATTATGCCCTTCGAGGTGATATTAAAATATGTTAAACATCATTTAAGAATTTTGGCTGCTGAAATATAGTTTCAGACTTTCAGTAATATAATAAAAACAGATGTGAAATAGTGTGTTTAGAAGGTGAAAACTGCTAAAAATCAGCATTAACAGCAGCTGAACTGGGTAGAAACCGGACATATTTCAAAGCTAAGACACTTCTTAACAGTAGAAGCAGAGAATGTGCACCATTCTTTTCAGAATATAACAGAAGTGAATAAGGTTCACAGAGCCAACAGAAGCAAAATAAATCATGCTCAATTGTTGTAGACAGAAGTAAAGTTTGTTTATCAAATGGGCGTTTGCGGCACTGAAGGATTGATCTCACTACTGAGCTTACAGTCTAAATAGCAATTAAGTTAAGTTACTACAAACAAAGCAGTTTTACCAAGACCCTGCTATTGTTGTACCAATACGGTGTACCCATTCAGAAGATCAAACACAGAGCAACAGAAGAGATTAGTTGGTCGCAGTACGTCTGAACTGTGTGCAGTTCAAAGGAAAGCTGCCACGGTGGCGACAACCAAATACAAGGCGTATTCACATTGACCTAGCCAAGAAGAGGTGAACAAAAGGAAACTTTGCCAGCAACAATTTAAATTCCATTAGACGCTAATTTGCTTCTTCCTACGAGAATCCAGGCTCTGTTATGCACGCGAAGAACAAAAAAATATCGGATTGTCCGAAACAAACGGAATCGTAAATTGCATTTGATCGACCTATGAAGCCAGAGACTGTTGACGGAACCCGATTAGAGTCAATTACGGAATATGAACAACCACTAGTACTCGATAAAACGCCAACGACGATTTCACAGTGATCAAGAAAACCAGATGATCATAAAACTAGGAAGATCAAGTGGAAGGATGAGAGTCCCACCTCGGACGCGGTCGACTAGTTTTGGAAGCAACTAGGAAGGTTTTGTGAAACTTTTCGGTAATCCTCTCCATCAGCCACTCGCTACTCTCGTCAATCTCCTCCTTGTGCTCATTGTTGTCCATCACGACTCTTCTTCTCGTCACATTGTTGTCACCACGACTCACAATCTCCTTGTGCTCATTGTAGTCCTCCATGGCTGCAGCAGATTTGAAGAACCGAGATGGAAAGAGAAAGAAATACAAACCCTCGGGTATGGGGAGCGGAGAGAAGTTTATCCCTCGGTCAGTTTACGTTTATACCCCTCAATACCTCTGACAGAAGACAAAATTACTCATATACCCTTAAATTTCCACTTTTAAATATAGACCATCAGATTTAAAAAACTCAATCAAACGGATGAGATCAGCGAAGGCACCGTGACTTCGATCTCATGCGAAGTCACGAGAGCCGGTCCGTCTGTTACGGCGCCAGAAAGAGTTTGAAACTCTGAATTTCCCAACAGAAAATCCAGTACAACCTTGCGGCTGACGAGTGGAAGCAGCTCTCTTCCTGAAAGAATTCAGAACGTCACACAGAAATTATGGTTATCACATAGTTGGCCTTGATGGCCGAAAATACGGTCCCGATAGGAGGTTTTTTTCCATCTCCAGACGACCAAACCGGATCGTCGGGGTTGTTCGGGTTGGGAGAGAAGTGAGTCATAGCTTTGGGACATTCTTTCAGTGGATTACAGCTACCGAAGCTACTTTAATAGTAAGATGGTCACACGTGGCTACCGGTAGTCGACCAGTGATCGGAAGGCGCTCAGATGTATTTCCAGCGTCGACAAGAAGGAATTATTTCCTATCTGCTCAGAATATTTTTCCGGTAGAGAGGCAGGTAAAAACCAGATAAGGTTTGCTACCCTAAGCCTCAGACAATGGTGGACGTTTTGGTTTTATGGCGAAGGGTGAATAATTTTTGAGAGAATGAAGGTTAAGTCCACCTCGCGGACGCTCAGCACCAAGCATCTCCGGTAACTTGATATCCCTACCGATGGTAGCTCCTCATCTCCACCGGTTTCGTAATTCTATATTACAAATCGTCACAGCACGGAAAGGGGGGTGAAGTCTTTCATGGAAGCAAATCTGGAGTTTCACCCCCTTATGAAGCTTTCGGTAGGAATATTGGAAGCTGGTAAGGAATTTCTCTCCCGGTGGTGAGAATATGAAAAGGAGGCCTGCAGACTTCTCTCCGGCTTTGTACGGAGGATGTGTGAGGCACCGGTACAACAACAATAAAAATAAAGTCACTGTGCTATGTGCTATCGGTAGCATCATCGACCCGGTAGAAAATGGGGTTTTTCGGTGCCTGGTTTAAATTTACCGGAAGGATATTACCAGGAGATATTACTCTAGGAAAAACTTGGCAGACCACTGTGATTAGTCAAGCTTCCACCAAATTGATCGGATCCAACCGACATTTAGCAATCACAAAGTCGTAAGGATAAACAAGGAAGGTTATTATGTAAAGATTGGGGTTCCTCACCGAAATGCACATTATTTCACCGGGGGAGAGGTTGCGCTTCAGAGGGAGCAATCAGGCAGAAGTTCATGACCCAGTAGTCAGAGTTGCTCCACTGGAAGTATGTCACCAAGAGAACATCACCGGAGGTAGTCAGAGTTATTTCATTGTCGCTCGAACGCCAACTTCATCTTCAGAAGACAATTTACCCAGACCAACGTCACCGGCGTCAACCTGAATCAAAAATCATAAATTGTCCATTCTCAATCTCGTTTAAATTTATTCCATCTGATATCGTTCAAGTTTATTTCGGATGGACCAAGATTGAAGCAGTTTAAAGCGGAAATTGACAAAGGAAAGGGCGGTTTGACAGATGTTTTACCTCCAGTCAATCCTGAATGGCCAACCATTAAAACCTCGACCATCAACGGTAGATATGAGTCCAGAAGAAGACGTGTCACCATTGTTTATACACGAAATCCCTCGACGGAAAGGCCTGCTTCCAGGGGTATCAAAGTATTCTTCCGGTAGGAATGATATCTTGCACCTGGTTTACAAGTGTGGTCAATATTATCTCCCAAAAAGAATATAGTGCGCTGTCACTCCGGAGCCGTCGCCCAGATCCTACCGGTAAGACAGAGAACCTACCAAGGGACTGACATAGAAGGAGTATCTCCGGAGTATCCTCTTCACGGTAACAACTTCAGAACCCCACGGTAACAAAATGACGTGCTAAATATTCGTTTGTCATTTGAAATTTACGAAACTCTTCCATGCTAGGGGATTGATCACCCTCTAGTAATATTATGTGAAGTTTTAAAAATAAAAAGAAATATTTTAAAACAATTTCTGATTTACTTAAAACCAAGACCAGCGAGTCTTGAGAAAAAAAAAAGAAAGAAAAGGAATGTAACCGACGATCTCAACATCAGTGATGGTAGAGTGTTTTGTATCCGATGATCTACCATCAACGATGGTAGTGTATTTCATCCGACGATCTCGCTGCCTTACTGCCAGTAGAGTGTTAAACCGACGATCTTACCGTCTCGAAGTCGGTAGAGTGTTAAATCAACGATCTCACCATGTGTACAGTGGTAGAGTGTGAAAGTGTAACTAAATGGTTACCGAAAGAAACCTTGGCAAAAAACAAAAGAGCAGTCTAAAATTCTTCATTATAAAATCTCCATCTTTTGGGAAGCCCGGTCGCTCCGGGCAGCCCTAAAGACAAATATCTTTTAATCTGTTAAATTAGGTATGCAGGTCCAAGGAATGAAGTAATTCAAGCAGGAATCTGATTATGGAAGTAATATCCCATTATTATTATCTTGGACTTCTTGAGATTATTATGGTCTTCTAGTATTATTATGGTCTTCTGGAATTATTATGGCCCTTCGGAATTCCAGATCTTTGGATTTCTTATTATGGCATGTTCAAGGAGCGGAGACCTTTTTTCTGGAGTACAAGTGGGACTTCATCACCCCGGAACTTGTGGGACTTCTTGGTGACCGGTAGACAAGCTCTTATGTAGGCTAAAGTTTGTAAGTTCATATCCTTTTTTAGGCAAAAGAAAAAGAACTTGTGGGACTAGGAGATATATATAGTAGAAAAGAAAAGAGTACAAAGTGTAATTTTATCTTCTTTTATAAGTTCCACTTTTTAGTGTTAAAAAGTAGAACTTGTGGGACTGATGTAATGGTATGAAATATACCATGCGGAAGGCCAAAGTGTCTACCGGAGACCTACTACCGAAGACCTACTAGCGGAAGAACCGCTTCCAGAATGATCTACCAAGGGAGTCTACCGGAAGACCAATTGTCGGAAGGCTTGTCATGGAAGGCCCTACTACCGGAAGACCCGTTATCGGAAGGGCTGCTACCTAAAGGATCGCTACCGGAACAATTACTACCGGTAGGTTATTACTGAAAAAGATGGGTCGGAAGAGTTAGTCCAATACGGAAGCAGTATCCCAATCCGAAAAGATTATCCAAATAGAAGCTAACAGGTATATAATATGATAGTACCACATGTATAGGGGCAAAAAGGTAAACCTGGCCATAGAAAGTCTATAAATAGGAGTAGAGGGGCTCATTTGTAAGGACTCAAGTTAGAAAAGGAGGACTCATCCAAAATCTCTCTAGTGTTGTAAACCAAAGAATGAATAATAGTTCTGTCTAGAAGTGGACGTAGGCCGCATTATTGGCCGAACCACTATACATCTTGGTGTGGAGATGGAGTCGGATGGAGCATCTTCTATACCGTTTCATATATATGTAAATCTTACCTCAAGTAGGCGATTAGCCGATGCAAAGACGGTTGAGGTCGGAGGTCAAAATAAAGTCGTAGTCCTGATGCATAAAGGAAAAACGACAACATTAGAATTCATCAAAAAATCAAGGTTAAAATGCTAACTAAACCGCGGAAAAAATTCAACAGCATCTCCCCTATATTTCTGGTTTCCCAATCAGTTTTATCAACGTCAAATTCGCACGCACCATCAAAATTACTTATACACTAATTTTATATTTATCTTGAAGAAAGGTAAGTTGTATTAACCGTAACAAGTACAAGAAATCAACTGCAACAAGAATCAGCAAACAAGAATCACAACTTCGAATCTGCTAAGAGATATATCTACCAGACCAAAGGCTCTGAACTAGTTTCATATTTGAAAACTACAAAACTATGTATTAATTGTAATACTAAATGCTAAGAATAAGTAATACAGCAGTTTACAGTTTGGTTTGCAAAATTACCGTTACTACACCGAAGTGGGCAAGTAGTGCAGAAATCAGCCCACGAACTAGGTTGCAATAAACTGTGAATCTGGGCACAAATATATGAACAAGGTTAGAACATTTGCCACTACACTCTCAGTATTCGATAGAAACGAGATTAGAACTAGCAATCGACATGCATATGAACAAAGTTAGAAAAAAACGATATTGATCGACCGCGCGCATACCCAGTACACGATAGAGACGTCGACGGTGACGACCAGTGTACGTAGATGGGTGGTGACCGGCGGCGAAGGGAGTGACAAAGGTGGTGGGAGCGACGGCGGCGATGGCCGTTACTAAGGTGACGGGAGAGAGGAGGCGATTTCAGTGTGTAGAGTAAAAATGTTGTAGTTAAAAGGACTTTAGATTACGGTTTTCATGAAAACCGTAATCTAAAGTCACACTTTAAATGACGGTTCCTGAAAAACCGTAATCTAAAGTATAACGAAATTAAAAATTAGCGCGAAAATATTTGGCCTATGCTGGGTTTCGAACTCAAGATCGATGATGTTGACTCATGTACCACGGCCATTAAGCCATGAGTCATATTCAATCAAACATATGTAACACATTAATATAAAGTTATTTTTAATCTAAAATACACTGGTAAAACGACGTCGTTAACTGTAATTCAGATTACACGTGGCGTCAAAAAAATCAAATAATACGGGAAATATTTGGCGTCAGGTCAAAACGACGTCGTTAACCATCAGTCGGAGGTAGGCGCGCCTTTTTAGGATGGACTTTAGCTGACGGTTATTAGTAAAACCGTAATCTAAAGTCCGTTGACCGAAAAGCGCGCGTCAACACGAGACTTTAGATTACGGTTTTACTAATAACGGTCAGCTAAAGTCCGTCCTGAAAAAGGCGCGCTACCTCCGATCGATTATTGCTTACGGTTAATTCAATAAACGTCGTTAATTAATTCCGGCCTTCCTATTAATCACGGTTTTGTTAAAGCCGTGATTAAACCACCGTCATTAAATACTTCCGTTCCACTAGTGTGAGATTTCGGATTGGACTAGCACATGATAAGCCTCAATCAAATATGGAGTACATACAAGCAGTATAAGTTTCGAAAAGAAGCTAGAACAAAATAGCTAAGTCATTGACCAAACTCAAACTCAGATGCGGTTGTTGAGTTGAGCTTTGTCCCGCAGAGAGACACGAATAACATAAGCCAAATGATGAAACTAGGAAATAGACGGGGAAAAGAAGGGAAATCATGGTGGTGTCGGATTCAGACCATAAAGCCAGGTTCGGTCGAGGCACCAAGATGGAGGCGAAACGATTTAGTGCTCAGGCGGGCCTGATACTTGGAAAATAGTCAAGAAACCAAGGATTTTGTGAGGAGATCTTCGTGGAATCTCGGACTTTTTGGGAAGTCAGAGACGGTGGTGTTCAGAGACAGAGCGTGGAGATGGGCAGACCGGGATGAAATGTGTATTTTGAGTTCGAACACGGAGACTTGGGAATGGAATTGGTCGAGGGTATTGCTCTTGATCGCCAAGCCAGGAGGAGTTCTCCGGTTGGGATTTTTAGTGACGGATAAAGTAGGAGAAGATGGGAGAAATTAGTGGTGGCTGGTATTAATTTGTTGTGGCGGTTCGATTTGGAAGATGAAGGGAGGAGGAAGGGGAAGTCATAGAAGATGAAGTGATAGCCGATGGAGGAGATTGATGATGGTGGTCATTTCTGGTTGAGACTATGAATTTGGATGGAAAAGGAGGAAATGATGCTTTCTTCTCTGAGGATCGTTCGAAGAAGAAAGGAATAGAGCCAGAGTAGAGAGGTAGGATCAGGCGGCTGTTGTTGTTGGTTGAAGAAGAAAACCAAGGAGAGCCGAGAGTGGAGGTAGGCTACTGTTGATGACCCATGGTTTTGTATTTGTTGTTCTTTTTATAGGAAGAGAGTGTGGGTTTAGGGCTTATTTTGGGTGTGGGTGAGGTTGGTGTGGAGTGGGCCTTGAAGTTTGGATAGTATGGGCTTGGGTTTTGGACTGCTGGTTTGATTGAAGACTGAGCTAAGACCCAGCTTGGTCCATCAAAAATGAGAAAGAAAAAGGATTATTACAATAGAACTTCATACAAAAGTGAGAGAAATAAAACAAAAGCTATTACTCGACATGAGTAAAATTATTAGAAACATATATGCAGAGTAAGACTAAAAGGGTAGTCAATAAAAATGAAATGTTTTACATACAAAATACCAACAAAAAAAAAGATAAAATAATATAAGTGAAATACAGTAAATGAAATGCCCACAACTAAGGAAATAAAAATGAAAATAACTAAATAGATAAATAAATAAAAGGGTAAGTCTAAAACAAATATTGTTTGAAAATTTCTGGAAAATTGGGTTTTTCTAAAATGCTTGAAAATTGGTTTAAAATTTTGTCGTAAAACGATGGTTTCATTTTGACACGCACAACAGTGTGTTTTGAAAAAGAAAGGCGACGACCCCTCTTATTTTATTCATTATTTCGGGATTTGTTTTATGGGGTGAGAATTTTTGGTGTCTACAGCTTGCTTCTCCTCATGGGTGTCTTAGAAACAACATCTATCTTAGAATATTTTTCTTTGATGGTAGCTAGTTCCATTTCTTTTGCATAAAGCGCAACAATCAATTCATCGATTTCAGGTTGTTTTTCATACTTCAATTTTTCATGAACGGAGAGAATTTCACTATAATCTATTTGTAATTTCATGAGTTCCCACATTAGATTATCTACCTTGCTTTTATCCGAGGGTTTTCTCAATTTTTCATTTTATTTCAGTTTCTAATGCCTCTAGGTGATCAACTAATGTAAGAGAAAACTTTCTAAGTCCAAGAAGTTCAGCCTTTTGAATTCTCCTTCTAAGTTTAGAATAGTTTACCTTGTGTTCTTCTTCTTCTTCTTCTTCTTCTTCTTCTTCTTCTTCTTCTTCTGCTTCTTCTTCTTCTGATTCTGAGACATCATTGCCTTGTGCCATTAAGCACACTTCTTCAAGGCATAGGTGAGCCTTCTCTTCTTCTGAGATGTCGTTGTCAGAGATTTGATTGTCATCACTCTATTTAGAATCTCCTCATGCGACAACGAAGGCTTTGAAACCAGCAAGCGCTCCTGATGCGTCCCCGACATGTCGTGGACGTATCGTGGACTTTAATAAAACTTGATAGTTTAGGAATAGACACGAGATAAACTTAAACTGGAAAACACATTTCAATTGAGAATTTGCACACACGAAATTCACTCAACCTCCCTTGCCCCACACACAAAACTCCCGGGACAGTTTCGACATTACGCCTAAATTCGTCAACCCTCTCCTGACTATCGGCCTACGGTTCATGAACCGTTCCCCAACCTGTCATTATATCAAATACCTAATGTATTGATACTCTAACCTAGTCCTATCTAGCTCACCAACTCTCTAGCACTTACACACACTCCTAAGTCTGATCCACACTTGCCTAGATAATCTCTATCTTCTCTCGTACAGGCTTACTTACATATGGAATAAATGCAATTATTTATACATGGTTGTTAGGATGTAACAACCGTCCTATTAATCTCTAGACCTCTAGGAGTCGACTACAACTTCGATTATTGACATAACAGCCACACTAGACTTGCAGATATTCTTCAACTTGATCTGGATGCTTGAACCACGTGTCGTCTTATGGTTGGTCAAGTTGCCGGCAGCCCTCTTTGATAGGTCGATCACCAGTTGTGTGCCCCACTTGCTTGATTCTGTATGGCTCATTAAATGCTCATAAATGCCCTCTTCTGAATTCATTATGGCTATGTAATGATGCTCATTTATAGCTTTGTTATCTTGTGCATTAATAAACTTCTTCTTTTGTTGTGGGCTTGTCGTGAACTAGTTGCCTAAGTGGAAGCATGTGTTTATCTGAACGTGTCGATCCTTTGCAGTCTCTGTCTTTGGTCTTCATCTTTAAGCAAGAGAGATATCTTTGTGCGGTGTCTAACTAGTTTTCTGTGCTAGAAGTCCTCCGGAGCTCTCGCAGACAAGTGCCCAACTGGTTAGGCACATGTCGTGGATTGAGCGTGCTTGCAACCTTGCGTGCTAAGCCACTTATTCAACTGTCTATCTGAATCATGAATCTTGACAAACGTATTAGATAGACAATACAAGGTTTCTATCATCAAAACTAGAGGATCTTGCCTTAACAATTTCCCCTTTTTGATGATGGTAACCTATACACTTATATGTACTTGGCAATTCAAAAATTGAGAGATTCCCCCTAACGAGCATTCCCTCTAAGTTTGTTAAGGGTTTTAAGTATTAAAAACTTTAACGAATGATAGCAATAAGTGACAGCTTTTATGCAAATAAGTGACAACCTTTTATGTTATACTATGACCAAAGTAAATAAAGTTTTCATTCAGATGATACATAATATAAGGACGATAGACATAGTCTCACAAGTACTCTCACAAGTACATATACTTTTCTTTCCCCCTTTGTCATATAGCAAAATAGGGAGCACTACACGACGTAACATATTATAAAGGCCATGACATTCCATAGAGTATAACTACGAAACATGATCAAGATAATCTAGATGGAGTGACGTAGTTGGGTCTCCCATTCATAATCTTCTGAGCCAAAAGGATCCTCCTCCGAAAAAGTATCTTTGATCCAAGAAGGTTTGGCTTTGGTAGGATTGATCAAAGGTGATTCAACTGTGGTAGAAAGGTTAGACTCATCAGACTCTATGGTGAACTCCATGCAGTGTGGAGAACGTGTAAGTTATAGAGTGAAACTTGAGGTGATAGACCAAGCTGTAAGGGAGTCAGAGTCTGGTTGAACATAGCTTTGGGCGACGTGTTTCTTTGGATGTTTAGTGGTCATAAACTTGAGAATGGTGGATTGAATGGTTTGCTCATTCGAGCTAGATGAGCTTTGTGGTGTTTGAGCCATTTCATGAGATGTGAATGACTGAGTGTGAGTGGAGGATGGAGTGAGCAAGTTTTAATAGACAGTTTGGATATGCTCAATGACTGGTCGGTGAGTGGCATTTAATGAGGTGCTACGTCTTGTGGGCTATGTTTGTAGACTTTTTAGGTGTCAAGGTCCAAGATTGGATTAGTGGAATGGATGGGACTAAATATCTCATATCATTTTGTAGTTTTTAATCAGGAAGAAGCAGCCAAGACAATAAATTATATCGTACCCATCATAAGCATTCAAGTATACAAAAACCAGTTGCATTTCATTGATATCAAAAGGTACTTTGAAACAGATAGTCAAAGGCAAAATAAAACATTTGATGGAAAAGAAAAATCTAATCCTAACTCTAACTCTTACGGTTTCACTCTAGTCTCTAGGAGACAAAGAACACTCAGGCTATGTGAGAATCTATAAAATCTATTGCTCCTGAACCATGTGATGAACACTTGGTTCAGTGGAGACAACCTGCACAATGGTAAGAGTGATTCTTACTCGCTGAAGAACATCCCGAGTTGAAGTATCTAGACTGGTCCCTGACCTGTCATGGACCGGTGAGAGACTTCTCTTTCTCTTGAGTCCTAAAGCTCTTGTTGTTGGTTGAAGTTCTGATCGTGCTTCCTCACTCTTTGTGGGCTTCGGGATGGCAACGAGCTTATCTCCCTTAGTCTTTTTTTCCCCATCTTGGATAGCATTTCAGAGCAGATGCAGTCCTGAGCGGTGCGCGCACACTCGTGGAACCTATCGGTGTCCACTCCATTCTTTAGAGACGCCATGGTGACTACTCCCTCATGCACCAGACCGTTCACTTGACGACTCTCATCTAGGGTAAGGAGAATCATGGCTAGTAGATCGATTTTCTCCTTGGTCTTGAGTGTGAACAATAGTCTCACATCCCGGGCATTGACTATATGAGTGCGTTAGTTCCTTGGGGTGATGTTATGGGTGACTAAGCTGAAGAGGACTCTGTCTGCGATGGACATGTCCACGGCATCGAAGTTTATCATCGTTGCTCCTTGTTGAGCAGGTTGACCATCTTCCCTCCTCGGTGTCCTAGGTCATTCCAAGTTGTTTCCTTGGGAATGACCAGACCTTCGGGCTCTAGGTTGAAAATCTTGCAAATCCAAGACTTGGAGATGGTAATTTGAGTCGTTTGAACCGTTGAGAGGAGGTGGTCATCATCTTCATCACTCTGGAGTGGTCCAAGATGTCTCATATGCTCCTTGAGCAGCTCAGTGTAAACAGGGATAGGCTCTGGAAGAAGTCTACCCATCCTTGGAACTCTAACAGCTCGATGATCTCTCCTAGACCCATCTCTTCATCGGAGAAGTGTAGTCGTCGTGTGGCCTTTTCTGTGATAGAGTGAGATTTTTGTGGTGTTGTTAGCTTTTGAGTACGCTTTGATGAGCATGTCACGCGACCAGTTATAGCGGTGGAATGGCTCTTTGGTGGTTTTTGGTGAAGGAGCAGGAGAAGACATTTGTGGATCTTCTGTGGGAGCAGGGCTAGGAAGAATAGTAGGCTTGAAGGTGTTAGATTCAATGAGGTGGTAGGTTTTAGAAATATGGGTTCTTATGTACGCTACCTCATTCGCTTGTAGTTCTCCTTCGTGTACTACTTTGACCACGAGTTGATCTTCCTCTTCTTTGGTCAGTTAAGCTAGTGATTTGGTCGGCTGTATGTCGGCCACTTGTTGAGAGGAAAATTCCTTGAGTGTGGCTTTTGCTGTTGATCGTAGAGCAGTCATGGGTGCCCTTTTCAGTGTAGAGGATTTTGTACTAGAATTTAGAACTTTTAGCTCGGGTGTTCTTTAACAGCTGTAAGGCAAAGGATTTTTGCACTTAAGCTCACAAGAGTGTTGTAAGAGGGAAAGAGAAAATGTTCAGAGTGCTTAGAGAGATTAGAGAGAATGAGGGCAATAGTGTGACAAGAGTGGAACTCTCGTCACCTTTTTATAGATATCGAGTAATGGTCAGCGACCGCTCCTCATCCGCTCGCTGACATGTCCTAACAGTACTATTCATAACGGGCAGCAGTCATGACGGTTGTCAGCGATTCGTTGAGAAGTTTTCCCGTTTATAACCGTTGGACCTTCTCTAAACTAATATCACTTTGTGGAAAATGATATATCTGCTTCAAGTAGTCATTTGACATAATTCTATGCATTAAACAGATCGTTGACTACTGAACGACATTATAATAGGTGTTGCTCACATGTCGGTGACACTTTAATGAATATCATTCCAAGATCATGAACGATCTTAGTAAACCTTTCTTTACTTAATGGCTTAGTAAAGATGTCATCTAGTTGGTCTTCAGTAGAAATATACTTTAAACCAACTAATTCTTTTTCACAACAATCTCTAAGAAAGTGATGTCTAATGTCAATATGTTTGGTACGAGAATGATGCACAAGATTTTTGAAAATAGAGATGGCACTTGTATTATCACACATAATTGGTAATGTACCTGTTTTGATGCCATTATCACCAATTTGTTGTTTAAGCCATAGGAGTTGAGCACAGCAGCTTGCCGCAGCAATGTATACATCAGGTTCAGAGCGTAACTACGAAGTGCTCTTTCTATCGGTGATAGATCTTCCATAGTGAAATACCCCGAACTTAATTAGGGTGATTAAATTACTCTAATATGATATGTGAGGACCTAATAGTGCCTAAGTAATTTTGGTAAAAGAAACATCCAAAAGAAACAAGAAGAACGCTTAAAAAGCGAAAAACACTAAATTGAGCGTTATGTGACCGTAGGAGGAATAAGACCTCTACAAGGGTCTTAGATGAATTTTAAAGGCATAATAATGCCTAAATAATATATGGGAACAATCCCTGAAGAAAACGGATCCATAAAACGAGTTAAAACGCTAATAAAGCGTTAGCGCACGTTTTTTCAAGAAAACCCGAAAATGTGACTTTAAGTGGTCAAACGAACCCGTAAAAATTATAGTCCATCAAATAACTACAAGTTAATATTAATGGAATCTTAATAGCCATTAAAATTAAAGAAACGAGAAAATTGCGGAAAACGGGCCCAGTTAGTGAATAGTGCTAAAACCGGGCAAATTAACGAGCATTTTCTGTAAAAGACGAAAAACGCTCCAGCTCTTGTGTACATAGGGGACTGGTTTTAATTAAATAAAGCAGCCCCCTCACATGACTAGTTAGCTACTAAAATAAGTAAAAAGCAAAAGTGGGATAAAGTACAAAAAGTAAAACAAATACTCTCTTTCCTCACTTTTTTTCTCTCTCTCCTATCTTTTCTTTTTCCCACCGTGAGTACTCCCTCCCTCCTGCTTCCTCTCTTCTTCTTTCTCTGATTATGGGCGATTTTGGAGCTCCTCACAGCCTCCAATGGCAGCCCTCACTCCTCCCTTGTACAAGCTTCATCTAAGCTCCAAATGTAAAATAAATTACATATTCTTGCTCCTCTCTCCAAGCTCTACCTTTCTATCTTTTCAAATTTCAAATGAAGGAGTTTGACCTCCATGGGTTTTGCCCATGAAGAGAGGAAATTGCATGTTCTTGGAGCTTGGAGTCTCCTTATTGTCTTAAGGTAAGAAAAATCACAAAATTTCACCTTCTCCTTCATTGCTTGGTATAGCCAATTTTACCCCCATTGTAATGCTCTGTTTTTCTCTCTCCTTTGAGCACTATTCCAACCTTCCAATGGTGGTGGGATCATCTTCTTGAATCAAGGGTTAAAACCCCTCTTAAAAGTTCCAAAAAAGGTAAACCCTAACTTATGTGTTCTAAGCCTTTTAATGAATTAGTAAATTCTAAGGGTTAGAAGATTAATTGTATTCTCTTTGGTGTGTATGTGGGTGTTGGGATGGAGTTTGACGACTCCATTGCCCAACTTGACTGAAAAAGAAGAAAGGAGAAGGAAGGGAGCAAAGAGGAACTTGTGAGAAATTTAAGGTAAGAAAAACCTACCTTAATGTATATTTTATATGTAGTATATTGGGATGGGTAATGAAAAGAATGAACCCAAAAAATGGTAGTAGAAATGTGTGGTAGCTATTAGAGAGAATTGTGATTGAATGGTGATTTAAGGGCCTAAGAGCCATGCATTTTATGATTATGCATTATGTTGTGCTTGGTGGATTATGGATGAATTTTGAATGGTTAATGTGTGCTGGTAGGACCCTCTTTGGGTGTGGCTAGTTGTGAATGAATTTAGGTGAATGAAAGATGAAGGTAATGCATATTGGAATGCTAGGATTGTAGGCAAACTATGACGAAATTTCGGTAGGAACCGAAGGAGTTTTAGGCATGTTGGGAGTGAGAATAACCTAGGGAACTAATAGGTGTTGTAAGAAACTTAATGGGGTTAGTTAGTCATCTTTAAATGGTGGTTGAAGGATATGGAAAAAAATAGTAAAATCTGAAGCAAGAAGTGAAGTAATGCCTTGTAAAATCTAGGAGGAATTAGTGTGCAAGATTTAGTAAAATGGATGTTGGACTTAGGTATAGATATTGTATTTCTTGGAAATGTAACTGGGATGCTGGGAGTGGCATTGGTAGAGGAAGTGTTGGATGGTGGAAGTTGGTTTAAAAATCTGTAGCATAAGTGAAACGAAAACTGTTGCATATGTGAAAAAGAAAAGAAGTGAGGAAATTGTGTAAGTAGATTGATGAATTTAGTAGTGGAATTGGTGGATGAATTGAGGTATTTAGGAAGCCTAAATGGTACTAAAACATGTGGGATTACATGTAGGAAGATTGGGGAAGAAATGGGTAAGAAAAAGAAAGTGAAAACAAAGTCTGTAGGCAAGTTCTGCTACCGACCGACCCAACAAGTTGGATCGGTCATGGGTCGGTCGGGGCATAAAACACTGAAACGAAACTCTCTGAAATGGACCGGCCCAGAGGCCGCGAGTCGGTCGTGGGTTGGTCGGGCAAAAATTCTTGAATGTCAAAGTTTCTGACTTCGACCGACCCAGAGGTTGGGTCGGTCGGTGGGTCGGTCGGGGCTTAGACAATGAAACTTAAACCTTCTGGAATGGACCGACCCAGAGGTGTATGGATCGGTCGGAATGGCCCTGGGTCGGTCGGGAAGAATTTAAGGAACGGGGAATTTACTGGAATGGACCGACCCAAGGGGGTTGGGTCGGTTGGTGGGTCGGTCGGCCCAAACATACAAAAAAAATATTATATGATTATATATAGTAATCATATGTATGTATATATATGCCTATACACATATGTATATGTATATATAGTAGTGCACCATTAAAGGAATGATAATGGCTAGAAAGTGGTGTACATAAGTAAGAAAGTTGTGGAATTAAGGACATTAAGTTAAAACCGAAGAAGAAGAAACGGGTAACGGGGTAAGTACGGGAGTAGTAACCTTGTATGTATAGTAATGTTTAGTATTAATAGAATCATTTGACATGTAGTCGTTGGTTCGAGAATAAGACTCAAGAGCAAGCAAGAGTGAACCAAAAGAAAATATAAGGGCACCCGGTAAAGTAAATTTCGGTAAAAAGGTATGATTTCCTCATGCTCTGTATCCTAACTTGGTTACCTCAATTTGTGTGCTTGTTTGATTGTGTGATCACCTAACAAGATAAATGCACAAATCGGATTGTGTGCACTAATAGTGCTTGTATTGTATTGTTGTTTGTTGGATTGAATTTAATCTAAGTTTGTACAATTCATGAAATGGATGAATGGTGAATGAGTTGCTTGCATGTGATTGTGTACTGTAGTGTGACTCATGGTTGAGTCTTGTTTGACTAGAGACTCGAAGAAAGAGTTATGATGTGAAATAACAAAGCGAACCACGAAAAACCATCGATTAGTGGTCAACGATAAATCAAACTTTTAAATTGACTCGCAATGAGAACAAGCCACACGAGACTAGTGAACGTCCTTAATATCAATAGTCGACCTCCTATTCAAGGATGTGACTCAATGTTAGAAAACGAACATAGTTCCTAAGTAATGGAAGTGTAGGGGCGACCCTTAATCGGCAGAGCAGAGATGAAACCTATATCATCGAGAGACTGATACAATGTATATACTCATATACCTAGTAATAGTCGTAGGGGGATGAGAACTGTTCAGACAGATTGAGGAGGGAAGTATGTCCAGCGTGGAGATAACACAGATATGTCTACTGTGATGCTCGAACGTGTGGGTCCTATGCCGAGAGTTGGAGTGGTCACGCGTGCAGTAGCCAGCCGTATGTTCCAAATCCGTGGTCGAACTCCTTGTTATCGGGCCGTGTGCCACATAGTGGTGTCCTGCGGGGCCGTGGCAACATAGTTATGCCCAACTGGAGTAAGACCGGCAGAGCTTACCGTCTAAAGAGGTAAGCTGGGTATTATGGGATAGGAAGAGGGAACATGAGAGAATGTTTCTAATCCCGTATTGAGATTATAAAAGCCCGGTGTGAGACCTATACATGTCTCTGCCGGAGGCCTTGAGGCTTAACCTAAAATTATTCAGGAAATATAATAATTAAGTAAACTAGGTCTGGACCGAGAGTGTCTAAATTCTAGGAGTCAAGTAAACTACCCGGTTGGGATGGAAAGTTGGTAAATGACGAGAATGAAACTCACTTGATATATGGTCTCTCAAGGTTAAGAATAAGGTAAATGAATTTACCAAGCTGGATGTGATATCTGTGTGGATTGTATTTCCTGGTTGTATATCTCTGAATGTGTGCATGATTAATGCATAGCCATTAAACATGATTGTTTGAATTAAAAAATGAATCGCGTGCTCTCAACCAAATAGTCGGTGTACCCTCACTAGTACGCGAGGTACGGAAGTCATATGCAGCAATTTTGCTAAGCCCCTTGGGGCCCATTTTTATTTTTCAGGTACAATGAAGCTGATCACCGTTCGAGACTAGGACGGGGTTGCTATGTAAGCATGGGTAGTAAGTAGGGAAGGTTGTAATATTTGGAATGTGGAATTGTAAGCCGAATTGTTACCGGCAACTTGATGTTTGTAGAAAACTCTGTATAGTATGGAATGGATATTGTATTTGTGTATTAAGGAGTTGAAGTTGTGATTGCTTTGAGTATTGATCAAGGAATCGTTTGTATAGTGTACTCGGTATAAGACCCATCAGACCAATAGTGGATTTGTATTGTTTGTTGGATTGGATTGGCCTAGCTAGTCACGTGGGTGACTAGCGGCATTGTATCACCCCCGGTTGTAGTTTGAATTCCGCTGTATCATGGTTGGTAATTGAGATGGGTTAGGAGATAATGGTGTGATTATCGGTTGGGGGTGTTACACATAGTCTGCATCTGAAAATCCTACAACGTTACAATTAGTGAACTTAGGATAAAGGAGACCAAGATTCATGGTTCCTTTAAGTAACACATGATTCTTTTTACAGTTGTGAGGTGACTTTCTCTTGGATCTGCTTGAAACCTTACATAAGAAAATGCTATACATAATGTCAGGTCTACTAGTAGTTATATATAGTAGAGAACCAATCATCTCTCTGTATGATCGCTAGTCGACTGGTTGATCACCAATCATGATGCCCATCTTGGTGTTGACTGCCATTGGTGTGTCAAACATCTTACATTCCTCCATTCCAAATCTCTTTAGCAAATCCTTTACATACTACTCTTGGGATATGATAGTCCCTTCATCATTTTGCTTGACTTGAAGTCCTAGAAAGAACTTCAATTCTCCAAGATCACTCATCTCAATTTCCTTTTTCATCAATGCTTCAAACGTTTTGCAATATTTCTCATCAGAGGCTCCAACGATTATATCATCAACATATACTTCCACAATTCGGAAATCTCTTTTGTTGTTGTACACAAACAAGGTTTTATCCACCTTTCCCCTTTTGAATTGGTTTTCCATAGATAGCAAGAAAGACGATCATTCCATGATCTTGGATCTTGTTTGAGCCCATAAAGAGCTTTGTCGAGTTTAAGTACCATGCTTTTTCCTTCTTGCGTCTCAAAACCTGGGGGTTGCTCAACATACACTTCCTCTTTAACGTACCCATTTAGAAAGGCACTTTTGATGTCAAGTGGAAGAGTTTGATTCCTTTGTGTGCAGCAAATGCAATTAGTAATCTGATGGACTCCATCCTTGCCACTAGAGCAAAGGTTTCTTGGAAGTCTATCCCTTCTTGTTGACGGTATCCTTGAGCTACCAGACAAGCTTTATTCCTAACTACTTCTCCCATCTCATACAATTTGTTTCTGAAGACCCATTTTATGCCAAGTACTCCTTGATGAGTAGGACGAGGCAAAAGATGCCAGATTTTGCATCTTTCGAATTAGTTTAGTTCTTCTTGCATTGCATTGATCCAGTTTGAGTCTTGAAGAGCTTCCTTAACGTTCTTGGGCTCCATGGGTGAGATTATCATTGAGAAAGCTTGAAGATCTCGAGTCTGTACTCTTGTCTGAGATCCTTTGGATATGTTTGATATGATATTCTCTATTGGATGATTTTTGTACAAAGCACGAGATTGATGAATGGTTGGTGGAGATAGAGGATCCTCAACGTCATTGTTTCCTTCGTTGACCTGTTGTTGACCTATCGCTGACCTGTCGGGCAAGCTTTCTTCAGTCAGTGATTCATCTTCGGGATATCTGTGTGATCCTGATCTACTAGATCAAATCCAAGTCTTCATCTTCATCAGATTTTTTGATCTTGAGTACGTCAGCCTCATCAATGACCATGAGCACACTTTCTTTCACCGTCAGTGTCCTTTTGTTGTATAACTTGTATGCCCGACTTCTTTCAGAGTATCCAAGGAAGATGGACACATCACTTCTAGCATCAAACTTTCCAAGGGGACCCTTTCATTGTTGTGGACATAGCATTTGCAACCGAAAGTCCTGAAGTGTCTTATGTTTGGTTTTCTTCCCTGGATTTACTCATTGAGAGTTTTGTTGATGATAGGTCATATGAGCGTTCTATTTGTGATGTAGCATGCAGTTGCACTGCTTCTGCCCAGAAGACATGAGGAAGACTACTCCCCAATAGCATGGCCCTCGCTACTTGTTTTAGTGTTATGTTTTTCGCTCAACTGCCCCATTCTGTTGGGGTGTTCTTGGTGCACTAGTAGACAAATGTCTAAAACGACGGCTTATAAGAGACGGTTTTTAATAAAAAACCATCTTAAATAACACCTTCTACGTGCGCCATTGAATTTTAAAGACGGTTGACTATAAACCGTCTTTTAAAGTGTTTTTTTTTACGGAAAAATGTCTTTTAAGACGGTTGTAAAAGAACCATCTTTTATGATGGGTCTTTAAAAGACGGTTACAACTAACCGTCTTTTATAGGTCTTAAAAAATAAGGTTTTCTATTGACCGTCGTTTTATCGTAGATTTTAAATGTCGGTTTTATACGAACCGTCTCTTAAAACCCTTTATTACACCCTTGTTCCTTCTCAGCCCTCTTTCCCTGATACTCTCTCTATCATCAACCTCCCCTCTTGTCTTCCGGCGCCGTAGCTCTTCCACCGCTCCAGTTCGCTGCCTAACTCCACCACCGTCACTGCCCGTGTCCTCCTCCAGTCACGCGCTGTCCCACCGTCGGTCAAGGAACTCCAGTCGCGCGCTGCCCCACCGTCGGTCAAGGAACTCCAGTCGCCCCAGTACACCACCGTCGCCTGTGCCCAACACCATTGTCAACCGCAACCGCAATCGCACCTAACACCACCGTCGTCAGTCACGCCCAACACCACCGTCACCTGCAACTGCACCCAACACCATCGTTGAGCAAGTAATTCGGCGTGCTGCCCCTTCTGATTCACTAGCTAGAACCGGTAATATACTCATGGTAATTTTTTGTTAATCCATTACTGTTTTAGTATTTTGCATATTGGGCGGTGGAAAATCCATTGTGCATGCTAGTTCTGTTATCAATCATTATCATATTGAGACTACCGAAAATCCAGTGCATGCAAACAAGTTTGATACCTGATAAAGATTTGATGTAGAGATTGATTGGTAACTCTCCTTTAAGACTTAGTATAGAGGACTTGAAGAAGCTCAATTTATTTTTGCTTCAATATGAAAGTTGTGGAATACATGATTTCCTCAACAGTTGTGAATCCAATGTTCTCAGGTTTGTGTGACAACTTGTTAAGCTTGGTGTTTATATATATGTATACTTTAATGGATTAAAAACTATTCTTCTATTATTGTAGTATTACAATTTGTTCCGCGAATAAGTTCTTGTTTGCATCTGTTCTTTTATGATGGGAATCATGCTATTTTCTATTCTTTTATGATGAACCAATTAAGTGCTAACTATCTTGCCAAAAAAAACTACTACATGCTAATATAATGCTATGTTCAATAGTATCAACTTGTTTATATATAATTGATGATTGTGACTGCGGGTTGATACTTGATACATAGTATAGATCATCTCCCACCATAAAAAATAGTCAAAACTAGTTGATGATGAGAATGGCATAAAAAATTAGCATATCTTTTCCTCTTTCTGTATTGTTGTACACACTTATATTAGTAATATCAGTAGCATAACGGAAATAACAGGGATATTGATCTATGATTGCTTGCTTACTCCAACAATGGAGAGTTAGGATAATTTCTTTATATAATTTCACCAACCCCATTAAAGTTTCCTCAACCCCAGGTGTAATATATGATATGCTCCATAAAAGAAAAAAGAGTATATATTGTGCTATAGTTTAAGCTTGTTAATTTAATTTAATGTGTTGGCTATGTAAGGTTTGAAATATGTCGTGCAAGCAAATTAAAGTTGTTTTCGTAGCATTTCCAATAAGGGCAAATTCCACCGCACTGAAAGGATGTTTCTAGTGTACCGTAATCTTAGCAAATGGTAAACCTCCCCCTATTTCAGTTTTTACTCAGTTCAACTGATGGTAGTTCCTCCAAATTTGAGTATTATTGTTGCTATGTCGTTAAAGTGGATTTCAGGTTGTTTTCCCTTTTAAACACACCATTTCGCATCTTTTTTTTACTGTTGTACTGAACTATATTCTCTTCTTTTACGCTCCTCTATAGTGATAATTATCACCGGGCTGCTGCATCTAGTACACCAGATTTAACATATGGGCTGAAAACATCTCACTCTGGAACTGGTAGTACACTTGAACTTACCATCTTCTCTTTGGCATAATTAGGAAATTCATGCTCTTTGATTTCTTCATTCTTTGATTGTGACCACGCCTTGCAGTGAGTAAGTCACTAAAATGCTGCATCTTGTACACCAGATTTAATACAAGCTGAAAATAGTCTACTTCAGAACCGGTAATACACTCAAACTTGTTCATATTGAACTTGCTTCTATTACTAGATTTAATTTGTTGACTTTCCTATCATATTCGGATGAGTTAGGTTTGTAATTACATTATGTCTTGTTTAGCATTGATCATTGATGTTTAAATGTGTGTTGTTGCATTATGGATGATGCAGGAGGAGCTTGTGCCCAATTTTGAGCCTTAATTGCCTAAGATACTAGATTATTTGGTTGCATTTTGTGGGTGGCATTAAGTGTGAAAACTTGATGAATTGTTAGTGTGCTTGGGGGGCTAGTCGTCATTGTGGTTGCAATTGCTTTGATGCGCTTGGTGAGTTGAATGGTATTTTTGAGTGAAGTTGTGGAGGGTTCTTAGAACCGGGGAAAACAAAGAAAAACAGATGAGATCATGCCAAAATTTTCTGTGAAATTTTCTCTTTTTATTTTTACCGCACTTGATGATTTGTTAATGCTATTCTTATTTCTTGCTGATTTGCTCCTAATTTACTGTTGATGAAGACCTGTTGCTGGAAAATGCTGCCTCCTTTTTCACTTTTGTACATTTGAGCATTGAACTCCTGATTTTTTAAGGTATGCTACAATATTTTTACCTTTTTAAAACATACTACTTCGCCTCTGTTTTTGCTGCTTTCATTATTATTTTTGACTATCACATTTGCACTACAATTATAGTTACAATTGTGTGTTACTGTTTTTTTCTATTTTCTTAAACAGGAGTTAATCTGATTGGATTTCTCACATTTGTTCACTCACAAACTATTACGCTATCATCTGCATCGAATAAGGTACATTTTAATTATTTTTTCCATAAGTAATATATGCTTATACAAACATATATAGTTAATTACCCGTCCAGGATATACCCAATAGGGGAAAATCTTCGACAGTCCCAATAGGGGGCTGAAAATGTTCATTCTATACTTGAATACACTCGAATTATATAGTTTTTACTATTTAGTATTAATAGGGAATAGCTTACAAATATAACTTTATCCTCACCTTTAGTTTCTAGCATTCAAAGAATAGCTTGCAAATAAACATTTTATTTCACCTTCCATTGAACGCTTATTCCCTCTAAAATGAAGTAAGTAGTCTTCCTTTTGTTCATCCTCGTCGTGACTGACAAAGATGCAAACTCAACAAACTTAAGAGTCCATTCCTAGTCTTCATCACAACAATTCTTCTGCCGTGATTATTGCTTTATTAATTCTTCAATTTGCCCTTGGTTTTCACATGCGGCACTAAACAATATTTTAAAGGATATCAGATGGCAATCTCATGGATGTACAGCGGAAAATTGGATAACAAGTTCCTTGAGGGAGTTGAACAATTTTGCAATGTTCTGGTCGATAATCTAACTCCTGCCAATAATGGATACATATTTTGTCCTGCGTGGACTGCAGAAAACTATTTGAAGTATCGAGGGATCGAAAAAATAAAGGAACATTTGATTCGTCGTGGTTTTACAAAAGACTATGAAGATATAGTCCGGTGGCATGGTCAGAGGGCGATAGATGTCATGTGTAATGAACAAGAGGAAGTTGAAGATAATCAAACAATTGTGATCGATGACCATGACATAGTAAACATTGAACCAGATTACGGATGACATTGCTGCAATGCTGGAAGATGTTGAACAAGAGTTTTACAATAGGCCAGACACCTATGAGACTTTGCTGGATTAATCCAAAACACCACTGTATTCGGGGTGTGATCCTACAAAATTGAGTAAATTGAGCGCAGTCTTGAAACTCTTCAATCTAAAATTGAAATTTGGTTGGAGTGATGTGAGTTTCACTACTCTCTTACAGATGATGAAGAGCATACTGCCTGAGGATAATGTTTTACCAACACCGACTTATAAAGCAAAAAAGTTGATGTGTCCAATGGGTATGGGGTACAAAAAGATCCACGCTTGTCCATCTGGTTTTATTTTGTACTGGACGGATAATGAATTTGCTGATAGATGTCCAGAATGTAGGGAATCACGTTATGCGAGGAAAAACCAAAATGAATGCACTGGTCATCATAAGGGTAAATCCCCTGCTAAAGTGTTGTGGTATTTGCCCATAATACCATGATTGAAGCGTCTATTTGTAGTTGAAAAAGATGCGGATAATCTAAGGTGGCATTCGACTCACAGAAAAATGATGGAAAGTTGAGACATCCGGCTAACGCGTCCCAGTGGAAAAACATTGACATGAAATTTCCTCAGTTGAGACTTGGTCTGTGTACTAATGGGATGAACCCTTACGGTACATTGAGTAGCATACACAGCACGTGGCCGGTATTATTGATGATCTACAATTTTCCCCCGTGGTTGTGTATGAAACCTAGACACATTTTATTGTCACTTTTGATATCAAGTCCAAAACAACCAGGCAACAAAATAGATGTTTTTCTATAACCATTGATAGATGACCTACAACTCTTGTGGAATGAAGGGTTAATGGTGTATGACTCATTTGGAAAAGAGAATTTTAACTTGCGTGCTATGTTATATTGCACAATCATTGACTTTCCCGCGTATGGTAATCTTTCTGGTTACACAGTCAAAGGTGCATGTGCATGTCCTATTTATGGTGAGCATACATCAAATATCCGCTTGAAACATAGTGGTAAGAATGTTTACACGGGTCATCGAAAAATGCTTCCAAAGGGCCACAAATATAGCAAGATGTCGATTGAGTTTGATGGAAAGACTGATCACAGTGTGTCTCGTCCTCCTTTAGCAGGTTCAGAGGTGTATAAAAAAGGTGCAAAATATTGTCAACAGCTTTGGTCCTTCGACAAGAAACACCGAGAAAAGTGTATGGAAAAAAAGTCAATCTTTTGGGAAATTGAGTATTGGCAACATTTAGATGTCAGACATTGTATTGATGCAATGCATGTGGGAAAAAGTGTCAAAGAAAATGTTATCGGAACCCTCTTGAACATACCAGGCAAGACCAAAGATCACATAAAGGGGAGAAAAGATTTGATTGATTTGAAAATAAGGCAACATCTTTGGCCACAAGAACGTGGAAAACACATGTTCTTGCATCCTGCATGTCGCACATTTTCAAAACAAGAGAAACATAGTCTGTGCAGTATCCTCTACAATATCAAGATGCCATCAGGGTATTCGTCTAACATAAGAAATCTTGTTTCAATGTCTGATCTGAAATTAGTTGGAATGAAATCCCATGATTATCATGTGTTAATGCAAGACTTTTTACCTGTCGCAATTCGTGGGATCCTACCTGATGCGGTGAGAAACGCAATCACCAACCTTTGCGTGTTTCTCAAAGCAGTATCTGCTAAAGTTCACGATGTGGATAATCTAGACAAATTACAAGCTGATCTTGTTATCACGATGTGTCAGTTGGAGATGTATTTTCCTCCTTCATTCTTCGACATCATGGTTCATTTATTGGTTCATTTGGTCAGAGAGATTAAAGAGTGTGGACATGTATATCTTCGTTATATGTATCCTTTTGAAAGATACATGGGTATATTGTAGAGAAAAATAAAGAATCGTCGTCGTCCGGAAGGAATTATTATAGAGGGATATATAACAGAGGAAGTTGTTGATTTTTGTACTCACTATCTAGAAGATGTTGAATCCATTGGTCTTCCTAGATCTAGACATGAAGGAAGACAACAGGGACACGGTACCGTTGGGAGAAAAATGAAGAGAATTGATATTGAACCCTTAACAAAGCTCACTTAGTTATGCTGAGTCACCTTGAAATTGTAGAACCGTATTTTGAAATGCACCTGACCCTGCTCAGAGCACAAAATCCAATAATGAGTGACATCAAGTTAAAAAAAGGAGCATAATAAAACGTTTGTGAAATGGTTCAAGGATAAAGTTTTTTTGAGCCAGTCAACTACAATGCAAGCATTAGTGAAGACGTTGGCACTTGGTCCTAATCTTGACGTTGTTTCATACGAAGGGTATGACGTAAATGGCTACACTTTTTATACGGAACGACAAGATCAAAAATCAATGAATCAAATCAGTGGCATCAATGTGGTTGCTTACCAGAGTATGTACAATGTCAAAGGTATGGGTCAAAATCCAGTGGAGTTGAAACAATCATATTACAGTGTTGTACAAGATATTTGGGTTCTAGATTACACCGCATATGAGACTTGTGTGTTTCGGTGCAACTGGATTGACAACAGACATGGTTACCGTGAGGAGAAACATGGTATGAAACTAGTTCATCTTAGTGGTGCAACACCCACAGTTGAGCCGTTTGTTGATGCAACTAAGGTGAAACAAGTATATTACATTTCTGACCAATTTAATCCTATATGGTCCTTTGTACTTCAAGGAAAAAGAGGAATAGTTGGTGTGGATGGTGTGGTCGATAAGGATGAATACGACATGCAAGATGAAATACCAAGCCTTTCGATTCAATTACCAGAGTTGGACCATATTACAAATTTCATGCGGTCAGACCATGGCGAAGGAATGTGGATTGATTAATGTGAGCTTATATCTTCATTTTTTGATAGTTTGTTTACATTTTTATTATTTCTTTCCATCAATGAAATTAAATAGTTTATTTATGTCTACATTTATTGATAGTTTTGTTTCCGTATTTATAATTTCTTACTTTCATTTACTTATTAATTAACTAAATCTTCTATTTATATTGCATGCAAGAATCAAAATGGATATCGATATGGATGATCTAGACTTATATTGTGATGAGGATATGGGTTTGATGGACTATGAACCCACAGCTACCACAACAGCAGCCACAGTAGCAGCCCCAGCAGCAGCCACCTGACCAGTGTACACAACATCAGTCTCAGCAGCAGCCCCACACAGAGAAATCATCAAACAAACGAAAGGGTAGGGGGCCGAGTAGAGGGGTGAGGTTGAAGAAAGATGCAGATATTGATCTAGTTTGGGATAAATACTTCAGAAGCTGGGGAAACTATAAAGCTGAGTTCGCAAGCATGTTAGGAAATCTTGCGAAGTCCCGTTGCTCAATTAATAAATATTGGAAGTACAAGGAGGAGGAAGTGAAAGAATCAATGTGTCAGCAAGTAAAACAATGGTACAAAATACCAGAAGAAGCGCGGGTGACGGTTCTTTCACTTATAGCTGCACGGGCGAGGCAGTTCAGATCTTTCTTGGCGGTGAACTGGATCAGGAAATCGTGTGATGTGCCACCATGGATATTTTATGATGGCATGATCACAGACGAAAAATGGAAAGAGTTCGAGAAGTTTCACACGTCGGAGCAATTCATGGTATACGCCTTACTAAATTTAAGTTTGAATCTAAATTTGTATAACACTATTTTATATGTTATATATTGTTTTAATGAATAATTTAATGATTTGTATTGATAGGATGTTCAAGAAAAAGCAAGGGCAAACCGAGGAAAAAATAGATTTCAGCAGTATATGGCCCGAAAGGGATACACTGGTAGCATTCCCAAGTGGAAAGATGCTGGTTTGCTCACAAAAAAGAATGATGATGGCGTTGAAGTTCCCATCGACAATTTGTATGAAGCCAACCGAGTTCAGCTATACGTTTGGGTCACTCAAAAATAGATAAGGATGGGAAGATGGTACACCCGCGACTAGAGACAGCAGAGTTGGCTGCTCAGATTGTAAGTGTTTAACTTATTCAATAATAATAGTTTTATTTAAAAGTTTATTTTTTACAATTTATAACTTATTGCTTATTTTCTGGATCATCTTACTAGGTTGAAGCCTCCCAGCGAGTGGAGATAGATATATTTGCTCTGCCGAGTCAAAAAGATCCACTGAATCAACTTCTTGGATTAAAGGATCATCCTGGAAGGGTTAGAGGTTTCGGGGGACAAGTGCGTTAGAAATTTGTATTTCAAAAGTCCACCTCAAAAGGTATGACGAAGCATGAGGTGTCTGCACTTGTAGATCAAAGAGTGAATGAGGTTGTTTCTAAGGCTTTGGGGGAACGAAACCAACAAACTGATCTAACCCGACAAACTTCTTCATCTAGTTGTACCACCCCTTCTGATCCGTACCCATTTGCTAATCTGAAGGTAAGTATGTCTCTATTAATCTTGTTCGTTATGGTAAATGTATGACTGTAAAAAACTATCCTTATTCACATTTAAATTGTAATTTTACTTATTTAAGGAACAAAAAACATGTCGTCTACAAATCACGCTCGATGGTTATCCTGTGGATGCTGTATATAGTACTGTGCTACAATCAGCACCAACTACATTGATTAATCTCAAGCGTCTCCCCCCATTCTATGCTAGAGTAATCCTGCAAACCATCATTGATGGATTTGAGAATGCTTTTCTTCCCATGGATATTGATGGAAAAGTCACACTATTTGATGGGTAGGGTGATATTGTACCATGGCCAGTCAGTTTTATTATCATCACTAATGAGGTATGTCTAAATCTTTTATGAATTGTTTTCCCTTTAATGTATACATTGTTTTAACTTCTTTGTTCTTTGTATTATATATGATTGCGTAGATCCCTGATCAAACGAGAAGATTGGGAAACCGTGAGGAAGAGATCAACCAATCAATGGTTGCTGCTCGAGAGAACACACAGTTGGCTGAGGGCAACCAGAAATCCAAGGGGAAAGAACCTATGTCGACAGAGGTAACTACTGAAGCTCAGCAAAAGAAGTTTGTGTGTCCCCCCTTTATGATCAAACATTTGGCAAAGTATGAGAAGATACTGTATGAAATGATATTGTAAAAGAGTCTACATATGACTAGCTTGTCAGTGTTGTTACCTGAGTAGCTTTTCCATTACGAAGCGGATCAAAGAACAATAATAAATTTTGAGGACGTCAAAGAGATGTTGTGCAGAGATTTGTTGAATATATCTATCATCCAAGCATATTCCCTATAAGTGTTACTTTTTGTTTCTTACATTTGAATAAAATAACTTATAATTTAACGACTACCTTGTTATTTTTTGTTTTGCTATTCCACCTTATATATTATATTTTTTGTCGATGGTATCTGAAAGCTAGACTACGTCATAAACAATTGTGAGATTTGGTGACATTCTTATGCCCTGAAACAACATCGCTTCATGCTACAAACAGAGACCCGCTCGGATACAAGAACTATGTGTGTCATGGTATAACGAAGGTTGTTCAAAACAGTAGTAGATACGTGATGATCCCTTTCCATCAGAAGTGAGTAATACTCTCCCTCTTGCATTTCATTCGTTTTGTTAAGTTTGTGACTTATTGTATTACTATATGATAACTCTTTTCTAAATTACAATCGTAGCAACCATAAGTTACTCCTTGTGTTATCCGTGGCAACATCACAATTACTTGTGCTTGACCCATTACGAATGTATCGCGACCTGCAAATCGACGACTTGTTCAAAGCGCAAGTGTTAGTTAATTAATGCAACTTATTGTTTGTCTATATAATATGATGAACCAGAATTAATAATTTAATTTTTGAACTTAACAACTTATATAAAGACGGTTCTTCAACAGTTCGAACAACTTTCAATTGTTCATCTTGAGGTACAGTTATTTATCACTATTGTGTTAGTCGTAATTTTCTATTTATGATCATTTGTTTTTGTTTTCTATATACTTGCCAGTGTCCAAGGCAAAGGGACTCTAACAGTTGTGGTTACTATGTAATGCGATACATGTTTGAAATTGTCTTAAACATAGAGAAGCTCACAAACGATGATGAGGTATATTATACTTTCCATTACATATACATTTTTTAAATTTGTCTCTCATTTTTGTTTAAAACGAATACATAGGTGTCTTTACATACATATTTGTTTATCCTGTTCTCTACAGGTTCAAGAATTTTTCAAGCACTCGGGCAAAACTTACTCGGTCAAAGATCTGGAATTAGTTAGAGAGCAGATGTGTTTGTTTATCATCAATTGTTTCAAGAAATAGAGTACGTATCTATGACTTCTTATAATTTTGTGTAAGTATTTGATATTGATGAAACAGTTGGGATCATAAGATAATTGACACTCTAAAGTAGCTGGGAAAAACAACATTGAATTTTGTTGCCCTAGCTTTAACTAGAGAGCAAATGAGTGTTTATTTTAGAGATTTACTCTATACTTAACATCTTGTTTGACATGGGACATGATATGATACTATGGAGTCGCTTACTGATTGAGAAAGAGGGGTCAACCCTTCTTTCATCTATCAGTGGAATTTCAGTTGTCATCCTACCATTGCTCGCTAGTGATAGGAACGCGGAATTAGAGGCTGAAATGCAGAAAATATCCAAAAAATAGAAAAAATTTATTCTTATTATGTTTGTAATTTAGTCGATTTTGATTCATCTTATTTCATTGCTGATTACTTTTTCCATTTCTGTAACAAGACTTGAATGGATACGAAAAACGTTTATTGTTATTAATTTCCAATCTCAGTCTTCATATATTTTATTCTGCATCTTTGTAGATCCGTGCCAACGGTGGCAGCAACGACAGCACTGACGACCCATCAAAGAAGAGAAGTAATATACCATGCGAGTCTCAAGTGGAAGCTCAAAGGAGGAAAATGCTTTCATGGATAGCACTGGGAGGTCAAAAAAGAGGACTGATCAAAAAGTGACTGTCTCTAGCTGCTGTGTGTGTTTTTTTCTTCTCACTTTATTTGTTTAATTTATGTAAAAGTATCGATTAAACTGTTGGGCTGCTGTCATGCTGTTTGTGTGCTTTTTAATTGCAATTCGATTGCTGTATTATGTTTGTAATTGCAATGGCAATCTATGTGTGAAGTATGCACACATTACATATTTTGTGAAATATGATTGTTGTACAATGTTGTTATTATGCAGGTTTTGTAGATGTAATCACATTTGCGATTACAGAGGGAATGAAAAAGAGAAAAAAACCGTCTCTTATAGTAAAATTGGCGCGACCGGTTTACGTCTATAAAAGACGGTTAGGAGTTAGAACCGTATTTTATACTAAGACTATAAAAGACGGTTCTCATGAAATCGTCTCTTATAGTAAATTTTGTGCGTCTAGATAATGATCATAAACGACGGTTTATGCGCGTGGGATCGCGACTATAAACGACGGTTTAATGAGAACCATCTTTTAAAGTCCCCATTCACGTGTATGTTTATGCTCTTAAACGACGTTTTGAAGCGTCGTTTAATATTTAAAAAATGACGACAGTATAAGAGACAGTTCAAAACCGTCGTTTTTAGACAATTTGGACCGCCTCTTTTGACTCGCGCAACACCAGTGGTGCTGAATATGTGTGATTAATCCCATGTTGTTTACACATATCCATGAATTGTTGATTCTCATATTTTTACCCATGATAAGACCGAAGAGTCTTGATCTTGAGGTTGAGTTGTACTTGGACTTTTCCTGCAAAGGCTTGAAATTTCTCAAAAACTTCGTCTTTGGAAGCAATAAAGAGTGTCCACCTGAATCGTGAGTAATCATCAACAATTACAAACACATACAATTTCCTCCAAAACTTTTGATTCTCATGGGTCCACATAAGTCCATATGAAGTAATTAAAGTGGTTTAGATGTACTAACTAAGTTCTTTGACTTAAAAGAAATCTTAGTTTGTTTGCTTCTAACACAAGCGTCACAAATATTTGTCTCAGATTTCTTATTCTCAGGGAGACCTCTTACCAACTATTTCTTGACAAGTTTTTTTTTAATATAAGTGCTAACATGCCCTAGTCTTTTGTGCCATAGTGTAGAGTCATCTATTGAAGCAGTCAAGCATGAAAGATTAGGACTATCATTATCTTCCAAACTAGTTACATAAACGTTTTTCCATATTTTTCCCTTTAACAACTCTTTGCCATTGTTCTGACTTACTACACTACAGTGTGTAGGATAGAAGTGAACTGAATTGCCTACATCACAAATTTGAGAAACACTAAGCAACTTGAATTTTAAACCATGAACTAGATTTACACTATCTATGACATAATCAGATGTAATACCAACCTTACCTACACCGATGATTTTTCTTTTCTTGTTGTCGCCAAAGGAAACAGTTCCTTGGCTTCCGGGTTCGAGTGAGAAGAACTTCTTTTTGTCTTTTGTCATGTGTTTAGAGCACCCACTGTCGATGTACCAGCAGGGGTCCATTCTCACTCGATCCTACACTTACACGTTAGTGGTGTGGGGTTAGGGTAGAAAGGTTGGACCCATTTCCACCATTAAATGTTCTAAGATCATTTTTTACTACCCATTTTAGTCCTAGTTTCTTGAGTTGCCAATGCCTCATAAAACACGTTTTATAGCAATTGGATTCATGATGACCAGGTTCTCTGCATAAGCTGCAGACATCTCTACGACTGGTCTCTGACCGGTATCCGACCTATCATTTGCTTCTCCTCATGGGTGTCTTAGAGACAACATCTATCTTAGAATATTTTTCTTCGATGGTAGCTAGTTCCTTTTCTTTAGTGTTAAGAGCAACAATTAATTCATCGATTTCAGGCTATTTTTCATGTTTCAACTTTTCATGAACGGAGAGAATTTTACTGTAATCACTTTGTAATTTCATGAGTGCCCTCATGAGATTGTCTACCTTGCTTTTATCTGAGGTTGTTCTCAATTTTTCATTTTCTTCCAAAAAAGTTCATCGTTTTCAGTTTCTAATGTCTCTAGGTGATCAACTAGTATAAGAGAAAACTTTCTAAGTCCTAGAAGTTCATCCTTTTGAATTCTCCTTCTATGTTTAGAATAGTTTACCTTATGTTTGTTGTTGTTTGTTCTTCTTCTTCTTCTCTTCTTCTGATTCTGAGACATCATTGTCTTGTGCCATTAAGCACATTTCTTCAAGGCATAGGTGAGCCTTCTCATCTTTTGAGGTGTCGCTGTGTGAGGTTTGATTGTCATCACGCCGTTCAAAATCTCCCCATGCGAACGAAGGCTTCCTTCTTTGGTCCTTTGTTGAATGATCGTCAGACATGCCTCTTGATCCTGTCGTTGTCCTCTCGGGATCGTTGAGGACAGTCTTTGATCTGATGTCCGTATTGTAACACCCCTACTACGCACATAACTATACTTGTAATCGCAGCGGAAAATAAACACTAAACGGTAACTAAACGATTGGTGCTACAATGCCGTCAACCACCCACGTGGCTAACAAGGCTGAATAAATACAAATGTACCGGTCTGATGATCAGACTCCCGAGCATAGATCTAACAACCATATATATATACACCAACATAATACCGAGTGTTACAAAATCCGTCACTGTATACCATCACTGTAATCCATCATAACAAGTATATAATACGCCACGGGAGCACAGGCGCATCCCGGGCAAACATCCAAAAGTACTCCAAAAGTAAACTACTCTCTAGGATCTAGAGCCACTCTGCCTCTTCGATCCTCATCCTGCAATAAAATATGGAGCCCCCGAGGGGGTCAGCACCTTTGCTGGTATGGCTAACGCGCAGCCCATCGGCTACCGGGATACGCGCAACCAATTGTCATGATGACATGATATTTATTTTAAAACACACAACACATACATATATAACATAACACAGGTATTGTACACATCATAACACACATCACAAACATACAATTCCTTTTAGGAAGAGAACCAACACAGTTAGCCCCATTGAGAGCCTAGAGAATGTTGCCACGCTCATACTTAGCTCGTTACATAACTCGTTACCGTCCGGTTAGATTGAACGGTTAACTTAACACAAGGTGCCTCGGATATAGTGATCCAAGCACACCGAAACAAAACACATAGTATGCCCCTGTGGCCCGACGTGAGTCAGTAAAATAGCCTTGGTTAAGCTAAAGGGAAGGTTAGAAACCAAATTGGAAACTTAACCATAACATACAGAGAGAATCGAACCGGTTATGACATCGACTCCCATACTCACACGCGTGGCCGGAACAGACCGGACTCCTCACTTCCCCCGTTAGCCCTTGTTAGTAGTTCATCATTGAACACAACACATAATTCACAATCATAGGTCAAGTCTTGTTAGACCCACACAAGGGAAGAGAGAGTCACACTTATCAACATAATAATATTTAACAACTGTAAACTCTTTACATGGTTTAATCTTACAAAGTCATAAACACACAGAAAACAAACAACACACAAGCCGGTGTAAACCGGTAGGCAACAGACTGCAAGAAAACCATACCTCGGTCCTTGCCTCGACTGGTTTCCACCTTGGAAGATTCCTAAACACATTAGTAACGTCGGTTAATTAACGCACTAGTCCATTGTTAACATTATCTACTCAACACTACTAGTTTACTTTTACTTTACACTTGTTACAACTTTTCATCCTTTTAATTGCCTTTAAGACCCACCTAACATGTATTATATAACCTTATTATATCATTACTAACCACTACTATTTTTAGATAACAATTCCCATCTTAAAACAATAATTTTGGTCCATATAGTGGCCTGTCCGAACTTGTGTCCGAGCTTCCAAGTTCGGACACAAGCCGTGATTTTTGACAGAAAACAGACACATGTCCGAACTTGTGTCCGGACTTCGGAAGTTCGGACATGAGTCGAGGAAATCCTAACCAGAAATCCATACGTCCGAACATGTGTCCGGACTTCCAAGTTCGGACACAGTTCGAGGATAATCCCTAAGAACCAACAGGTGCGTCCGAACTTCCAATTTGGACGGTAGTTCGGACACTACCTAAATCCAGAAACTGTAAGCGTAACAGGGCATGTCCGAGCTTCCAAGTTCGGACGGAAGTTCGGACGTGCCATTATACTCAACCTCTAAGCCTTTAACACTTAACCAATTTTCCTCCAAAGCCTCCAACACTTATAGTATCTACTCCCTAGGTTCCAAGTGATGTTTCATGCCTATACTAACCATTATATCAAGATATTTCCTTCCAACCATCATTACACACATCATTTCTTACAAACTAAACTCCTTAAGTCATTCTTGAAACCCCTTTTTCCTAAGCTTACACTTCCTCCTTATTTTACCAAAGTTAGCCTAAGCCTTCATCTAAGTCCAAAATGACTTTGGTACATACTAAAACCTCAAGATCATGCCTAAGTCCTTATTACACTCTAGAACACTTCCTAGTTCATCAAAATTCCTTTACAACATCTTGAACTCCTTATGCATTTTCTAAATTTCGACATAGTTTCTCCTAGCATTTGTTACACCTTAGCACATTATTTTCATCATTAATCATCCTAGAACACTAAGAACACCAAGAACACTTTCTTACACAACTTCACCAAATTCACACTACATCACAATATAGTGCATAACTTAAATTGCATGGCACTTAGGCCCTTAAAATGCATGGCTCTTAGGCCCTTAAAGTGCTTAAATCATAAACACTGAATTTCCACAATATATATGCCTTTAACCTGCGATTACATACAACAAGACATATGTTGTTTTACTAGTCTCTTGAGAACATTTACTAGGTCATTCACCATTTGCTCTTTAGGTAGTTTTAATAAGCAATTATAGCTCATTTCTCCTAAGGCATTAAACAACATTAAGTTAGTAGATTTACCTCTTTTTCCACCACTTCCTTCTTGTTTCCTTACAAAACCGTATGGTATTTTGATTCCTTGTCAAGTTCTAAACAATATACAAACATTAAAATGAGTATTCAAGCTATAAGCTTCATCTCATTGTAAACCCTAATTTGACATTGTTTCAAAAACATTAATGTAGTTGTTTTACCTTGATCTTTGAAGAGAGTTTGAATATATAACAAGAGAGGACTCCACCTAGTCCATGAAGAGTTGAAATGAAGCTAGAACAAGTCACACAAAGAGCTATATCAATGTGTATTTTCGATTAAGGTAAGAACATGGAGGAAACATGATTTTTCTTTGAGATTCCTTACCTAGAAGCAAAGGAGAGTAATAATATGTCAAAATACAAGCTCAAGCTCCTTCAATGGTGGAACACCTTGGCACCGAAATGGAGCTCTTGGAGTTTTGAGAAGATAGGAATGAAGAGCTTGATGAGAGGAAGAGATTGGTGGTGTTTGTTTTTGATTTGGACAAGTGCTAGATTTAGCAAGTGGTCAAAGTTGGAACTTCCATGGTGGTAGTAGTATTACCGAGAGAGAACAAGGAAGAAGGAAGAAGAGGGGTGGGAAACCGTGTGAATGAAGGAAAGAAATGAGAGTGAAGATAGGATTTGCTTTAAGGAGATATTTATGCTTATAAAGTAAAAAGGTAAGTTAATTAGTTTTCTTTACTTACTTATTATTATCAACTAAGGAGTGGTGAGTCACACACTTAGAAAACCGGCCCCCTTTATTAGTATGAGGGCATTTTAGTCTTTGTTTGTCAATTTAATTACTTAATACAACATATGTTATAAACTAGCTTATAAAAAGTACTATTCACCTAAACAAGGCACTTAGAAGTGAAATTTTTGATTTCCCACTAATATAGCCACCCAAATGTGATACTATATAGTACACATATATATTTAAGAGTAATGATGGACATTTAGCCATTCAAAACTCATTTACAAGACAATTTTTCAAAAACGTGCTTTAAGACTTCTTAAAGCACATTTTGTGTTTTAACTTGTTTTCAAGCTTGGTTTTCTTTGGTAATTGGTTTAATAAGTTCATTAGTATATAAATGAGGTCTTGGTAAGCTCATTAGGTCTTACTCAAGTTTATCCCAAGCTTAGAGCACATTTTAGCTCTTATTGACTTTAAAGCACATTTGTGTTTCCTTTTGTTTAAATTTGTTTACTAAGGTTTCTAAGACTCTTTTTAGTCTTATTACACCCTATTTAGGTGTTTAAACAACATAACTAGGTTTGGGGTATTTCAATCTACCCCCCTTAAAAGAACTTTGTCCCCAAAGTTCATACTTCCACATACTTAAACATTAGAACATGAGAACACATATCAACAACACTTCTATATCACATTAACAACATCTTTACATCATATCGGACACATGGTCCAAACAACAAAACATCACAACATCATTCAGACTCACCGGTCTGTAACATTAACAACATGACAACACAACGCAGACAATGTATTCAAATACATGTCATATACATAACCGAAACGGCTCTACCCCCCTTAAATAGGGGTACGCCCCGTACCCTATACATACAACACTAAGAAGTAAACAACGACGGGTACTTCGCCTTCATCTTATCTTCCAGCTCCCAAGTGGCCTCCTCAACGTCCTGGTTAGACCAGAGAACCTTCACCAGTCTCACGGACTTATGGCGAGTGTCTCGAGTCTTAGTGTCCAGAATCCGTACCGGAGTCTCCACTGATCGCATGGTCGGCTCTAAAGTTAGCCTTTCAGGCTGAAGCACATGAGACGGATGAGACATATATTTCTTCAACTGGGACACATGAAATACATCATGTACCTTGCCCAGCTCGGCGGGTAAATCAAGTCTATAAGCTACCGGGCCGATCCGCTCCGTCACAACATAAGGACCCACATACTTCGGGCTCAACTTGCCCTTCTGGCCAAAACGAAATACTCCCTTCATGGGGGATACTCTCAAAAATACCTGATCGCCCACGGCGAACTCCAGGTCACGTCGGCGCACATCTGCGTACGACTTCTGTCTATCCTGAGCTGCTTTCATATTATCCCTGATCTGGCGAACTTCTGCCTGAACTTGCTCAAGATACTCTGGTCCTATAATGACCGTCTCACTCGACTCATCCCAGCATAATGGCGTGCGGCATGGTCTACCGTACAATGCCTGGAAGGGAGACATCTTGATCGATGCATGATAACTGTTGTTGTAGCTAAACTCGATCAGATGTAACTTATCAATCCAGCTGGTCTGAAAGTCAAGTGCACATGCACGTAGCATATCCTCAAGTGTCTGTATGGTGCGCTCACTCTGACCATCGGTCTGTGGGTGAAACGCCGTGCTCAATTTCAGTTCAGTACCAAGTGCCTCTCGTGTAGACTTCCAATATCTGGATAAGAATCTGGTATCTCTGTCGATACAATCGTCTTTGGTACACCATGATGTCTTACAATTTCTTTATCAAACAGTTCTGCCAATCTTGCCACTTTCCAGGTGTCCTTCATCGGAATGAATCGAGACACCTTGGTCAGTCGGTCAACTACCACCCAAATCATATTCAGACCTCCCCTTGTAGGCGGAAGCCCTACTACGAAGTCCATAGATATGTCATGGAACTTCCACTCCGGCACTGGCATTGGCTGCACCATACCACCAGGCCGTCGGTGCTCAAACTTGACCTTCTGACAAGTGAGACACCTCAACACATAGTCATTCACATCCTTTTTCATTCCAGCCCACCAGAAATATCTTTTCATACCTTTATACATCTTTGAAGCTCCGGGGTGAATCGAAGTAGTAGAACAGTGGGATTCACTCAATATGCGCTCCTTCAGCTCAGCGCTACTCCTGGGTATACACAATCTGCCATTAAGCCTAATCAGGTCATCATCGTGGAGTCTGAAGTCATACTTCTGACCCTCGAATGTGCCATCAATAAGCTTCTGTCTAATCTCCATCATGTACTGATCCGTCATCTGAGCACTCCGCACCTCTTCAACCAAGCCAGTATGAGAGACTAGCGAATGGAGAGAGTGTGCTCGGCGACTCAATGCGTCAGCTACCACATTTGCCTTACCCTCTTTGTACTGTAAATTGATGTCATAATCATTCAGAAATTCAACCCACCTTCTCTGCCTCATGTTCAACTCTTTCTGAGTGAACAAGTACTTTAAACTCTTGTGGTCAGAATAGATCGTCACACTTACCCCATACAAGTGATGTCGCCATATCTTCAGTGCGAAGACAATGGCCCCCAATTCTAAGTCGTGGGTAGGGTAGTTCTCCTCATGCTTCTTCAGCTGTCGGGAGGCGTAAGCTACGACCTTCCCGTGTTGCATCAACACACAACCCATACCCCTGCCTGATGCGTCGCAATAGACCTCAAAACCATCTGGACCGTCTGGTAATGTCAGAATCGGTGCAGATGTCAGAGCATCCTTGAGACTCGCGAAAGCCCTCTCACAGTCGACTGTCCACTCGAATGGTGCATCCTTTTTCATCAAGGAAGTCATCGGCTTCGAGACACTGGAGAAGTCCTTCACAAATCTCCTATAGTAACCTGCCAGACCGAGGAAGCTCCTGATATCGGTAACTGTCTTCGGCCTAGGCCAGGTGCGCACTGCATCTATCTTTGCCGGATCAACAGCGATCCCGGCCTCAGAAATCATGTCCAAGGAATGATACTTGGTTCAACCAAAATTCACACTTAGAAAATTTAGCATACAGCTGATTCTTTCTCAACGTTTGCAATACATCTCTCAGGTGGCTTTCATGCTCACCTCTCGATTTCGAATACACAAGTATGTCATCGATGAAGACTACCACTGATTTGTCCAACTGATCTTGGAACAAACGGTTCATTAAGTCCATGAACTTTGCTGGTGCATTTGACAAGCCAAACGGCATAACTGTGAACTCATAATGCCCATACCTAGTTCTGAAAGCTGTCTTTTCGATATCACTGTCACGGATGGCAATCTGGTGGTATCCGGAACGTAGGTCTATCTTGGAGAATACTGATGCTCCCCTCAGCTGATCAAATAGATCGTCGATGCGTGGTAAGGGGTAACGGTTCTTCACCGTAACAGCATTCAGCTCCCGATAATCAATACATAGGCGGAGGCTACCGTCCTTCTTCTTCACGAAGAGAACCGGCGCTCCCCATGGTGACACACTAGGGCGGATAAAGCCCTTGTCGAGTAGGTCTCTCAGCTGCTCCTTGAGCTCTGTCATCTCTGCTGGAGCCATACGGTAAGGTGCTTTCGCAATGGGTCCGGTGCCCGGAACTAGATCAATCTCAAACTCAACCTCTCGTGCTGGCGGCATGCCCGGCAGTTCCTTAGGAAATACATCAGGAAACTCCGACACTACCGGCACATCTGGGCTAAACTCAGGGTCTCTCTCTATGTCCTGGACATAGCAGAGGTATACATCACTCCCTCGTCGTAACTCGTGATACATAGCCATGGCGGTGATGATCTGAGTCGAAGGCTCCCTGGGCCTCTGGCGGTAAGATATGGTAACCCCAGATGGACTCCGAAGAAGCAGTCGATGCTCGGCACACAGAATTCTGCCCTTGTGCCGCTCCAACCAGTTCATCCCGACAATCACATCAAAGCCTAGTCCGTCGAACTCTATCAAGTCGATCGGAAACTCTTCACCCCTGATTTGAACAATAGCACCTCGGTAGTAGCGGGTACATCGGATCCGCTCTTTCGACGGGAGAGTAACCACGAAGTCTGGCATCTCTTCACCATCTAACCCCAGCCTCTTCGCAAATGAGCGAAATGAATGTGTGTGAGGCTCCAGAGTCGAACAAGATCGATGCATCCACGCCATTCACTGGAAAGGTACCGGTGAGGATCGTGCCGCTCTTGCCGGCTTCTGCCTTATTGCAGACACTTAGTATACCTCCCGTTCCGAGTGCACAGCCTAATTCATTGGCAAACTAATAAGTATTGGGTAACAACACGGTTTATATGATTCAAACAACTCCACTTTATTCATTAACACACTCCTTTTTACAACATTCATTGGCTTATACTGTCGCCATGATTCACACTTACAACATCCTTAATACATACTGTTTATCACATAATTATACAAGGCTTAAAACTGTCTGAAGGTCAAATTCAAACGTCCGGGTTTCATGTGTGTGGCATTGATCACTGCCGACGGTGCGGTATTCAGTTTGATCTTTCTGATGCCATGGTATAGCATCCTTGATTGCCCACCCATGATTAGTACATCTCCCGATTTCAGCAGTAGCTTCTTTGCGAGGTCAGCACGCTTCTGCTCGCCATACACAAATACTGCGGTATCACCAATGGACCAAGACACCACGGGTACTCCCTTACTTAGAGACTCGGGTGACTCGTCCTTGTCTTGGTGTATACCTAACCGTCCACCTTTCTGGTAGAAGTTTACAATGCATAAATCTGCTTTTACACTTGGAATTGAATCCGCTTCAACTTGTTGAGCAATTCCCACGGCGTGGTTAACGACCGCATGGAACTCCTCTGGTATACTTGATACTGTTGCTCCATCTTCAGCTCGAACTTCTTGATATGACTTGGTGTAAGGGTTCCAGTCCTTACCCATGCACATCATCTTCAATTGCATCCTTGCTCCGTTCGGGTATTCGGGTGTGTAAACCCTCCTGGTTTTGCTCCAAGTTCGTCGCATCGTCTGATGATATGGATTTGTGCCTCCGGTGTCAGGTATCCATTTAAGAGTATCATACCTGGCTGGATAACCTGACATTGCTCCAATGGAAAGTCGGTGATGTTGATGGTGGTTTCTTCAGGGTTTGGTGTGGGTGGGATTGGATAACATATATTGAAAGTTCCTTTAAGTTTAGAGTACTCTAATTAGGTAAATCTCACACTATACTTTATTTATTCACTCACATGGTTGTTTATTTAAACTCACTCACACACATGCATGAAATGCGGTATGCAGACACTTATTACATTCAACAGTTTAGGCGGTACCTGGTCTAGAAGAGGGCCCTGGCGCCTCAGACCGGTCCACCACATTCAGGGTGGCCTTGTTGGACCCCGACCCCTTCCCCTTCTGGGACTCCGTGTACCTCTGATCTGGGGGTGGCTGGTTCGCCGTCTTCTGGCCATCGGTGGTCGTAGTGGCCTTACCCTTCCATTGCCCCTTGGGCCTGAAGTTCCTACTGTTCGGGTTCTGCCAGCATTCATGGTCGCGGTGACCCATCTTCTTACAGTACCGGCACTGAACATCATTACCCTTGCAGTCCTTGCCGGGGTGGTCTCCGTTGCACCACTTGCAGTAATAGTGGCGCTCCGGTCCAGAGCCCGTGCTAGCTGCTATCACAATACACCATTAATACTTGTTTCACAACTTATTAACATATACTCTAACTTATCACACAGGATTAGACAATTACCCTTAGGTGGGTAAGAACGTAGGGGCTTGGCCGCATACGCATAGGTGAGCTGCAGAGGCTCCTCAGCAGTGGTGGTCTGGGTCTGGCCCTTGCCACCTTGTTGCTGTCCTTTCTGGGACTGGGGGTATGATTTCTTCTTCTTCCCTCCCCACTGCCCTTGCGTGCCTTGGCCCTCGTTCTGAGCCTTGCGCTTGAGCGCACTCTCCTCGTCCCTCAGACGGACGGTGATCTCCACAATAGCAGCGGCATGATAGCACTCCTATATTTAGGGTGTCAGTTATGCCCCGCCAAATAAACTCACAACACATTAACACATCGTACACACTTATTCACATTACACTGTAGTTCCTTTACCTGCAAGGTGGTATATCCAGTAGGCCCCATGCCGTAGCGTAGGCGATAGTTCAGTCCGTTGTAGAAACGGTTCACAAGGATCCGGTCTGAGTAACCCAGATCCGTAGCAGGTGGATAAGTCCGATGAAGGCTGAGTAGTACTCATCTACCGTCATCTTATCCCCTTGTCTCAGATTGTCCAACTCCAGGCGCTTGGCCTCTTGCACATGTATAGGGTAGTATTTGGCTCGCAGCAGAGCCGTGTACTCCCTCCACTGAAACGTCGGATCAGCAACTCTACCCTCGCGCACAAGCTTCCACCAGTTTTGTGCCGAGCCTTTCAAGTAGTAAGCAGCAAGTCGTACCTTGACCTGCTCAGGTGGTGCTAGGGTTTCGAAGGCGGTCTCCATCTCGGAGATGTATGCCTCGAGCTTACGGGGATCGGTCTCCCCACTGAATGAGGGCGGCCTCAGATCAGCCAACGCCTTGACCCAATTGGTCTCTCGTGGCGGTGGTGGTGGTGGCTGAACTCCAGGCTGTCGCCCTTGCTGTATAGCAGCAACTAAATCGGGTACCAACTGGGCTACGGCGGCTGCAACTGCCTCAGCCATGGTCTGTGCCGTAGTATCATCACCCTGGTCACCCATACTTCCAGTACCGCGCCCGCGGCCTCTACCTCGTGGTCTACCTGCCATCTGAATTTATATGAACATCTCATTAGCATTATGCTTGCACACTTATCGGTCCCACGATTGTAACGCTTCCCGATAATAAGGTATCTCCACACTTAGTTAGTGGTCAACCTTTCCAAATATGTTCACTTAGGTATCTGTAGTTAGGTTTCCTAACTCGGTATATCCCTAAGCTCGGTATTCTAGTCATCAGAGCGATACTTCGCTCTGATACCACTTTTTGTAACACCCCTACTACGCACATAACTATACTTGGAATCGCAGCGGAAAATAAACAACTAAACGGTAACTAAACTATTGGTGCTACAATGCCGTCAACCACCCACGTGGCTAACAAGGCTGAATAAATACAAGTGTACCGGTCTGATGATCAGACTCCCGAGCGTAGAACTAACAACCATATATATACATCAACATAATACCGAGTGTTTACAAAATCCTTCACTGTATACCATCACTGTAATCCACCATAACAAGTATATAATACGCCACGGGAGCACAGGCGCATCCCGGGCAAACATCCAAAAGTACTCCAAAAGTAAACTACTCTCTAGGATCTAGAGCCACTCTGCTTCTTCGATCCTCATCCTGCAATAAAAATATGGAGCCCCCGAGGGGGTCAGCACCTTTGCTGGTATGGCTAACGCGCAGCCCATCGGCTACCGGGATACGCGCAACCAATTGTCATGATGACATGATATTTATTTTAAAACACACAACACATACATATATAACATAACACCGGTATTGTACACATCATAACACACATCACAAACATACAATTCCTTTTAGGAAGAGAACCAACACAGTTAGTCCCCATTGAGAGCCTAGAGAATGTTGCCACGCTCATACTTAGCTCGTTACATAACTCGTTACCGTCCGGTTAGATTGAACGGTTAACTTAACACAAGGTGCCTCGGATATAGTGATCCAAGCACACCGAAACAAAACACATAGTATGCCCCTGTGGCCCGACGTGAGTCAGTAAAATAGCCTTGGTTAAGCTAAAGGGAAGGTTAGAAACCAAATTGGAAACTTAACCATAACATACAGAGAGAATCGAACCGGTTATGACATCGACTCCCATACTCACACGCGTGGCCGGAACAGACCGGACTCCTCACTTCCCCCGTTAGCCCTTGTTAGTAGTTCATCATTGAACACAACAAACACTTCACAATCATAGGTCAAGTCTTGTTAGACACACACAAGGGAAGAGAGAGTCATACTCAACAACATATGATATTTAACAACGGTAAACTCTTTACATGGTTTAATCTTACAAAGTCATAAACACACAGAAAAACAAACAACACACAAGCCGGTGTAAACCGGTAGGCAACAGACTGCAAGAAAACCATACCTTGGTCCTTGCCTCGACTGATTTCCACCTTGAGAGAATCCTAAACACATTAGTAACGTCGGTTAATTATTTATTTAGCTTCAAACTTACTAAGTATTTAACAGGATTGTATGACATGTTTTAATGTATATCTTACCCTAGGTTACCTTCATTATACACCCTAGGGTTAACTACATAAGTCACATTCTTTTCTGTTTTTTTTTTTTACAAGTTTTGGTCCGACCGACCTTGCCGACCGAACTTGTCCAAGTTCGGTCGATTCCAGAACACATTTCCGTCAAAATTTCCTACTCCGACCGAACTTACCAAGTCCGGTCCTATGTTCGGTCTTTTCCCGAGAGTTTCTCCCCTTTGTAAATTTAGCCCGACCGAACTTACCAAGTCCGGTCTTATGTTCGGTCTTTTCCAGTAACTCAATCCGTACTCAAAATACAGGCCCGACCGACCTTGCAAGTCCGGTCCCCAAGGTCGGTCTTTTCCAGAAGCCATTTCTCGCAGGGTAAACTGGGCCGACCGAACTTGCAAGTTCGGTCGCAAGTTCGGTCTGCCCCAGACCTTTGTTTTCCTTTTCACATTCAACTCCAAACTTCACCCCATATAACCTAGTACCCCCTAACCTCATTTGGGCACTTTAAACACACCTTAAGACATCCTTAAACACTCATAAAACTCATTTTCTAATACCTTAAGCCTTTACTCTTTCTTTACAAATTCCTAACACTTACAATGTTTTCTCCTAGTTTCCAAGTGGTGTTTCATACCTATGATAACTACTATCCCAAAACGCTTTCTCCTCCTCTTAACATCATCTTTTAAGCATTATTCTCACAACTAACTCCTTATATCCTTCTTGAAATTCTTTTCCAAGTTTACACTTTCTCTTTATTTTACCAAAGTTTGCCTAAGTCTTACCTAAGTCCAAAATGACTTTGGTACATACTAAAACCTCAAGATCATGCCTAAGTCCTTATTACACTCTAGAACACTTCCTAGTTCATCAAAATTCCTTTACAACATCTTGAACTCCTTATGCATTTTCTAAATTTCGACATAGTTTCTCCTAGCATTTTGTTACACCTTAGCACATTACTTTCATCATTAAACATCCTAGAACACTAAGAACACCAAGAACACCTTTCTTATACAACTTCACCAAATTCACACCACATCACAATATAGTGCATAACTTAAATTGCATGGCACTTAGGCCCTTAAAATGCATGGCTCTTAGGCCCTTAAAGTGCTTAAATCATAAACACTGAATTTCCACAATATATATGCCTTTAACCTGCGATTACATACAACACACACATATGCCCTTTACTAGTCTCTTGAGAACACTTTACTAAGTCATTCACCATTTGCTCTTTAGGTAGTTTTAATAAGCATTTATAGCTCATTTCTCCTAAGGCATTAAACAACATTAAGTTAGTAGATTTACCTCTTTTTCCAACACACTTCCTTCTTGTTTCCTTACAAAACCGTATGGTATTTTGATTCCTTGTCAAGTTCTAGACAATGTACAAACATCATAATGAGTAATCAAGCTATAGGCTTCATCTCATTGTAAACCCTAATTTGACATTGTTTCAAAAACATTAATGTAGTTGTTTTACCTTGATCTTTGAAGAGAGTTTGGATATATAACAAGAGAGGACTCCACCTAGTCCATGAAGAGTTGCAATGAAGCTAGAACAAAGTCACACAAAGAGCTATATCAATGTGTATTTTCGGACATGACAAAACAAGGAGGAAACTTGATTTTTGTTTGAGATTCCTTACCTAGAAGCAAAGGAGAGTAATAATATGTCAAAATATAAGCTCAAGCTCCTTCAATGGTGGAACACCTTGGCACCGAAATGGAGCTCTTGGAGTTTTGAGAAGATAGGAATGAAGAGCTTGATGAGAGGAAGAGATTGGTGGTCTTTGTTTTTGATTTGGACAAGTGAGCTAGATTTAACAAGTGGTCAAAGTTGGAGTTTCCATGGTGATAGTGGTATTACCGAGAGAGAACAAGGAAGAAGGAAGAAGAGAGGTGTTTGCAAACCGTGGGAATGAAGGAAAGAAATGAGAATGAAGATAGAACTTGCTTTTAGGAGATATTTATGTTTATAAAGTAAAAAGTAAGTTTACTTAGTTTTCTTTACTTACTTATAATATCAACTAGAGAGTGGTGAGTCACACACTTATAAAAACCGGCCCCCTTTATTAGTGTGAGGGTGTTTTAGTCTTTGTTTGTCAATTTAATTACTTAATACAACATATGTTAAAACTAGCTTATAAAAAGTACTATTCACCTAAACAAGGCACTTAGAAGTGAAATTTTTGATTTCCCATAATATAGCCACCCAAATGTGATACTATATAGTACACATATATATTTAAGAGTAATGATGGACATTTAGCCATTCAAAACTCATTTACAAGACAATTTTTCAAAAACGTGCTTTAAGACTTCTTAAAGCACATTTTGTGTTTTAACTTGTTTTCAAGCTTGGTTTTCTTTGGTAATTGGTTTAATATGTTCATTAGTGTATAAATGAGGTCTTGGTAAGCTCATTAGGCCTTACTCAAGTTTATCCCAAGCTTAGAGCACATTTTAGCTCTTATTGACTTTAAAGCACATTTGTGTTTCCTTTTGTTTAAATTTGTTTACTAAGGTTTCTAAGACTCTTTTTAGTCTTATTACACCCTATTTAGGTGTTTAAACAACATAACTAGGTTTGGGGTATTTCAATCTACCCCCCTTAAAAGAACTTTGTCCCCAAAGTTCATACTTCCACATAACTTAAACATTAGAACATGAGAACACATATTAACAACACTTCTATATCACATTAACAACATCTTACATCATATCGGACACATGGTCCAAACAACAAAACATCACAACATCATTCAGACTCAGCGGTCTGTAATATTAATAACATGACAATACAACACAGATAATGTATTCAAATACATGTCATACACATAACCGAAACGGCTCTACCCCCCTTAAATAGGGGTACGCCCCGTACCCTATACATACACACACTAAGAAGTAAACAACGACGGGTACTTCGCCTTCATCTTATCTTCCAGCTCCCAAGTGGCCTCCTCAACGTCCTGGTTAGACCAGAGGACCTTCACCAGTCTCACAGACTTATGGCGAGTGTCTCGAGTCTTAGTGTCCAGAATCCGTACCGGAGTCTCCACTGATCGCATGGTCGGCTCTAAAGTTAGCCTTTCAGGCTGAAGCACATGAGACGGATGAGACATATACTTCTTCAACTGGGACACATGAAATACATCATGTACCTTGCCCAGCTCGGCGGGTAAATCAAGTCTATAAGCTACCGGGCCGATCCGCTCCGTCACAACATAAGGCCCCACATATTTTGGGCTCAACTTGCCTTTCTGGCCAAAACGAAACACTCCCTTCATGGGGGATACTCTCAAAAATACCTGATCGCCCACGGCGAACTCCAGGTCACGTCGGCGCACATCTGCGTACGACTTCTGTCTATCCTGAGCTGCTTTCATATTAGCCCTGATCTGGCGAACTTCTGCCTGAACTTGCTCAAGATACTCTGGTCCTATAATGACCGTCTCACTCGACTCATCCCAGCATAATGGCGTGCGGCATGGTCTACCGTACAATGCCTGGAAGGGAGACATCTTGATCGATGCATGATAACTGTTGTTGTAACTAAACTCGATCAGATGTAACTTATCAATCCAGCTGGTCTGAAAGTCAAGTGCACATGCACGTAGCATATCCTCAAGTGTCTGTATGGTGCGCTCACTCTGACCATCGGTCTGTGGGTGAAACGCCGTGCTCAATTTCAGTTCAGTACCAAGTGCCTCTCGTGTAGACTTCCAATATCTGGATAAGAATCTGGTATCTCTGTCGGATACTATCGTCTTTGGTACACCATGATGTCTAACAATCTCTTTATCGAATAATTCTGCCAATCTTGCCACTTTCCAGGTGTCCTTCATCGGAATGAATCGAGACACCTTGGTCAGTCGGTCAACTACCACCCAAATCATATTCAGACCTCCCCTTGTAGGCGGAAGCCCTACTACGAAGTCCATAGATATGTCATGGAACTTCCACTCCGGCACTGGCATTGGCTGCACCATACCACCAGGCCGTCGGTGCTCAAACTTGACCTTCTGACAAGTGAGACACCTCAACACATAGTCATTTACATCCTTTTTCATTCCAGCCCACCAGAAGTATCTTTTCATACCTTTATACATCTTTGAAGCTCCGGGGTGAATCGAAGTAGTAGAACAGTGGGATTCACTCAATATGCGCTCCTTCAGCTCAGCGCTACTCCTGGGTATACACAACTGCCATTAAGCCTAATCAGGTCATCATCGTGGAGTCTGAAGTCGTACTTCTGACCCTCGAATGTGCCATCAATAAGCTTCTGCCTAATCTCCATCATGTACTGATCCGTCATCTGAGCACTCCGCACCTCTTCAACCAAGCCAGTATGAGAGACTAGCGAATGGAGAGAGTGTGCTCGGCGACTCAATGCGTCAGCTACCACATTTGCCTTACCCTCCTTGTACTGTAAATTGATGTCATAATCATTCAGGAATTCAACCCATCTTCTCTGTCTCATGTTCAACTCCTTCTGAGTGAACAAGTACTTTAAACTCTTGTGGTCAGAATAGATCGTCACACTTACCCCATACAAGTGATGTCGCCATATCTTCAGTGCGAAGACAATGGCCCCCAATTCCAAGTCGTGGGTAGGATAGTTCTCCTCATGCTTCCTCAGCTGTCGGGAGGCGTAAGCTACGACCTTCCCGTGTTGCATCAACACACAACCCATACCTCTGCCTGATGCGTCGCAGTAGACCTCAAAACCATCTGGACCGTCTGGTAATGTCAGAACCGGTGCAGATGTCAGAGCATCCTTGAGACTCGCGAAAGCTCTCTCACAGTCGACTGTCCACTCGAATGGTGCATCCTTCTTCATCAAGGAAGTCATCGGCTTCGAGACACTGGAGAAGTCCTTCACAAATCTCCTATAGTAACCTGCCAGACCGAGGAAGCTCCTGATGTCGGTAACTGTCTTCGGCCTAGGCCAGGTGCGCACTGCATCTATCTTTGCCGGATCAACAGCGATCCCGGCCTCAGAAATCACATGTCCAAGGAATGATACTTGGTTCAACCAAAATTCACACTTAGAAAATTTAGCATACAACTGGTTCTTTCTCAATGTTTGCAACACATCCTCAGGTGGCTTTCATGCTCACCTCTGATTTCGAATACACAAGTATGTCATCGATGAAGACTACCACTGATTTGTCCAACTGATCTTGGAACAAACGGTTCATTAAGTCCATGAACTTTGCTGGTGCATTCGACAAGCCAAACGGCATAACTGTGAACTCATAATGCCCATACCTAGTTCTGAAGGCTGTCTTTTCTATATCACTGTCTCGGATGGCAATTTGGTGGTATCCGGAACGTAAGTCTATCTTGGAGAATACTGATGCTCCCCTCAGCTGATCAAATAGATCGTCGATGCGTGGTAAGGGGTAACGGTTCTTCACCGTAACAGCATTCAGCTCCCGATAATCAATACAGAGGCGGAGGCTACCGTCCTTCTTCTTCACGAAGAGGACCGGCGCTCCCCATGGTGAAACACTAGGGCGGATAAAGCCCTTGTCGAGTAGGTCTCTCAGCTGCTCCTTGAGCTCTGTCATCTCTGCTGGAGCCATACGGTAAGGTGCTTTTGCAATGGGTCCGGTGCCCGGAACTAGATCAATCTCAAACTCAACCTCTCGTGCTGGCGGCATGCCCGGCAGTTCCTTAGGAAATACATCAGGAAACTCCGACACTACCGGCACATCTGGGCTAAACTCAGGGTCTCTCTCTATGTCCTGGACATAGCAGAGGTATACATCACTCCCTCGTCGTAACTCGTGATACATAGCCATGGCGGTGATGATCTGTGTCGAAGGCTCCCTGGGCCTCTGGCGGTAAGATATGGTAACCCCAGATGGACTCCGAAGAAGCAGTCGATGCTCGGCACACAGAATTCTGCCCTTGTGCCGCTCCAACCAGTTCATCCCGACAATCACATCAAAGCCTAGTCCGTCGAACTCTATCAAGTCGATCGGAAACTCTTCACCCCTGATTCGAACAATAGCACCTCGGTAGTAGCGGGTACATCGGATCCGCTCTTTCGACGGGAGAGTAACCACGAAGTCTGGCATCTCTTCACCGTCTAACCCCAGCCTCTTCGCAAATGATAGCGAAATGAATGTGTGTGAGGCTCCAGAGTCGAACAAGATCGATGCATCCACGCCATTCACTGGAAAGGTACCGGTGAGATTGTGCCGCTCTTGCCGGCTTCTGCCTTATTGCAGACACTCAGTATACCTCCCGTTCCGAGTGCACAGCCTAATTCATTGGCAAACTAATAAGTATTGGGTAACAACACGGTTTATATGCTTCAAACAACTCCACTTTATTCATTAACACACTCTTTTTACAACATTCATTGGCTTATACTGTCGCCATGATTCACACTTACAACATCCTTAATACATACTGTTTATCACATAATTATACAAGGCTTAAAACTGTCTGAAGGTCAAATTCAGACGTCCGGGTTTCATGTGTGTGGCATTGATCACTGCCGACGGTGCGGTGTTCAGTTTGATCTTTCTGATGCCGTGGTATAGCATCCTTGCTTGTCCACCCATGATTAGTACATCTCCCGATTTCAGCAGTAGCTTCTTTGCTAGGTCAGCACGCTTCTGCTCGCCATATACAAATACTGCGGTATCACCAATGGACCAAGACACCACGGGTACTCCCTTACTTAGAGACTCGGGTGACTCGTCCTTATCTTGGTGTATACCTAACCGTCCACCTTTCTGGTAGAAGTTTACATGCATAGATCTGCTTTTACACTTGGAATTGATTCCTTTTCAACTTGCTGAGCAATTCCCACGGCGTGGTTAACGACCGCGTGGAACTCCTCTGGTATACTTGATACTGTTGCTCCATCTTCAGCTCGAACTTCTTGATATGACTTGGTGTAAGGGTTCCAGTCCTTACCCATGCACATCATCTTCAATTGCATCCTTGCTCCGTTCGGGTATTCGGGTGTGTAAAACCCTCCTGGTTTTGCTCCAAGTTCGTCGCATCGTCTGATGATATGGATTTGTGCCTCCGTGTCAGGTATCCATTTAGAAGTATCATACCTGGCTGGATGACCTGACATTGCTCCAACGGAAAGTCGGTGATGTTGATGGTGGTTTCTTCAGGGTTTGGTGTGGGTGGGATTGGATAACATATATTGAAAGTTCCTTTAAGTTTAGAATACTCTAATTAGGTAAATCTCACACTATACTTCATTTATTTACTCACATGATTGTTTATTTAATCTCACTCACACTCATGCATGAAATGCGGTATGCAACACTTATTTCATTCAACAGTTTAGGCGGTACCTGGTCTAGAAGAGGGCCCTGGCGCCTCAGACCGGTCCACCACATTCAGGGTGGCCTTGTTGGACCCTGACCCCTTCCCCTTCTGGGACTCCGTGTACCTCTGATCTGGGGGTGGCTGGTTCGCCGTCTTCTGGCCATCGTGGTCGCAGTGGCCTTACCCTTCCATTGCCCCTTGGGCCTGAAGTTCCTACTGTTTGGGTTCTGCCAACATTCATGATCGCGGTGACCCATCTTCTTACAGTATCGGCACTGAACATCGTTACCCTTGCAGTCCTTGCCGGGGTGGTCTCCGTTGCACCACTTGCAGTAATAGTGGCGCTCCGGTCCAGAGCCCGAGCCAGCTGCTATGACAATACACAATCAATACTTGTTCCACAACTTATCAACATATACTCTAACTTATCACACAGGATTAGACAATTACCCTTAGGTGGGTAAGAACGTAGGGGTTGGCTGCATACGCATAGGTGAGCTGCAGAGGCTCCTCAGCAGTGGTGGTCTGGGTCTGGCCCTTGCCACCCTGTTGCTGTCCTTTCTGGGACTGGGGTATGACTTCTTCTTCTTCCCTCCCCACTGCCCTTGCGTGCCTTGGCCCTCGTTCTGAGCCTTGCGCTTGAGCGCACTCTCCTCGTCCCTCAGACGGACGGTGATCTCCACAATAGCAGCGGCATGATAGCACTCCTATATTTAGGGTGTCAGTTATGCCCCGCCAAATAAACTCACATCACATTAACACATTGTACACACTTATTCACATTACACTGTAATTCCTTTACCTGCAAGGTGGTATATCCAGTAGGCCCCATGCCGTAGCGTAGGCGATAGTTCAGTCCGTTGTAGAAACGGTTCACAAGGATCCGGTCTGAGTAACCCAGATCCGGTAGCAGGTGGATAAGTCCGATGAAGGCTGAGTAGTACTCATCTACCGTCATCTTATCCCCTTGTCTCAGATTATCCAACTCCAGGCGCTTGGCCTCTTGCACATGTATAGGGTAGTATTTGGCTCGCAGCAGAGCCGTGTACTCCCTCCACTGAAACGTCGGGTCAGCAACTCTACCCTCGCGCACAAGCTTCCACCAGTTTTGTGCCGAGCCCTTCAAGTAGTAAGCAGCAAGTCGTACCTTGACCTGCTCAGGTGGTGCTAGGGTTTCGAAGGCGGTCTCCATCTCGGAGATGTATGCCTCGAGCTTACGGGGATCGGTCTCCCCACTGAATGAGGGCGGCCTCAGATCAGCCAACGCCTTGACCCAATTGGTCTCTCGTGGCGGTTGGTGGTGGCTGAACTCCAGGCTGTCGCCCTTGCTGTATAGCAGCAACTAAGTCGGGTACCAGCTGAGCTACGGCGGCTGCAACTGCCTCAGCCATGGTCTGTGCCGTAGTATCATCACCCTGGTCACCCATACCTCCAGTACCGCGCCCGCGGCCTCTCCCTCGTGGTCTACCTGCCATCTGAATTCATATGAACATCTCATTAGCATTATGCTTGCACACTTATCGGTCCAACGATTGTAACGCTCCCCGATTACAAGGTATCTCCACACTTAGTTAGTGGTCAACCTTTCCAAATATGTTCACTTAGGTATCTGCAGTTAGGTTTCCTAACTCGGTATATCCCTAAGCTCGGTATTCTAGTCATCAGAGCGATACTTCGCTCTGATACCACTTTTTGTAACACCCCTACTACGCACATAACTATACTTGGAATCGCAGCGGAAAATAAACAACTAAACGGTAACTAAACGATTGGTGCTACAATGCCGTCAACCACCCACGTGGCTAACAAGGCTGAATAAATACAATTGTACCGGTCTGATGATCAGACTCCCGAGCATAGAACTAACAACCATATATACATCAACAAAATACCGAGTGTTTACAAAATCCTTTCACCGTATACTCCACTATAAACCATCATAACAAGTATATAATACGCCCGGGAGCACAGGCGCAACCCGGGCAACATCCAAAAGTACTCCAAAAGTAAACTACTCCCTAGGATCTAGAGCCACACTGCTTCTTCGATCCTCATCCTGAAATAAAAATATGGAGCCCCCGAGGGGGGGTCAGCACCTTTGCTGGTATGGCTAACGCGCAGCCCATCGGCTACCGGGATACGCGCAACCAATTGTCATGATGACATGGTATTCAGTTTAAAACACACAACATGTACATATATAACATAACACAGGTATTGTACACAACATAACACACATCACAAACATACAATTCCTCATAGGAAGAGAACCAACACAATTAGTCCCCATTGAGAGCTTAGAGAATGTTGCCATGCTCATACTTAGCTCGTTACATAACTCGTTACCGTCCGGGTTAGATTGAACGGTTAACTTAACACAAGGTGCCTCGGATATAGTGATCCAAGCACACGAAACAAAACACATAGTATGCCCCTGTGGCCCGACGTGAGTCAGTAAAATAGCCTTGGTTAAGCTAAAGGGAAGGTTAGAAACCAAATTGGAAACTTAACCATAACATACAGAGAGAATCGAACCGGTTATGACATCGACTCCCATACTCACACGCGTGGCCGGAACAGACCGGACTCCTCACTTCCCCCGTTAGCCCTTGTTAGTAGTCCATCATTGAACTCAACAAATAATTCACAATAATAGGTCAAGTCTTGTTAGACACACACAAGGGAAGAGAGAGTCATACTTAACAACATAATAATATTTAACAACTGTAAACTCTTTACATGGTTAATCTTACAAAGTCATAAACACACAGAAAAGCAACAACACACAAGCCGGTGTAAACCGGTAGGCAACAGACTGCAAGAAAAACCATACCTTGGTCCTTGCCTGACTGTTTTCCACCTTGAGAGAATCCTAAACACATTAGTAATGTCGGTTAATTATTATTTAACTTCAAACTTACTAAGTATTTACATGATTGTATGACATGTTTTAATGCCTATACTTACCCTAGGTTACCCTCATTATACACCCTAGGGTAGTAACTACATAAGTCACATTCTTTTCTTTTTTTTTTTTTACAAGTTTTGGTCCGACCGACCTTGCCGACCGAACTTGTCCAAGTCCGGTCGATTCCAGAACACATTTCCGTCAAAAATTTTCTACTCCGACCGAACTTACCAAGTCCGGTCCTATGTTCGGCCTTTTCCCGAGTTTCTCCCCTTTGTAAATTTAGCCCGACCGAACTTACCAAGTGTCCTATGTTCGGTCTTTCCAGAAACTCATCCGTACTCAAATACAGGCCCGACCGACCTTGCAAGTCCGGTCCCCAAGGTCGGCCTTTTAGAAGCCAATTCTCGCAGGGTAAACTGGGCTCGACCGAACTTGCAAGTTCGTCGCAAGTTCGGTCTGCCCAGACCTTTGTTTTCTTTTTTCACATTCAACTCCAAACTTAACCCCATATAACCTAGTACCCCCTAACCTCATTTGGGCACTTTAAACACACCTTAAGACATCCTTAAACACTCATAAAACTCATTTTCTAATTCCTTAAGCCTTTACTCTTTTCTTTACAAAATTCCTAACACTTACAATGTTTTCTCCTAGTTTCCAAGTGGTGTTTCATACCTATGATAACTACTATCCCAAAATGCTTTCTCCTCCTCTTAACATCATCTTTTAAGCATTATCTCTCACAACTAACTCCTTATATCCTTCTTGAAATTCTTTTCCAAGTTTACACTTTCTTTATTTTACCAAAGTTTGCCTAAGTCTTACCTAAGTCCAAAATGACTTTGGTACATACTAAAACCTCAAGATCATGTCTAAGTCCTTATTACACTCTAGAACACTTCCTAGTTCATCAAAATTCCTTTACAACATCTTGAACTCCTTATGCATTTTCTAAATTTCGACATAGTTTCTCTAGCATTTTGTTACACCTTAGCACATTACTTTCATCATTAAACATCCTAGAACACTAAGAACACCAAGAACACCTTTCTTATACAACTTCACCAAATTCACACCACATCACAATATAGTGCATAACTTAAATTGCATGGCACTTAGGCCCTTAAAATGCATGGCTCTTAGGCCCTTAAAGTGCTTAAATCATAAACACTGAATTTCCACAATATATATGCCTTAACCTGCGATTACATACAACACACACATAAGCCCTTTACTAGTCTCTTGAGAACACTTGACTAAGTCATTCACCATTTGCTCTTTAGGTAGTGTTAATAAGCATTTATAAGCTCATTTCTCCTAAGGTATTAAACAACATTAAGTTAGTAGATTTACCTCTTTTCCAACACATTCCTTCTTGTTTCCTTACAAAACCGTATGTATTTTGATTCCTTGTCAAGTTCTAGACAATATACAAACATTAAAATGAGTATTCAAGCTATAGGCTTCATCTCATTGTAAACCCTAATTTGACATTGTTTCAAAAACATTAATGTAGTTGTTTTACCTTGATCTTTGAAGAGAGTTTGGATATATAACAAGAGAGGACTCCTCCTAGTCCATGAAGAGTTGCAATGAAGCTAGAACAAAGTCACACAATGAGCTATATCAATGTGTATTTTCGGACATGACAAAAACAAGGAGGAAACTTGATTTTGTTTGAGATTCCTTACCTAGAAGCAAAGGAGAGTAATAATATGTCAAAATACAAGCTCAATCTCCTTCAATGGTGGAACACCTTGGCACCGAAATGGAGCTCTTGGAGTTTTGAGAAGATAGGAATGAAGAGCTTGATGAGAGGAAGAGATTGGTGGTCTTGTTTTTGATTTGGACAAGTGAGCTAGATTTAACAGTGGTCAAAGTTGGAGTTTCCATGGTGATAGTGGTATTACCGAGAGAGAACAAGGAAGAAGGAAGAAGAGAGGTGTTTGCAAACCGTGGGAATGAAGGAAAGAAATGAGAATGAAGATAGAACTGCTTTTAGGAGATATTTATGTTCATAAAGTAAAAAGTAAGTTTACTTAGTTTTCTTTACTTACTTATATATCAACTAGAGAGTGGTGAGTCACACACTTATAAAAACCGGCCCCCTTTATTAGTGTGAGGGTGTTTTAGTCTTTGTTTGTCAATTTAACTACTTAATACAACATATGTTATAAACTAGCTTATAAAAAGTACTATTCACCTAAACAAGGCACTTAGAAGTGAAATTTTTGATTTCCCACTAATATAGCCACCCAAATGTGATACTATACAGTACACATGTATATTTAAGAGTAATGATGGACATTTAGCCATTCAAAACTCATTTACAAGACAATTTTTCAAAACGTGCTTTAAGACTTCTTAAAGCACATTTTGTGTTTAACTTGTTTTCAAACTTGGTTTTCTTTGGTAATTGGTTTAATATGTTCATTAGTATATAAATGAGGTCTTGGTAAGTTCATTAGGTCTTACTCAAGTTTATCCCAAGCTTAGAGCACATTTTAGCTCTTATTGACTTTAAAGCACATTTGTGTTTCTTTTTGTTTAGATTTGTTTACTAAGGTTTCTAAGACTCTTTTAGTCTTATTACACCCTATTTAGGTGTTTAAACAACATAACTAGGTTTGGGGTATTTCATGTATGTATATATATTTACCACGTAGGTAATCCCATGAGTTTAATAAACCCTATATTTTATGTTACTTTTTATCATCTTTTATTAGATGATTATTCCCATTAGTTGTATTATATTTATACAACTTATATTAAATTATTATCCTAATATTATGTAACATTTAATGTTGTATATTTACAATTCCTAAGGTTCATTCCATAAATACCTTAGTTTAAAATCTCATTTATTTATTGTTTGTCACATTATTTAATGTGAATACCTTACTTATATTAATTCCATTAAAACCACCTTAATACCTTATAATTGTTATAACATTTATAACATTATAGACCTTAGTCTAAAATCCATATCCCAAACATTATAATTCGGTACAACATCTTACTTCATTAAAATTCCATTTTGACCACATAACATTATGTAATGCTATTCCATATGCTAATATCACTTGATATGATATTCTTATTTCCTTTAATTAATAACCTATAGTTTTTATACAAAACTATTATATATTGCCACATAGGCACATATGTTAAACCTTATTCTTTTTCATAAACCATAGTCTCCTTTGTTTACAAAATCATCCCATAACTTATACCATGTTATATATTCCTTTTAATATAACATTCTAACCTTAATATAGATATAACCTATGGTCATTTTATTTAATAACCGAACAGACCTCAATATATATTTTATATTGCCATTTGGCCCATTTTATAACATATAGTTTTATAATTCATTAAAACTATATATTATACATATATCTCAATAAATACTCATATATAATTCTAAAAATCACCAAACTTCTCCAAAGGGTTATTATTACCTTATTAACCCATATACTTTCGGTATTCACGTTTCCACCACCTATATTTTCCAAAGTGTCATAATGACATAATAACTATATATTATACATATATAGTTCATTTTAATTCCAAAATCAACCCAATAAATTCCTAAAAATTCCTAATAGCCCATGGGTGTTTTATAATACCATTATTCACCCTTTATTTTCGGTAATAACATATTCACCATATATGTTATAAAAATATTACCATAAGATACTTATCTTTATTATGAAACCTTAAATAAGTTATTTAACTTATCTAATTTGGTCAAAACCTACCATATGGTCAAGGTTGAACACCTTAATATTTCCTTTACCATTAATTTCCTTATATTATGGTTTTAACCCCTAAGTTTCCAAAATTCACCATTTAACCACCAAAACTTTATAAAGTCTTATAAACTTTATTTTAAATCCTTTTAACCTCCAATTTTCGACCTTAATTTTATAAAGCCCCTAAATTTAATTTAATTACACTTAACCCCTTACTCATTTCGGTAATAATTATATATCACCTAAACTTAAATAAAAGCTGTAAATGCATAAATAAAATGGCCTAAAGTACATGGCCTTATTACAACATTTGCTCACAAAATAAATTACACATAAATGTCTGAAAAATACTTATAAGTCTCGGCCTCACCATAGGTTTTCATTTAATTACCAAACTTCCACATAATGTCTTAAATTTGACAATTATGCTTGTTTAATTAGTTAAAAATTTATTAAACCATTCCTTAAATCACCTAAGGTCAAAATAAGACCTTATATTCATGTTCACTCACGACATTTAATATACACAAGCTTAAACTTGTATTAATGTATCAAGTTAAGGTTTTAAGTGATTTATACCTTGATTTAGCTTAGGTAAATCCTTGTTTGGATTCGGCCAGCCTAAGATAAAATTCCCACAGCTTATTTTACATGTTTTCAAACAAAAACCAAGGCATAGTTAGTCTCCAAGCAAGATCTAACCATAAGAAGTGTTTTAATGTATTTCAAGGTAAGATTTACCTTAGATCTTCAAGTTTGTTGGAGATCTACCTCGGCCCTATTTTTTCCTGAAAGAAAGAGTATCAAAACACTCTTAAAAACAAGGCACAAAACCGTGGGTAGTTAGCTTGGAAGATGGCTAAGATTTACCTTGTTTAAGATGCCAAAAATGGTGTTTTTGGCTTGGATCTAGCTACACCTTGGAGCTCTTGATATCCACTGAATAAATATGTTAAGAAGAAGATTATAAGGCTATTAGAACAGGTTTTACAACCGGAACTAAAGAGAATCAAAAGATAAGTGCTTAAAGCACATTTTTGTACCTTAAGAACAAGTTTGAGTTTCTCAACCTTCTTCCCTTGTTATGGCCGAGATTCCTCCTTCATTTAACCTCCAAGAACAACCTAGATCCATGGATGGAAGTGGTTGATGTTTAGATCCACCGAAAGAGGAAAGATTTGTGAAGAAATTGAACAAAATGACTAATTAAGCTCACCTAGGTACCAAAGTGTTCTTCAATGTTCTTGGTGACTTACCCACGACTTGGAGAAGCCAAAGAGAGAGGAGGGAGCCTTGGAATCGGTTGGAGCCAAGGCTACTCAGAGATTAGGTCAAATTTTGCCTTAATACTCTCTTTTTTCTTTGTTTATTTTTTGTGATTGATGACTCATCATAAACAAATGGAATCGGTTCTTGGAGGGGCTGGAGCCTCTAAAATGGGGTCTCACACAGTTTGGATGAGTCAAAAGAGGAGCCATAATTGAAAGTATACATTATTGTATTGTAAAGGCAAAAGTGATCCCTTAAAACATGGAAACATGTTGGAGGCTTGTCTTTATGCTTGCAAGTGGCGAATTCCAACTCCCCCAGCCTGCGAATGTCGACCTCATGTGGTCCAAGGGGTCAAACTTTGACCTCTTGACCATTCTTGGTCAATGTTGACTCAACGGGCCCTATTTTAGGGTTTTATTAATATTTTAATATTAAATTTGAAAAATTCGTAAATTTCTGGAATTAAATTCCTAATATGACATAATATGATATATTATCATATTTAAAGGTAATTATAACCTTTTAGCCCATTTAAAACCAATTTAGAAGGCAATTACACAAAAATGTGCTTTAAGGAGTTTTAGTGCACATTTTGTGTCTCAAGGAGTTTCTGAGCTTGGTTTTCTTTGACAATGATTTTGTTGTGTTCCTTACATGATATTTGATCATGGTATCCAATTTTATATCATTTAGAGGTCATTAGACCTTTAAGGTTTCTTAGAGCACATTTCTGCCCTTCTTGACCTTGAAGCATGTAAATGCTTGTTCTTTGTGTTGGAGTGTTGTCCAACAATTTTAATATGTTTAGTAATGTGTTAATACGCTTAGGACAAATTTTTAGGTCCTAAGAAGTTCATTTGGGTATTTATTTACCCTTAACAGTCAAAGGGTGCAACATCTTGATTTGTGTTGACCACTGTTGTTCTCAGTTGACTTTTAAGGCATGTTTAGGCCTTAATTAATGTGATTAAATATTTAATCCATGTTTAATAAGTTTGGGGTATTTCAATCTACCCCCCTTAAAAAGACTTCGTCCCGAAGTCTCTTAATCAAGTAGGTAAGTATATATAATGTATAACTACCCATTGTTCCCATAATGTATATCTATATGATATATCATTTACACACAACGTATTGCGCTTATACCGCACATAGCCATCACTTTGTGGCGTTAGTTCAATCATATATGGATATAGGTGATCCATCTGCACCATCATTTCCTATCAGTTCTACCAACCCTGACAACCTCTCTGAGGTGTCCATAACATTCCATTGTTCCACATTCCATATCTAATGATTCATTTCGTATCTAGGCGATACTATATGTAATCATTCTATAAAGCAATATGAATACATATCACAAATAGCATAAGAAAGGTACTACACACAAGGTGTAAATACAACATTCAAACAAGTATCTCATAAGATACATACATACAAGTGCACATTACACACAAACAAACCAAACAACGTACGCCCCGCGTACCAAACATAACCAACAAAACCAATTCACAATTCACTGTATGCCATGCATACTAAACAAACAACCCTCGTATGCCCCGCACACCACCAATTCTTTGTATGCAATGCATACCAAACAACCAAAACTTAGTGCACACATGTGCACAGCCAAGAGGATCTACCCCCCTTAAAAAGGGTTACGCCCTCGTACCCCACAAGTATACAACAGCCGCTCAACAAGGAGCACTGGATACTTGGCTCTCACATAGTTCTCCATCTCGTGGATTATCCTCATATCAGAGAGACGGGTATGACTCTAGCCCTTCTGGGCTCCACAATACATAAAGGGTGAGGCACCAAACTATTTGTGCTCTCTCCCAAGTTCGTTCTTATGGGCCCACTCGCTCCGTATGAGGTGCAGACCCATGAACATAGGCTCAGTTTGCTTCTTTCCATTGTTGTGTATCCTCTCATTTGGATCACTAGCATACATGTGTGTGTCTTCTCTCACTGATATTCAGCTTGAGGTATAATATGACATTGGCTACTGTTAGTACTTAGTGCTCTTTGCACTTGTCTTGTAATATTAAGACGTACTAGCCTATATGTCCACGTAGTTGATGATTGTCATCCGTGTCTCCTGGTGGTTTTGTTCCGGAGTGACACACTGTTGTAGTTCTCTTTTTTTTTACACACTCGTGTTGATATCCATTGCATCTTTCCGTATTCCCACTAGATTAATAACTGCACAAGTGCAATACCAAAACACTCAGTCCTACAGAGTGCAGAGGCGTAAACTCTCAGCAGCTAATATCTAATGAGTCCAACGGATAAGATGATTGAATTATCCTGTGAGTGGTACATTCCAAATCCACTGTTCCTTGCTTAAGGTATCTGCTATTATATAGCTTTGTCTTTTATCCTCGCGTAGTGACGCGTTTATGTCCATATCATCTGGTAGATTCCCTCTGGATTGCAAGAATTTGCTCGATCCTTATGAGGATTCTACATATTTTCCTCCATAATGGGTTTTCATGTTTCTATCCTTAGTGTTCACGTCCTTGAAAGGTTTCCTTGTCTTCACTGTACACTGTCTATTGCTCTCTGTTGAAGGTTCTTGGTTTCTCTAGCCCGTTGGTTTAACTGCGGTTCTTCTCGTCCATCTTCGAGGTAATCCGTCTTACTGTCCGTAGTATGGAGTTGACTACTTCTCGTGTTCCTAACACTACTTGTCTACTTGCATGGGGTACCGTACTGATACATTACTACTTACCTGACTAACTCATAAATAAGTCTGTCAGGCCCACATGCTCCTAACGGAGTGCGGTCGTCCCATGTCTCGTTTAGTAAACTGGTAATGTCTGTCACACGTGTATTGTGAAGTATTCTGTTGTCAATCTCCCTCTGATGGATATCCTGTTTTCTTTTCTCTTCTTCTTCCCTTTTTGTTTAATAGTTCATGGTATCGGTTATCTAGTAATAAGTGTTATTGCCCTGGTGGCATCAGTGGTAATTCGTGTCATTAACCAGTGTCATAACGCCGGCTTGTAAGTAAAATTTGTGCTATATTTAGCAAACTTGGTTCTCCTATTTCGATCTCATTGAGTACAACATATATTCTTTTCCTCCTTGTTTATCATGTTCATATCTCATTCATAGTTCATATTTGTTCCCTCATCCGTTTAATTGGATGTATTGCAGGTTGCATAATAGCTTGAGCAACTTGGCTCTCCACTCCCCAACCATCCTCATTGACGGTGGTGCATCTACAAAGGGTATGCTTGTCCATAAGGACTAAACATTCATCACTGGTAGTGATTAGCATTAAATGCGGGTATACGCTGATGGTATTTGGCTAATCAGCCCTGTCTGAAAGTTCCCAAACAATTTGAACTGGTGTAGTTTACAATCATAATGGCTGTATAGTTTCCTCAGTTGCAGTGGTTGGACTAACGGTCCTTCCATAGTTGCATAGGTTTCTAATCTCAAGGTTTGTATGAAAAAGTTTGACCTACATTTTTTTTTGGTATTTATAATAAAAGACTAAAAAGTAGTAGTTGTTGCAGTTGCATTTGCAGTTGCTGTTGCTGTTGCTGCACTTGCTCTGTCAAGTGCGCAAGGCAGATGGAAATTTCAGTGGTTTACTTGTCATAGCGCTCGCAATAGCAAGTGTGCCATGCAGGTGGAAATTCTGGTTTAATAATCATTGGTCTCATTGACTCTGCGTCGTCGAGTATGGCTACATGATAATGTAAGCTTTAACATCCTGTTCATATATATATATATATCCGTCAAGGTTTAAGGCTTATTGGTACTGAGTACACACAACTAATCCCAAAGTCTTACACAAAAGGCGAGTGGTCAATGACACACTCCCACATACTTATAACAAGTCTTGTCTAACATCCAAGGTAAATACACAACATAGTAAGCAAAGTCTTCCACCAGCGGTCTCATGGAGTTAGGGTACTCATGCCCTATCTACTCCCTTGCCCTTCAGGGCTCCAGCATCTGTAGATGTCTGGCCATCCAGACCGCCTCGTGGTACTCCAGATCCTCCAACTGAGGTCTTCTGAGTATTCTTTGGTGGCCTGTAATTACGGCTCTCAAGATTCATCCAGCACTCGAATTCCCTATGGCCCTCTTTGTGGCGGCACCGACACTCGACTTTGCGGCCTTCGCAGTCGACCCCAGGATGGTCCTTCCCACAACGCTTACAATAGAAGTGGCGTTGGGGCTGTCCGGTGCCTACTGGTAGTAATTAAGTTTAAGTTATAATCTGATGGTATAAAGGTTAAGGTCACAATTGAATTTAAGAGGTAGGTGTTCTCACCCTTAGGAGGTGCAGATCTTAAAGGCTGAGCATTTATAGCTGGGCTGGTCAACCTAAGGACGGGCTCTTTCCCTTTAGCTCCCTGGTGACCCTGCTGCCCTTTCTTTGGAAAGAATTTCCTGTTCAAGGTTTCGGGTCAGCATTCATAAAGGTATTTAATATGGTAAGCAATCTAAAAAGGGATAAGTCCTTACTTTCCCTTCTTCTGGCCGTCGCCTCGAGATGCTCCTCCACCTTCAGACTCTCCCTCAGGGTTCTTCCTCTTCTTGGCCCCGAGAGTCTCTTCCCGAGTCTGGAGCATTAGCTCCGTCCTCGAGGCAGCCTCATAACACTCCTGGAATCTCCTTGGTAAGTCCTCACAAAGTTAATTGGTAATGTAGTAAGTAAGGAATTTATGGCTTTCATGTTAATACCTGGATGGTAGCGTAGAGGGTAGCACCCATCGCCATCTGGATGCGAAACAATAGTCCTCCCCGGAACTTCTCGACCTTCACGGTCTCTGAGTAATCCACACCGGGGATGAAGTCCAGTAGACCAATGAATCGAGCGTAGTACTCATCCACGGTCAGACCTCCCTGAGACAATGTCTCGAACTCCTGGCGCTTCTTCTGTTTGAGATGAGCTGGGTAGTACTTCCCCCTTAGCAACTCGACAAAGGCAGCCCACGAAAAGTCGGGCGTAGCCAGGTGATGGTCCTTGACCAACCTCCACCAAGTGCTGGCTGCATCCTTCAGATGGAAAGCAGCAATGGCGACCTTCTTGTCGTCAGGTACCTGTAAAGCTTCGTAGGCCTTCTCATGTTCAACAATGTAACGCTCCAAAGCTACGGGGTCTGGTTCCCCTGAATATGTAGGTGGTCGGGTCTCGCCAACTGACTTCAGCCAGTTCGTTTCCCTGGGTTGTGGCGGGTGGGCTGGTGTTCCTCCTATTTGAGTACCCAGCTGTGCAAGGACAGCAGCGATCGTCTCAGCAATTCCTGGATTCGCGGGGTCACCGCCTCCACCTCTACCAGTACCACGCCCTCTAGTTCCCCTAGACATCTGTAGTACAGTATGTCACATAAATACTTGGTAATTTACCGTACACAACCAATAGATATTGAATTGCGTTAGAGGCTAGCCTATCACGCAATTTGCGTTACTAGACACAATATCTTTCTAAGACGAATCGTCTCGTACCTCCTAAATGTTTCCCATAATTTCCCAAGTCCTAAGCTCACTGTCTTAACCTATTATCTCGTCATCAGAGCGGTACTCCGCTCTGATACCACTTTTGTAACACCCCTCTCCATAAACACGATATAATCTCTCATGTAGTAATAAATAAAACGTCTCGCAGCGGAAAATAAATAACAATTACAATTCTCACTCGGGTGTCACCGGCCATTACTCGCCCATGCGAGCAACAAAGCCAAACTACATCCAAGTTCCAATATAAACAAACTACTAACCGCCGTGATAACGAGAAACTCCTATACATCATACTAGTCCATAAACCATAAACATTGACAAGTGAGCGTCTACCCAAACCTGAATATACATAACCTTACCATAATACAACTCCATGTGCGGTAATTAAAATGAACTCTAATTACCCTGTTCCCGCACTCCGGCTCCGGCGTTAATCAACAACCTGCATGAGTGTAGTATCAGCGATAAACGCTGAGTATGCCGGGCCTGGACCCTAATGGTCACTTGTCACTTTAACCATCTTGTTATTAGATTGATTCCATGCTTTACCATTTTACAGTTATAATCAATACTGTAATAAACATGTATATATACATAAACATCCATCCAAATATTCATAAACACTTAAACCATCCATCCAATCCAAACATTCATTTAATAACTCATACAACATTTATATATCGAACATATCGAGTAATAACAATGTAATGTACAATGTACAATCGCCGTAGCGTATACCATCCTTTATTAATTCAATTTAACCTGGCCTTCAAGGCCCTATCCTTATGTACAATGTACATTCGCCGTAGCGTACAGTTTTCATATTTAATTTACCTTAGCCTTATAGGCTCATCCAACCATGTTTAATTAATACCAGTTGGGCGTCATGTTAGGACAACCCTATAATCTCACCATGGACAGTAGTCCTCCCGTACACACAAAGGTGCTCATTTCGCCAGAGGTCCGGAGGCCCCTGACTCTCTTATGTCTCGTAAGACGTCCATATAAAGGCCGTAGCCACCTGACCCACGATCCAGTTTGGGCTCGTTGGGTATAACCTGGAGCGGAATCCAATTAGGAAACCCCTCAGTGATCACAAATGCGCAACCAAGTAGTTCATAAACTACCGGGATTCCTCACCTCAACTCATACCATCTCTCTCTCATAATGTTTAATTTCTGCTCTTAGTCTTATGGAGAATATAATTAATTAGCTGCCCAATGGGTCTCACGCATACCTAGAAGTAATCTAGGTTATATTCATGTTCGAGATCCATGCTCTAGAGACCGACAATGTCGTGACTCGTCCCTAAGTGTTTTACTTAGGTCACCATATACTTAATATTAATACTTTGGTATTATATCAAGTAACCGTCATTTTATCACAACAACGTATATGTATGTTTATATAAGTCGATCTATAGTCGACGTAGTGTTAGTCTCGTAGGACGCTCGTGCATAAATAATAAATGCAGTAACACTTAAACACATACATGTAACCACACACATATAACACACAAGTTATATCAACCAAATCCGAGCCCAAGGAGCATCCTTAGGACAACTCGGATCAAACCCCTTTACATACCGTTCACCCTGATCGTATTACGGTGGAGTATGAATCAGCAAGATCCTATGCTCCGTGTAGTCCACTAGCTCGTCAAGCGTCTTGTCAGAAGTATAATCTAAACGGTATTAAAACTATAAGTCAGTCTCCATGACTAACTACATTCGGTATTTCCGAATAATAAGTAACCCCGACAGTCCACCCCTGTTTTCTACAGTCGTTTGTTACGGGTTTCTCTAAACCGGCCGGCCTTGTTACTTTAAAACTCGTACGTCAAACATTTCAACTGTTAAGTTTAATTCCTTATATTTCTTTTAATCTTATCCACCATCTAGTTTAGGTACATAACCTATAGTTGCATGTATGCATGCAATTATATTATATTGTATTATTTTCCACCATCCATTATAATACATTGTATTATATAATCTATTATCTTAGCAAGTTAATTTGCATTCAAAAACTCATAACATATAGTTTGTAACTATTTTTTAAAAAAAAAAAACCACCACCATTATATTATGGTTTCCAACCACAATATATATCCATCCTTATATACATTATTCTTGTGTATGTATATATTTACCACGTAGGTAATCCCCATGAGTTTAATAAACCCTTATATTTTACTTTTTTCATCTTTTATTAGATGATTATTCCCATTAGTTGTATTATTTATACAACTTATATTAAGATTATTATCCTAATATTATGTAACATTTAATGTTGTATATTTACAATTCCTAAGGTTCATTCCATAAATACCTTAGTTTATAAATCTCATTTATTTATTGTTTGTCATATTATTTAATGTGAATAGCTTACTTATATTAATTCCATTAAAACCACCTTAATACCTTATAATTGTTATAACATTTATAACATTATAGACCTTAGTCTAAAATCCATATCCCAAACATTTATAATTCGGTACAACATCTTACTTCATTAAAATTCCATTTTGACCACATAACATTATGTAATGCTATTCCATATGCTAATATCACTTGATATGATATTCTTATTTCCTTTAATTAATAACCTATAGTTTTTATACAAAACTATTATATATTGCCACATAGGCACCTATGTTAAACCTTATTCTTTTTCATAAACCATAGTCTCCTTTGTTTACAAAATCATCCCATAACTTATACCATGTTATATATTCCTTTTAATATAACATTCTAACCTTAATATAGATATAACCTATGGTCATTTTATTTAATAACCGGACAGACCTCAATATATATTTTATATTGCCATTTGGCCCATTTTATAACATATAGTTTTATAATTCATTAAAACTATATATTATACATATATCTCAATAAATACTCTTATATAATTCTAAAAATCACCAAACTTCTCCAAAGGGTTATTATTACCTTATTAACCCATATACTTTCGGTATTCACGTTTCCACCACCTATATTTTTCCAAGTGTCATAATGACATAATAACTATATATTATACATATATAGTTCATTTTAATTCCAAAATCAACCCAATAAATTCCTAAAATTCCTAATAGCCCATGGGTGTTTTATAATACCATTATTCACCCTTTATTTTCGGTAATAACATATTCACCATATATGTTATAAAAATATTACCATAAGATACTTATCTTTATTATGAAACCTTAAATAAGTTATTTAACTTATCTAATTTGGTCAAAACCTACCATATGGTCAAGGTTGACCACCTTAATTTTCCTTGACCATTAATTTCCTTATATTATGGTTTTAACCCCTAAGTTTCCAAAATTCACCATTTAACCACCAAAACTTTATAAAGTCTTATAAACTTTATTTTAAATCCTTTTAACCTCCAATTTTCGGCCTTAATTTTATAAAGCCCCTAAATTTAATTTAATTACACTTTAACCCCTTACTCATTTCGGTAATAATTATATCACCTAAACTTAAATAAAAGCTTGTAAATGCATAAATAAAATGGCCTAAAGTACATGGCATTATTACAACATTTGCTCACAAAATAAATTACACATAAATGTCCCAAAAATACTTATAAGTCTCGGCCTCACCATAGGTTTTCATTTAATTACCAAACTTCCACATAATGTCTTAAATTTGATAATTATGCTTGTTTAATTAGTTATAAAATTTATTAAACCATTCCTTAAATCACCTAAGGTCAAATAGACCTTAATATTCATGTTCACTCACGGCATTTAATATACACAAGCTTAAACTTGTATTAATGTACCAAGTTAAGGTTTTAAGTGATTTATACCTTGATTTAGCTTAGGTAAATCCTTGTTTGGATTCGGCCAGCCTAAGATAAAGTTCCCACAGCTTCTTTTACATGTTTTCAAACAAAAACCAAGGCATAGTTAGTCTCCAAGCAAGATCTAACCATAAGAAGTGTTTTAATGTATATTTCAAGGTAAGATTTACCTTAGATCTTCAAGTTGTGAGATCTACCTCGGCCCTATTTTTTCCAGAAAGAAAGAGTATCAAACACTCTTAAAAGGCACAAAACCGTGGGTAGTTAGCTTGGAAGATGGCTAAGATTTACCTTGTTTAAGATGCCAAAATGGTGTTTTTGGCTTGGATCTAGCTACACCTTGGAGCTCTTGATAGATCCACTGAATTATGTTAAGAAGAAGATTATAAGGCTATTAGAGCAGGTTTTACAGCCGGATCTAAAGAGAATCAAAAGATAAGTGCTTAAAGCATATTTTTGTACCTTAAGAACAAGTTTGAGTTTCTCAACCTTCTTCCCTTGTTATGGCCGAGATTCCTCCTTCATTTAACCTCCAAGAACAACCTAGATCCATGGATGGAAGTGGTTGATGTTTAGATCCACCGAAAGAGGAAAGATTTGTGAAGAAATTGAACATAAAATGACTAATTAAGCTCACCTAGGTACCAAAGTGTTTCAATGTTCTTGGTGACTTACCCACGACTTGGAGAAGCCAAAGAGAGAGGAGGGAGCCTTGGAATCGGTTGGAGCCAAGGCTAATGAGAGATTAGGTCAAATTTTGCCTTAATACTCTCTTTTTTCTTTGTTTATTATTTTTGTGATTGATGACTCGTCATAAACAAATGGCATCGGTTCTTGGAGGGGATGGAGCCTCTCAAATGGGGTCTCACACGGTTTGGATGAGTCAAAAGAGGAGCCATAATTGAAAGTATACATTATTGTATTGTAAAGGCAAAAGTGATCCCTTAAAACATGGAAACATGTTGGAGGCTTGTCTTTATGCTTGCAAGTGGCGAATTCCAACTCCCCCAGCCTGTGAATGTCGACCTCATGTGGTCCAAGGGGTCAAACTTTGACCTCCTGACCATTCTTGGTCAATGTTGACTCAACGGGCCCCATTTTAGGGTTTTATTAATATTTTAATATTAAATTTGTAAAAATTCGTAAATTTCTGGAATTAAATTCCTAATATGACATAATATGATATATTATCATATTTAAAGGTAATTATAACCTTTTAGCCCATTTAAAACCAATTTAGAAGGCAATTACACAAAATGTGCTTAAGGAGTTTTAGTGCACATTTTGTGTCTCAAGGAGTTTCTGAGCTTGGTTTTCTTTGACAACGGTTTTGTTGTGTTCCTTACATGATATTTGATCATGGTATCCAATTTTATATCATTTAGAGGTCATTAGACCTTTAAGGTTTCTTAGAGCACATTTCTGCCCTTCTTGACCTTGAAGCATGTAAATGCTTGTTCTTTGTGTTGGAGTGTTTTCCAACAATTGTAATATGTTAGTAATGTGTTAATATGCTTAGGACAAATTTTTAGGTCCTAAGAAGTTCATTTGGGTATTTATTTACCCTTAACAGTCAAAGGGTGCAACATCTTGATTTGTGTTGACCACTGTTGTTCTCAGTTGACTTTTAAGGCATGTTTAGGCCTTAATTAATGTGATTAAATATTTAATCCATGTTTAATAAGTTTGGGGTATTTCACATAGTTCTCTCCACATTAATCTTATATGGTTTATTATTCACTTTACTTGCTTACCTTGTATTATAAATTCATAATATATGAATTATAAAGTTCCCCCCTAACAAATTAATTCTTTATTCTATGTGAGACACACTTGTATTTATTTGTGTTATCTATTCACAAATCTTTTACCAAGGATTCATCTTAATGTTATACAAGGTATTTCATACATTATCATATTCCTTATATTATAAGGTTTCTAAACATATGTTATACTCTCCAATTTCCCAATTTAATCTCATCACTTATGTGATTGTTTACAAGGTGTATTTACACCATAATAATTTCCTTCACAATATACCCTCTTATATTTTAATATTATGCACACTATATCATTCTAAACTTTATAATATATCATTCATTGTTTCTGAAAATTCCAAACCAGCCATATTATTTTCGGCATTTAAATTCTTTTCTCCTTCATTTTAGATTATTTACAAAATCACCCCAAACATTATTCTTGTTACATTTCTAACCTTATTTAATTATAACATAAGATTCCAAAACATTATAATATACAAACATATATATATACAAATTCGAACAGTAGCATCCCTTTTTTTCCAGATTTATACTATTTGCCCACAACTTTCTTATTATTACATATTACCCCTCTTTATTTTGTAAACTTACAATTTAATACCTAAAACTTTATATTATACATATTAGCTTATTTAATTCCCAAACCTCCCAAAGTAATTTTCTAAATTCTCGAACAGCCCCTAGGCTGTCTTAATATTATTTTCCACCCCTAAGTTTTGGTTATTTACATAATACCCCATAAGTTTTATAAATGTCACATTTTAACACTTAAACTATATTTATAATCCGTAGTTTATTAAATTACTAAAATCAACCCAAAATTCACCAAATTTATGTACAGACCCCTACTGGTCATATTAATCTCATCCCAGCCCATAACTTTCAAAAATGACATAAACACCCCAAATAGTTTTTTAACATAATACTTTATTTAAATTACCAAATCAATTAATTATTTTTTTCTAACTCGGTCAAACATCACATGTGGTCATGGTTGACCACCCAAACACTCCTTTAACCAGCATTTATCATTAATTCTGAAAATACCCCTTTTGTTTCACTAGTTTTACATTTAAGTGTTTAGACCTTATAAAAATAACATTTTATGTTTTGAAAATTCCTAAATAACCCCCAATCGGTTTTATTTAGTTTTTAGCACCCTAAACTGTGTTTATTTATGGTTTGACCCACATGGCAAGTCTTTTGTTCATTTTAACACATAAAGTTTATAATTCATATAAATCTTATTATAACTTTATCTTTAATTTATGTACACCTAAATTCACCAATATTCATCCAAAATGTTCCTAGATGATTATGTTCACTAAAATTACACTTTTACACCAGAAACTTATATAAATCATTTAATCATCCAAAAACCTAATAAATAAATTTAAAGCCTTAAATAACCATAATAAAAATGGCCTAAGCACATGGCCTTAAACATAACATAAACTTCACCATAAAATGACATTAAAATGTCCATAAACTATAGGTTATACATGGCTTGCTACATATTTTTCATTTAACTCCTAAAAATCATTTTTCTTTCACTTTTAACTTATAAACTTGACTTTAATAAGTCATTAGCACCTAGATTCACCAACCAAACATGTAACCATAATTTTCTACATATTTTTATTGTTTAAACAGCACACATACACATGTACATTTTCGGCCCTATTTATTTCATGACATTAATAACCTTAATGTATATAAATAAGGGTTTTAGGCACCATTACCTTGTTATAGTCACAAGGCAGTCCACACAGCCACATAAACTTCACGGCACTAATTAAACATAACCTTAGGTTAGGTTTTTGTTTCATAAAATTAAGCTCAACACCATTATAATCCTTAAGACCTTAAGTGAGTATTTTACCTTCTTAAGGATGGTTTTCTCTTTGGGATGATGTCCCTACTGCCTCCACACTCCATGGGTGGTAACAAGACCCTCTCGGTCACATAATAACAATGGACAAAGTCTTAGTTAACAAATTTGACAAGATACTTAGTTTAAGGAGTTTTAAGGCATGAATTTGAACATTAAAAGGAGGTGTTCTTACCTTGATATATGGATAGTTTTAGGCCCTATTTTTGGCCACCTAACAGAGGGTATAATGAACTTTAGTTCATGGAAAAACCAAGGAAAGAGAAGGGTTCAAGAGGTACATATGTTCTTAGTTTTTACCTTGCCTTTGGAGCTCTTTAGGAGATGTTTTGGAGAAGCCCCTTGGCTCAATGAAGGTATTTTGAAACACCTTCATGTTATAGGAGAAACGGTGTAAAAATGGAGTAGAAACAAGTGCTAATTTCGGATCTATGAAGAAATGAGCAAAAATGTGCTTTAAGGTAATTTTGTCTTATCCTGACTTACCTAGCTTGTATTCCTTGTTTCTCCACGTTTTTTACTGGCCCATAATCCTAGATTTCAATTTGAATGAAAGAAGAGAAGTGGGTGGTGACTTGGAGCAAGATAAATGGAGTTTTGAGGTGTAAAAGGTGAAATGAGCTTAATGCTCCATGGATGACTTTGGAGCTTCAAGAGAATGGATGAATGGTGTTTGTTAGGTGATTTATAAGGTAGAGACATAAGGAGAAGAAACACCTTCAGCTGATGGAGTATGGGCAAAGAGAATGGAGTGTGTGAGAGAGTGTTTTTGTAAGAAAAGTCTTGACTAGCTACCTAGGCATGTAAGGCTATGTTTTGTTTTATTATGTCACATATTTTATTCAGCTTATTTTGACTGTCTACAGCCGTGAGGGGTGAGTAATGGCTGAAAATTTCTAGTTTTGTGTGGGTGTAAGGAAGGATGAGATGGCTTTGTCTTTTGTAAGGTGAGTTGTCCTTTAGTGCTTCTTTTTATTTCTTACTTGCTTTTGACTTGTTTTATTCATTGTGCAGCAGCCGAGACATGTGGGTAGGAGGGAAGTACATGCCAGCTTTGTGTGAGAAAAGATGAGAGGAAGAATGGTAGAAAGTAACGTTTGCTTTTTTCCTCATTTGTACATCCTTGTCTTCTTGTTTACTTTATGCTTTCTACTTTTAATTTTCTCTTATTTTCCTTGTGCATGTGGCCGGCTGTAGTAGTCATTTGGAGGCAGATTTTTAACTTTTTCAAGGCTTAATATTGTGACATTAATGATAGGTGTAACAGACTTGTTTTATGTGTTAAGTGGTAACATGTGTTATTCTTGCTTTAATGTGTATATTAAGTGACTATTGCACTTATAGTTTGTTTTGTCTATATGAGATATTTTGTACCATTTGATGAGTAATATTTGTGGTATTAATACATGTACTAAGGTGTTACATGTAGTATTAATTTTAGGAGTTGATTTCTCCTTAATAACGCTCTCTCTTTGATTAGAGATTTAATGTATAGTTTGGTGTCCATTTTGGACTATGTTTATACACTAATGATTATAATGAATATTACTCATTAGATGAATTATTTCTAATTATAATTTCCATTTGATTTAATTCCTTTTTATTAAGGTAATTAATGTTTGGGGTATTTCACTAGTAACTCTGCTATTAGTTCTGCTAACCTAAACCCTGGTAAGCCCCCCCGGGAATCCAAAAGTCCAATAAGTTCAAATGGTGCCTCTACGGGCCAGAAGATGAAGGAGCCTCCAATGTTCATTATGGGAAGAAAAACCATTTCACAAAACACATGCTTGATGAAGGGAGACTGAACTCCAAAACAAGAAAAAATACCCGAAATTTGGTGGTCGACGTATCAATGCATGAGGAGCTTGAGAAAGCGGGGCCAAGCGTAATTCTAGTTAATCTATTTTGCATGTTGTCTCTATTAGGTTTCATCAGGGTCTCGCTTATTACAATCTATCTAGGTTGTCCTTTAAGTTTTAGTTGTATCTCCTATTTTGTCTTGCCTTCTCTCTAGAGTTGTATGCTAGTTTATATCTCATCTAAAGTCTGGTAATCTCTGGCTAGCTTTATGCTACTCTGCAACATCCCATTTAGGACTTGATTGCTCTTAGTGGTTGCCTTAGTTAGTCTTTACCCTGCCAGGATGCCTCTAGCATTCCTACTTTCCTCTCTTAGGGTTGCAAGAGGCGTTTATTTTAGGGTAATCAGGAAAAGGAATCGGATTATTTTGTTTCTTACTGTTTGTTTAGCCACTAGCTGTAACACCCCAACTACAACCATACATTTAACAACACATTGCAGCGGAAACTCAACTCATCACATTACTTATTTCAATGGTGTTACACGCCGTTAACCACCCACGTGGCTAACAAGGCTAATACATGTACTTTGTATCGGTCTGATGGACTAGATTCCCGAGCAACTACACGTTACATTTGCTTCCCTTAACAACAAACCATATACTTTATACATTCCAACCGTACCAAGTATTTACAAACTAATGCCGATAACAATTTCGGTCTTACTACGCCTACAATGCTTACGCCATTTAAATGGCTACCCATGTATAAACATCTACCCCGTCCTACTCTCGAACGGCTTCCAGCTCCTTGTACCTGAAATAGAAAAGGAGAGAAAGGGTGGCCCCCAAGGGGCTCAGCACCTTTGCTGGTATGGTAATCCCGCAGCCCACATGCTACCGGGCCACGCACAACTAATTGTCGTCTTAGCATGCAGTTGATTATATTTAAATCATGCATACAACCATAAACACAACACTTTGCATACACCCAACAATAGGGCTCAACATATATCCAACACATCCACACTTAACAAATCATCCAATGATTCCTTTAACCCTAGAGTGGCTCTCCTCTAAAACGGAGCTACTTCCTTAATGAACGACACGTACCCATTAATCGGGTTATCCTTAAACGCCTCCTGTCACAACTGGGATTCATTTCCATGATCCACACACTCCATATCCTACAACATATCTCATTCCTCACATAACAAAACATAACAAAACCTTTCTTGTTTCGGCGTACACATGATAACATCGCATTCATTTTAAACACCTAACGTATACATATCATAGCACAGCAAGGGAAATTGCCTAGCACAATAACAACACAAAACACCATAAGGTCGGTTCACACAAGGAACCTTCCACCATAGTTAGTATACATAGTGAGCCTAGAGATTAATGCCAATCTCATGCTAAGCTCGTTACCAACCTTGTTACCGTCCAGTTATATCGAACGGTTAACTTAAACCCAAGGTGTGTCGGATATAGTAATCCCAAGCACACCGAAATAACATTCGTATGCCCCTGTGGCCCGACGTGAGTCAGTAACTAGCTTTGGATAAGCTAAGGGAAGGTAGAAACCAAATTGGAATACAACCTATACATACACCAAGAGCCGAACCGGATATGACATCGACTCCCGTCCATCACACGCGTGGCCGGAACATGACCGGACTCCTCACCCCCCCATTAGTACATATATACTTATAAATAAGTAGTTAGAGATCCATTTTGGAGCCTACCACATCCACACACCATACGGTATCATAACCGAGTTAAGCACACAAGGGAGGTTCACACACTTGCATACAACAACAATATCCATCTAACTCACACATAGCCGTGGTTAGCACGTTCCCAAGGTTTGGGTCGTTAACTCCGAATACCGATCTCTCACGTGTTCCTAGTTCTAGTTAGCTAAGGTTAAACACTTATTTGAGGTTAAACGGTATCGGAGACCAGTTGCGCCACATAAATGAATTACTATAAACTCATTACATGTTTTAATCTTACAGGGTGGCAAACACTCAGCAAAACACATTGGCATACAAGCCGGTGTAATCCGGTAGGACACAGGTTGCAAGAAAACCATACCTGTCACCGGAGTCCACTTTATCATGTCCACTTATGTTCCTCGAGCAATTCTCGAACAACTGATAACATTACAATTACTTTCATTAACATTGGAGTAACATGCTTGTTTAAAGTCTAATGCTTATCTTTCTAACCATCATCACTCCCTAATGTTGGACCACTAAGTCATTGTAGTTTAAACTTAATCATATAAGCTAATCACTTCTCATTACACCTCATACTTGTTTACACCTCTTAAGGCCTTTACATGTCACCAAACAAGGCCTAAACATCATCTAAAACCATTACCATTCAATCCCCCATCATTAGGAGCCTTAAACACATTTTTTTCTTCATTTCTGGTCTGGACCGCCCCTCTGGGGCGGTCCCAGGGGCGGTCCACAACAGATGCTACACGTTTCTTTTTTTTTTCACTTCTCTGCACTGGACCTCCCCCAGGGCGGTCCGTAGGGGCGGTCCACTGCAGAACCAATTTTCTAATGTGCTTTTCTCCTCTTTATGAACTCCAAATTCATCCCAATTTTTTCCTATGCTTTACACATGTTCTCCCACATGTTTTAACATCTTTTGGGCACACTTAAACCCTTTCAAAACATCCCAAAATTCCTTAAACTTTTACTCAACTTTTACTAAGTCCTTAACACTTAGAACATTTTTTTCTTACACTTGTAACTTGTATTCTTGCCTAAAACTTCACCTAACCAAAGTACTCCCTCACTACCTTATAACCACCCTTTTAAACATCATTTGCACTACACTCATCCCCTTTACACACACTCCTCAAGTTTTTCCCACAAGTTCATAATTAAACCTTCACAAGGCGTTACACTTTCATTGTTCACCAAACTTTGCACAAGACTTTACGACACCTCCACCATCACCTTGGTGTATCAAGAAGTCATCCATTAGTTCCCTAAATCTCCAAGACTATGCCTAAGGCATCTTAACACCTAAGAACACCTTAATTCACTTTCTTTCACCATCTTAACACTTAAAAATTCCTAGTACCTTCTAGGTCATAAAATCTCATTACAACACATAAACTCTTTTGTTTATCAACTAAATTTCGCCATAGCTTCTCTTAGCACATCATCATTCCAAAGCTCATAGTTTTCACCATTAAACACTCAAGAACACCTAAATCCATCAAGAACACTATCACTCACAAAACTTCACCAAATTTACACTACATCACAATATAGTGCATAATTAAACTTGCTTGGCACTTAGGCCCTTAAATAACATGGCTCTTAGGCCCTTAAATTGCATAATCCTTAAACACTGAATTTCCCAATATATAAGCCTTTGACCTGCAAATACACACAACAAGGCATATGTTCTTTTACTATTCTCCTTGAGAACACTTTACTAAGTCATTCACCATTTGCTCTTTAGTAGTTTTAACAAGCATTATAAGCTCATTTCTCCTAAGGCATTAAACCACATTAGGTTATATTTACCTCTTTTCCACCCAAACTTCTTTCTTGTTTCCTCATAAAACCGGTAAGGCATTTCATTCCTTGTCAACTACTAAACAATATACCAACATTGAAATGAGTATATAAGCTTTAAGCTTCATCTCATTGTAAACCCTAGTTACATATTGTTTTAAACATCAAGGTAATTGTTTTACCTTTGAATGGAAAGAGCTTGAATGAGTATCAAGAGAGGACTCCTCCTAGCCCTTAGAAGATTCAAATGAAGCTAAAACAAGACAAGAGAAGACACCATTACTAGGTGCATTTTCGGCCAACACCAAAAATGAAGGAAATGGAGTTTTCTTTGGTTTTTCCTTACCTTGAAGCAAAGGTGATCAACAAGGCATTAAAATATAAGCTCAAGCTCCTTCCATGGAAGTTCTCCTTGGCACCGAAATGGTGGTTTTGATGATTTGAAAAGACAATGTTGTAGAGCTTGCTCCAACTAAGAGAACGGTAGTCTCGGAATTAAATTCGGAGCATGGAGTCATAAGTTACAAGTGAAGGAAGATGAAGAATGAGATGGTGCTGTTGGAAACCGATGGAGAGAGGAGGAAGAAGATGGCTACCGTGGGAAATGAAAGGAAAAAGAGAATGAGGAGATAAGTTTGCTTTTGTTAAGATATTTATGTATAAAGCAAAAATAGTACTTTACTTTAAGCTTTACTTTACTTATTTGATTTCTTTTACAAGTTGGTGACTCACACCTTGAAAAACCGGCCCCCATTTAGTTAGAAGGGTACTTTAGTCCTTATTTGTCAATTTAATTACTTATGATAACATATGTTACAAACTAGCTTATAAAAATCACTATTCACAAAAACAAGGCACATAGAAGTGAAATTTTTGATTTCCCATTGATATAGACTTCCAAATGTGATACTATATAGTACACATGTTAATTAAAGAGTAATGATGGACATCTAGCCATACAAAACTCATTTACAAGACAATTTTTCAAAAACGTGCTTTAAGACTCTTAAAGCACATTTTGTGTTTTAACTTGTTTTCAAGCTTGGTTTTCTTTAGTAATTGATTTAATATGTTCATTAACATATAAATAAGGCATAGGTATGACCATTAGGTCTTATACACATTTATCCCAAGCTTAGAGCACATTTTAGCCCATATTGACCTTAAGGTATTTATTTGTGTTTTGTTTGGTTTCATTGTCTACCAAGGTTTCCTAAGGACTTAATTAGCCTTATAAAATCATAATTTTATATCAAATCTTGGTAGGCTCTTTGGGTCCTAGCCAAGTTCACTCCAAGCTTAGAGCATGTTTTTGCTCAAACCGTGTCTTAGTGTTTTATTGTGTTTTACCATGGTTTAAATGGTTCATTTATGTTTCTAAGGCACGTTTAGCCTTTTAAATACCATAGTTTAACATTTACACAACATACCAAGGTTTGGGGTATTTCAATCTACCCCCTCAAAAGAACTTCGTCCTCGAAGTTCACATTTCCTCGCATCATTGGATTAGAATACGGGAATTACTTATAGCCATAAAACTTCCATTACCAACCACCCTTTACATCCAACCTCGGACTTAATGGTCCGGGCAACATATCCACATTATACATAAAATATCATACTCACATGGTAACCACGGACTTAATGGTCCGGGTACCTTCACCACACTTGCACTTACATAATATCCCTAAGACTCTTAGGTCTGGGTGACATAACAACATTTGGACTCGTAGGCCCGGGTAACACAATCAATTCAGAACCCACCCACACTAGAACTCAAGGTCTAAAATAATATTTATTACTTATTCCACACAACATGTCTTAGCATGTATATCAAACAGAAATACCTTTTCCATCTCTCCATGGGTTCGAATCCCACGTTGAGTACATATACACTGTGATCCCGCAGAACCCGGTCGCGATGGACACCTTCTGGTCCCCGTTCCTTTGGGAGATCAAAACATTCACTTAATTTTTAACATATATACTTCTCATGTCACCGGTCCGAAGACAAAGGCTCATACGTCCTCAGCTCGTGAGCAAGTACTACAAAAATATTCTTTACTAGGTTAAGTATAAGAAGATCTTTTATTCAAAATATTAATCGATTGTTTGAAAACACCAATTGAAAATCCTTTGAAAACACCACACAACTCCAAGTCCAATTTATGCTCCTTGTATTTTCTTAACATGGTTGTTTGTGACCACTTACAGGGAGCTTCAAGAGTCATCCAACCCTGATGTGATCAGCATCAGTGTTGAACTATATTTCCACCCCAATTTGTGTTCGACTTCCCTTGATCTCATGATAATCAAGTTTCACCTCCCACTTCTTTTTCAACCAACAACTAATTCAAGCGTATCCCATTTTCTATCTTTAAATCCTTCTAGTCATAATCATTACATCTCCAAGGAATAGAACTCCGTCTATCAATCGTCACCCAAATCCAACTTAATTCAAGTTACCTAGGGAATTTAATTCTCACTAGGTTCTATGTCGGTCTCATACCCCTTCATAAATCACAACATTGTATATATATATATATTTTTTTATCAAAATACAATACATGGTTTACATTTATGCACCGTCGGGGTTTTAGTTCCCCGGGAGTTTCTTTACTCCCTTCCACTTGTACTCTCACACACCACTGTTAACAAGATAAACACACTTCCCACAATGGTATTCGCATCTTCTGTGCAATTACCACAATTTAACCATAAATAAATGCGTATGTTTATATAACACACGTGCCAACCATCATAACAAATCATTTTGTGCTATGCACAACCCCGTTCACGTACACTTGTACGGTAAACACACTAAGTGGTTTTGCGCTCTACCCCCCTTAAAAGGGATTACGCCCACGTAATCAATCACTAAACCTTGGCTTAAAATGTTCTGCCGTCGTGAAGTGTTTTGACTTCCACGCGGTCTATTACACAACGGATTCTGATTAGAGGATCTTAACCATATTGGCGGTTTAGTCCCTATACAAGAATTCGCATTGGAGTTCTAACTCATAACCGGTTTCGGTCCTGGCCTGTGAGGCTTTTAGGCATTGACAACTAGCCATTTATTCATATTCACCATGTATATTCAGTATCTGGTGTATGGGCTCCCTGGCCTCGTTGCGCAACTCTGGTAATTATAGATCTAGTTTGCCCCATTCGTTACTGTTACTGTATTATGCATCTCTAATGTATTACCTTATCTAGGTAACAATGGTTTCTCAACCGACGCATGGTACCTCTTACCCTGAGCGAATTCGGTGAGTTCCAAAACTTTCCATCCACTTCTCCAATAGCTTACAGCGTAACTACTATGTAATTCACAATGATTGACTTGCTTCTACCGACTTACTGTCGGTTGAGATTGAGCTACTACCTAATGTGTAGTGCTCTCTCGGTTATTTCCCACACCTGGGGTATATTTCATACCGACATTTGGTATTTAGTGCCAGTATCACTTATTCTTAATCATACCTCCACATTTGGTTTCGTACAAGTATTTCCATTGGTATGACCTTGCATTTCTATGCATTGATCATTATAGTATTATAGGTTTCTTTCTACATCCACCACAATTAACATTTCCCAAATCCTAGCTATCCCACTTGATCATTACTGCGCAAGTGCAATACCAAAACACTCAGTCATACAGAGTGCAGAGGCGTAAACTCTGACAGTAAATCTCTTATGCGATTGCCAATGGAATTTTTCACTGTGTTTCACTGAAATTCTTATCACATAACACTTGCTTCCGGCTTACTGCTCGGTTCCTTTGCTATCACTTACTGTTGCACCTCCACTGGGGTTAACTCATAACTCTGCTCACTCACCATTTTATCATCTAACAATACTCATACAACGGTCGCTTATTGCGCACCGTATCCTTACTCATTATACAACATCAACTTATACTGCATCCGCTATTATATTAGCTTCCGCTATTACACTGGGTTTATCTGGCCACTTATTTGGCTGATTTTTTGAATATACTATTTTTTTTTGAGCCTTTATGTTCCTTGAGCGTTGTTCGCTACACATTTAGCTTCACACACCTATGGTGATTGCTATCAGACTTATACTCTTCCTGTGTACACAACTGGTACGAGCACTTCTTTTCGTATTATTTTATTCAAATCATCCTGGGGTAATAACAACGTGGTCCATCCTCCACATACTTCTTGAACTTGGTCCACACAACTACCGCTCTCGCGGTTTCACAATATCGAGAGGTATCCCCACTCTTAAAGCAGTGGTTCGTTCTCCGCTCTATTTCCTTGTGTAACATATACTTCTGCAACCGATCAAATTTACATATCACAAGTTGTTGTGGCTTATAAGCCTTACTGTCGCGATTCCTTCCAAGTTATCTCTCTAGCAACTTAGGGTCCTACTTTTAAGTGGGTTTACCTTCAGTGTTTAATCCGGTTAATTGTTCCAAATCTTGTGTTTCTGTTATAATATTGCTCCATCTAACAACGTTTAATCCAAACACCCTTCAAGGATTGCTCCCGGGTGTTACTAACATATGCCATTACATCTGGCTTGCACTCATGGGTACATTCCGTTAGCACGCCTTTTTGCGTTCTTCACTGGTTATTATCTTCTTCTGTGAAGATCAACATTTCCTGATAGTGTAGGTACTCATTTTGGGAGTTTCATCCCGTTCATTACACATTAATGTGTCCACATTAGGCTGGGTCACCATTCCAGCTATCACGTTTATCCCTGAGGATCCTTAAGTCATATAAGATGTCTTTACATTCAGTTAGTGCACTTCGCACCTCCTGACTCTTAAACTTTTCCTTGAAAGGAATTCACTAATTCCTTTAGTCTCGTTAACTTAACTGAGTTCCTTAACTTCAACCATTCCTTGTAATCTCTAGCTCTTGTTTGATTTATACTGCTGACCGTAGACGGAGTCGACTACTTCCCATGTTTCGGACTCCACTCGTATACATATGTGGGGTACCATAATGATACATTGCTACCTACCCAACTAACCCATAAGTAGGTCTGTCAGGCCCACAAGCTCCTATCGGAGTGCGGTCGTCCCACAATTCAGTTGGTGCACTCGTAGTGTCCGTCACACGCCTAGGTGAAGTATTCTGTTGTCAACTCCCTTATATTGTCCCTTGACAATATGCGTCCCGTGCTTCCCGAACTTAATCGAAGGAAAGTTTATCCACTATTGTATCTTATCATCTGCCCTTGGTTTCACTGGTTTGGTTTAAAAGAAGGTTGGAAAGAAGTGTTGGTTTGAAAGAAAATTTGGTTTTGAAAAGAAAAGGGTTTGAATAAATCTGGGTTGAAAGAAAAATTTTCATGGTTTCACAACATCTTCTTACCTTAGCCAAGTCTAGCTTCTTGCTGACTGGTGTACTTACAATTACAGAGGTTAGGCTAGCAGGCCCTTCCACTGTTATGACAATCACATTTAACTTTATTGTACTTTTCCAAGTACTTTGTAGTGGTTATAAATTTCCCGAATAGCCCTGTTATAGCAGCACTTGCTATGGCAAGTGCGCCATGCTAACTGGCTATCGGTTCAACACATACCGGTTGTGGTATTGTTTTTACCCGCACTATCATCAGTGGCCTTGTTGGCCCTTATTTGTCCTTACGGTCTCGACAATAACCCTTGGGTAACTTCTCACTGTATTCACATAATAGTTATCAACTGGGGTGTGTCCCATTCTTGGAGTCCCCTTTTTACTTAGCATTATTTTCTCTTTGTAGCCCGTTCCACGCATCGTTGTGGTTACTGAGACTTGTCTCTTGTTTGGGCACTACGTTATAGTTCCTTAGTTGGTTGGTATACCGTTGGTGTATTACTTACCAACTGTGGTCCCATAGACATTCGTCTCGGGTTTCACTAATCCACTTCTTGCTTGTTGCACGGTCAGTGCGTTGCAAGTTGGTTATTCTCGACTGCTCTGCATGTCGACCCAGGTTGTCGGAAATTCTATTCTTCTGTACATTGATTCTTCGCTCTTCGCTATGAAATGCGGTTAACACTGTTTAGATGGGAACCGTCTCCGGGATTCCTAGTTTTCGGGATCTACCGTATGACAGGTTCTCCGTACCTTTAGATGTGTTTAATAACAGCCAGATCGGGTATTCCCGAGTAAGAGTGGACTTCCATCTCTCTGGCGTTGTTTCCCAAGTTATATAACAGGGATTGTGGAGGGTGGGATGGATATTGTAGGTTTCCAGTATTCACTGGTAGTTCCTTACTAGCGTATCTCTCACGCTATCACTCAACCCTTAACCCAAAGTACTAAAATCCTAACTCGGTACTTCCTAAGCTCGGTAATTCAGTCATCAGAGCGATACTTCGCTCTGATACCACTTTTTGTAACACCCCAACCACCACCGTACACTTAACATCAAACTGCAGCGGAAATCTCAACTCATCACATTACTTAATTCAATGGTGTTACACGCCGTTAACCACCCACGTGGCTAACAAGGCTAATACATGTACATTGTATCGGTCTGATGGACTAGATTCCCGAGCAACTACACAATACAATCCTTATTCCATTTCCAACATTTATTATATACATACATTCCCACTGTACCGAGTATCTACAACTAATGCCGATAACAATTTCGGTCTTACTACGCTTACAATGCTTACGCCATTTAAATGGCTACCCATGTATAAACATCTACCCTGTCCTACTCTCGAACGGCTTCCAGCTCCTTGTACCTGAAATAGAAAAGGAGAGAAAGGGTGGCCCCCAAGGGGCTCAGCACCTTTGCTGGTATGGTAATCCCGCAGCCCACATGCTACCGGGCCACGCACAACTAATTGTCGTCTTAGCATGCAGTTGATTATATTTAAATCATGCATACAAACCATAAACACACAACACTTTGCATACACCCAACAATAGGGCTCAACATATATCCAACACATCCACACTTAACAAATCATCCAATGATTCCTTTAACCCCAGAGTGGCTCTCCTCTAAACGGAGCTACTTCCTTAATGAACGACACGTACCCATTAATCGGTTATCCTTAAACGCCTCTTGTCACAAACTGGGATTCATTTCCATGATCCACACGCTCCATATCCTACAACATATCTCATTCCTCACAACAAAACATAACAAAACCTTTCTTATTTCGGCGTACACATGATAACATCGCATTCATTTTAAACACCTAACGTATACATATCATAGCATAGCAAGGGAAATTGCCTAGCACAATAACAACACAAAACACCATAAGATCGGTTCACACAAGGAACCTTCCACCATAGTTAGTATACACAGTGAGCCTAGAGATTATTGCCAATCTCATGCTAAGCTCGTTACCAACCTCGTTACCGTCCAGTTATATCGAACGGTTAACTTAAACCCAAGGTGTGTCGGATATAGTAATCCCAAGCACACCGAAATAACATTTGTATGCCCCTGTGGCCCGACGTGAGTCAGTAAACTAACTTTGGATAAGCTAAGGGAAGATTGAAACCAAATTGGAATGTAACCTATACATACACCAAGAGAGTCGAACCGGATATGACATCGACTCCCGTCCTCACACGCGTGGCCGGAACATACCGGACTCCTCACCCCCCGTTAGTACATATATACTTATAAATAAGTAGTCAGAGTTCCACTATGGAACTTATCACATCCACACACCATACGGTATCATAACCGAGTTAAGCACACAAGGGAGGTTCACACACTTGCATACAACAACAATATCCAACTAACTCACACATAGCCGTGGTTAGAACGTTCCCAGGGTTTGGGTCGTTAACTCCAAATACCGATCTCTCACGTGTTCCTAGTTCTAGTTAGCTAAGGTTCAACACTTATTTGAGGTTAAACGGTATCGGAGACCAGATGCGCCACATAAATGAATTACTATAAACTCATTACATGTTTTAATCTTACAAGGTGGCAAACACTCAGAAAAACATATTGGCATACAAGCCGGTGTAATCCGGTAGGACACAGGTTGCAAGAAAACCATACCTGTCACCGGAGTCCACTTTATCATGTCCACTTATGTTCCTCGAGCAATTCTCGAACAACTGATAACATTACAATTACTTTCATTAACATTGGAGTAACATGCTTGTTTAACGTCTAATGCGCCCATAGTTACCCCGTCATCCCGTTATATTTAATTTTACACTTGTGATCTAAAGTTCACAACTCTCACATCAAACCTAACATTTGTTTACACACTTTAAGACCTTTACATGTCACCAAACAAGGCCTAAACATCATCTAAAACCATTACCATTCAATCCCCCATCATTATGAGCCTTAAACAAATTTTTTTCTTCATCTCTGGTCTGGACCGCCCCTCTGGGGCGGTCCCAGGGGCGGTCCACAACAGATGCTACACGTTTCTTTTTTTTTCACTTCTCTGCACTGGACCTCCCCACAGGGGCGGTCCGTAGGGGCGGTCCACTGCAGAACCAATTTTCTAATGTTCTTTTCTCCTCTTTATGAACTCCAATTCATCCCAATTTTTTCCTATGTTTTACACATGTTCTCCCACATGTTTTAACATCTTTTGGGCACACTTAAACCCTTTCAAAACATCCCAAAAATTCCTTAAACTTTTACTCAACTTTTACTAAGTCCTTAACACTTAGAACATTTTTTTCTTACACCTGTAACTTGTATTCTTGCCTAAAACTTCTCCTAACCAAAGTACTCCCTCACTACCTTATAACCACCCTTTTAAACATCTTTTGCACTACACTCATCCGCTTTACACACACTCCTCAAGTTTTTCCCACAAGTTCATAATTAAACCTTCACAAGGCGTTACACTTTCATTGTTCACCAAACTTGCACAAGACTTTATGACACCTCCACCATCACCTTGGTGTATCAAGAAGTCATCCATTAGTTCCCTAAATCTCCAAGACTATGCCTAAGGCATCTTAACACCTATGAACACCTTAATTCACTTTCTTTCACCATCTTAACACTTAAAAATTCCTAGTACCTTCTAGGTCATAAAATCTCATTACAACACATAAACTCTTTTGTTTATCAACTAAATTTGACCATAGCTTCTCTTAGCACATCATCATTCCAAAGCTCATAGTTTTCACCATTAAACACTCAAGAACACCTAAATCCATCAAGAACACTATCACTCACAAAACTTCACCAAATTTACACTACATCACAATATAGTGCATAATTAAACTTGCTTGGCACTTAGGCCCTTAAATAACATGGCTCTTAGGCCCTTAAATTGCATAATCCTTAAACACTGAATTTCCACAATATATGGAATACCCCAAACCTTGGTATGTTGGTTAAACATTAAAACATGAATTACTAGGACTAAAAAGAGTCCTAGAAACACTAGTAAACAGATTTAAACAAAAGAAAACACAAAATGTGCTTTAAAGTCAATAAGAGCTAAAATGTGCTCTAAGCTTGGAATAAGCTTGGGTAAGACCTAATGAACTTACTAAGACCATATATAATATTAATGAACATATTAAATCAATTACCAAAGAAAACCAAGCTTGAAAACAAGTTAAAACACAAAATGTGCTTTAAGAAGTCTTAAAGCACATTTTTGAAAAGTTGTCTTGTAAATGAGTTTTGAGTGGCTAAATGTCCATCATTACTCTTAAATATATATGTGTACTATATAGTATCACATTTGGGTGGCTATATTAATGGGAAATCAAAAATTTCACTTCTAAGTGCCTTGTTTAGGTGAATAGTAATTTTTATAAACTAGTTTATAACATATGTTGTATTAAGTAATTAAATTGACAAACAAAGACTAAAACACCCTCATACTAATAAAGGGGGGCCGGTTTTTATAAGTGTGGTGACTCACCACTCTCTAGTTAATGTAATAAGTAAGTAAAGCAAACTAATTAAAACTACCTTTTACTTTATAAGCATAAATATCTCTTAAAAGCAAATTCTATCTCATTCTCTCTTTTCCTTCCTTCATTTCCCACGGTCACAATCTTCTTCTCCCTTCCTTCTTGCTGTTCTTCCACGGTAATACACACCACCTCCATTAAAACCCTTCTTTGACCTCTTGTAAAATCTTGCTCACTTGTTCAAATCAAGAACAAACACCACCAATCTCTTCCTCTCATCAAGATCTTCATTCATATCTTCTCAAAACTCCAAGAGCCCCATTTTGGTGCCAAGGTGTCCCACCATGGAAGGAGCTTGAGCTTGTAATTTGACATATTATTACTCTCCTTTGCTTCTAGGTAAGGAATCTCAAAGAAAAATCATGTTTCCTCCATGTTCTTACCTTGACCGAGAATACACATTGATATAGCTCTTTGTGTGACTTTGTTCTAGCTTCATTTCAACTCTTCATGGACTAGGTGGAGTCCTCTCTTGTTATATATTAAAACTCTCCTCAAAGATCAAGGTAAAACAACTACATTAATGTTTTTGAAACAATGTAAAATTAGGGTTTACAATGAGATGAAGCTCAAAGCTTGAATACTCATTATGGTGTTTGTATATTGTCTAGAACTTGACAAGGAATCAAAATACCATACGGTTTTGTAAGGAAACAAGAAGGAAGTGTTTTGGAAAAAGAGGTAAATCTACTAACTTAATGTTGTTTAATGCCTTAGGAGAAATGAGCTTATAAATGCTTATTAAAACTACCTAAAGAGCAAATGGTGAATGACTTAGTAAAGTGTTCTCAAGAGACTAGTAAAAGGCATATGTGTGTTGAGTGTATTTGCAGGTTAAAGGCATATATATTATGGAAATTCAGTGTTTATGATTTAAGCACTTTAAGGGCCTAAGAGCCATGCATTTTAAGGGCCTAAGTGCCATGCAATTTAAGTTATGCACTATATTGTGATGTAGTGTGAATTTGGTGAAGTGGTGTAAGAAAGTGTTCTAGATGTTCTTGTGTGTTTAATGGAGAAAACAAAGTGTTTAGGCTTAGTAATGTTCTAGGGGAATCCATGTCAAAATTTAGGTAAGAAGCAAGAAGTTCTAAGTGTTTACATAAGGTTTGGTGAGTTAGAAAACTTAGGAAATGAAAAAAGAGTTCATGATGTTTTAAAGGAATTTTGATGAACTAGGAAGTACTCTAGAGTGTAATAAGGACTTAGGCATGAGCTTGAGGTTTTAGTATGTACCAAAGTCATTTTGGACTTAGGTAATTACCTAGGCAAACTTTGGTAAAATAAGGAGAAGTGTACACTAGGAAAAGAGTTTCAAGAAGGATATAAGGAGTTAGTTGTGAGAGATGATGCTTGGGAGATGATGTTAAAATAAGGAGGAAGCTTTGGGATAGTAGTCATCATAGGTATGAAACACCACTTGAAAAACTAGGAGAAAACATTGTAAGTGTTAAGGAATTTTACAAGGAAATAAGTAAAGGCTTAAGGAATTAGAAAATGAGTTTCATAGGTGTTGTATGTGGATATAAGGTTACCAAATGTTGTTAGGAAGCATTAAGAGGCTTTGGGAGAAGTTTGGTGAAGATTTGACAAAATTTGGGTAAGTTTAGAAGACGTCCGACCCAGGGGTCCGACCCAGTTTTGGGTCGGACAGCCTCTGTTAGACGTTAGGAAAATGTTCTGTAATGGTCCGACCCAAAAGGGTGGGTCGGACGGTCATATTTCAAAGGAGGAAAATGTTTCTGGAATGGTCCGACCCAGTCGAATGAGTCGGACGTGGGTCGGACGGGCATGTTTGTAAAGCGGTGAAATGTTCTGTAATGGTCCGACCTAGAAGGGTGGGTCGGACGGTGGGTCGGACATACCAAAAACTTAAAAAAAAAAACAGAAAAGAATGTGACTTATCTAGTAGACCCTAGGGTGTATAACAAAGGTAACCTAGGGTAAGTTAGACATCAAAACATGTCATACAATCATGTTAAATACTTAGTAAGTGTGAAGTTAAATAAATAATTAACCGACGTTACTAATGTGTATAGGATTCTCTCAAGGTGGAAATCAATCAAGGCAAGGACCAAGGTATGGTTTTCTTGCAGTCTGTTGCCTACCGGTTTACACCGGCTTAGATGTTGTTTGCTTTTCTGTGTGTTACGACCTTATAAGACTAAGGCATGAAAAGAGTTTACAGTTGTTATACATTAAGATGTTGTAAAGTTGTGACTCCTTCCCTTGGTTGTCTAATAAGACCTAAATGTTTGCTTGTTTGTGAGTTAACAAAATATTGTGTGATCACTAACAAGTACTAATCGGGGGGAGTGAGGAGTCCGGTTGTTCCGGCCACGCGTGTGATGGATGGGGGTCGATATCATATCCGGTTCGGCTCTCTTGGTGTATGTATAGGTGGTATTCCAATTTGGTTTCTACCTTCCCTTAGCTTATCCAAAGCTAGTTACTGACTCACGTCGGGCCACAGGGGCATACGTACGTTATTTCGGTGCGCTTGGGATCACTATATCCGACGCACCTTGGGTATAAGTTAACCGTTCTATATAACTGGACGGTAACGAGGATGGTAACGAGCTTAACATGGGATTGGTAAAAATCTCTAGGCTCACATGGTATACTAACTATGGTGGAAGGTTCCTTGTGAGGACCGAGTTTATGGTGTTATGTATTGATGTTGTGATGCTATGCAATTTCCCTTGCTATGCTATGGTGTATATATATATGTTGGATGTTCTAAAAATGAATGCCATGTTATTATGACAATTGGTTGCGCGTATCCCGGTAGCCGATGGGCTGCGCGTTAGCCATACCAGCAAAGGTTGCTGACCCCCTCGGGGGCTCCATATTTTATTGCAGGATGAGGATCGAAGAAGCAGAGTGGCTCTAGGTCCTAGGTCGTTGATGTACTTTTGGATATGTTGGTTGTGGAGCCCGGGATGCGCCTGTGCTCCCGAGGCATTACATTTTGATACCGTTGTTATACAGTGGTGGATGATTATGGTTTGTAGGTGTGTTGTAAATTAAATACTCGGTATGGTTGGTTATGTTTATATATGGATGTTAGATTCTATGCTCGGGAGTATGATCATCAGACCGATACACTTGTATTTATTCTGCCTAGTTAACCACATGGGTGGTTAACGGAGTTGTAACACCAAAGCGTTTAGTTATTGTTTGGTTGGTTATTTCCGCTGCGATTTCGGTAGAGCGATACTTCGCTCTGATGACTAGAATACCGAGCTTAGGGATATACCGAGTTAGGAAATCTAACTACAGATACCTAAGTGAACAGATTTGGAAAGGTTAACCACTAACTAAGTGTGGAATTACCTGGTTGTCGGGAAGATGCTATAACCATTGGACCGATAAGTGTGCAAGCATAATGCTAATGAAATGTTCATATGAATTCAGATGGCAGGTAGACCACGAGGGAGAGGCCGCGGGCGCGGTACTGGAGATTTGGGTGACCAGGGCGATGATACTACGGCACAGACTATGGCTGAGGCAGTTGCAGCCGCCGTAGCCCAGTTGGTACCCGATCTGGTTGCTGCTATACAGCAAGGGCAACAGCCCGGAGTTCAGCCACCACCACCACCGCCACGAGAGACCAATTGGGTCAAGGCGTTGGCTGATCTTAGACCGCCATCATTCAATGGGGAGACTGATCCTCGAAAGCTGGAGGCGTACATCTCCGAACTGGAGACCGCCTACGAGACCTTGGCAGTACCTGCTGAAGCTAAGGTCCGTCTTGCCGCCTACTACTTGAAGGGTACGGCACAGAGTTGGTGGAAGTTGGTGAAGGAGGACAGGATGGCTGATCCTGAATTTGGTTGGAGGGAGTACACGGCTCTACTGCGAGCCAAGTACTACCCTGTACATGTGCAGGAGGCCAAGCGCCTCGAGCTGGATAGTCTGAGGCAGGGGGATAAGATGTCGGTTGATGACTACTACACAGCATTCACCGGCCTTATCCACCTGTTACCAGACCTTGGGTATTCGAACCGGGTGTTGGTGAACCGGTTCTACAATGGTCTTAGCCACCGTCTCCGCTATGGGATGGGGCCAGCTGAGTATACTACCTTGCAGGTAATTAGAGTACCTTGTTGTGAATCAATTTACACCATGAGTGAATGTTAATGTGAGTTGATAAGTTGTTTTTGCGGGGCATGACTGACATCCTAAAATTCAGGAGTGCTATCATGCCGCTGCTAAGGTTGAAATTACCGTCCGTCTGAGGGACGAGGAATGCGCACAAGCGCAAGGCCACCAACGAGGGCCAGAGTCAGCAAGGGTATGGGGGAGGGAAGAAAAAGAAACCCTACCCTCAGTCCCAGAAGGGTCAGTACCAGGGTGACAAGGGCCAAGCCCAGACCACCACAGCTGATGAGCCACTGAAGCTCACGTACGCGTATGCGGCGAAGCCTCTACGCTCCTACCCGCCTAAGGGTAATTACTTAACCATGTGTATCTAGTTGAGGTGTATGTTGTTGAGATGGAAGAGTGAGTATTGATTGTGTGTTGTTATAGCAGCTAGCGCGGGTTCTGGACCGGAGCGCCACTTTTACTGTAAGTGGTGCAATGGAGACCACCCCGGCAAAGACTGCAAGGGGAATGATGTGAGGTGCGTCACTGCCAGAAGATGGGGCACCGTGAGTTTGAGTGTTGGACGAACCCCAACAGCAGGAACTATAAGCCAAAGGGGCAGTGGAAGGGTAATACTACCACGACCACTGAAGGCCCGAAGGCGATTACTCACAGACTTCTGACAAGAAGTACACTGAATCCCAGAAGGGGAAGGCTACGGGGTCCGGCAAGGCCGCCCTGAATGTGGTGGACCGGTCAGAGGCACCAGGATCCTCTTCAAGACCAGGTACCGCCTAAACTGTTAAATGAAAAAGTGATTGCTTACCGCATTTCATGCATGAGTGTTAGCAAGTCTAAGGGTATAAACATATAAGTAAAGAGTTAGAATATAATGTGGAAAACACCTAAAGTTAGGCAATTTGAAACTAGGAACCTTCAATATCTGTTATCCAATCCCGCCCACACCAAACCCTGAAGAGACCACCATCAGCATCACCGAATTCCCACTGGAGCAATGTCAGGTTATCCAACCAGGTATGATACTCTTAAATGGATACCTGACACCGGAAGCACAAATCCACATCATCAGACGTTGTAACGAACTTGGAGCAGCACCAGGAGGTTTCTACACACCCGAATACCGAGCGGTTCGAAGATGAAGCTGAAGATGATGTGCATGGGTAAGGACTGGAATCCCTACACCAAGTCATATCAGGATGTACGAGCTGAAGACGGAGCTGTACCAGGCATACCTGAGGAGTTCCTTGCGGTTGTTAACCACACCGTGGGAATTGCTCAGCAGCTTGATCGGAACCGATTCCGAACGTGGAAGCAGACTTATGCATTGTGAACTTCTACCAGAAAGGTGGACGGTTAGGGTTACACCAAGATAAGGACGAGTCACCCGAGTCTCTAAGTAAGGGAGTACCCGTGGTGTCTTGGTCCATTGGTGATACCGCTGTGTTTATGTACGGCGAGCAGAAGCGTGGTGATCTCGCAAAGAAGCTAGTGTTGAAATCAGGTGATGTATTAATCATGGGAGGACAATCAAGGATGTTATACCACGGTATCAAGAAGATCAAATTGAATACCGCACCATCGACAGTGGTAAATGCCACACATCTGAAACCCGGACGTTTGAATTTGACTTTCAGGCAGTTTTGAGCCTTGTGTAATCATGTAATGTATTAAGCTAGTGGTTTGACAAAGGAGCTATATCTAGCCATGTCTACAATGTAACCAACTTATGGTGTAAAGACTGTGTTAATGAATAAAGGAATGTTGTTTTGGAGTATATCAACGTGTTACTACCGTATACTTATAAGTTTGCCAATGAATTAGGCTGTGCACTCGGAACGGGAGGTATACTGAGTGTCTGCAATAAGGCAGAAGCCGGCAAGAGCGGCACAATCCTCACCGGTACCTTTCCAGTGAATGGCGTGGATGCATCGATCTTGTTCGACTCTGGAGCCTCACACACATTCATTTCGCTATCATTTGCGAAGAGGCTGGGGTTAGACGGTGAAGAGATGCCAGACTTCGTGGTTACTCTCCCGTCGAAAGAGCGGATCAGATGTACCCGCTACTACCGAGATGCTGTTGTTCGAATCATGGATGAGGAGTTTCCGATCGACTTGATAGAGTTCGACGGACTAGGTTTTGATGTGATTGTCGGGATGAACTGGTTGGAGCGGTACAAGGGTAGAATCCTATGTGCCGAGCATCGACTGCTTCTTAGGAGTCCATCTGGGGTTACTATATCATACCGCCAGAGGCCCAGGGAGCCTTCGACACAGATCATCACCGCCATGGCCATGTATCGTGAGTTGCGACGAGGAAATGATGTATACCTCTGCTATGTCCAGGACATAGAGAGAGACCCTGAGTTTAGCCCAGATGTGCCGGTAGTGTCGGAGTTTCCTGATGTATTTCCTAAGGAACTGCCGGGCATGCCGCCAGCACGAGAGGTTGAGTTTGAGATTGATCTAGTTCCGGGCACCGGACCCATTGCGAAGCACCTTACCGTATGGCTCCAGCAGAGATGACAGAGCTCAAGGAGCAGCTGAGAGACCTACTCGACAAGGGCTTTATCCGCCCTAGTGTTTCACCATGGGGAGCGCCGGTCCTCTTCGTGAAGAAGAAGGACGGTAGCCTCCGCCTATGTATTGATTATCGGGAGCTGAATGCTGTTACGGTGAAGAACCGTTACCCCTTACCACGCATCGACGATCTATTTGATCAGCTGAGGGGAGCATCAGTATTCTCCAAGATAGACCTACGTTCCGGATACCACCAGATTGCCATCCGTGACAGTGATATCGAAAAGACAGCTTTCAGAACTAGGTATGGGCATTATGAGTTCACAGTTATGCCGTTTGGCTTGTCAAATGCACCAGCAAAGTTCATGGACTTAATGAACCGTTTGTTCCAAGATCAGTTGGACAAATCAGTGGTAGTCTTCATCGATGACATACTTGTGTATTCGAAATCGAGAGGTGAGCATGAAAGCCACCTGAGAGATGTATTGCAGACATTGAGAAGGAATCAGCTATATGCTAAATTTTCTAAGTGTGAATTTTGGTTGAACCAAGTATCATTCCTTGGACATGTGATTTCTGAGGCCGGGATCGCTGTTGATCCGGCAAAGATAGATGCAGTGCGCACCTGGCCTAGGCCGAAGACAGTTACCGACATCAGGAGCTTCCTCGGTCTGGCAGGTTATTATAGGAGGTTTGTGAAGGACTTCTCCAGTGTCTCGAAGCCGATGACTTCCTTGATGAAAAAGGATGCACCATTCGAGTGGACAGTCGACTGTGAGAGAGCTTTCACGAGTCTCAAGGATGCTCTGACATCTGCACCGGTTCTGACATTACCAGACGGTCCAGATGGTTTTGAGGTCTATTGCGACGCATCAGGCAGGGGTATGGGTTGTGTGTTGATGCAACACGGGAAGGTCGTGGCTTACGCCTCCCGACAGCTGAAGAAGCATGAGGAGAACTACCCTACCCACGATTTAGAATTGGGGGCCATTGTCTTCGCACTGAAGATATGGCGACATCATTTGTATGGGGTAAGCGTGACAATCTATTCTGACCACAAGAGTTTGAAATACTTGTTCACTCAGAAAGAGTTGAACATGAGGCAGAGAAGGTGGGTTGAATTCTTGAATGATTATGACATCAATTTACAGTACAAGGAGGGTAAGGCAAACGTGGTAGCTGACGCATTGAGTCGCCGAGCACACTCTCTCCATTCGCTAGTCTCTCATACTGGCTTGGTTGAAGAGGTGCGGAGTGCTCAGATGACGGATCAGTATATGGTGGAGATTAGACAGAAGCTTATTGATGGCACATTCGAGGGTCAGAAGTACGACTTCAGACTCCACGATGATGACCTGATTAGGCTTAATGGCCGGTTGTGTATACCGAGGAGTAGCGCTGAGCTGAAGGAGCGCATACTGAGTGAATCCCATTGTTCTACGACATCGATTCACCCCGGAGCTTCAAAGATGTATAAAGGTATGAAAAGATATTTTTGGTGGACTGGAATGAAAAAGGATGTGAATGACTATGTGTTGAGGTGTCTCACTTGTCAGAAGGTCAAGTTTGAGCACCGACGGCCTGGTGGTATGGTGCAGCCAATGCCAGTGCCGGAGTGGAAGTTCCATGACATATCTATGGACTTCGTGGTAGGGCTTCCGCCTACAAGGGGAGGTCTAAATATGATTTGGGTTGTGGTAGACCGACTGACCAAGGTGGCTCGATTCATACCGATGAAGGACACCTGGAAAGTGGCTAAGCTTGCAGAGCTCTTCGACAAAGAGATTGTAAGACATCATGGGTTCCGAAAACGATTGTATCTGACAGAGATACCAGATTCCTATCCAGATATTGGAAGTCCACACGAGAGGCACTGGTACTGAACTGAAATTGAGCACAGCGTTTCACCCACAGACAGATGGTCAGAGTGAGCGCACCATCCAGACACTTGAGGATATTACGTGCATGTGCACTTGACTTTCAGACCAGCTGGATTGATAAGTTACATCTGATCGAGTTTAGTTACAACAACAGTTACCATGCTTCGATCAAGATGTCTCCCTTCCAGGCATTGTACGGTAGACCATGCCGCACGCCATTATACTGGGATGAGTCGAGTGAGACGGTCATTATAGGACCAGAGTATCTTGAGCAAGTTCAGGCAGAAGTTCGCCAGATCAGGGCTAATATGAAAGCAGCTCAGGATAGACAGAAGTCGTACGCAGATGTGCGCCGACGTGACCTGGAGTTCGCCGTGGGCGATCAGGTATTTTTGAGAGTATCCCCCATGAAGGGAGTATTTCGTTTTGGCCAGAAGGGCAAGTTGAGCCCGAAATATGTGGGTCCTTATGTTGTGACAGAGCGGATCGGCCCGGTAGCTTATAGACTTGGTTTACCCGCCGAGCTGGGCAAGGTACATGATGTATTTCATGTGTCCCAGTTGAAGAAGTATATGTCTCATCCGTCTCATGTGCTTCAGCCGGAAAGGCTAACTTTAGAGCCGACCATGCGATCAGTGGAGACTCCCGTACGGATTCTGGATACTAAGACTCGAGACACTCGCCATAAGTCCGTGAGACTGGTGAAGGTCCTCTGGTCTAACCAGGACGTTGAGGAGGCGACTTGGGAGCTGGAAGAAAAGATGAAGGCGAAGCACCCGTCATTGTTTGCTTCTTAGTGTTTATATGTATAGGGTACGGGGCGTACCCCTTTTAAGGGGGGTAGAGCCGTTTCGGTTATGGTTGTGTACGACATGTATATGTATACATTGTCTATGTTATGTTACAGACCGTTGTGTCTGAATGGAATTATGTGGTTTGGACCTTGAGTCCGTTGTGGTGTAAGAATGATGGTAAGGTTGGTAATGATGTTGGAAGTGTTGTTTTTACAAGTGTTCCCCGTGTTCTAATAGTAAGATATGTGGGAAGTATGAACTTTGGGGACAAAGTTCTTTTAAGGGGGGTAGATTGAAATACCCCAAACCTTGGTATGTTGGTTAAACATTAAAACATGAATTACTAGGACTAAAAAGAGTCCTAGAAACACTAGTAAACAGATTTAAACAAAAGAAAACACAAAATGTGCTTTAAAGTCAATAAGAGCTAAAATGTGCTCTAAGCTTGGAATAAGCTTGGGTAAGACCTAATGAACTTACTAAGACCATATATATATATTAATGAACATATTAAATCAATTACCAAAGAAAACCAAGCTTGAAAACAAGTTAAAACACAAAATGTGCTTTAAGAAGTCTTAAAGCACATTTTGAAAAGTTGTCTTGTAAATGAGTTTTGAGTGGCTAAATGTCCATCATTACTCTTAAATATATATGTGTACTATATAGTATCACATTTGGGTGGCTATTTTAATGGGAAATCAAAAATTTCACTTCTAAGTGCCTTGTTTAGGTGAATAGTGATTTTTATAAGCTAGTTTATAACATATGTTGTATTAAGTAATTAAATTGACAAACAAAGACTAAAACACCCTCATACTAATAAAGGGGGGCCGGTTTTTATAAGTGTGGTGACTCACCACTCTCTAGTTAATGTAATAAGTAAGTAAAGCAAACTAAATAAAACTACCTTTTACTTTATAAGCATAAATATCTCTTAAAAGCAAATTCTATCTCATTCTCTCTTTCCTTCCTTCATTTCCCACGGTCACAATCTTCTTCTCCCTTCCTTCTTGCTGTTCTTCCACGGTAATACACACCACCTCCATTAAAACCCTTCTTTGACCTCTTGTAAAATCTTGCTCACTTGTTCAAATCAAGAACAAACACCACCAATCTCTTCCTCTCATCAAGCTCTTCATTCCTATCTTCTCAAAACTCCAAGAGCCCCATTTCGGTGCCAAGGTGTCCCCCATGGAAGGAGCTTGAGCTTGTAATTTGACATATTATTACTCTCCTTTGCTTCTAGGAAGGAATCTCAAAGAAAAATCATGTTTCCTCCATGTTCTTACCTTGACCGAGAATACACATTGATATAGCTCTTTGTGTGACTTTGTTCTAGCTTCATTTCAACTCTTCATGGACTAGGTGGAGTCCTCTCTTGTTATATATTCAACTCTCCTCAAAGATCAAGGTAAAACAACTACATTAATGTTTTTGAAACAATGTAAAATTAGGGTTTACAATGATGAAGCTCAATGCTTGAATACTCATTATGGTGTTTGTATATTGTCTAGAACTTGACAAGGAATCAAAATACCATACGGTTTTGTAAGGAAACAAGAAGGAAGTGTTTTGGAAAAAGAGGTAAATCTACTAACTTAATGTTGTTTAATGCCTTAGGAGAAATGAGCTTATAAATGCTTATTAAAACTACCTAAAGAGCAAATGGTGAATGACTTAGTAAAGTGTTCTCAAGAGACTAGTAAAAGGCATATGTGTGTTGAGTGTATTTGCAGGTTAAAGGCATATATATTGTGGAAATTCAGTGTTTATGATTTAAGCACTTTAAGGGCCTAAGAGCCATGCATTTTAAGGGCCTAAGTGCCATGCAATTTAAGTTATGCACTATATTGTGATGTAGTGTGAATTTGGTGAAGTGGTGTAAGAAAGTGTTCTAGATGTTCTTGTGTGTTTAATGGAGAAAACAAAGTGTTTAGGCTTAGTAATGTTCTAGGGGAATCCATGTCAAAATTTAGGTAAGAAGCAAGAAGTTCTAAGTGTTTACATAAGGTTTGGTGAGTTAGAAAACTTAGGAAATGAAAAAAGAGTTCATGATGTTTTAAAGGAATTTTGATGAACTAGGAAGTACTCTAGAGTGTAAGGACTTAGGCATGAGCTTGAGGTTTTAGTATGTACCAAAGTAATTTTGGACTTAGGTAAATACCTAGGCAAACTTTGGTAAAATAAGGAGAAGTGTACACTAGGAAAAGAGTATCAAGAAGGATATAAGGAGTTAGTTGTGAGAGATGATACTTGGGAGATGATGTTAAAATAAGGAGGAAGCTTTGGGATAGTAGTCATCATAGGTATGAAACACCACTTGAAAAACTAGGAGAAAACATTGTAAGTGTTAAGGAATTTTACAAGAATAAGTAAGGCTTAAGGAATTAGAAAATGAGTTTCATAGGTGTTGTATGTGGATATAAGGTTACCAAATGTTGTTAGGAAGCATTAAGAGGCTTTGGGAGAAGTTTGGTGAAGATTTGACAAAATTTGGGTAAGTTTAGAAGACGTCCGACCCAAGGGTCCGACCCAGTTTTGGGTCGGGCAGCCTCTGTTAGACGTTAGGAAATGTTCTGTAATGGTCCGACCCAAAAGGGTGGGTCGGACATGGTCGGACGGTCATATTTCAAAGGAGGAAAATGTTTCTGGAATGGTCCACCCAGTCGAATGAGTCGGACGTGGGTCGGACGGGCATGTTTGTAAAGCGGTGAAATGTTCTGTAATGGTCCGACCCAGAAGGGTGGGTCGGACGGTGGGTCGGACATACCAAAAACTTAAAAAAAATAGAAAAGAATGTGACTTATCTAGTAGACCCTAGGGTGTATAACAAAGGTAACCTAGGGTAAGTTAGACATCAAAACATGTCATACAATCATGTTAAATACTTAGTAAGTGTGAAGTTAAATAATAATTAACCGATGTTACTAATGTGTATAGGATTCTCTCAAGGTTGAAATCAATCAAGGAAAGGACCAAGGTATGGTTTTCTTGCAGTCTGTTGCCTACCGGTTTACACCGGCTTAGATGTTGTTTGCTTTTCTGTGTGTTACGACCTTATAAGACTAAGGCATGAAAATAGTTTACAGTTGTTATACATTAAGATGTTGTAAAGTTGTGACTCCTTCCCTTGGTTGTCTAATAAGACCTAAATGTTTGCTTGTTTGTGACTTAACAAAATTGTGTGATCACTAACAAGTACTAATCGGGGGGAGTGAGGAGTCCGGTTGTTCCGGCCACGCGGTGATGGGGGGGTTGATATCATATCCGGTCCGGCTCTCTTGGTGTATGTATAGGTGGTATTCCAATTTGGTTTCTACCTTCCCTTAGCTTATCCAAAGCTAGTTACTGACTCACGTCGGGCCACAGGGGCATACGTACGTTATTTCGGTGCGCTTGGGATCACTATATCCGACGCACCTAGGGTATAAGTTAACCGTTCTATATAACTGGACGGTAACGAGGTGGTAACGAGCTTAACATGGGATTGGTAAAAATCTCTAGGCTCACATGGTATACTAACTATGGTGGAAGGTTCCTTGTGAGGACCGAGTTTATGGTGTTATGTATTGATGTTGTGATGCTATGCAATTTCCCTTGCTATGCTATGGTGTATAGATATATATGTTGGATGTTCTAAAAATGAATGCCATGTTATTATGACAATTGGTTGCGCGTATCCCGGTAGCCGATGGGCTGCACGTTAGCCATACCAGCAAAGGTTGCTGACCCCCTCGGGGGCTCCATATTTTATTGCAGGATGAGGATCGAAGAAGCAGAGTGGCTTAGGTCCTAGGTGTTGATGTACTTTTGGATATGTTGGTTGTGGAGCCCGGGATGCGCCTGTGCTCCGAGGCATTACATTTTGATACCGTTGTTATACAGTGGTGGATGATTATGGTTTGTAGGTGTGTTGTAAATTAAATACTCGGTATGGTTGGTTATGTTTATATGGATGTTAGATTCTATGCTCGGGAGTCTGATCATCAGACCGATACACTTGTATTTATTCTGCCTAGTTAACCACGTGGGTGGTTAACGGCGTTGTAACACCAAAGCGTTTAGTTATTGTTTGGTTGGTTATTTCCGCTGCGATTTCGGTAGTTGATAGGGGCGTTGTAGGGGTGTTACAATATATAAGCCTTTGACCTGCAAATACACACAACAAGGCATATGTTCTTTTACTATTCTCCTTGAGAACACTTTACTAAGTCATTCACCATTTGCTCTTTAGGTAGTTTTAACAAGCATTATAAGCTCATTTCTCCCAAGGCATTGAACCACATTAGGCTAGTATATTTACCTCTTTTCCACCCAAACTTCTTTCTTGTTTCCTCATAAAACCGGTAAGGCATTTCATTCCTTGTCAACTACTAAACAATATACCAACATTGAAATGAGTATATAAGCTTTAAGCTTCATCTCATTGTAAACCCTAGTTACATATACTGTTTTAACACATCAAGGTAATTGTTTTACCTTTGAATGGAAAGAGAGCTTGATTGAGTATCAAGATAGGACTCCTCCTAGCCCTTAGAAGATTCAAATGAAGCTAAAACAAGACAAGAGAAGACACCATTACTAGGTGCATTTTCGGCCAACACCAAATATGAAGGAAATGGAATTTTCTTGGTTTTTCCTTACCTTGAAGCAAAGGTGATCAACAAGGCATTAAAATATAAGCTCAAGCTCCTTCCATGGAAGTTCTCCTTGGCACCGAAATGGTGGTTTTGATGATTTGAAAAGACAATGTTGTAGAGCTTGCTCCAACTAAGAGAACGGTAGTCTCGGAATTAAATTCGGAGCATGGAGTCATAAGTTACAAGTGAAGGAAGATGAAGAATGAGATGGTGCTGTTGGAAACCGATGGAGAGAGGAGGAAGAAGATGGCTACCGTGGGAAATGAAAGGAAAGAAGAGAATGAGGAGATAAGTTTGCTTTTGTTAAGATATTTATGCATAAAGCAAAAATAGTACTTTACTTTAAGCTTTACTTTACTTATTTGATTTCTTTTACAGGTTGGTGACTCACACCTTGAAAAACCGGACCCCATTTAGTTAGAAGGGTACTTTAGTCCTTATTTGTCAATTTAATTACTTATGATAACATATGTTACAAACTAGCTTATAAAAATCACTATTCACAAAACAAGGCACATAGAAGTGAAATTTTTGATTTCCCATTGATATAGACTTCCAAATGTGATACTATATAGTACACATGTTAATTAAAGAGTAATGATGGACATCTAGCCATACAAAACTCATTTACAAGACAATTTTTAAAAAACGTGCTTTAAGACTTCTTAAAGCACATTTGTGTTTTAACTTGTTTTCAAGCTTGGTTTTCTTTAGTAATTGATTTAATATGTTCATTAACATATAAATAAGGCATAGGTATGACCATTAGGTCTTATACACATTTATCCCAAGCTTAGAGCACATTTTAGCCCATATTGACCTTAAGGTATTTATTTATGTTTTGTTTGGTTTCATTGTCTACCAAGGTTTCCTAAGGACTTAATTAACCTTATAAAATCATAATTTTATATTATCAAATCTTGGTAGGCTCTTTGGGTCCTAGCCAAGTTCACTCCAAGCTTAGAGCATGTTTTTGCTCAAACCGTGTCTTAGTGTTTTATTGTGTTTTACCATGGTTTAAATGGTTCATTTATGTTTCTAAGGCACTTTTTAGCCTTTAAATACCATAGTTTAACATTTACACAACATACCAAGGTTTGGGGTATTTCACATCATCATGATTCTTATGCCCCTGTGCTACCATTGCTACAGAAGGCATGAAGGAAAATTAAGAGTTTGTCTACTGTATACTAGGGTGATGCTCTAGTGACAGTGACATTGAGATAGCCATCAGTCCAAGCCACTCATAAAGTTGGGTTTGAATTGATGGTCCAGTTGTTGATTTCTTGTCGTATGAGGCAATACCTCTTGCAAGTCTTGCTAACAACTGGTGCAGGTTTTGCAACCGTCAAGTTTATATAACGTATTTGGTTTACGGCTTCTGAGCCGTATTGCTGCAAGCTATGCTCTTTGCAAGCTGCTTATACATGTTTCCACTCCATGTATACCGTCATAGGTTGGAGATATTATTGGGCTCCATGGTAAGTCGTGGCATCACGCTTCCGTTCATAGGAGTCTCTTAGGCAATCTGGTGCTGATCAGTGCCTTTTGTAGTCTAGGGTATTTCATGTCAAGTGAAATCCCTTCGGTGTCTTAACCGAGTGTTCGTTCCAGCTCCTGTATTCTTATCTGGACGCTTTGTTTGTCTGTTGTTAATCCAGTCACCCTCAAGGATTGCTCCTGGGTGTTGCTAAATTATGCCGTTACATCCGGCTAATGTTTATGATATGTTGTCCACTGTACCGTCTTGTGGTATCATACTTGAGTTGTCCCTTTTTGGGTTATAACGTCTCCCGTTCTTGGGTAGACTGTTTACACTTGCTCCTAGTGCTTAAGACTAGGTTTGATATCCCCTTCAATGATGGATTATACTTGTGGTAATCTTGGGTTGCTCTTGGGAACTCCTCCCCGTTTGTTGAGCATTGTTAGGTTCACGTTAGGCATTCGCCTTACTGTGTTTAGGCTGGGTATTCCATCCAGCTGCCAGGTAGTTGCTTGCATTATTTGAGACATATCCAATGTCTATACTTACTAGTATGTGCTCTTTGCACTTCCTAGTTCTTATTCCTCATCTTCAGATGGATTCTCTGAGTTCCTTTATACTTAATCGTCTGAGGTATCCAGCTGTTCTGATTTGAACTCACTCATGGTCCGTAGAACGGAGTTGACTACTTCCCGTGTGTCGCACACTACATGTATACATACGTGGGGTACCTTGTTGATACGTTACCACTTACCCAACTATATGTCAGGCTCGCAAGCTCCTTCGGAGTGCGGTTGTCGCACATCCCGTAATTGGGTACATTCGTAGTGTTCGTCACACGCCTAGGTGAAGTATTCTGTTGCCAACTCCCCTTGTATCATTCTATGATACTCACCGTAATTATGTTGGTTCGTTTTTTTTAAATTCAAGGTTTTAAAAGAAGGTTTATGGTTTTGAAAGAAAACTTGGTTTGAAAATAATGGTTCGGTGTTAAAAGATGTTCTGCATGGCATAGCCATGTTGAGGTCTTGACCAAGTCCAGCTTCTTGCTGACTGGTATGTCCTTAATACAATGGTCAGGCCGTTAGGCCTTTCCAAGGCTCATTTCTTCTTGTTTTTAGTTTACGTGATCCGGTAGTCGCTTCTTTGCGGTCTCAGTACATTACTATGTGTTTGTGGTGTATTAGTGTTCCTCTACATGTTCCTGTCCTTACTGCACTTGCCGTGGCAAGTGCGTGGTACTGTTGGGTTTTTGGATAATCCTTTACCAATCTTGGTATGGCTCCCGTTTGTATTTGATAGTCTTGTTGACTCTTCCCTTGATCTTATTGAGTTATGATTGGGATACTCAATCCTTTGGGTGGCTTCTCACTGATCCGGACACGGCTGTCGAAGATCCGGGTACTTCTCAAATCCTTGGAGATTCCCTTTTGATTTGGTTTAGTGTCGTTCCTTGTGGGTCGTTCCCACACATTTGTGGTGGTTACTGAGCCTTCCTTGTTTAGGCACTACTCTTGTAGTCCTATTGGATTATATCTCATGGTTGTTCTTGTAGCTGTGTAAGCTATGTCGGCCAGGTATTGTAACCTTTTGGCGTTGTACATTCGGAGTTAGTCACTTCTGACAATGTCCTCAGTCAGTTGGTAAACCGTTGGTGGTATATTTAGCTACTGCTGCTCCGCAGACTTATGTCGCGGGTTCCATTACTACTCCTTTTTCCATTTCGTTGCGCGGTTAGTGCTTCCTTCCCGTTGTTGGTTGGTTAGCAAGGTTTCACGACTACTGAGCACGTCGCCCCATGCTGTTGTAAGTTGCAGCCTCCCTGGGATTGGAGTGCTCATCCTACCGCTATTAAGTGCGGGTATTGTTGTTCAACCGGGATCCATCCCCGGGACTCCCAATTCTTGGAATCTACCATATGTCGGTTCTTGTTTACTGTGTGATTGCTTCACAACTACCAGATCGGGTTTTCCCCGTGTATGAGAAGGCTTTTCTTCTCTCTGGCGTCCTTTCCCAAGTTATACAATGGGGTTTGCGGCGGGAGAGCTTGGTATTGTAGGTATCCGGTACTCACCGGTGGTTCCTAACTAGCACATCTTTAATGCTAATACTCAGCCCTTAGCCCTAGGCTTCTAATTCCTAACTCGGTATTTCCAGTCATCAGAGCGACACTTCGCTCTGATACCACTTTTTGTAACACCCCTACCATTAATATAATCATTACCATCCAATCTCCTCGTGCTTCCGAGTCACGCAACGGATACTTACTTACATCCAATGGGTGATACAATGCCGTTAGTCACCCACGTGACTAACAAGGCTACTACTTCTACATACAACATCGGTCTGATGGACCGGAATATCCGAGTGCTACACAAATACAAGCTTCACTACAATTACCAATTAGGTATTACAACTTTTCAATCAATACAATACTCCATAAGTTCAATACATGTTAATACACCGAGTTTACTAAGATCCTTATACAAGTAGAATACCTCTTCCAATTCCATACATACTCATTAAGAGTCTACATCTACCCATTCCTCACAACTACTTACTTCCTAAGTACAAGAGGGTGCCATTTAGTACACTTCCACATTCTACTTCTAGCTATCCAAGCGTAGCCACTGGTCTCTTATCTTGACCATATCTGCTTCGGTACCTGCACACTAAAAACGTTCCCCCGAAGGGGTCAGCTTTCATTGAGCATGATAACCGCATACCCCGCGTACTAGTGAGGGTACGCCGACCACTTGGTCGAATACATGCGATTGATTTCATTCAAACATACATGCATACATGCTCTTATACACAATATTACAATACATTACACAATGAATACATACATACACTTCAATGCATACTCATCAATACATATATGGTATACTATACAAACCATCAGATACGTTCTTACCTTTTCGAAATCCGCAATACACAATACATATACAGTACATACGCAATACATACGCAATCCACCATACTTGTTAGCTCATGTTGGTCCACCCGGGTTAATCGGGTGGAGATTACTCTTTTACTCGTTCCACAGTACTTCACATACATACTCATACTCATACATACTTACTTACTTACTTACTTTACTCATGTTAAGTCGGGACCTCCGGCCCGGGGACTACTCTGTCCCACCACCGGGATTTACTTGACTCACCAATCCGGGATGCTACCTATTTAAGGGATTTGGGCCACGGACCAGTTTAAGAGTCAGGAATCGGATCCAACCTCTTGTGTCTCCTCATCCTCACGCTTGGCCGAAGCTATATCGGACTTCTACTCATTCCAGTTTACTCACTTAAGTTAGGAGTTAGGTAGTTAGGAATTAGCAGAAGTCATTCATACAAGCCACATACGCAATTACAATGCTCAATACACATTTATACAAAATACAATACAATACTTAAGTACAATACAAGATTCGAATACAATTCATCATCATTCATATGTTTCATGAATTATACAAACTAGTGTTCAAGACAATAAATATCAAGAACAACATAAGTCAAGCACAGATAAGTGCAATATAGTCTGATTCATGCATTTATCTTAGTTAGGTGATCAAATAAGCACACAAATCGGGGTAACCAGATTAGGATACAGGGCATGAAGAAATCATACCGTTCACCGTCGTACTTGTATCCCAACGTTCCTCCGGTGTTCACAAATCAAATTCCTATGATATACATACAATCGAATGATTAATCTAACTATCATTAACTTAATTCGATTACTCTTACGTTTCCTAACTCATACTGATTAAGTCTTTACCTTCTTTACACTTATATTTCATTTACTTACTTCTCATTACTCATCCATAGTTTACTTACATATATATATATACATATGTATAGGTGGGTATACACACACACATATATATATATATATATACTAGTTATAATCCTATAGTTTTTTTTGTAAGTTATGGGTCGTCCGACCCACCGTCCGACCCAATCCCTGGGTCGGACCATTCCAGTATATTTTCGGTTTTGTTATCCAAGCCTCGTCCGACCCACGTCCGACTCACCCTCTAGGTCGGACGAAGTCAGAATGTTTACATTTCGTTACTCAAACCTTGTCCGACCCACGGTCCGATCGAGGCTCTGGGTCGGATGGTAGCAGATTGTGCTACAGACCTTATTTTTCCTTCCCAATTTCACCCATTGCTTCCCCAATCTTCCTACATACATCCTAACATGTTTTAGTACTATTTAAACATTCTAAATCACCTTAATTCATCCACCGGATCCATTACTAAATCCATCAACCAACTTACACAGTTCCCTCACTTCTTTTCCAACACTTGTAACAGTTTTTGTTACACTTATGCTACAGATTTTGAAACTCAATTCCCACATCCAATACTTCTACTACCAATACCATTACTAGCATCCCAAATACATTTCCAAGCCATTACCTTACCTATACCCAAGTCCAACTCTCCTCTTACCAAATCTTGCACACTAATTCTTCCTAGTTCTACAATGCAATTTAATACCTCTTTGCTACAGATTTTGGTTCCTACCTCCCCCATACATAATTTCCTCTCCTAATGCCATTTCCAAGGCCAACAATGCATTGCCTCTCCTCTTCAAGTCCAACACTCACTCCCTAGGTCATGTACATCAGTTCTCCTAGTTTCTCCAACACCATTTAACAACTCTTGCTACAGATTTTCGTTCTTTCATTCTCTTCCACAACTACTACTCATAGTATTAAACATCTCTACTAACTCCAATACACCCTTGGTTTTTCCATTCACCAAGTCATCCATACATGTACATATTCCTACTAAAATTTCGCCATAGTTCACCTACTTTTCTTACTTATCCACACACCTCCTTTCTCATCAATTCATCCCTATCTAGCCAAACCACAAGGGTTCTACCCGCACACATACAAGTATAAAATCCTCAATACTTTCTCAATCCACAATTCCAATACACATACACATCATATTTGGCTCCAAAGCCTACAATTCAAATACTTGCTCTTAAATACTCAAACTTCACAATCCTCAATACTAGTACAAGGTTTTGGGTTCTTTAAATACTTTACCCATTCCCATTACTCTAATGCAATAAATTTTAATATTAGGAAGGAGCTCTTACCTTGAGCTCATACTTCCTTCTTTCTTTCTCATTTTTCCTCCTTCTTCCTTTCTTGCTTGTACCAATCGGTCAAATGGGAGTGGAGTTGTCCAACTCCATCCTAACACCCAAGAACACAAAAATGCATTTTAATTATCCTTCTAAACCCTTAAAGAATTCTATTTCAAATAAAGGGTTTAGAGCACAAGTTAGGGTTTTACCTTTGGAGATCTTTGAGAGGGATTCTCACCCTTGAATCAAGAAGGGGATTACTCCACCATTGGAGGGTTGAAACAATGCTCCAAAGCTTGAGAAAAACAAGGTAAGAGAGAGAGGCAAAATCGGCCATACAAAGAGATGGAGAAAGGTGAGGTCTTTCATGGAGATTTTTACCTTGTTGGAAAGAGGAGACTCCAAGCTCCATAATGGTGTGCTTTTCTCTTCAAATGGGGAAAACCCATGTAGATGAAGTTGCTCATTTTCGGATTTTGAAAAGATAGAAATGCAGAGGATGATGAGGGGATTACAAATATGTAATTATTTTTATGATTGGAATTCAAATGGAGGTAGAGCATGGGAGAGAAGTGGGAGTTGCCATTGTTGTTGTTCGGGGAGCTCCGAAATCGCAGCCCAAGGGAGGAGGAAGAGGGAGAGTACGGTGGGGAGAAGGAAGGAAAGAGAGGGGTGAGTGAAATGAGAGAGTGAGGTGAGAGAAAAGGGGTAAAGTACCCTTTTCACTTTATTGCTTTTGTTTTTTACTCTCTTATTTAATTAGCTAGTTACATGTGTGTGTGTGTGGGGGAGTTATTTTACTGTTAAAACCGGCCCCCTACAGTTATACTAGTTGGAGCGTTTTTACGGGTCTGTTTGACCACTTAAAGTCACGTTTTCGGGTTTTCTCAAAAAACGTGCGTTGAAGCTTTATTAGCGTTTTAATACATTATTTGGATCCGTTTTCTTCGGGAGTTGTTCGCATATATTATTTAGGTCATATTAAACCTTTGGAATCCATATAATACGCTATCCGGGGTCTCATACCTCCTATGGTTATTTAACGCTTATTTAGCGTTTTTCGCTTTTTAAGTGTTTCTTTATTTCTTTTGGATTTATTTTTCCTCACCAATACTACTTAAGCATTATTAGGCTCTTAAACAAGGATTAGGATAATCTTAATCACTATATTTAAGTTTGGGGTATTTCATAAGTAATTTACCTTGGAGCGTAGTTTAATGCTTTTAGAAATTGGGAAGGGAAAATAAATAAATAAATGAACCCAAACATGTGTTGAGGTATGATTTGTAGAAGTGAGGAAGAGTTTTGGTAGTGCTTAATGCATTGGTGAATTAATGCTTGATTTAAGAGCCTAAGAGCTATGCACCTTATGACTTATGTATTGTGTTTCATTTGGAGGATTGGTGAGTATTAATGGATTTATATGTGTGCTGATAGAACCCTTGTGGTTTGGCTAGTTTTTGGTTGATTTAAATGGTGGTATGAGTTTTGGGTGATGTTAGAAAAGTAGCCAAGTTATGGCAAAATTTGTGTAGGAATTTAAGTAGTTTGAGTAGTATTGTGAGTAAGGAATGGCCAAGAGAAACTAGGTGTTGATGGAGATTGATTTGGGTTAGGAAATCACCATGGAAATACTTATTAAAGGAGGGAATATTAATGCAAGAAATCTGTAGTAGTGGAGTTGTCTAAGTGCTTTGGGAGTTTTAGAAAAGAATGATAATTTAAGGATTTAAGAGTAGGCATGAACCATGGCATGAAGAGTGCATTGTCTTGCAATATTTGGAATGGTCAAATAGAGTGAGAACAATAATGCAAGTGCCAAGGGGTGAAAATCTGTTGCACAAGTGTGCATAAGTGTAACAGAGAATGGGAAATTCATGAATCTGAGCAAGAATTTGAGTAGGGATTAAACCTATGTTTTGAAGCGGTTTAGATCATGTTTTAAGGAGTTTAAACATGTCGGAAACATGTGGAATGATTAGGAAATGATTAGAGGTGAATTAGGGGTTGAAAACTGATCAAACACTGTAAATTTTGACAGTTCCCGGGGTGATCCGGGTTTGCAAGTACACAAACCCGGACCACATCAAAAACACACCCGAGAGTTAATACAGGGGTTGGTCCGGGTTTATATCCCAGGACAAAAACCCAGACCACATGTAAAATTGTCCAGAAACTTTAGACCGTGTCTGGTCCGGGTTTGTAACCCCAGACACAAACCTGGACCAGTGTAAAAATGTACCAGAGAGTGTTTTTAAGTGCCCTAATGATGGGGAAGTGAATGGTAATGGTTTTAGATGATGTTTAGGACTTGTTTGGTGACCAAAGAAGGTCTTAGGAAGTGTAAAAAAGTTTGAGAAGTGAATTAGAAATATGTGAGTTTAAGAACACATGAGCTAAACTAAGGAATAACGGGATAACGGGGTTAAGTACGGGAGTGTTTGTAACACCCCTCTCAAATAACACGTATTAGTCACTCACGTCAACAGATAAATAAAGCGTCTTGCACCGGAAAATAAATAACAACATTAATCTCACTCGGGTGTCACCTGCCGTTACTCGCCCATGCGGGTAACGAAACAGAACTAAATCCAACACTAAATATACATCACCACTAAACCGCTGTGACAACGAGATATCCCTATACATTATACTAAGTCCACATCCATAACAGTAGACAAGTGAGCATCTATTTCAAATCCCAGATAAATGCAACATTACCATCATACGTCTACAGCCTGGTATTGTTATACAATAAATTCCTTACGCAATTATTGAAGTAATCCTATCTACCCTGTTCCCGCACTTCGGCTTCAACGAAGATCAACAACCTGCCCAATAAGTGTAGTCTCAGCGATAGACGTTGAGTATGCCGGATCTGGACCCTATTGGTCACTTGTCATTTTTAACCGTCATGATATTAGATTGATTTCATGCTTTACCATTTTACAGAAATAATAGGTACTGTAACAACATGCATGATTATATAATCATTCATCCAATCAAAACAGTCACTTATAAACATACACAACAATCACACATCATACAATGCGACGGCATTAGTAATTCATACGTCGTATTCTATCATCGTTTTAACATCCCAACTCGATGCAAATGTGGTCTCGCAAGTTAACAGCATACATATAAACATGTCACAGCGGAATTCTTTACACTCCAAGACCTTGCCACGGTCTGACTATAGAATATACCGAACGTTAGTACATAACAACCTTAACCAAATACATATCCTTCTTACAATCCCCTCACATCCTATACATCTTACTAACTCAATTGCCATACGAGTGTACATGCACAAGTCGTAGGCCACGCTTAACCCGTAACACTTGTATCCCTTCTTACTCTCGCGACGGCCGCCTCCTGATGTTCACCTGTGTAGTAAAAACAGCCCCCAAAGGGGGTCAGCACGAATGCTGGTACGATCCTCTCATGGCCCCCAAGCTAACGTGGCTACGACGACTAATTGTCGATAGCATGGAGGTTGATTAGATGCACAACATAATAGAAAGTGCAGTAAACAACAATCCAAATATGAACAATCAAAGTTCAAACATAATGAACGACTTAAATGCGTTCCCTTAATTAGAGAGTTAGATATTCAACTCCTTAAGTTATGTTTCCTCTTAATCATAGTCCATCCTTACCTTACCTCAATCTTAGTCTTATCTTAACCTTAGAAACAACCATCCTTTAAAAAGGAATGAATGTAGCTTATCTTAATCTTATAATACAAACCATCCTTTAAAAAGGAATGGTTGCAACTTATGTCAAACCTTATATTAATCTTAGAATACAAACCACTCTTTAAAGAGAAATGATTGCATCTAACCTCAATGTTTATTTTTGTCGGGTCAAAGGCAACCCTAGCCAATGAGCTATTAACTCCATTGGTTGAATAAACAACTTATCTTATAATTTAGGATTTAGGTGATCCTACCGCACCATCTTAATGCCACCTACCTTGGGCTGTATGCCCAATGTAGCTGAGCCGGCAACCGACTCTAGGCAACAAGTCCGAAGACAAGTCCTTAAACGAAAGTCGAATCTGCTATAGATACCGACCCCCTTTCCTTAGCATGCATGACCGGAGTCAGTCCCGGGTTCCTCACTCCCCCCTTAAGTTCCAGTTAGTAGTAGTCTCAAGACCATGTTTGTTGGCTAACCTCTTTCGGTTTATAACAACTAATATTAGGGAGCATTCCTTAGTCTCACTCAATTGCTTACTAAACATTGTTTAGTAAGTTCCCACGGTATGTTGTGTTAGTTTTCAAACATCGCATAACAATACAATAAGCATAATATTCCGGTTGCATGCCTTATCTTGTTTAGTGATCACACCAAAAACAATAGCACACAAGCCGAGGGACCCTCGTTAGCAAGCAGGTCAAGAAGAACTGTACCGTTCACCGTTGGTCGTTTGGTTGCTTAATCTCTTCCGGAGTCCAATTCCCAAGTCCTAAAACATTCATTCAGTTTTAGGTTGTTAATCACTTAACTCAATTCAACTTACTTATCTTACTTAACTTACTTAACCCTTAATGATCCCCACCTAACACCTCTTAAGTCTTACAACTTAATCTTACAAACTTAACCTTAAACTTTTAAGCTTACACTTAACTTAAACCCTTAGGTCTTTATACCTCTAGTAATCATTGCCTCCTTAATGGGGTACCCTAAATACCACTAATATCTCTTAGGGTTTCTCTTTTTTTTTAAGTCTTAAGGGTCGTCCGACCCGCCGTCCGATCCAACCAACTGGGTCGGACCATTCCAAAAATTTTCCGTCTTTCAAAACTCTCCCGTCCGACCCATGTCCGACCCAAGTCCTCTGGGTCGGACCGTTCCAGAACCCTACACTGGCGTCTAACAGGGGCCGTCCGACCCAAACTTGGGTCGGACCCCTGGGTCGGACGCCACCAGCACATGTCCAAAAATTGTTAAATCTTCACCAAACTTCTCCTAAAGCCTTCTTATGTGTTCTAACATCATTTAGACCCTTAAACCCACCTTTAATCATCCTCCAAACTCATTTAAATAACCTCCAAAGATCATTCCAACCTTTTTCTCCATTCTTGCAAGAAATTCCTAACACTTGTTAATTAATCCCTTATTTTACCAACATGTACATTTTGTCTAAAACTTCAACTAACCAAAGTGCTTCTTTTCAACCCATATAACTCCTCCTTAACATCATTACATTCCATCTTTGCTCTGTTAAACCTTCCAAGGTCATCTTGCATGTCCATGTACAATTTCTCTTCTTTCCTTTGGTTACTCATCAATCTTAAACTCTTGAGCTTACTTATACATTTATTTCCATTACCTTAACACCTTGACATTTCCACCTCTTTTATGCAACTTACTCACCATTCTCATGATCATACACCCTTATACGTTTCTAGTCATTTTCCTTGACGACTTACAACATTCTCCTACAATTTTCACTTCCATCACCCAAGTCCACACATTACCATTTAAACTAAACCTTACTAGTCCACTACTAACATCACCACCTCTTACACAAACTTCCCGAAACTCTCATTGTTCTACTCTTAGTTCATACCTAAATCACCTCAAAGCATTATACATCATTTCCTCCAGATTTTTGCACAAGTCTTACATTCCTCATACCATGATTTTGGTGTGTTTAATACACTCACCAATCCTCTAATTCCTCCTAGACATCTCTAGGTCATTCTAAACCTCAAGAACTCCTTAGTTAACTCATTTCCACTCAAATTCCTTTGTATGACTCCTAGTAAATCCTAGGTCATATTAATTCACCACCATCACCTAAACACTTATTTTCTACTCAAATTTCGCCATAGCTTCTCTAGTATCTTATCATGCCCAAACACATTATTTTCCTCATTTGACCACCTCACACAGATCATGTTCTTTCTCATCATACCTCATCACCCAAACCAACTCATTCACAACAATCTCAATATATTGCAATAATCTTAAATTGCATAGCACTAAGGCTCTTAAATGGCATGGCTCTTAGGCCCTTAAATAACTTAAACTTAAACACTGAATTTCCCACATATAAAAGCTTTCAACCTGCAAATACACTCATCAATCTCATAGTAATTATAATGCTCTTAAAACTCATCTTAAACTTATACTATCAACTCATTCCCATTGGCTCCTTAGTCACAAGTTCACAAGCTTGTTTAAGTTATTTTTCATAGGCTACATAACTCATTACCTAATGTAAGCCCTAGGCTACATTGGTACTCCTCTAAAACCCATTCCTTAAACCTTAAACCACCATTAGGTAAGTAATTTACCTTGTTTTCTCAAGCTTATCTTATCTTCCTCCTTAGACCTTCTTCTTGAATGAATATCGGCCACCACTTGAATTTCCCTTGCCAATGTTCTAATCAATATTCAATGACTCCCATGAGTGCTAAACAACACATTAACCTTAAGGAATGAAAACCTAGGTTAAAATGTGTTCTAAGGTATAAAAGTGGATGATTACCTTTGAAGTCTCAAAGTAGACTTGGGCATTGAATGAAAGAGGACCTCCATTAGTCCTTGGTGAATAAAACAAGCTAGGCTAAGGCATAAAAACAAACCCCATGAGTGATGATTTTCGGCCTTCTAAGAAAAATGATGGAAAGTTGATTTTTCTTTCACTTTCATTACATTGAATGAATGGAGAACCAAGAGAGCTCTTCAAACTTGTTTTTCCTCCATCAATGGAGTTTTTCCATGGCTCCAAAATGAGGCTTTCCCAATTTTGAAAAGATAGAAAGCTAGAGCTTGAGCTAACTAAGAATAATATGTGTCTAGTTTTTGATTTGGAGCTAAAAGGAGCAAGTTATGGACAAAGCAAGGTGAGGCAACCATGGGGGCTACTCCTATGTGAATGAAGGGAGGAAGAAGATGGTGAAACCAGTGGGAAGAAGAGAAATGAAGAGAGAGAAGATGAAAGGTGGCTTATAAGAGATATTTTGCTTTTAAAAGCAAATAGTAACTTCTTACTTTTTTCCTCTTCTTTATAACATTATTTGACAACTCATGGTGACTCATCCTCCCTTAGAAAACCAGCCCCCTATTAATTAAGGCAAGTCATGGTCTTGTTTGACCAACTAATTAGACTTAAGTGATTAAAGACTAAACTAGGCACTATTTGGTTACTATTCACAAATTAGTGCACATATTTCTGAAATTTTTGATTTCCCATTGATTTAAGCTTCCTAATGTGATACTAATTAGTACACATGTTGATTAAGGCGTAATCATGGGCATTTAGCCACTCAAAACTCAATTCTAAGACAATTTCTCAAAAATGTGCTTTAAGGAGTCTTAAAGCACATTTTGTGTTTAAGCTTGTTTTTGAGCTTGGTTTTCTTTGATAATAGATTTAAAATGTCCATTATCATATTACTAAAGTCTTATAATGGTATTTGGGTGCTAATCAAAGTCACTCCAAGCTTAGAGCATGTTTTTGCCCAAATTGCCCTTAAGGCGGTTTCTTGTGTTTTCCTTGGTTTAAATCGTCTACCAATCTTTCTAAGGCATATTCTAGCCTTACTACATCATAATTTGATGTTTACTTAACATACTTAGGTTTGGGGTATTTCAATCTACCCCCCTTAAAAGAACTTTGTCCCCAAAGTTCCCATGCATCTTATCTTATTAGAATACATGTCTTTCCTCATTCCACAAATAATACAGATCATACTTATGTACACTTAAAGTCATTGAATCCTTAGGTCCACCATATGCTTATACTTAAATACCACACAACATGCTTATGCATGTATAGCACTCAAAATTCCCTTTGTTCCTTTGATGATTAAAACATTCACATAATTTTCCAACGTATTCTCCCATGTCACCGTGTAACACCCCCCAACATCAACACATAACAACATTCTGCAGCGGAAATATACTACTTCACATTACTTAACTCGTTGGTGTTACACGCCGTTAACCACCCACGTGGCTAACAAGGCTATTACATAAACATTGTACCGGTCTGATGGACTAGATTCCCGAGCGACTACACATTATTATCCCTTTCCATTTACAACAAACATACACATACCTTCCAACTGTACCGAGTATTTACAAACTGATGCCGATAACAATTTCGGTCTTACTACACCTACTGCATATATACAACTAAATGATTACCCATGTACAACGACTACCCCGTCCTACTCTCGAACGGCTTCCAGCTCTTTGTACCTGAAATAGGAGAAGAAGAGAAAGGGTGGCCCCCAGGGGGCTCAGCACCTTTGCTGGTATGGTAATCCCGCAGCCCGCATGCTACCGGGCCACGCACAACTATTTGTCGTCTTAGCATGCGGTTGATTTTATTTGAATCATGCATGTAAACTTAAACACACAACACATAACATTCCGCCTCAATGGGCTCAACGAACAGATAGCATACCCATACTTGATAGGTCACTCATGGTACTCATTACCCCTAGAGTGTTTCTCCTCTAATAGAGCTACTTCCTTAATAGACGACAACTACCCATTAATCGGGTTATCCTTAAACGCCTCTTATCACAAACTGGGATTCATATCCATGATCCACATACTCCACATTTTACAACATATAACATTCATCACATAACAACACATAACAACACTTTTCACGTTTCAACGTGCACATAATAACATCGCAATAGATATTGCATCATAACAACAATACATAACATAACGGGTACGGTTCCCTTTTATGAACCGGCCCAAACATAGTCAGTTCACTTGTAGCCTAGAGAATGTTGCCAGTCTCGTGATAAGCTCATACATAACTCGTTACCGTCTCGTTAAATGAACGATAACTTAACACAAGGTGTCTCGGATATAGTGATCCAAGCACACCGAACAAACATAACATAGTATGCCCCTGTGGCCCGACGTGAGTCAGTAAAATAGCCTTGGTTAAGCTAAAGGGAAGGTTGGAAACCAAATTGGAAAACAACCATAACATACAGAGAGGATCGAACCTGATATGACAACGACCCCCATACTCACACGCGTGGCCGGAACAGACCGGACTCCTCACTTCCCCCGTTAGCACTTGTTAGAAGTTCAACATTGAACTTAATTAAACAATCACAACATTGGGTTAAGTCTTGACACACACAAGGGAAGGGAGAGTCATACATTCACACACAAACATCACACACAAACATCACATGACTAACTCACGCATAGCCGTGGTCAGAATGTTCCATAGGTCAGAAACGTTATCACCGGATACCGTTCTCTTACGTTTACCTAATAGTGGTTAACTAGCCCTTCAAGCGCATTCGAGGTTACCGGTATCGGCACGTAAACATACAACAACAATAACGACTGTAAACTCGTTTCATGATTTATCTTATAACGTGACAAACACAGAAAAACACATTGGCATACAAGCCAGTGTAATCCGGTAGGACACAGGTTGCAAGAAATCCATACTTGTCACCGGAGTCCACTTTATCATGTCCACTTATGTTCCTCGAACAATTCTCGAACAACTGATAATATTACATGTACTTTTATTAACATCGGGGTAACATGATTTTTTAAAGTCTAATGCTTATAACTTACCCCCGTTAACTTAGTTAAATAACTTCGCATTTTAACTTATTTTACCTTTACATTTTAATACAACTTTTCCCCCACTAAATTGTCATTATAACTCACTTAACATGTCCTTAACAATCTTATAACATCATTACTTAATAATCCCCATCATCTTATAACTTTAAACAATGTTTTGTTTTTTTTTATATTTTGGGCTGTCCGACCCACCGTCCGACCCACAACTGGGTCGGACCGTTCCAGAGACTCTTCCCGTCTTTTAAATACACCTGTCCGACCCATGTCCGACCCAAGACCTCTGGGTCGGACCATTCCAGAAACTCCAACAGGTGACTAAACAGAGCTGTCCGACCCACAACTAGGTCAGACCACTAGGTCGGACAACATCAGGTTTGTCTAAACTTTGTCAAATTTTCTCCAAACTTTTCCTCAAGCCTCCTAATGTGTTCTAACATCATTTGGCACATCAAACACACCTTTAGCCATGTACTAACTCTTTAAATCACACCAAAACCATCTTATCATTCACAAATTTCTTACAAAATTCTTAGCACTTGGAATGTTTTCTCCTTAAGATTTCTAAGTGGTATTTCACCAATACTGACCACTATACCAAGGTGTTTCCTCTACACCTTAACATCATCTCTCAAACTTCTTTTCTTACTAACTAAATCTCCTTTTTACATCATACCTAAACTCATTTCCTCCTTGTACACCAACATTCCTAAACTTAAACAAACTTCTCCAAGACTTTAATACATCCACAAAAACACATATTGAATTCCTAGAACTTCCAAGATAATACCTAAATCCTTGCTTCAATCTAAATCACCTTAATACATGTTTTTTCCCTAGTAAAACACTTGTTCACCTTTAACGCTTCCTATTCACCAAAACTTGTTTAAATCACTTAGAACTTCTTATACATTTTCCAAATTTTGCCATAGCTTCTTTTGTATATCCTCACATCCAACACTTAGGTTTTTACCTTATTTCATTCAAGAACACCTAAAATCCACCAAGAACTTTCTCACACACAAAACTTCACCAAATTTACACTACATCACAATATAGTGCATAAACTTAATTGCTTGGCACTTAGGCCCTTAAATAACATGGCTCTTAGGCCCTTAAATTGCATAAACCTTAAACACAGAATTTCTCACATAATATATTGCCTTTAACCTGCAAATACACTCAACATCACATATGCCCCTTAATAGTTTCCTTGAGAGCATTTTACTAGGTCATTCACCTTTGGCTCCTTAGGTATTTTATTAAGCAAATCAAGCTTATTTTCCTAAGGCATTTAAACTACATTGAGATAGTTTGTTTACCTCTTTTTCCTCACAAACTTCTTTCTTGTTTCCTTGTAAAACCGGTAAGGATGTTTGGTTGTTTGTCAACTTCTAAACAATGTACAAATAATAGAATGAGTATTCAAGCATTATGCTTCATCTCATTGTAACCCTAGTTACATATATTGTCTTAACACATTAAGGTAGTTGTTTTACCTTGGAATTGGAAGAGAGCTTGAATATCTATCAAGAGAGGACTCCACCTAGTCCTTGAAAGATTCAAATGGAGCTAGAACAAAGCAACACAATGAGCACCATTAATGGTGATTCTCGGTCAAGATAAAAAACATGGAGGAAACATGATTTTTCTTTGAGATTCCTTACCTAGAAGCAAAGGAGATCAATAATATGTAGAAATACAAGCTCAAGCTCCTTCAATGGTGGAACTCCATGGCACCAAAATGGGGCT